>CP136059.1:414793633-415454661 GCA_032464435.1 Aegilops umbellulata | reverse complement strand
TGACCATAAAACATATTACTCATATAAATAGAACAACCATTATTCTCAGATTTAAATGAGTAGCCATCTCGTATTAAACGAGATCCAGATACAATGTTCATGCTCAAACTTGGCACTAAATAACAATTATTTAAGTTTAAAACTAATCCCGTAGGTAAATGTAGAGGTAGCGTGCCGACGGCGATCACATCGACCCTGGAACCATTCCCGACGCGCATCGTCACCTCGTCCTTCGCCAGTCTCCGTTTATTCCGCAGCTCCTGTTTTGAGTTACAAATATGAGCAACGGCACCGGTATCAAATACCCAGGAGCTACTACGAGTACTGGTAAGGTACACATCAATTACATGTATATCACATATACCTTTAGTGTTGCCGGCCTTCTTATCTGCTAAGTACTTGGGGCAATTCCGCTTCTAGTGACCAGTTCCCTTGCAATAAAAGCACTCAGTTTCAGGTTTGGGTCCATTCTTTGACTTCTTCCTGGCAACTGGTCTACCAGGCGCGGCAACCTCCTTGCCGTCCTTCTTGAAGTTCTTCTTATCCTTGCCTTTCTTGAACTTAGTGGTTTTATTTACCATCAACACTTGATGTTCCTTTTTGATCTCCACCTCTGCAGATTTCAGCATTGAATACAACTCGGGAATGGTCTTTTCCATCCCCTGCATATTGTAGTTCATCACGAAGCTCTTGTAGTTAGGTGGGAGCGACTGAAGGATTCTGTCAATGACCGCCTCATCCGGGAGATTAACTTCCAGCTGAGTCAAGCGGTGGTGTAACCCAGACATCTTGAGTATGTGTTCACTGACAGAGCTATTTTCCTCCATCTTACAGCTAAAGAACTTGTCGGAGACATCATATCTCTCGACCCGGGCATGAGCTTGGAAAATCAATTTCAGCTCCTCGAACATCTCATATGCTCCGTGTTGCTCAAAACGCTTTTGGAGCCCCGGTTCTAAGCTGTAAAGCATGCCGCACTGAACGAGGGAGTAATCATCAGCACGAGACTGATGGATGTTCATAACGTCTTGGTTTGCTGGGAATGGTGCATCACCTAGCGGTGCTTCTAGGACATAATCTTTCTTGGCAGCTATGAGGATGATCCTCAGGTTCCGGACCCAGTCCGCATAGTTGCTGCCATCATCTTTCAGCTTGGTTTTCTCTAGGAACGCGTTGAAGTTGAGGGTGACATTAGCGTGGGCCATTTGATCTACAAGACATATTGTAAAGATTTAGACTAAGTTCATGATAATTAAGTTCATCTAATCAAATTAATGAATGAACTCCCACTCAGATTTGACATCCCTCTAGTCATCTAAGTGATACATGATCCGAGTCAACTAGGCCGTGTCCGATCATCACGTGAGACGGACTAGTCATCATCGGTGAACATCTCCATGTTGATCGTATCTTCTATACGACTCATGTTCGACCTTTCGGTCCTCCGTGTTCCGAGGCCATGTCTGTACATGCTAGGCTCGTCAATCCAACCTAAGTGTATTGCGTGTGTAAATCTGGCTTACACCCGTTGTATGCGAACGTAAGGACCTATCACACCCGATCATCACGTGGTGCTTCGGAACGACGAACCTTAGCAACGGTGCACAGTTAGGGAGAACACATTTTTGATATTTTAATGAGGGATCATCTTATTTATGCTACCGTCGTTCTAAGCAAATAAGATGTAAAACATGATAAACATCACATGCAATCAAATAGTGACATGATATGGCCAACATCATTTCGCTCCTTTGATCTCCATCTTCGGGGCGCCATGTTCATCGCCGTCACCGGCATGACACCATGATCTCCATCATCATGATCTCCATCATCGTGTCTTCGTGAAGTTGTCACGTCAACTATTACTTCTACTACTATGGCTAACGCTTTAGCAATAAAGTAAAGTAATTACATGACGATTTAAGTTGACACGCAGGTCATAAATAAATAAAGACAACTCCTATGGCTCCTGCCGGTTGTCATACTCATCGACATGCAAGTCGTGATTCCTATTACAATAACAAGATCATCTCATACATCACATGATTCATCACAACTTCTGGCCATATCACATCACAAAGCACTTGCTGCAAAAACAAGTTAGACGTCCTCTAATTGTTGTTGCAAGTTTTTTACGTGGCTGTTATAGGTTGCTAGCAAGAACGTTTCTTACCTACGTTGAAACCACAACGTGAATTGTCAATCTCTATTTACCCTTCATAAGGACCCTGTTCATCGAATCCGATCCAACTAAAGTGGGAGAGACAGACACCCGCCGGCCACCTTATGCAACTAGTGCATGTCAGTCGGTGGAACCGGTCTCACGTAAGCGTACGTGTAAGGTTGGTCCGGGCCGCTTCATCCCACAATAACGCTGAACCAAGATAGGACTAGTAACGGCAAGAAGAACTGACAATTCGACGCCCACAACTACTTTGTGTTCTACTCGTGCATAGAAACTACGCATAGACCTAGCTCATGATGCCACTGTTGGGGATCGTAGCAGAAATTAAAATTTTCCTACGCATCACCAAGATCTATCCATGGAGTATTCTAGCAACGAGGGGATAGAAGAGCATCTACATACCACTTGTAGATCGCAGCGGAATCGTTCAAGAAGAACGTGGATGATGGAGTCGTACTCGTCGTGATCAAAATCACCGATGACTAGCGCCGAACGGACGGCACCTCCGCGTTCAACACACGTACGGTTGGGATGACGTCTCCTCCTTCTTGATCCAGCAAGGGGGAAGGAGAGGTTGATGAAGATCCAGCAGCACGACGGCGTGGTGGTGGATGCAGCAGAGTTCCAGCAGGGCTTCGCCAAGCTTTTGTGGAGAGAGGGAGAGGTGTAACGGGGAGAGGGAGGCGCCAAGGCTGCAGGGTGCGGCTGCCCTCCCTCCCCCCTTTATATAGGCCCCCTAAGGGGGGGGGCGCCGGCCCTGGAGATCCATCTCCAGGGGGGGGGGGGCGGCGGCCAGGGGGGATGGCTTGCCCCCCAAGCCATGTGGGGCGCCCCCTGCCCTAGGGTTTCCAACCCTAGGCGCACTTCAGCCCACTATGGGTTTCCACTATGGGCTGGTTTCCTCCCCACTTCAGCCCACGGGGCCCTCCGGGATAGGTGGCCCCACCCGGTGGACCCCCGGGACCCATCTGGTGGTCCCGGTACAATACCGGTGACCCCCAGATCATTCCCGATGGCCGAAACGACACTTCCTATATATAATTCTTTACCTCCGGACCACTCCGGAACCTCTCGTGACGTCCGGGATCTCATCCGGGACTCCGAACAACCTTCGGTTTGCTGCATACTAATATCTTTAACAACCCTAGCGTCACCGAACCTTAAGTGTGTAGACCCTACGGGTTCGGGAGACATGCAGACATGACCGAGACGATCTCCGGTCAATAACCAACAGCGGGATCTGGATACCCATGTTGGCTCCCACATGCTCCTCGATGATCTCATCGGATGAACCACGATGTCGAGGACTTAATCAATCCCGTACTCAATTCCCTTTGTCCATCGGTACGATACTTGTCCGAGATTCGATCGTCGGTATACCGATACCTTGTTCAATCTCGTTACCGGCAAGTCTCTTTACTCGTTCCCGTAATACATCATCCCGTGAACAACACCTTGATCACATTGAGCTCATTATGATGATGTCTTACCGAGTGGGCCTAGAGATACCTCTCCGTCACACGGAGTGACAAATCCCAGTCTCAATTCATGCCAACTCAACAGATACTTTCGGAGATACCTGTAGTGCACCTTTATAGTCACCCAGTTACGTTGTGACGTTTGATACACCCAAAGCATTCCTACGATATCCGGGAGTTGCATAATCTCATGGTCTAAGGAATGATACTTGACATTCAGAAAAGCTCTAGCAAACGAACTACACGATCTTTGTGCTATGCTTAGGTTTGGGTCTTGTCCATCACATCATTCTCCTAATGATGTGATCCCGTTATCAATGACATCCCCATGTCCATAGTCAGGAAACCATGACTATCTATTGATCAACGAGCTAGTAAACTAGAGGCTTACTAGGGACACATTGTGGTCTATGTATTCACACATGTATTATGATTTCCGAACAATACAATTATAGCATGAACAATAGACAATTATCATGAACAAGGAAATATAATAATCCATTTATTATTGCCTCTAGGGCATATTTCCAACAGCGAGGACCAAGGAGGACGCTGTCCACGGCAGGTTGTTGATGCGGTCCCGTGAGCTACGCACCATGGTAGGCTGCCTCGCGCGCTAGGGCGCATGTGCTTGCATCTTCCATCGCCGGCTGAAGGTGGAGGTCGTAGCTTCCACGACCATGAAGCCAGCCACCACTATGGCCCGCGCTCGGAATCCACCCCGCCATTGAAGCCTGGGGCCGCAGCCGACCGGTTCCATGGGCTGAAGCTACGGCCGATCCATACCAAGCGTCCAGACCCCGACCGGCGCCGCAAAGAAGGTCGATGGGGAGAAGGAGGCCTCGAGCAGCGGCAGCGCATCGCTGACGGCCAGGACGCGACGGCGACGACCACTGCACTGCTACAGGTGAAGCCAAGCGGCTGGCTAAAGGGAAGAAGGATAACGTAGGAGCAGACTCCGATGGCGACCACCATGCTACAGAGGCGGCGTCGCTGGCTGCGGGAGAGCGGCCTGGTGGTGATGGAGTCGATCGGCGGACCGAGAGGAGGTCAATTCTGGAAAGCATGGCAGAGATAATCGCGGCGAAGGACGACAAGGACAACGTCCGGGCGTCGTCGCGGGTCCTCGAGGAGCTTCTTACGTGTTGCCTCGCCGTCAACACCGCCGAGCACCACGGCGCCATCGTCTCCGCGTTCGGGCGCGCCTGGCTGGACGACACGACCAATACGTACATGCCGCCACTGAACTCTTGCTGCTTGGCCTCCACCCTGCCCATCCTGTTGTCGCTCTCGGCAAATTGTTGCTGGTGGAACTGGTGGAGAATTGAGAAAGATCGAGATGCAGCTGCGTCAATGGAGGCGCGCCGAATGCCCTTGATCGAAGGCAGGGGGCTTTTTATAGGTGTATAAAGGCGGTGGAGGATCTGACGGGAACCTTCTCCCCAGGCCTTCGAGAGGGCTCCATCGAGGGCGGCAAGGCGGCGCTGCATTGGGAATCGAGAGTTGGAAAGTAAAGAGATGGGGAGGAGCGACACGCACGAATACCACACAAATTACGCTGTCAAAATTAGAAGATGGACACGTACGTAGGAGAACAACCGCATGCGAACAAAAGCCACGCAAATCACAAGAGCTGGGCGTGCAGATTTTTACCAACCAAGAGACGTGGTCAAATCAAACATGTACAAACTGACACAGCAAAGAGAATGTTGTATACTCCTACTAATCATTAGATCCACCCCAATGTCTACATGCCCAAATCCCCCACTAATTAATGTGTCATCACCCCATTGGTCAGGTTTTTTACTGATTGAAAAAAGTCAAAAAAAGCAGGTAAATCAAACCTGGCCAGATTTAGTATATAGTATATGAAGATTTGACCAAAATAGACGGGTGCAGCAACACACTCCATCAATGGTCTAGTTGACTGGGTGATTGCCTCCCATGGGCAGATGAACCGCATGCGCACACACATACACCGCCATGCGTACCCCTTGGTTTCTTTTGAGTTTATGAAGATTTGACCAATAGTAGTAATTACGAAGGATCCCGTGTTAATTATCCCTGATTAATTTATGAGCTCTTATGTAAATATATTTCTTGATGAAACTAATGATATTGATTTAGTATTATAAATACTCATAAATTTCTTTTTTATAAGCTTAGTCAAAGTTTACAAAGCTTAACTACAACACATACGAACGTTATTTGGAGGCATTCTGAAACGCCTCCAAACGCCACCGTACATGTTTGAGGGCATTCAGATTTATGCTAGAAATGGTCTAGAAGGGAAAGACCTTCTAGGGAGTAATAATTTCACTGTATTTTAAGCTTAGCTTTGATCAAATTTTATATGCACTATAATTTGACAAGGAGGGAGTAATAATCTCACTAAGTACACAAATAAATTCAATACGCTACCCATACGCCCGGCACTTTAACACTAGCTATCAAGTGAGAAAGTGAGCTTAAGATAGCTTTTTTGATTGAACACATAAAACACGTAGATCATTTTCCAAATTTCTTCAACGGGCTCGACACCACTCCGTAATATTTTATGTTATTAAGACACTAGTATTACACATTTCTGTAGAATGGTAGCTTGCCTGCTTCTTTTTTCACTTGAACACTATTATCCAAGAATTTGACCACCTAAGAAATATTTACAAAACAGAAAAAGGATTCAACTAAATACAGTATAGCTCAAGGGAAAATTATGTTTCGAAGATGCAGAGGCCGGGAGGTTTGCGCTTCCTTTTTGAGAAAAACATCTAGGATCTGTGTGGGAGCTGCAAAGTCTGATCCTGCCAACGAGTTTGGTCGGCGTGTTGATCACAACCGTGCATGTCTCGTAACGAGGATCATATATTTGTATTTCCGGCGCCATCGTCAAGTCGTCATAGAAATGGCAGAAGAGCAGCTTCCCACTAGGGTGTATGATTCTCAACGGAATCAGAAGATAGATGGGCGTATAACCCTTCCGGATCGTGTAAGTCTTGACCCAATTCCCCCCACCACTAGGATTGGCCAAGAGCCATAGAGAAATGACGGCCGGTGTATTTTGGACCACGCACAAGGCTCCGTTGAGCTCGGCGATGCTGATCTTCTCTCCCGACGTGTGGCTGGATACATCTGGTGGTCCTTGGATCACCTTCCACCCCTCTGTCTCGAGGTCGAAGCAGACCACGATCACGATGTCCTCGTCAAGGGACAAGAAGTGCACGCAGCCGTTGAAGGTGACCCCTTCACTGTAGCCGTCGTAGACGGCAGAGATCGAGTGTGGGGGCGGTTGCGTGGGCCTCCACTCGGCGTTGTCGTCTCCTACCGTGAGAACCACACAATGGTGAGGATGACGCCGAAGATCTTGTGCACGCCTGACTTGGCGGCAAGTCCGAAGCCGGAGCACTTGTCTATCCACCTGCCCGCAAACTTGGGCCGTTTATAGCTAGACATGAGGACCTTCCCGGTGGCTAGATCAATCACCTGGGCCTTGGTATCACATTGGTGGTCGAAGAGGAGACATGCGAGGCCATCGAAGCTCAGGCAGAAACTCCGGAACACACCATGGGTTTTCACCACCCTCACCACGTTGCCCTCCATGTCCATGAGCCGCAGCACCGCTACAGCCATAAAGAGGGCTCTGCCGGTGGTAACGGTGACGAGGAGCGGTTCGGCGCGGGAACTGTGCACGGCGACGAAGGCCTGGTTGGAGACGAGGGTGTGCCACTTCTTGGACACACACCGGGATTGGCACAGGGACTTCGCCGGCAGCCAGGAGAGGATCTCGAAGATGGTGTCCTCCGGTAGTAACGAAACTTGTTCGGCGGCCGGTGTAGTTGTGGTTGTCATGCTGGTTGTGGCAAAGGAGGTGGCTAAGCCAAGATCAAGGCAGCGTCGTTTAAGCACGGGTGCAACCTGAAACGGCGGTGATGACATGTCTGTGCGCCTCCGATGTTGGATTTCACCCAAAGATCGATCACATCAAAATCACACGACACAAAAACTTTTAAACTAAAGGCACATGTGGTGTCACTTCTTCTTTTTTTCCTCCTATAAATCAAAGTCCTTCTTAATTTCCGCGGTGTTAGAATCTTGAAGCCCTGCGTGTGTATATATGGCCACCAGTAGCAAACATAACACCCCCGCGGCAACCAGGAGCAAACAAGTCCACTTCCTATACGAATACGAAGTGAAGCCTATTCCAAATTTTCCTTAAAAAAAGCCTATTCCTAATTAACTCACCCGGCAACCTTCATCGCTATTTAAACCTAAACCAGACGGCGGATAACACGGACTCGGAGTCGGACACGCATTGTACACAACTACTAGCGTACTAAAACTCTACAACATGGACCAGGACACGGATTGGCTAAACGCATTGCAAGCCGGACTAATCAAGTATAGGTAGAACTTTTTTCCAACAGTATCAAATACTCCCTCCGTCTCATAGTGTAAAACACGATCTTACATTTTAGGACGGAGAGAGTAGCTAGCTAGGAACTACTAGTAACTACTCCCTCCGTTCCATAATATAAGAGCATTTTCTCCGTTCCATAATATAAGAGCGTTTAATACTAGGGAGTAATAACTAACCAATCATACTAGACAACTACTCAAGAAAAGTCTTCTTCCTTTTTCCGCCATTGTCATCACTGGTCCACCCCACCTCCGATGGCCTTCGGCTCGTGGAGGTGCGGAGGATCTCGGCACAGTTTAGGAAGAAGGAGGTCTGAAAAAGAGAAAACATTAATAATCAGATAATATATACGTGGCCGACATCAGAGCGACATTATGACTAATTAACAAGGAGGTCGTTTCATTTGTTCGTTTCAAAAAAGAAACGTGTACGCATCGGAACGAGGGGATTGGAAATGTGCATACTGAGCGAGTCAACAAACAAACAAATGTGCGTGCTTTCTTCGGTTCGTTCGTTCGTTTTCGATCGCAGGCAGGTGGATCAGTTCCTCGTCAATGCTCGCTAGCATGGAAGATCGTTCATGAAAGAAATGACGACATCAGGCAAGTATTCTTACAATACATAGATAATTTTCCAAAATCCTTCAACGGGGTCGACAACGCTCTCTCTACCTTCTTCACAAAATGAAAAGAAAAAGGACAACACTCTGTGTTGATAGTAGCTACTCTCCTCAAAATCAGTGAAAAAATAGCACGCCATAGTGTTCTGAGCAATGCCCTCGCTAAAAAAAATCGATGTATAATGTCTCGTTAATAATACACTATAGCATGATAATTTTTTATTTTAAGGGCCACACCATTTTGCCTTGCATAGCATGCTAATTTTTTTCATTTCTCAAAATTCGTTTAAGTATATTTTTAGTAGTTATTAAGACGACAACATTACTCATTTCTGAATTGACATTTACGATGGCAGCTTGCATTGGCTGCTTAGGCTGCTTGTAATGGGCAGTATCATACGTTAATGTATCATGCATACGATGCTAGTGTGCGATACTACCTCCATAGTGCATAGTATCATAGTATATATATAGTATGTGTCATGCATAGCAATAAATAAAGTCATCTACTAGTAGCATAGCATTTATTACGATACAGTATTATGATATAGTACTCAACCATCTCTTTTTTTATTTAATTCTAAGCTATTTTATCAAAATTGCCTAGTTGACATGCATGATACTAGGTATGATACTCTTATTGTGACCACACTTATTATTTTAAGCAGAACACTATTATTCAAGAATTTCGCCACCACAGCAGTACAGGCAAAACAGAAAGATGATTAAAGAAAATTAAAGCTCAACGCAAAACTATGTTGACTTTATACTTCCAAAGATGCAGAGGCCAGGAGGTTTGCCCTTCCTTTTTTCTGTAAACAAAATCTACTAGGATCTATGTGCGAGCTGCAAACTCTGATTTTGCCGATGAGTCTGGTGGGCGCGTTCATCACATGTGTGCATCCTCCGGAACGGGGATTATATATTTGTAGCTCCGGCGCCATCGTCGAATCGTCATAGTAATGGCAGAAGAGCGTACCATTTCTTGGACACGCACCCGGTTCGGCACAAGGACTTGGCCGGCAGCCAGGAGAGGATCTCGGGGATGACGTCATCCGGTAGCAACGAGACGTTATTGTCCTCTTCTTCGTCTTCGGTCGGTGTAGTCGTGCCGGTTGCGGGGGCGGCTAAGCAAGGATCAAGGGAGCCTTGTCCAGACATGGGCGGAACCTGAAACGGTGGCGACGCCATGGCAGCGCGCGCCTCTGACAAGCTGCGCGCTAAGAGGCCTTCTCGGTTGTCTCGGTTGATATATTGCTCCGAGATCAGCAGGCAAAGATGCATCGCTCTTTCGCCGAGTTATTTAATATTTATGGCGGTACTTAAATACTCTTAGCGCGATGGATCCGAGATCAACTTGGATACAGGATGCAGAAACGATGCGATTTCCACCCTTTGTCCTATTACGTCCCTCCCTGATTAGACCGGTTACAACTTACTCGTCCGATGTCTGTCTAAGCATTTACCCAAACAATGTTGAACAGTTCTCAGTGCAGAGTACTCCCTCCCTTCGTAAATAATCTCTCCGTTCCAGAATATAAGGTGTATTGGTTTCCGTGCAAGTCAACCATTTGAAAGTTTGACCAGGATTATAGAACAAAAGAGAAACATCTGCAATACCTAATAATAGATAAAATATGAAACTACCTTTCATGATCGATCAAATGATATAAATTTCATATTGTGGATATTGATATATTTTTTAAAAAACTTTGTCAAACATGCACTCGTTTGATTTTTGAAAAAACAAATACACCTTATATAAAAGAACGGAGTATATTATTACTAGAACATTGTGGACAAGTCCTAACATTTTGCAGTCAACATCCTTAAGTTTACCTTTTCTTACAAACAAGGCCTAAATTTTTATAAGTCGTGGCAAATTTGATGGGAAATTTCGACAACATAACAGGTGGGGCAGGGTGCACGACAAAGCTACTATCGCTCAACGACCATCTCTTCTATTTTGTACTTCACCCGGAAGGGAAACACCGCATGTCTTCCTAGCTGGCCATTTTATATCTAGTGTTAGAGGGTTGACTTAAAGATGGTGTTACATCCAAATATATATGGCTACAATTAGGAAAGGGAAAGTCTACTCTTTTCTGAAAACACCAAATTATTTCTTTAAATTCTTGATATAGCAATTACACACAATTTTTATTTCATTACAATTAAATACTACTCTGACAGAGTGGCACTGATTTTACTGTTAATGTTTAATAGAAAATTGTTTTTGTTGGTAACAAGAAATAAGGTCTTATAGGAACCCCTTTAAGACTATATCATTTTTGCGTGTGTCCGTAGAGTGGTTCGGTTAGCACCGTTTGCAGAGATCATCATGGAAAATATACGGGATCATTGGCTATCTTGTATCCTTCATCTCTTGAGATTCTTGCCATTCGTGAAGCTTTGGCACAGCAGACCTATATCTTGCTCATATCAAGGCAAATGTCTTTGTGAATAATTAATAAATTGACTGCATAGATCACCCAGATGCGGAGGCCTGGGGTCATCTTTCTTTTCCGAAAAAAAAATCTTGCTCATATCAAGGCGGCGGCGGATTACAAAGAAGTTGCAGAAAATATCGGTGAGTTGGGGAAGCCACCATGGGATGATTTGCAGAAAAAAATAAACTTGCACTAGTAGAAAACGGCCCATTTGTCCCGGTTCCAGAGGCCCTTTAGCCCCGGTTCTGGAACCGGGACTAAAGGGTCAGGACTAAAGCCCAAAACATTTAATCCCGGTTCGCTTAGGAAGCGGGACAGAAGGAGCTCCACATGGCCGTTGCGGGGCGTCCAGGCAGGAGGACCTTTAGTCCCAGTTGGTAACACCAACCAGGACCAAAAGGCATCCAATCGTCAGCAGCTGGCAGGAGCAGGGGTTTTTGTTTTTTTTAAACGGGGGAGGGGATTTAGGGGGTTTTGGAGGGTTAATTTAGGGGTTTCATATATTATGTTGCTAGCTAATAGAGAGAAGTGTCCTTTTTTTTCTTCGTGCTTGGTCGACGCTAGCTACTATATATACATTAAGAAAACTCGACACGCTAGCTAGTAAGAAAATGAAGAAACCATTAATTACACAAAATCGTCATGAACATATACAGAGAGGAGTGACCTCTCTTACAATCCCTAACATCTCATGTCTATATCAATTTTCACATGGTATTCTCCGGCTTTATGTATGATGTGGTCAAGAAAGAATCCCGTCAATTCCTCTTGAATTGCTCGTATGCGATCATGTGATAGGAGTTCATTCCGCAACTGCCAGACCTAATTTAAAGAAGGGGGTCAATGCATATATATGAATGAAACTCAACACAAATGATGGTAATAAAATAAAATTGTGAATATTATTGTTTACGTACTTCATATTGTTTTTCAGAGTAGCCCCACAGACAGGTCGCATTGTAGATGAATTCGCAAACGTAGTATCCACAAAAATCATTCCCGGCATCCTGCCACAAGCACTTTTCGAGAAATAGAGTTCAATCAAACTGATAATCAAGCCATGGTGCTGTACTTGTTCCTATAAACATTGAATTAGAGCAATAATACAGGATTATCATCATGATGTACGCTAAAAAAATTATCATCACGACGTCATATTCTCCCAAAACAAATTCACAATGTCATAGTCATATATCACCTTTTGTTTGAAGGTCACAATGTCACTTAGTACAGTAAGTACAAGGAGGATTTCCTCGCAAAAGAAAACTACAAGGAGGATTTTTTTCTTTCAATCATATATTGGAACATAGAATAGTAAACTTTTTAACTATATGCTCAAGTTCCTTCCATGTGCATGGTTATTTCGACGCGCCCCAATAGACTAGCCAGTTCACTCGAAGGATCACCCCTCCTCAATTCGAAGTTTCATCTTTATAATTTCAGCCTTTGTTAGAGACTTGGAGTAGAGAAAATGCTCCAAGTGAAATCTGCAGAGCCCGACTCCGCCGAAGATGTCATGTACTTTATCCATCACTTTGGTACATCTCTTAGTTTGGGGATCATAAACTTGTAGCACCGGCATCACTCTGTGCTGGAGAAAGCAGTAGAAGAGCAATTTTCCATCGTCAGGCGTCACCATCAACGGCATCATGTTATCGGCGGTTGGAGCCATAGGGATTGTGTATGATTTCTCCCAGACGTCGTCATAATCATCGAAGATCCAAATGTCGTCTGCTCTGACCGCCTCATCCGTGTGGTTGATGCGGCCACCGGTAAGGTGCTCGTGGCCGTCCAAAAACTCAATGATGCAAGGAACAACTACGTCATCAGGCTGGGCCGAGCTGCTCTACCCAACATGTACAAGGTGGTTCGCATTGCCGAATGCCGGTCGATCCGCCGGCCTTTTGTTCAAAACCCACAGACTTGCGAGGTTCTCACGCTGGGAGATGGTGCTGACTGGAGGCGCCTGCAACCGCCTTCGTCCCGCGTGCGTCTGAAGGATGTCGATTGGTCCGGTGCCACGATCAATGGGTGATGCACTTCCTCACCGAGCCTGCGGACCGTGTTCTTTGCTTTGACCTTGAGAGTGAGGAGTGGAGGAAGGCTATAGGAAGGCCATCAAATGGTGACATCGAGTTGCGGAGCAAGACATCACACTCAATTCGCATAGCCAAGCTTAACAAGGCCTTATGCATGATTGAATGAGAGACCGAACATGATCTAGGGAGCCAGATATGCAATATATGGCTACTGACTGATCGTCATAATAGCATGTGGGTCAAGGTGTACTCTATCCTGACGACCTGGTACTTCGACGTCGAACCTCTGTGGATGATGCCCGACGGTGTAAGTCTGATTTTTTACAATCGCTTGTGGGACGCTCTGCATGTCTATGATTCCCGTGTTGGGACATGCCGGATTGCGATGAGTATCCCAAATAAAACCTTCAGCAAAATCGGACTTCGTAGCTTGCACTTGGAGCGCTTTGTGATGCCGCCTGAAATATAATGGCCGATGTCAACTGAATAAATCTTAATTCTGCGGCGTGGATCCACTCTTGCCCGCTCTCTTTCTTTCTGTTGAGAAGCCACATTGTTCAACTCCCAAGGACATCAACAGCTAGCTACGGTCACCGCACAACTTCCTATTCCATTGTTGGACATTGCACAGCAAGTGTAGCTACTTACAAGTTCTAGTTTTTCCAACTGCCGCTTTGAGGATTTTTAGATGTTCACAATTATTTTTGACCGTCCATTTTTTTATCCAAGAAACTAGATTGAAAAGGGTAACCTATTACCTAGTACTCCCATCTCTTTTTATCCATTTTGATGACAAGTATTTTCGGACGGAGGGAGTAGGTAATAGGTCATCATGACTTTTAAATAGGCAGATAAACTTCTACATTTTGATATTTACCTTGCCATTCAATAATATACTCATATATTTTTAGAAATTGGCAAGAACTCGTTGCCTTTCAATTAGAAGAAGAGTGTTTGCTACATGCGCGTGTGTTTACAAGTGACTATTCTGGAGGTATAGTCGAGAAACCTATTGCACTGCATGAGGACTACTCGTGATCGTGAAGGAGCAAACTACAAATCTGTCATGGCTAGATGTGCCAACTCCTGACAAGTCATTCTCTGTCCAACGAAAACCTGGCAGCTCATCTCTTTCCGGTTGTTCCATAGCGTGTAGATTAGATTCCTGCTGCACACCTTCAACTTCTGCTCGGAGGGGACAGCCAGGAATTCCTCTCACCAAAGATGGACTGTTTGATCAGGGTTGTCATCATTAGTGGTGTCATGGCAGAGAGCGGCGTTTTGGTGCTCGGTCTACAGGTAGCCAATTATCACCATGGTCCGAAATGGCTCGGAGATGTGTGCGGCCATGCACTTTTCCTGGCATATGGCCGACAATACGCGATTGAAGGCGATGTGTTGAGAATAGGATACATATGCGATGTTTGTTAGGTAGTACGGGAAAATACAATTTGACAGGAATCCGGAGGAGAGCTACCAGGCGAAATGAACATAGTTGGTATGTAATAATGCCATGATGCGGTTGTTGAGTATTTATATGAAATGTTTCTTTGTTTACATTTATCTGAAACATGATTGTCTCAAAAGCTAACTTGTTGATAGAGCATCATGCGAGAAAGATTTACACCAGGACATTGTTGGAGGTAATCCTAAGGCTGGTACTCCTAGTACGCCGTGTCAATGGAGCTTCAAGGGATATATAAATGGTGCAAGGTCGAGTTCCGAGTTGAAGTCTTGGGGAACTGGAGGAATTTATATGTGAGTATGGAACATTTGAACATTCAGGGATGATCTGCCGCCATTCCCTATAGGTATGAAGAACAAAAGGATTTACCTTTTCCCATTGGCAATTAAGTTCGATATTTGGTTGCATGTAGATAAAATAGTTACTCCTGGTACAAATACCTGGTAGGCCTATCAGAAGTGAAACAGAAAAAGCATGTAATTTGTGTATGTGTCAGGATTCTAATTAAATTATTATGAATATGTGAATTATTGTAGCAACACAATTATGTGATAGAGCCATTGGACTATGCAGGTGATGTACAACTAACTGTTACAGCAAGCTGTAGATGCAAAAGCTCTGAACATTACGCGATGGGGATGCAATGTTTGAGAGTTACGATATAGCAATGAAAAAAACGCAATAGTGCCGGTGATTGCAAGTGTCAGCAAAGTTTGAGGCAATATGTCGCTGGAAAAATGTGAACGAAATGCCATGTCAAGCAGAACAGGGGTCACCACCATCATATCGGATGTAGAGAGCTTGTCCACGTACAAATCATGTGAGCCACTTGGGTTCGGGAATCCCAACAGAAAGCGTACAACCAGAGGACCTACTATAAGCCTTGAAAAACCTCCCTACGAGCAACCGATCAAGAGATCTGCATTTTGTTCCATATGCCATAAACGAGGTCATAAAAGTATAAATGTTTAGTTTCGGAGAAATTATGTCTGGGCCAAAGCGTTGCCGAGAAAGTGTCCTAAACTTTTTTTAGCACAGAAAGAGTCATAAATAAGAGAATACTTCTGTGAACGGTTGCATGAGGACTGGGCCTGTCTCTGCTTTGTGGTTCACGATGCACAACGGATGATGGTGATAACAGGCTACCTTTAGCCCAAGAATCAAACAACGTTTTCGTGATATGGCAGTCCATGCATTCACAATCTTTCATACTTCCTTTGAGATGGAACGGTGTCCTTGCAAAGGCGACTGAGCCTCATTGGTCGCTGCACATAAGTGACAGGGCCATGTGGCCAGCCCCTAACCGCCTAATTCTCCGCGGTGAGGATTATGCCATGCAACACGACATGTGAAGAGCTCACGATTACGAGGTGGCAACAACCTCCTTACCCTTTGAAACAGGCTTAGCAACGCTACGAATCAAGCTATTCGGCCAGAACCCATATTGCTTCGTTGCTCTTCCACCTTGGGGATCAAGAAGGATACTCACGAACTTTGACCAGGCTGATCGGCCTGAACTCATCTTTTTATTTAGAGCTTTGATAGTCAAAAGCAAATGCATCACCCTTTCGCTAGCATCACTCTGACCTGTCATTGAGTAATGGTTGGACGACTATTGGAAGATCCGCTAACGAGATGGTGGTTGGAGCATCGCTTCATGTCTGTAGTGAAAACTCTTGTTCTAACCTTCATTAGTTGGGCTCAACGGTGATGAACTTACGTTGTTGCCTTGATGAAGGTTTGTCTTCTTGTTGGTGTGAGAACATTTATGCCAATGGTCAAGATGAAAATCATTATCCTTGTCGTCTGTGACTAGACATGGCGGCGACGAGGGCATAAGGGCATGTATCCTTCTTGAAGCCATTGTTGGCGAAAAAGTCGGGTTAGACGTGGGTAATGGTTCTGCCATAATTGTCTATATTTTGTACTCAATTTCTTGCCTCATCGCCATGTATCAACTTTAATAAAGATGGCTCTATACATCACAATGATGCAGAAGCCGGGAGTTTTAACTCCTTTTTCTATATCTTTACCTAATATTAAATGAACGATTGTTTCACCACTTTTTTTGTCATCTGGTCCGTCAAAGTGTTCTTTCGTACGTCAAATATCGTTCCGTAGCCAAACACGTGTGAATTTGTATCGCTGCGTCGTTTTTTGTACATCAAATATCGTTGCATCTACCTTTTGCCTCCTGCCTGGGCCACATCACCCCATTGGGCCTCGGCACATGCTTCAACTGTTCGGCCTGCTCCACCAACGAACCCTCGGTAAAAAAACGAAACGGCCCGCTGCTCTCTATCTTCTCTCTCGTGTCCTCCACCGCCTCCATCTTCTTTTCCAGTGCCCGCGTTCGTGTTCCAATCAAATACAACGTCGACAAGAATTCTAGAATTCTAGCCTGCTTATAAACACGCCCTACTCGATGAACCGATAGGAAGAACAATGGCCATCGCGATTTTATGGCAAACAGATAGCAGGAGGCGGCGCTACGAGAGCAGCTTCTGGCACGAGAGGAGGCCGCGGCAACCCAGCAGCGACAGAGCGAGCCGTTGCTGCTAAGATCAACAACGTGATCCGCGGGACGCCAGCCCGGAGAGATGCAAAAATCTTGTCTACTGGTGGACTTTGTTCCTATGTGGGCTCGGGTCTGGTCCATGTTCCCCTTGCCTGGCGTGTGCGACGATCGATTTCCATGGGCGCTCTGGCTCGGGGCACTACTCGGTCGTGCTCGCTTATAAACTTTATTTCGCCGCCGGTAATCCCCGTACGTTTCGATTGGTAGGTTCACGCACCGCTAGGTGCCGTTTCTTTCTCCCCTGCTGTCCCGGATCGCCAAGGCGGACAGACTACAATGCCATCAGATCGCCAATGTCAATTCTGTCGCCAGAATCTCGAGGCGCGCTGCACCCGTTCACGCAGTGCTCCTGGTCCTCTGTGGTATAGCGCACGGCGGTCACTTGCGTCCAACTGCCACCACCGATGGACACAGTTCGGTTTGACGTGATCTGGCTCGCTGCTGTCCTTGCTGCTTCGTCCCGGCTGCATCAGCGACGGGCTATGTTAAACTACGCTGATTATCTGCGAGCTTTGGCGTGAGCGAAATGCCCAAGGTTTGGAGACATCCTCTGCCGCGTTGATCCGTTTGATCTTCGACTAGGCGTCGCTCTTGGAGATGACCAGAGTCCGGCACCTTTCCTTGCCACGGTAGGCTTGGGCGTGGCATGAGCTTGCCTCATAATTTTTTTTGTCTCTTCTTTCCCTCGGTTCCTTCCGTAACGCTTTGTACAGTTCTCCTTCTATAATAAAACAAGCAATCTCATCTTATAAAATTAAAATAAATGTGAGTTCGGTCATAGAGACTGTAGAGCAGCAATATGTTGGGTGAAGTTATGTAAGTCGATCTGGCTACTCGATGTTTCGTGAACGATAACTAAAATATTATGTGAAAAGTTGTTAGCCATAAATTGTGAAGGCTAACTTTTGGAAATAACATTATGTTTATAATTCCCCGCAAAAGAAACATTATGTTTATAATTCTCAATAAATATATCACTGTTCAAGAGGAGATTTCTTCCTCTGCCCCTTCTTCTCCGCAGTTTTGTCCGTTCGCCGCTTTTTTACGCCAGTTCTCCAAGATCATTCCAGTCCTAACATCATCTCCCTCCTTCCCGAACCTGCACGAGCGACGGTCACAAGAACCTCCCTCTCGATCCATCTTTCCATTGCGCCCTCTTCTAAATCCACAACAAAAGCAGCTTGCTCCATCGCTACCCCCCCTGGGCCTTGTGCTGATGCTAGGAGGAGGATGTGATGAGTCGTCGTCCCATGCAAGACAATGTGCGTATGGTGCGCTACGCAGAGTCACGTCTTAACTGACAGCCGTCAATGACACACTTCTCTCCTGCCCATCATCAGGCAGAAGCCCCCCTTGCTCGCCCAGGAAGGATAATCAACAATATGGATGAGGTATAATGTTGAAATAGAGGGTGTGAAAGCTTGGGAGGTCTTTATGCCTATAGGGGTGTAATGTTTTTTTCCTCCCGTTGCAACGCACGGGTCTGTTTGCTAGTATCACATAAGTGATGAGGAATTGGAGATGAAAGACCCAAGCATAAGTTGCAAATGACGACTGTGCTCCCATCATACTCGGAGAGTAGCTTTCTAGCTCCACGAATGGCTTTAGGCATCTCCAACATGGACCCCTAAAATGCCCGCACTTGTCTGGACCAAACTGTTTGTACATAATTTGTCATGTACGGTGTCATATTTGTCTCTTGACGTGTCTCTCTGTCCGTTTTCCTGCAAACCAGAAGAAAACCAAGTGGCTTTGTGGGAGTCTGAGGACTTCGACACCCCTGGCCCACCCAAAACCAAGGCTGAGCCCGTGCGTTTTGAGCAATCCACACTGTTTCCACAGCAAAACACGCGCTTTCCCAACCCTCTTCGCTCCGATCTTCGCCGCCCTCCACCCCAATTCCAGCACTTTTATGGGAAAAATTTGTTCTTGCCACTCTAGTTTTTGCTAATTTTGCTTATACCACTCTAAAATTTGACATTTCACTTCTGCCACTCTTATATTTTGAAATGTATCACAAATGCCATTCTGTTGTACTTCCGTAAGTTGACCGTTAGTTCTACCCAGTTGACCAGAAAAAAACTTGTTAGTATTTGCAAAATTGACATAAGTTGCCCCTGCTGACTTGTGGGGCTACTCTGGAAGTGACCCAGACCCTACACACACAAACACACATCCGCCCTATAGATAACCAAACCGCACAACACACCCGCATCCAATCACCGACGCCAACTCCGGCCGCCGTCCTCGTGCGCCACAGCAGCCAGCTGCCTCTAGCCGGAGACGCGGCGCTCCACCTCTCTCGGCCGGTGCGGCCCCTGCCGCCTGGTCGCGTGCGAGTCCTGGCCGCCACATCCGCTTCCCTTGGAGGAGCCCCGCCGGAGTCTAGGAGCCCATGGGCCACGGCTCTGCACGCCTCGTGATGCCCTCCAATCAGCGCTCATGGCGGCGCCCAAGTCGTCGCCCATCTGCTGCTCCTCTTCTCCATGGTTGCGATGTACTCCCCTCCACCCATGGCGCTACCTCCAATCAGAGCTCCCCACCGTCCTCGATGCGCTAGCTCCACTCTCCTTCATATAGGTTGCTACTTGATCTACAAATGGTGAATTTGGGATGTATACGTGGTTTGATTTGTGTGGAAGTTTGCTGAATTAGGTAGACGGAGATGCATATGTATGTGCTATGCCTTCCGTGCATGATATATGTGTGTGAAAGTGGTGAATGGAAGATGGGTGAATGGATGCGTGGCTGCTTTATTTGTTTGCAATTTTTCTTCTTATTAGCAGATGAACTCAGCTGTATCAACGCACTGTTCTGTTTCTCGGGTATGAATAAAATTTCAGACTACAAAAACTGGAGTGGCAACCAAGGGCAATATGGTTTTTTCCTGTCCTGTTTGGTCAAAACGTCCGTTGGCTTGACAGAATGGCATTTGTGATACATTGTCAACAACTAAGAGTGGCAAAAGTGATATGTCAATTTTTAGAATGGCATAAGCAAAAATGGCAAAAGCTAGACTGGCAAAAACAAATATTTCCTCACATTTATTCGCCCGTCACCTTATGGACCCATAACAAGACCTACTGGAGCCAGTGGAAGTGGAGGATCAAGAAGAAGATCAACCTCGAAGAGAAAGCGGGGAGATTCAACATCTTGATGGTGGCGAGCGAGAAGAAGACCAACCTCAAAGTGAAGAAGACCAACATCAAAGAAGGAATGTTGAGCTTACGTTCGCTTCGGAGGATACTAAGACGTTGACCATGAGGATGGATGAGTTGAACGCGTGACGATCATGCGGCGCGTCCTTGTTAGGATATTGAAGCACATGGCGCCGAGATGGGGGCGAACGAGAAGGAGGCGGCTTGTGAAGAGGCGGCTGGTCAGGAGGAGGCGGAGGCAGAATGAGCGAGTATGCTCGGATAGCCGGTCTGGGAGGGCAAAAATGCCCTTTATTTCCATTAACTGACGAACTAGTTCTTTTGTGATCGGGCGCATGTAGAACCTACAAATATCCGCTTCTTTTTGTTGTGATTCGGCGCTATCAACGTCGCACTTTAATGTGCTCATATTGCTGTACTACATTCGTCCTGGTTTACTGGTCCTCTTAATATTTTGTGTAAAATTTTGACTATAGATTTAATTAATAAAATGTTAATGCAAGTCATAAAAGATAGTATCGTTGAAAACTATATTCAAATATGAATCCAATGATATAATATTTTATTAAATGCATTGATATTTTATCAGTTAAATCTATGGTCAAATTTGGCAAAAAATATGAAGAGGAAAAAAACCAGGACAGAGGTAGTACATTCTAAGTGAAGAATGGCAAGACCTCAACGAACATTTAGGGGACGCAGTTAGATGGCCGGCTTCAGCATCCATATCTACGGTCTGATCCAAATTAGTCCGCGGACAAATTGGACATGCCCTTGCATGCCGACGGCTTTGCCATCTGAATTTTGTGCGTCTTTGGGTCAAATGCTATTGCTGGAATCAACTAGCAGCCGTAAATCTGTGCGTGAATGGTCAAGGAGCTCGAAGATGACCCGTCTATTTGAAAGCGAGACGGCGGCTAACAGCCATAAATGTTATACAATATCTGAAATAGTTTGGCCATAGCCGAAAGAACTGAATATGATTTTCAGTTATTTGGTTTTTATTCCAGCCAAAGAACCGAAATTTGCACTTGAATTAACTTCGTTGAATCCAGTCACTTATTTCTAAATTCAAAATAATATTAAAATGTGTGTCTGCCAACGTAATATTTCGAATATTTTGACTAAAAGGCATTTTTTAGTATATATCAAAATGACTGAAATTTCATTGAAAGTAAAAAAAATACAAGTCTCATAAACCGTTTTGATATAAAAATAGTGCAACTGCCTGAATGACACTCTTTTCATTTCATTTCTGTTAATAAGAGCCAACTTGCACGCAAAAAATAAAATAAGAGTCAACTTTTTGAATTGTTTACGTTGCTTACCACACTATGCCTATAAGAAGAGCCAGGCCAGCCGTGACTTCAGAGCATCAACTTGTCTATCAAATCACAGCATAATGAGCGTTGTAGTGACCAAGTCCTCGCCGGCGGTGGTCGCCGGCCCTTCGGACGCCGGCATCGTCCGTCTCTCCTCTTTCGACAGGTGCATGGGCCCTACTGCAGTTACGCTGCTCCTTGTCTTCGACCAACCAGTCGACCAACCCGTCAAGACCATCAAAAAAGCCCTGTCGCAGGCGCTGGTGCACTATCCGCCGATGGCCGGCCGCCTCGCCGCCACCGGCGGCGACGGGGAGCTCCACATCGCGTGCACCGGCGAGGGCGTCTCCTTCGTAGGCGCGTCGGTTAGCTGTGCCCTGGACGATGAGGAGGTCACGAGATCGGCGCTGCTCCTCAGCGACCTCGCCGTCGGCTACCCCGCCAACTACTGCTGCCTCAGCGACCCCTTGCTGCTGATGCAGGTGACCGAGTTCTCCTGCGGCGGGTTCGCCGTCGGCGTGACGTGGAACCACGTCATAGCCGACGCGGCGGGGATGGCGCAGTTCCTGCAGGCCGTCGGTGAGCTCGCCCGGGGGATGCCGGCGCTGGCCGTCGTTCCGGTCAGGTGTGAAGTCCAAGGCTCGCTGCCTTGCCTCCCGCCGCCGCTGGTGGCCGCCATGAGGTCTCATATGCGCGTAGAAACTGAGAAATTGGCGACCCTGGACGTCACCATCCCCTCGAGCTTGATCAACCGCACAAAATTCGAGTGTGGCGGCGACTGCACGGTGTTCGAAGCCGTCGCCGCGGTCCTCTGGCGGTGCCGCACCCGTGCGGTCATCTCCGACGGCGACCCTGACGCCTCCGTGCCCCTCGCCTTCCCGAGCAACGTGCGCGAACTCGTCGGCGCCAGGGAAGGCTACTACGGCAACTGCATCACCATGCAGCAGGTCCAGGCGACAAGCGGCACGGTGGCGGGCGGCGAAATCAAGGACCTGGTGAGGCTCATCAAGCTCGCCAAAGAGAAGGTACCAGACATATTCCAAAATGGCGCCGGCGCCCGTGAGACCGGCGCAGGTGGTGGTAAAGATCAGCAGCAGCTGGCGGTGGCGGCCCCGAGGTACAACGCGCTCGGAGTCTCGAGCTGGAGGAACCTAGGGTTCGAAGCCGTGGATTTCGGGCGCGGGAGTCCGGCGCGCGTGATGTGGAAGGCGCATCAGACGGTGGGTTTTGTCTGCGTTGTGTGCCCGCCGTGCAAGGGGGAGGACGGCGTCAACGTCGTGTCCCTCTGCGTCAAGCCGGAGCACGCCGACGCCTTCATGGCAGAGCTGGCCGCCCTCAACATATAATGCGAATTGGGGAGTGCATTTACAGTTCCCAGTCTTTTACATTTCAAATATCAATGTGAACCCAAAATGGACTAATCAATTGGTCTCACGCCTTCTCTCAGATATTTTCTAATTTCCTGTGGTAACAACTGAAATTTTCTTTTCGGTACGATTAAAAAGTTGCTTCCTAATATGGTGCAAAGTCGCTTCTATATAATCCTAATAAGTGGTAAACAAATTTGCTTCCCAATCCATGAAAATTTGCTCCATAATACTCCTGGATCGTAACAAAATGGTCTCTCTAACGCGTTGAAATTCACATTCCAGCAAACCGCTCATCAAAAAGATGGATGGTTTGTTGTAGAATACCATAGGAAAATTTCCTCCAAGCTTTACTTTCATGTAAATTTGCCGGTCGACACGATACTCGAACCTCGAAGTGTGTATGATGTCTGATGTTTTAAATAGCCTTGAAAGACTAAAGGTAAAGCAGCGCTAAAGGCCACTAGTTGAAACTTTGATGATACTCCCTCCGTCCGGGTTTCTCAGCTCTCACATTTTTGGCGTAAATTTGGACCATATATACGTATGTATATATGACTAACAAAATATGAAGTATACACTACAAAAGGAGGTATTTTTGAATTTATATTCGAAAGAGATTGCCTACGATATATATTTTTATGACATATAGTAGTTTACATTTTATTCATGGTCAAATTTTGACCCGAAGTAAAATGAGCATAATAAACCCGAACGGGGGAAACATTACTTCTTTTTTTTTGCGAGATCATATAGGAGTTTTATTCCAAAATTACATGATTACAATCGAGAGGCAATAAGTCCTCACAACATGGAGGACATCTGCACATCCACACCGCAGTACATGACTCGGTACGACTATAGTTTGCCATACAATCTGCTATCCTGTTTTGAGCTCTACTAATTTTCCGTGGAATAAACTCCCTTTCATTCATCATTGACTTGATTTCTGCTACTAGGTGTCCATAAGTCGAACGAGACAAGCTATCACTTGAGAGGATTGATAGCGCTTCAGAAGAATCGGATTGCATCATTACTTGCCGCTCTGTATGTTGTAACGCTAGGGCCATCCCCTGCATAAGCGCATGAATCTCCACCTCCAAGGCCTCGTTGCAATTAAAAATAACTCAGTAGGCAGCGAAAATTACCGATCCGTCTTCACGTCGCAAAATCATACCTGCACTGTCATCCTGAGAGGAGTAAGAGCCATCATCAGACAAGGCAGTGCAGTTCGCCGGAGGATGTGCCCAAGGAGAGAGGAAACATTACTTAACTTGAGTACCCACCCAGCCGCCACCCTGAAAAGTCCGGCCGCCTCACCCCATCACGCAAGCGAGGTGGAAGTGGAAGTGCAGACGAAACGCCCAAGCGTAAGTTGCAAGTGTAAATTTCCAGCAGACCAGCACCACGCATGCCTATACATGGCCGTGGTCGACGGCTGTGGCCATCTGAATTGCGTACGTCTTTGGAACAGATGCTCTTGTCGGAATCAACCAGCAGACATACATGATACATCTGTGCATGCATCTCTGCGTGCATGGTCAAGAATAACGAAGTTGACTAGTCTATAGCGAGACGTGGCAGACGACCGACATGGAGTATTGTTTGGGCAACATAGACAAGCCTCGGTAAGAGCCCTGCTCCGGTGCTCCCCCTAACCTAATTTCGGAGGGGTATTTTTGTCCCCGTGAATTTGTTTTTTTCCTGGCCCGCCGCAGCCCAGATACAAGC
This sequence comes from Aegilops umbellulata, assembly GCA_032464435.1. NCBI lineage: Eukaryota > Viridiplantae > Streptophyta > Magnoliopsida > Poales > Poaceae > Aegilops > Aegilops umbellulata. Next base: position 415,429,852 of record CP136059.1, on the reverse strand, counting down.
CCTGTCTAGCCCTGTATAACCCAGACCGTATACGTACAGTACCCTGGTCTGAAAAAAAAACATCACACGACCCCACGTCCACGTAAGACCTGCCGATTCCAATCATTCACGCGAGCAGCTCCATCGATCTCGCGAGCATTGACGCAGCTCCATAAGTCACGTAGTAGATCTTCACCGGCGGCTATCTCGTTGACGGCGATCTCGTCGGACAGCGGGCGCGACAACGTCGTGAATCTCCAACGATCGCGCACAGGTACCGCATCCCGCGTCCCCCCTCTAGTCTCGCTCGCGGCAACATCGAACGAAATGTCGCCGCGCCAGTGGCAGTGGTTAACCTAGCGGAGCGGGTAACCTAGCTACCCGGCGGCGCATGCGATCGTGGATCTTGTTCCGGTAGTGCTGCTCCTCGTGATCTGGGTTCACGTAGCGTCGGTTGCCGTCGGCTGTGCGCACCACCAGTATCGTTATTTGATGTGGCAGCTAACCTAGGTATCCGGCGGCAGAGGTAATCACAGATCTAGCTAGGTTTTGAGATCGTGCAGTTCCTCGCGATCGAAAGTGATCACGACGGGTGTCGTGGCCATCTTCCTTACTAAGTTTGGCAGATCTGAATGGCCTCGGTTGCGGTTGTTTACATAACATATGTGATCGTGTGCTATGTGTTTTATATTTCATCATTGATAATGTTTGCACATGTGATGATACATATTATTGGTTGTAGGAAATGGCGGACGAGGAGTTAACTGATATCATGGTAGACATGGAGTTTGGAGAACTGATGAAAGACTGGGTAGAAGATTGGTCAGATGATGAAAATTCAGATCGTGAAGATCGGTCAGAGAATGGGAACGAATGGGACGATCTTAATGTGAGTGGCATTGTCATGTTGTAATTTTTTGGTGGCATCCGACAACATTAAATCTTTGTGTTGAAAATTTATAGATCGATGAGCTTGATGATGATCAGGAAAACAACCCGGAGCTCTCGAATGAAGATTACATTAGTCAGGTACGTAAGTGAAAAATTTTGTTGGCATGCAAATTGAATTTCTTCTGGAATATTATATGATAAGTAATTATGTATTTGTGTTGTATTTTTCAGTTCATTTCCGAATGTCATAATGCGTACGACTATTACGGTGAATCCGACGCGGAGACAGGCCTTAACGACGAATCATTAGATGCACCTGGTTCTGGGGAGTCCGAGTCGTCGGTCATCATGAGTGAGGTATGTGTGTAATCAATGTTCTATGGAAGTAAGTAATGTTAAACCATAGAAATCTGTTTTAATGGCTGTGGTTTGATTGTGTAGGTGACACAAGATGATGGTGCAAAGAATGTCCAAGATACTACAAGTGCAGATGATAAGAGGGATATGTTCATGCAGATGATGGAAATGACCTTTACGTCTCACGATGCTGCGTATGATTTCTACAACAGCTATGCTAGAGATAATGGTTTCAGCATTAGAAAGAATAAGGTCAAGTATAGCAAAACAGAGTCACGTCATATGCGTTATAGGTGGTTTGCTTGTTCAAGACAAGGGAAACGTGACAGGAAGTTGCTAACCGAGGAAGGACACAGCCGTAGGCTCAGAGCCGAGACACGCTGCTTTTGCGAAGCGCACCTGACCGTCAAGCATGACCAAAAGCGTGGGGTTTGGTATGTTGAAAGTTTTGAGGACAAGCATAGCCATATGTTGGCAGGACCGGACGAGGTACCTTTTCTTTGGTCCCACAGAAAAATCAAAGAGTACCAGAAGCATGAGATAATGTCCATGGGAGCTGCAGGGATTAGAATTCACGACATGATGGATTGCTTCATCAGCAAGCATGTATGGTACGGCGGTGTTGGTTTTACCAGGCATGAAATATACAACCTTTGGGCCAAGGAGAAGAGGAAGTTGCTTTCAAAAGGTGATGCTGCCACAGCCATAGGCATCATGGCCAGTAGGAAACAGAGGGATCCTAGCTTCTTTTTCGAGTACAGGCTAGATAAGGAAGGACATTTGAATAGGATGTTCTGGTGCGACTCCCAGTCTCGTCATGACTATGAGGACTTCGGCGACGTGCTTGTATTTGACAGCACGTACAAGATGAACCGCTATGGTATGCCATTCATACCTTTTGTTGGTCTTAACAATCACCGAAAGACCACTGTTTTTGGTTGTGCCATAGTTTCGGACGAGACCGAGGAGACATACGTGTGTCTTCTGCAGACGTTTTTGAGGCCCATGTGTCAAAAGATGCCTAAGAGTGTAATCACAGACGCCGACGCTGCGATGATCAAGGCAATTCGTGAAGTCTTGCCAGACGTGTGGCACCGTATATGTACGTGGCACATAGAGAAAAATATGAAGATTCACCTCAGTCACAAGTCCTTGAAGGAGTTCCGAACTCTTCTGTACTATAGCACGTCCACGGCAACGTTTGAGGAGAGATGGCATGCATTTTCCAAAAAATGGCAGTCGGAAAAAACTGTAACATGGTTGAGGCGGATGTATAAGAAGAGGAGACTGTGGGCCGCGGCATATCTAACAGAGGGGTTTTGGCTTGGCATGAAAAGCAACTAGCGGAGTGAAAGCCTGAACTCATGCCTTCACCTCCACCTAGATGGTGAAATGACCCTGGTGGATATGATTTTGCACTATGAGAACGCCGTTGTGCGTATCCGTGAAAACGAGGCGTGAGATGACTGCACAGCCTCACAGAGTTTACCGGTGCCAGTTACTAGCTCGAGGGAACATGAGATAGCTGCTTCTCAAGTCTTCACTCCAGCAAACTTCTATATGTTGCAGGACGATCTTAGAAAAATTGACGGCATGGAGATTGTAGAAATTACGCTGGGAGACGGATCACAGCAGTACATCGTGGCCTGGAAGAATAACCGGAAGCGCAGTTTTTGGGTGGAGTATACACCAGTAAATTCCGCAGAAACTATAAGGTGCAACTGCAGAAGAATGATTCGAAAGGGTCTACCTTGCAAGCACATATTCCATGTACTGAAGCACTTAAACATATCTGAAATACCAAAGTGTTTAGTTTTTATTCGGTTCACGAAAGAAGCAAGGTTGGGACTGCCCGCGAGGCGCACAAGCGATCTGTTTGGATTTGGTTGGACTGGGGGCGGGGAAAGAATGAAATATAGCCAGGTTAGTGTGTTAGCGTCTGAAGATATGCATGCGGCATGCAAACACACTGCTTTGTGGGATCAGTTACAGGAGAGTTTGAAGGCTGTGATAGCTAAGAGTCATGAGTATGATCTGCTACAGGAAAATTTGTTGAAGCAAACAAATGACATCAGTAAGTGTGCAGTTGAATATGTGGACGATGGTGAAGGCAACATGATTGAGGTTAAAGATCCTATGAAAGTGTCAAGCAAAGGTGCAACAAAGGTAGATGAGAGCCGCCTTGTCTCAAAAAATGGTAGACCACTCTCTTTTGATGAGTTGAAAACCCGTACGGCGCTTGCAAATTGGTAGGACACAGTAGACGTAGCAAGAAATGCAAACTAAATCAGAAGTAAGTGTTTGTATGCATTGTGGATTATTAAAGTTTGTATCATTCATTAACTTAGCTTATCTTCTATCAGGTGCAGAAAAGTGGAGAAGGAACAAGAGTAGAATACTTGCTTCAACTATTTACTGTGTTAATCGACCGGCTCATACTTTGGCTAAGGTAGCTGTAGGCGCTTGTGTTTCTTTGGTTTGGACTTGGAGGCTTTGGCCCCCTGATTGTATCCTTAGTGTATTAGCAGATGAGATCCCAGTCTTTGTTTAAATAAAGTAAGATGTTTCCCTGTAAACAAAAATTAAAAATATTCTTTACTGTGTAATGACCGGGGCGGGAGGTAGAAAGAATATTATTGTACATTTCCCCTGCCCACGTCCTAAATGCCATTAAATAAGTAACTGTACCACTCTCCTCCCCACCACACACCCACCCACCTCCCACGGGCACCGGTTCGAACTCCCCTCTTATCCCCACCTACAGTAGATCGAGAACACACTCGCCGGCTACCGCTGCAGCCGCCTCCATGGAGAGAAGCCTCGGCTGGCAGAGAGCGATGATGGACCTCGCCAGCGATGACGAGGGGTGGCGCGCGCAGTTGACAGAGGTGTGCGGCTGGTTCCCCGGCACGAAGATGTTGGTCAACCACGCGCGTGGCCTCGTCAAAGTCCTCACCGACGCCGAGAGGAAGCGTGCCTTCCCCTACGGCCGCGGTGTCCCGCCGGCTGTCCTACTCGTGTGGGCAATGCGAGAGGCCACGCTGAGCGACTCCCCTGTTTAGCACGCAAGGTGGTGGATGTACCGCTCCACCACCATGACGCTGCGGCCAGATTCAGCACACGTCGCGTCGAGGGCGGGCCACGTCGACGTCGAGCTCGCTGTCCCTGCGCCCGTCAGCCCAGACTACCAGGTCCGTCATGTGTCGAAGCCAGTGCTGCCGTTGGGCTCTGACGTCGTGGAGGACGACGTGGAGGAGGTACTGGTCATCCCTGATGACCATGAGGAGGGCGAGGAGGACGTTGTGCAGATGGTAGCGCCGGTCGCCGTCGAGGGTGGCAAGACAATGCCCATCGACGTCGAGCTCCTTCCCCTCCTCCCTAACATAGTGAAGGTGGAAGAAGAGGAGGTGGCTCAGGATCAGGTGGCGCAGCTGTCCAACAGAACGGTGGTCAAGAAGAAAGCTTCTCCGTGTGTGGTGCGCTGCTCACGCCGCCTCAAATTTCTGAAGAAGTGAAGATGGGCACATTTGCTGAAGGAGGAGGATGCTGCTGGTTATCTTAAGTTAGGTATGCTGTTATATGTTTCAGCATATAAGTTAACATTATTTTGGGTTTGATGTTGGTTAGGTATGCTTTTATATGTAAGCATATAAGTTATGCAATCGGTACGGTTTGATCGGGTTCTTTGTGGCTGAAGAACTGAATATCTACTGCTCACCCTAAGTGCCAAGTTCAGTTAAATTTCTGATTATTGAATATGTATTGTTGCTTTGCTTCAGTGTTGCATGGAAGCTGCTAGATGTTGCTCCTATGTTGCAACAAGACAATGAACTAGTCTCCTACATAAATCAGTAGTGTTGCTAGGTGATGTGCCCATGTGCATCACATACCAAATATAGAACATGCCAAAAGTGCATTGTCTGTCAAATACAGGACATGCCAAAAGTGCATTGTCTGCCAAATATAGAACATGCCAAAAGTGCACTGTCTACCAATCATGATGGCCCCATGTTATTTATGCTGCAATCTCTGCTACACTTTGCCCATAAACTGAATAGCAAATAATTCAGCATCATTTCATCATGTCAATTACAATGATGTCAATAACTTTATGAACAATCTACTTGCTAACTATGACATCAATCATAATGGCAAGCAGGCCAAGATACAGAAGACCTCCAAATCCTAAAATCCTATCCCTATAGAGCAATATCTCCTTGTGCATCTTAACCATTGCCCTCTTTTCTTTCTCATTCCTTTTAATTTCAGCTTCATATTCTATAATCTTAGTCTCCAGTTTCTTGGTCTTCATGGCAAGATACTTAATGACTGACTTTGCTTTGCTATCCCACTCCCCATCAACCCATTCAACATACTCAGAAGTGATATCATCCTAAATAAATCATGAGCAATTCAAGTCATTTTATAACTGCACTTGTCGCTGCAAGCGTTAAACACTGAACTTTTTTGCAGCTTGACCGCAATAGCAGTACTAGTTTGAAGATCATGCTCAGTAGACTAACCTGAAACACACATCCCCCGAGTGCGCTGCCAAAATTGTCTGCATCTATGCAGACACGACCACTAGGAGTTTCCTGATGACCACATAGATGAAGCTTGTCATGGCCACAGGTGATGAATTATTGGCGATAATGCTGGGATGTAAAGAACAACGGTAAAGAACTTCCCTTTTTGCCACCAAAGTGTAGCACTGAAGAAACCTTAGCCGTGGGTTCTCCCGGCCCGCCGCCGCCCACGAAACCCTGTCCCCTGTTCCACTAGATCCGCCGCCGCTGCCTCCTGTGCCACTGAATTCGGCCCACCTGCTTGCAGGACCCCGGGTTCGACCTAACTTGCGGTCGCCACCGCTCTTCTCGCCGCAGCCGCCGCCGGCCGACGCCCAGCTCGCTGTCATGCTTTCGCCGTTGAGATTTGGATGAGCAAATAGAGAGGAAGGGCTAGGGATTTGGAAAGGGAAACGAGAAAAGGGGAAAGATCGATGTGAACCTGGCAAAATGGGCTGGTGTAGCGCTGCCAGGAAGATAGCCCGCCTGTGGGGCCCCTCACGTGGTTAGATGGGTCGTGCCTGGCATTATGATGAGTACAGAAAAAGTTAATTATACATATAATTAAAAAACGACGGGTTTGTAAAACAAACTAGAAAAACATGATGCCTGATAAAACGCGATAGAGCCAACGAGCTGACATGACTTTGATGAGTGTAATATTACATTATGGCTCGATATATTTACTTATCTACCATGACTACTTTTCATAATAATGTGATGAGGGGGAATTACTTGGAGATTATGCAAGATGATGACATGCAGATAGCCAAGGCAGATTGCCTTTCGGCCATTGGCGGAGGTGTTTGCCTTTCTTCACTATGTGAAGGCAATCAAGGAGAACACGCATGGTGAAGGCATTCCAGTTAATCTTTGAAATACGTTTCACATCGTAGACCAAAGCGTAGTACTGCTTTGGCACAATCTTGCTCGACATGGGAGCAATAATTGTTCCTAACAGGACCAACACTACTTTGCGAAGGAAATCATCGTCGGTGGCTTTACTTTTAACTATGTCCTCAATGAGATTATCTATCACTATGTTTTCTGACGTCTTACTGAGAAATTGTGGCGGCACCCGCTCCTTCATGTCCTCTCCTTCTTCAGTCAGAATGTCCGAAGCAGACAATCCTTGGTTCTCGAGGTTAAATATGCACTCGACGTCGACCGCACCGAGAGTCACCTCCCCAACCTGCTCTTGTATAATGAATCTGCCCGTGCTGGCCTGAAAATTCTCAATCATATACCTAATTAGCAGGGTACGCATCTTAATAGATGGTATTTGCAGCATGCTGCGCAATGATGTATCAGCCACTCTAGCGCGTTGACCGCTTGATAGATCTGCAACAAGCTTGCACCATTTCTCAACTGCGCATACTATTTCTCCATTCAGCTCGTCCATCCTGTTGAAAGAAAATATATAACTTTGTGACATTAGCTAACACTAAAGCAAAAATAACAATAGGCATGCAAAAATATAAAACTTTCTGGCAGTAGCTAACACTAATGCAAAAATAACACTAATGGAAATACAATACTATCACCATGTATACTGCAACATGCAGCCAAGTGTGTGCTGACATGAGGCAATAAAAAAATGACTACAATTGGTAATTGAATTTACTTGCATCTGATCAAGTTCTTTGAGTATCATATAAATTATATAATCAATAAATTTAATATGGTAAATTGTTACTTATTCGTCTGGTTGTCTTACTAACAGGGTGACAAATTGTTCAGCTGTAAATAAACTAGAGTCTATAGCAATGGTACCTATTTGAGGTTCATCAACATCTAATGTTAATAACTCTTTAATGTTCTATGTGCACAACAATATAATTGGATCGTGTGACAAAAATATAATTGGATCTTGTGACAAAAAAATGTATTGCATCATGCTTCTCGAGAAACAACATCTTATTCTACCATGCTATGAAAGAACCAAAGAATGTTTTCATCTACGCCATCTGGTCAGAACGCATCTAGTCGAGTTCATACTAGTTGAAAATATGTGGTAAACCTAAGTCCATCAAAGCAACGATACGGAGGAAGTAGCTTTGCTATGAAGGCGCGAGGGAAAGAGGACAATTTACTTGATCGGTCGACGAAGATGAAAGAAGTCGGCGATGCGTTCTCGACGTAGTTCGTCGAGGTCGGCCTGCACGTGCGGACGATCTTGATCTTCTCGGGGTTTTTGTGGCGTGTGGGTGCGACGGACGAAGCTGTCGACGCCTCGCCGGCAGGAGTCGATCTAGTCGACGACATGTGCGAGGAGGAGTAGATTATATACGAGGTCGACGCCTAGGTCTTCGTAACTTCCTTGTGGCCAATCTCGCGATCTATATTTTCCTCCATTGAAGCGAGGCTGAACGTGCTCCTCAATCGTAGGGATTAGGAACATATGGATTAGCACGATCCCAGAATTGTGTAACAGAACGGCAACTACTCCCGTGATCGACGTGCGTGTGATCGACGTGCATGTAAAGCGCAGCATTGTGGGCTCCACAATATGGATCCGACACTTATTTGCGGTCTGGGCCGGCCCACCTACCTGCATTGTTTCTTCCCTCAAAATAAATATCATTGGTTCATCCCTAAAAAAAACTCTTTGTGACACGTATTAGTTATTGTATACTTGTATATGTTCAATAATATTTATAGTATCTCTATCATTTCTACAATATTATACATGCATCGAGTGTCGGAAATGAACGATACTTGTCATGCATGCATGCCATGGTCATCGTAGGTTACGGATTAAGTTTGGGATCATTTCGTGAGATCGTAGGTTACGCATAAACCACTTTCAGACCTGCCCTCCGGCAGACACGAATGGTCCTGCTTGTACATGGTGCATGTGGAAGCATGCATGAGATGACCCCAACTTTTGGGAGCATGTGGGCTTGGCCAATGTGGTCCCCCAGGCAAGGTGTGCACGAATTCGGACACAACGCACATTGCGTCACGTGGGGGCAGCGTTGTAGGGTTTTCTCGCCAGAAAACCCTAGAAATTGCATCGAGTGTCGCAAATGAACGATACTTGTCACGCATGCAAGCCATGGTTATCATAGGGTATGCATGTAGTTTGGGATCATTTGGTGGGACCATCAAGGAAAACCAATTTCAAACCTGACCTCCGGCAGACCCGAATGGTCTTGCTTGTACATGGTGCATGTGGAAGCATGCATGAGATGACCCCAACTTTTGGGAGCTTCTTGGCTTGGCCAATGTGGTCCCCCAGGCAAGGTGTGCACGAATTCGGACACAAAACGCACGTTGCATCACGTGGGGGTAGTGTTGTAGGGTTTTCTCACCGGAAAACCCTAGAAAATGCATCGAGTGTCGCAAATGAACGATACTTGTCACGCATGCATGCCATGGTCATCGTAGGGTATGCATGAAGTTTGGGACCATTTGGTGGGACCGTCAAGGAAAACTAATTTCAGACCTGACCTCCGGCAGACCCGAATGGTCCTGCTTGTACATGGTGCATGTGGAAGCATGCATGAGATGACCCCAACTTTTGGGAGCTTCTGGGCTTGGCCAATGTGGTCTCCCAGGCAAGGTGTGCACGAATTCGAACACAAAACGCGCGTTGCGTCACGTGGGGGTAGTGTTGTAGGGTTTTGTCACCGGAAAACCCTAGAAAATGCATCGAGTGTCGCAAATGAACGATACTTGTCACGCATGCGTGCCATGGTCATCGTAGGGTATGCATGAAGTTTGGGACCATTTGGTGGGACCGTCAAGGAAAACCAATTTCAGACCTGATCTCCAGCAGACCCGAATGGTCCTGCTTGTAGATAGTGCATGTGGGGGCATGCATGAGATGACCCCAACTTTTGGGAGCATGTGAGGATGGCCAATGTGCCCCCTCCCCCCCCCCAAGGCAAGGTGTGCACGAGTTCGGACACAAAACACACGTTATGTCACGTGGGGGCAGTGTTGTAGGGTTTTGTCGCCGGAAAAACCCTAGAAAATGCATCCAGTTTTGGAAATGAACGATACTCGTCATGCATGCTTGCCATGGTCATCCTAGGGTGTGCATACAGTTTGGTCTGAATTGGTGAGACCGAGAAGATAAATCTGCTCCTAGTACATGGTGCATGTGGAGGTATGCATGTGACTGTCCCAACTACATTTGATTTAATAATATTTGAAGTTTCAAACAAAAAATAAAATTTATAATTTGGAATGAAGAATTGAAATAATGAAGAAGTGCAATAGAACTTAACATATTATCAATTACATTTTGGAAATATTTCAAATATAAAGAAGAGAACAAATATTAGAATGAAGAAGTGAAATAAAACAGAACATTTTATCTTACAAACTAAAAATATTTCAAAAATAATAAAGATAAGAAATATTAGAATTAACAACTAAAATAAAACACACCATTTTAGTTTATATTTCGTAAATATTATCAATATACAAAAGAGAACGAACAAATGAAATAAAACACAACCGAATTTGGCATATTTTTTAAATTTTAGTAAACACTGTTAGAAATAATATAGAAAAAAAGAGACTTGATTTTAAATATTACAAATATAAACAAGAAAAGAAACAAGGAAAATTTAAAACGTATCAGCGAGCGCAGTAAGGCTGCCCTGGGCCAGCTCGCCCGAATTGGGCCCAAGGCGAAGCCGCGCATGGCACATCGCAGCGCACAGCCGTTGGGTGGTGGGAGTTTAGTCCCACCTCGCCAAGCGAGGGAGCGCCGCACCAGTTTATATACCCGGCTGCGACTCCCCTCTCAAGCTCCTATCAATTGCAGGCAGTACATTGCCTAACACTCGTCCCCTCTGCCCCGTGGGGCCTACTAGCAGCAGAGTTATTCTGCACCACGGGCCTGCATCCTGGCCCATGCACCGCAGGGTTCCTAGTCGTATGCAGGTCGTGGAGTATGAATTCTCCTGTTCTGGTAGGTGGGCACTTTTTTTGGCATATTGCCATGTGTATTGATCTTCAAATCACACACTAAATTATACACATGCTCACTTGCATTCAATACACAATTTTTTTTGTGCATACATGACAAGTTAATGTTTTGACCTTCAAGTCATCTAATAAATTTTACACATGCTCACTTACATGTAATACACATGGATATTAATTGGATTTCAACAAAAATGAGGCGGTGGTGTATGAATTCTACTACCACATGCATGCAAGATGCATAGAGTGTGGGAAATGAACGGTAGTTGCCAGGCATGCTTGCTATGGTCATCGTAGGGTGTGCATAAAAGTTTGGTATCAATTGGTGAGACCGAGAAGAAGAACCTGCTTGTAGTACATGGTGCAAGTGAAGGCATACATGCGATTGTCCCAACTATATTTGATTTAATAATATTTCAAGTATGAAACAGAAAATAAAATTTATAATTAGGAAAGACAACCATGAAAAGTGAAATATGAGAGAACAATATATCATACATTATTTAAATTTATAACTGTCAGAACAAAGAAAAGAGGAGAATATAGAAAACAGAAGAAAAAATTTGAATGAATAAGTGCAATAAAAGACAACATATTATCTTACATTTTGGAAATATTTCAAATATAAAGAAGAGAACAAATATTACAATGAAGAAGTGAAATAAAACAGAACATTTTATCTTACAAACTGAAAATATTTAAAAAATAATAAAGATAAGAAATATTGGAATGAAGAATTGAATTAAAACACAACATTTTAGTTCATATTTCGTAAATATTATCAATATACAAAAGAGTACGAACAAATGAAATAAAACACAACAGAATTTGCATATTTTTTAAATTTTAGTAAACACTCTTAGAAATAATATAGAAAAAAAGAGACTTGATTTTAAATATTACAAATATAAACAAGAAAAGAAACAAAGAAAATTTAAAACGTATCAGCGAGCGGAGTAAGGCTGCCCTGGGCCAGCCCGCCCGAATTGGGCCCAAGGCGGAGCCGCGCTGGGCACATCGCAGCGCACAGCCGTTGGGTGGTGGGAGTTTAGTCCCACCTCGCCAAGCGAGGGAGCACCGCACCGGTTTATATACCCGGCTGCGACTCCCCTCACAAGCTCCTATCAGTTGCAGGCAGTACATTGCCTAACTCTCGTCCCCTCTGCCCCGTGGGGCCTACTAGCAGCAGAGATATTCTGCACCATGGTCCTGCATCCTGGCCCATGCACCGCAGGGTTCCTAGTCGTATGCACGCCGTGGAGTATGAATTCTCTTGCTCTGGTAGGTGGGCAATTTTTTTTGGCATATTGCCATTGTGTATTGATATGATCTTGAAATCACACACTAAATTATACACATGCTTACTTGCGTTCAATACACATATTTTTTTGCATATATGACAAGTTAATGTTTTGACCTTCAAGTCATCTAATAAAACTGGCTTAAATTAGACCAAATGGCCCCTCTGTAATGCGGTCATTTTTTCGACAACCTCCAAATGATCTCAACTTTGGCACACATGATCTATTGCACAAACAAAGGTGGGTTCCAAAGGTTTTATATATTTTTTGAATTTTTTATTAATTTCTAATGCCCTCTAGACTGACTGGTCAAAACATCGATCTATACCTCAGGGGGGCATTGTAAAAAATTCTTTTTCCAAATTTTCTTTCATAGCCATGATTGGCACATGTGGGTCACCATGTTCAAGAAAGTTTGTGTGATTTGGAGGTGGTGGGAAAAATCACTTTTTTTCAAAAACTGGCTTAAGACCAAATGGCCCCTCCGGAATGCGGTCATTTTTTCGACCACCTCCAAATGACCTCAACTTTGGCACACATGATCTATTGCACAAACAAAGGTGGTTTCCAAAGGTTTTATATTTTTTTGAATTTTTTTATTAATTTCTAATGCCCTCTAGACTGACTGGTCAAAACATCGGTCTATACCTCAGGGGGGCATTGTAAAAAGTTATTTTTCCAAATTTTCTTTCATAGCCATGATTGGCACATGTGGGTCACCATGTTCAAGAAAGTTTGTGTGATTTGGAGGTGGTGGGAAAAATCACATTTTTTCAAAAACTGGCTTAAGTTAGACCAAATGGCCCCTCCGGAATGCGGTCATTTTTTCGACCACCTCAAATGACCTCAACTTTGGCACACATGATCTATTGCACAAACAAAGGTGGGTTCCAAGGTTTTATATTTTTTTGAATTTTTTATTAATTTATAATGCCCTCTAGACTTACTGGTCAAAACATCGGTCTATACCTCAGGGGGGCATTGTAAAAAATTATTTTTCCAAATTTTCTTTCATAGCCATGATTGTCACATGTGGGTCACCATGTTCAAGAAAGTTTGTGTGATTTGGAGGTGGTGGGAAAAATCACATTTTTTTCGAAAACTGGCTGAAGTTAGACCAAATGGCCCCTCCGGAATGCGGTGGGAAAATTCTTTCTATATTTTTGAATTTTTTTGAATTTATAATGCCCTCTTAAATTTGTTTACCTTTTTAATGCCCTCTTATTTTTTTTGAATTTTTTATTTATTAAACTAGGTTTACAAGATGGCTAGGATGGCCCATGCTTTTCCTTTTGTTTATTTTTTTTCATTTTCCTTCACTTTACATAAAAATTACCTAAGCACTCCAAAAATAACATAAAAATTACATGACCCCTCAAATAATAACATACCAAAAATTCAAAAGGTATTTTTATCAAACACATCTTTTTGAATATGTATATTTTCTTTTCTTCTAAATTTACATTTAATTCCTTCACACTTTGATGATGGAATATTTGCTCTGTAATTGCAACATAGGTTCAAATGATGGAACATTTGATCTTTTTGCTTATTCAAATTATGCGTTGATGGAATGTGTGAGGATGAACAATTATCTGTAACTTTACTAAACCCCATGTACTATAATTCATGACAGCCATTTTGGAACATTGCGACATTCAATATTTGGTATAATTGGCACATGGGCACAGCATGTTGCACTTGCCCACAACATAGACAAGTGTTGCAGCATGTCTCAAGCAACACTGAAGCGCCATTTGTTTTTTTCGCAGCATCGAAACAACAACTAAACATGAAGGAAGCATTCACCACCATTAAAGATAAGGCCACACATATATAGATAGCATTCTAATAGGTAGCAGGCAGTTCACAACAGATCCAGTTCAACCACACAATACATTACATTACATTACATTAATATATCAAGTTTTCTCGCAGTTCAGACCCAGATGCAGCTTTCCCAAAAGTAAAACATCATCAAATATACTGATGATGAGTACGGCTTCCAGCTTCCGATGATCAGCATGATGTACGACTAGAGGTCAGGGTTTCTCAGGACCTTCAGGAGCGCCTTATGCTGACCAATGATCATGTAGTCATGACTGGAGATCGATGTAGCCCGGCAATGTTCCATCAGATGCTCCAATAACCCAGACCTGGGCTTGGGCTTGCTGCAGTAGGGGCACCGGTACTTTTCATTCCTCCAGTTGTAGTACTTAGCAGGTCCTTGGGCCCTGATCTTCAACACCTCCTTCTCTTCAAAGGACTCGACGTTCCCCTCGACCACATCATCTCCAGATTCATACTGCACACTTTAATGACTGACATTAATACATTATGCATTCAAAAACTATAAACACATAATACTAACTCAATGCAGAAATAACATTTGAACTAGGCCTTACCTCGTACGGCTCATCTTCATAAGACTCATATGGGTAGAACCCAGTCTTGTCCCACTTCCTCTTGTTGCCCACAAGATCCTCCTCCTCCTGCTATATTGTCAAACAAGCACATCAATTACAATGAATTGAATTGCACTTCACAGAATGTCATTACAAACAAAATTTTGAATGTGAACCACATTGGTATGTTGCAAGTGACCAAATGCTTTCCTTATAGATACATAATCTAAGCAATGAATCAACAGACAAATGATGTCCTTCATAAATGCTAATGAAAATGCAAGCTGGATTCTTGACATTCCCTGGATTAACCCAACACTTTTCTTTTGAGGGAATTCCCCCCCCCCACACACACACACACACTACTTAATGGAAACATATAGTATATTTTGTTGCTAGGATCCTGCCTTGGAATGTTTACTTCACACTTTACATATAGTATATACTAATTACAGAAGCCAACTACAAATTTTAATATGCACAAATTACTATTTTTGGGATAATGCAACAAAGCTCCTACACATATTAACATAATGCAATAGGTAATTAGGTACAACTTCAACTATAAATGCATACATCTCCAACAAACATCTAAAATTTCATTACTTACCTAAACAACAACAAATTATACTATAGATGAATCTTGTATCATCTAAATCAATTCGTTGGCACATCTTAATTAATGCATTCCAAATCAAATATGTTTCCATCCAGTATCGTTGAACCACAGATCAAATCAAATAATCATAAATGTCAGCAGCATTGAACTACAGATCTAATAATCATATGACATCTATCTGATCTTAAATTCCCCCTTAAATAAGGTATTCATCCTCATACTAATTAAATTCTAACAAGCAAAAATTCAACTACTAATCTAATAAGCATCTGAAAAAACCCCAAGATGCTTTTATCTCTGAAGCAACGGCATTGCAGAGGATGTTCAATGCTGTCAATATCTCTGAAGCAACGACGAAATTCCTCTACTAGCCCAAAGTAAATAAGCATAGACTGCCCCTTCCCCTCGACCACGCTTCCCCTCTCCTTCAGAAGCCCCAATCCAGCACAAAAAAATCCAGCCCTTGAGAAGCTCTTTTTGATTAACATGACAACACCCAGTACATGAGCACATCCTTCACTATATTTACAACCAAACTAATGCACCATCTAATCACCTCACGTAGACATTTCCAAAAACACAAGGCCATGCACAACCCATCTCATAGCCTCTACCTGACAGGCATCAATCAAGCATCAAATAACTACAACTATGACAACATGCATCAATCAAGCATCTAAGAATTGCAACTATGAGAGCCATAATCCCTAGAACTAAGCATCCATTTAATTAATCATCAAGCCAAAGAACTAAATCAGGCACCAACCCAAACCAATACAGAAGTATATATTTGACTCTAAACACCTAAAGAATTGCAAAAAATCCACTACTAATCTAATAAGCATCTGAAAAAACCCCATCCCTCAATCTGGCTACTTCTAACCTAATATAATAATCATATGTGGTCCACCATTCTTGCACGAATCAAATACAGGAAAACCCTAATGCAGAGAAAATCCTACCTCCAACAAATCTAACCAAGCGAAGTTCTGGCCACAAACCCTACAATCTAAAAACTACCAACTAAAAGTTAGCCGTAGATACCTTCTGCTCCGCTTCCTCCTCGCTGGAGCCGGCCTCCACCTTCTCCACCTTCTCCACCTCGTGCACCTCGCCAGAGCCCGCCTCCACCTTCTGCGCCTCGCCGGAGTAGGCCAGAGCGGGCGCATCTGGCTGGACCGCGCCGCTGCGGCCCGCCCCCGCCTTCTCCAGATCTCCAGCGGAGGGAGCACCGCGCAGGACGCCGGCACGCCCCCTCACAAAGGTGCCCGCGGCGATCTACCGCGCCTGCTCCACCAGATCAGCGCCCCAATCGGGGCACTCGCCTCCTGCGTCCGCCATTGCGATGGAGAGAATGCGGTGAGGGAGACGAGGAGGTTGGAGAGGAGAGGGAGTGGGGAGTGGAGAGTGGAGAGAGGGAGACGATGCGGCGGGGGGAAATGGTGGGCGATGCGGCCGGAGGTGGTTGCCGTCCACATTTATATGATGGGACAGTTTTGGCAACTACCCGTGACACGTGCTGCCCCACGCGCGGGCGGCTTGACGCGTGCACGAAAGGCCGTCGTATACGGATGGGCATACGTATACGGCCGGGCATACGATCTAACCGGGCCCGCACGGGCCTCCCAGGGCTCCTCGAGGTCTATACGCGGGGGCAACAAAGACGACCGTGCCCCTCGTTATGAACCGTTTTAGGTTCATCCTGGCCGTCGATGTGTTTTCCCACCCCGCGTTCAGCCCAGGGGGGAGCACCGGAGCAGAAACGCCTCGGTAACAAATTCACCATCGTCGTTCAGAAGAGTTTTGCAAACAAAATCGGTTCGTCACAAACAAAACCAGCATGTTTACTCTACCATGGCGAAACAAAAACCGTTCCATCGCCTTTAGCATCTCCGAAAGCAAAGATCACACAAGCATCACCCAGTTTCACACAATTCTTCAGTTTAGCAACTCTAGTTGTTTTAGTTCTGTTTCACTAGAGGAGCAAGGCAAAACAATGTTGACATAACTAATCATCCAATTGCGCACTGTAAAAAGACGGTAGGAATAAACATCTCATCAAACAAAACCCATAGGAATGCCTTACAAAAACAGCCATGTTTGGTTTGAAACTGCGTTTGGCAGCTCCGGCTCGATAATGAGAGACGGCCATCGACCTTGTAAGCACGACTCTCCACACTACATCATCTTAGGCTATGATAGGTAAGCTTGTCTTCACTGAGGAACGGTGGTGATGATGTCCGAGTCACCTGAAAACATGCGATGTAAACGCTCAGCTCAAAGTTATCAGGGCAAATGAGAAATGACCGAAGAGGTTTGAGTTCAGGGACGAACCAGGGTCAAGGATGCTTAAACAACACACCCGGTAGTACTTGCCGCACGCAGTTCCGATATCCACATGGAACATATAAACCACGCAATGCAACCCGCATAGCAGAGGCCCTTGCGAGCGCTAGCGACTTTCGTTCGCACGATCTATCTCCCTGGCGCATTTTGCCTCGCTGTCAAAAATCCAAGCGTTAGTTTTTCTACACATTATGCTTTCGTGCTCCTGTGGATGACCGGTGCACCTCCTTTTCCCATGGGCCCAGGCTTGCAGTGTCGTCGCGGTGTCTTCGGTGAGAAAAGGAAAGGGCTGAGGTGGGGGTGGACAGCAGCGATCGTGGGCTTCAGGAGATCGAACGTGGGGTGGGTGTGGTTTCTGACAAACCCTATCGACTCCTCGAGCCCCGCGTCCCTCCTTCCCCGCACTCCCCACGCTCGCTGCCTCTCCCCCGCTTCCAGTGGCGGAGCTTAGTGCAAGCAAAACCAGGCTGTGGCCCGCCCAGCTTTGCTACAAACCAATGTGCCTAAAAGCTGAAATGGGACATGGAACATATAAACCACGCTATGCAACCCGCATAGCAGAGGCCATTGCGAGCGCTAGCGACTTTCGTTCGCACGATCTATCTCCCTGGCGCATTTTTACCTCGCTGTCAAAAATCCAAGCGTTAGTTTTTCTGCACATTATGCTTTCGTGCTCCTGTGGATGACCGGTGCGCCTCCATTTCCCTCGGGCCCAGGCTTGCAGTGTCGTCACGGTGTCTTAGGTGAGAAAAGGAAAGGGGTGAGGTGGGGGTGGACAGCAGCGATCGTGGGCTTCAGGAGATCGAACGTGGGGTTGGTGTGGTTGCTGACAAACCCTATCGACTCCTGGAGCCCCGTGTCCCTCCTTCCCCGCACTCCCCACGCTCGCCGCCTCTCCCCCTCTTCCAGTGGCGGAGCTTAGTGCAATAAAAACCAGGTTGTGGCCAGCCCAGCTTTGCTACAAACCAGTGTGCCTGAAAGCTGAAATGGGACATGGATGGAAAAAACGATGTGCTGTCTCTAAGCTGGCCTGCCCAATCATTTCATTCTAGCTCCTCCATTGCCCGTTTCCCATCGCCATAGACGCCGCTCCCGGAATCCTCCTCCCCCCAGGATCTCAGTGCCGAGCCGGAGTTCAGGGGCAAGGGAGGAGCAAATCAACGATGGCGCAAATATTAAGAAGGGGATGGGAGATCGAGGGGGGAGAGACCTATTGGAGAGGAGAGGTGATACGAGGGTGGGCGGAGGTCACGCATCAGCACCGGGATGCGTATGCAAGGCAGAGCATGAGAGGTAACGCGGACCGGCCAGCGCCTCTCCATCGGCTATGTTTGCGGCGGCAAGGAGAAGGGCACCGAGGAAGTGCTGCTCGGTCTCGGGGTTCAACTCCCTCTACGGCAAAGAGGCTGGCGGGCTCTCGCTCTGGACCAGCCATGTCGAGCGACAGTGTTGTTCTATGAATCCGGCGTCCCCTCTCCTGCAGCGATGTCCTCCTCGAGTCTCAGGTGAAAGACGGCGAGGAGATGGTTGGGATGGTGCTGCTACTATGCAGGTACCAACTTCTGCACCTTCTCTTCCTCTCTCCACTTCCTTGCCTCCCCTTGAATGCAATGGGCACAGAACAATGTGTTGACCAATTACATGAGTTGGGATGTGTGATTGGACCCTGTTTGTGTGCCGCAAGAGAAAGTGTTGTTGTTGCACTGATTCTTCCTCCTTAGATTTCAGTTCGTTATAATTTTCTTCTGCTATTGTTGTGCCAGTAAAGGAATAATGAAGTGATATTTATCCAGAAGTTCACTATTTTGAGGTGTGCTCTTGCTTATTACAGCCTTGGTGATTAGAGTGAATGGTCTGCTCTTTGCTGTCAAATACTTCAATTGATGGCTCATTTTCTAAAAACAGATTGGATGCCGCATGTTATTCCCCAAGAGGTGGGCTTAAGAGTTCATGTTTAGCTCATATGTTTCATTAGAAATTCAACACATAACATAGTTGTTGGGAAATAAGAAAATTATCCTCTCCAGGGTAGTTATTGAGACCCACTTCAGAAAAAGAATGAACGCCGAAAACAGACATAAGGGTGCGGGTCCTTCCGACGATGTGACAGGAGAAACATGAGGATATGCGTTGTTGGATCTGACAAGGAGGTCGCTATCTACCTCCTTCCATGATGGTGAACCTCCAACTGGATTTTATTTTCCAGTAGGATATGCAGTCAATCAAATACATGTCTTTGGCCTCTTTTTGATGTGTTCATTACCATGTTCTTCCCACTGTCCCACAAGTACTGATCAATCCATCAGTTGTTAGAGGATGTCGTGCTCTGACTAAGGTTTGTTGCCTTCCTCTACTATATGGTTGTTAGCGGTTGTCGTGCTCTGACTAAGGTTTGCTGCCTTCCTCTACTATATGGTTGTTAGCGGTTGTCGTGCTCTGAGTAAGGTTTGCTGCCTTCCTCTACTATATGGTTGTTAGCGGTTGTCGTGCTCGGACTAAGGTTTGCTGCCTTCCTCTACTATATCTCTTGGTTTTATGGGCCATTCTTACACACCTTTGTTCAGTAGGAGGCCATGTTATTTTGGTGTGCGAGAAATGTTTGTGGGCTGACAGGTGTCGATACGTCCATTTTGCATCATGCTTTTATATCGATATTTATTGCATTATGGGCTGTTATTACACATTATGTCACAATACTTATGTATTTTCTCTCTTATTTTATAAGGTTTACATGAAGAGGGACAATGCCAGCAGCTGGAATTCTGGGTTGGAAAAGGAGCAAATATTAGAGACCTATTCTACACAACTCCAAAAGTCTTGAAACTCCACGAAAGTCAGTTTTGGAATATATTAAAAATATTGGGCGAAGAAAGCACCAGAGGAGGGCCACCCACTATCCACTAGGGTGGAGGGCGCGCCCTACCCCCTGGGCGCGCCCCCTGCCTCATGGGCCACCTGGAAGCCCCCCGATGCCCATCTTCTGGTATAAGGTGTCTTTTTCCCTGGAAAAAATCAGAAGGAAGCTTTCGGGATGAATCGCCGCCGTCTTGAGGCGGAACCTTCATGAAACCAATCTAGGGCTCCGGCGGAGCTGTTCTGCCGGGGAAACATCACTCCAGGAGGGGGAAATCGTCGCCATCGTCATCACCATCGATCCTCTCATCGGGAGGTGGTAAATCTCCGTCAACATCTTCACCAGCACCATCTCCTCTCAAACCCTAGTTCATCTCTTGTATCCAATCTTTGTCTTAAAACCACAGATTGGTACCTGTGGGTGACTAGTAGTGTTGATTACTCCTTGTAGTTGATGCTAGTTGGTTTATTCGGTGGAAGATTATATGTTCAGATCCTTTATGCACATTAATACACCTTTGATTATGAACATGAATATGATTTGTGAGTAGTTGCGTTTGTTCCCGAGGACATGGGAGAAGTCTTGTTATAAGTAGTCACGTGAATTTGGTATTCGTTCGATATTTTGATGAGATGTATGTTGTCTTTCCTCTAGTGGTGTTATGTGAACATCGACTACATGACACTTCACCATTGTTTGGGCCTAGGGGAAGGCATTGGGAAGTGATAAGTAGATGATGGTTTGCTAGAGTGACAGAAGCTTAAACCCTAGTTTACACGTTGCTTCGTAAGGGGTTGATTTGGATCCATATGTTTCATGCTATGGTTAGGTTTACCATAATTCTTCTTTCGTAGTTGCAGATGCTTGTGAGGGGGGTTAATCATAAGTGGGATGCTTGTCCAAGGAAAGGCAGTACCCAAGCACCGGTCCACCCACGTATCAAATTATCAAAGTAGCGAACACGAATCATATGAGCATGATGAAAACTAGCTTGATGATAATTCCCATGTGTCCTCGAGAGCGCTTTCCTTTATATATGAGTTTGTCCAGGCTTGTCCTTTGCTACAAAAATGATTGGGCCACCTTGCTGCACCTTGTTTACTTTTGTTACTTGTTACCCGTTACGAAGTACCTTATCACAAAACTATCTGTTACCGATAATTTCAGTGCTTGCAGAGAATACCTTACTAAAAACTGCTTGTCATTTCCTTCTGCTTCTCGTTGGGGGCGACACTCTCACTTATCGAAAGGACTACGATAGATCCCCTATACTTGTGGGTCATCAAGACTCCTTTTTGGCGCCGTTGCCGGGGAGTGAAGCGCCTTTGGTAGGTGGAATTTGGTAAGGAAAAATTTATATAGTGTGCTGAAATTTACTGTCACTTATTACTATGGAAAATAATCCTTTGAGGGGCTTGTTTGGGGTATCTTCACCCCGACCAGTAGAGCAAAGAGTTGCTTCTCAACCTACTGAACCTACTGAAAATGTTTACTTTGAAATTCCTTCGGGTATGATAGAGAAACTGCTAGCTAATCCTTTTACAGGAGATGGAACATTACATCCCGATATGCACCTAATCTATGTGGATGAAGTTTGTGGATTATTTAAGCTTACTGGTATGCTCGAAGATGTTATCAAGAAGAAGGCCTTCCCTTTATCTTTGAAGGGAAAGACATTGGCATGGTTTAGGCTATGTGATGATATTGGATCATGGAACTACAACCGATTGAAATTGAAATTTCATCAGAAGTTTTATCCTATGCATCTGGTTCATCGTGATCGTAATTATATATATAATTTTTGGCCTCACAAAGGAGAAAGTATCGCTCAATCTTGGGGGAGGCTTAAGTCAATGTTATATTCATGCCCCAATCATGAGCTCTCAAGAGAAATTACTATTCACAATTTTTGTGCTCGGCTTTCTCTCAACAATCGCTCCATGCTCGATACTTCTTGTACTGGTTATTTTATGATGAAGACTATTAAATTCAGATGGGATTTGTTGGAAAGAATTAAACGCAACCCTGAAGATTGGGAACTCGACGAATGTAAGGAGTCAGGTATAACACCTAAGTTTGATTGTGTTTAATCTTTTATGGATACCGATGCTTTTCGTGAATTTAGCACTAAATATGGACTTGACTCTGAGATAGTAGCTTCTTTCTGTGAATCATTTGCTACTCATGTTGATCTCCCTAAGGAGAAGTGGTTTAAATATCATCATCCCATTGAAGTAAAAGTAGTTGAACCTACTAAAGTTGAAGAAAATACTATCACTTATAATGTTGATCCAATTGTTCCTACCACTTGTATTGAGAAACCATCTGTCCCTGTTAGAATAAAGGATCATGCTAAAGCTTCAACTGTGGTTCGTAAGAGTAATGCTAGAACACCTACACCCTTTGAGAAAATCAAAGTTGAACCTAGTATTGCTATGGTTAAGGATCTCTTGGTCGATAATATTGATGGGCATGTTATTTACTTATGAAATGAAGCTACTAGAATTGCTAGACCCGATACTAAAAATAAACATAGACCTGTTGTAGGCATGCCTATTGTTCTTGTTAAAATAGGTGATCATTGTTATCATGGCTTATGTGATATGGGTGCTAGTGGGAGTGCAATACCTCATTCCTTATACAAAGAAATTATGCATGATATTGCACCTGCTGAGATAGAAGATATTGATGTTACAATTAAGCTTGCCAATAGAGATACTGTTTCACCAATTGGGATTGTTAGAGATGTTGATGTCTTGTGTGGGAAAGTAGAATATCCTACTGATTTTCTTGTTCTTGGTTCCCCACAAGATGACTTTTGTCCCATTATATTTGGTAGACCCTTCTTGAATACTGTTAATGCTAGGATAGACTGCGAAAAGGATATTGTTACTGTTGGTTTATGGGATATGTCTCATGATTTTAATTTTGCTAAATTTAGACAACCCCATGACGAAGAATTGCCTAGTAAAGATGAAATTATTGGTCTTGCTTCTATTGCCGTGCTTCCTATGATCCTTTAGAACAATATTTGCTAGACCATGAAAATGATATGTTTATGAATGAAAGAAGGGAAAAAGATTGAGTATACTTTAAACAGGGACCTATTTTGAAACACTGCTTGCCTGTTCAAATTTTAGGGGATCCTCCTCCACCCAAGGGTGATCCCGTGTTTGAGCTTAAACCATTACCTGATACTCTTAAATATGTTTATCTTGATGAAAAGAAGATATATCCTGTTATTATTAGTGCTAACCTTTCAGGGCAGGAAGAAGAGAAATTATTGAAAACTCTGAAGAAGCACCGTGCTGCTACTGGATATACTCTTGATGATCTTAAGGGCATTAGTCCCACTCTATGCCAGCACAAAATAAAATTGGAGAAAGACGCTAAACCGGTTGTTGATCACCAACGACGGTTAAATCCTAAGATGAAAGAAGTGGCACGAAATGAAATTCTAAAGCTTCTGGAGGCAGGTATAATTTATCATGTTGCTGTTAGTAAGTGGGTAAGTCATGTCCATTGTGTCCCTAAGAAGGGAGGTATTACTGTTGTTCCTAATGACAAAGATAAATTGATCTCACAAAGAATTGTTACATGTTATAGAATGGTAATTGATTTCCGCAAATTAAATAAAGCTACTAGAAAGGATCATTACTCTTTACCTTTTATTGATCTAATGCAAGAAGGATTATCCAAACATACACATTTTTGCTTTCTAGACGGTTATTCTGCTTTCTCTCAAATACCTGTGTCGAAAGAGGATCGGGAAAAGACCACTTTTACTTGCCCTTTCAGTACCTTTGCTTATAGTCGTATGCCTTTTGGTTTATGTAATGCACCTGCTACCTTTCAAAGATGTATGACTGCTATATCTTTGACTTTTGTGAAAAGATTGTTGAGGTTTTCATGGATGATTTCTTCGTGTATGGAACTTCTTTTGATGATTGCTTAAGCAACTTCGATCGAGTTTTGTGAAGGAAATATGCCCTAGAGGCAATAATAAATTTATTATTTATTTCCTTATATCATGATAAATGTTTATTATTCATGCTAGAATTGTATTAACCGGAAACATAATACTTGTGTGAATACATAGACAAACAGAGTGTCACTAGTATGCCTCTACTTGACTAGCTCGTTGATCAAAGATGGTTATGTTTCCTAGCCATTGACATGAGTTGTAATTTAATTAACGGGATCACATCATTAGGAGAATGATGTGATTGACTTGACCCATTCCGTTAGTTTAGCACACGATCGTTTAGTATTCTGCTATTGCTTTCTGCATGACTTATACATGTTCCTATGACTATGAGATTATGCAACTCCCGTTTACCAGAGGAACACTTTTTGTGCTACCAAACGTCACAACGTAACTGGGTGATTATAAAGGTGCTCTATAGGTGTCTCCGAAGGTACTTGTTGGGTTGGCGTATTTCGAGATTTGGATTTGTCACTCCGATTGTTGGAGAGGTATCTCTGGGCCCACTCGGTAATGCACATCACTTAAGCCTTGCAAGAATTGCAACTAATGATTTAGTTGCTGGATGATGTATTACACAACGAGTAAAGAGACTTGCCGGTAACGAGATTGAACTAGGTATTGAGATACCGACGATCGTATCTCGGGCAAGTAACATACCGATGACAAAGGGAACAACGTATGTTGTTATGCGGTCTGATCGATAAAGATCTTCGTAGAATATGTGGGAGCCAATATGAGCATCCATGTTCCGCTATTGGTTATTGACCGGAGACGTGTCTCGGTCATGTCTACATAGTTCTCGAACCCGTAGGGTCCGCACGCTTAAAGTTTTGATGACAGTTATATTATGAGTTTATATGTTTTGAGTTACCCAAGGTTGTTCGGAGTCCCGGATGTGATCACGGATATAACGAGGAGTCTCTAAATGGTCGAGCCATGAAGATTGATATATTGGACGACTATATTCGGACACCGGAATGGTTCTGGGGGTTATCGGATATATACCGGAGTACCGGGGGGTTACCGGAACCCCCCGGGGAATAATGGGCCTACATGGGCCTTAGTGGAGAATAGGAGGGGCGGCTAGGGCAGGCCGCGCGCCCCCTCCCCCTCTAGTCCGAATTGGATAAGGAGGGGGGTGGCGCCCCCCTTTCCTTCTTCTCCTCCTCCTCTTTCCCCCCTTCTCCTAATCCAACAAGGAAGGGAGGGAGTCCTACTCCCGGTGGGAGTAGGACTCCTCCTAGCACGGCCCGCTCCTGGCCGGCCGCCTCTCCCCCCTTGCTCCTTTATATACGGGGGCAGGGGGGCACCCCAAAGACACAACAATTGATCATTGATCTTTTAGCCGTGTGCGGTGCCCCCTTCCACCATAGTCCACCTCGATAATATCGTAGCGGTGCTTAGGCGAAGCCCTGCATCGGTAGAACATCATCATCGTCACCACGTCGTCCTGCTGACGAAACTCTCCCTCAACACTCGGTTGGATCGGAGTTCGAGGGACGTCATCGGGCTGAACGTGTGCTGAACTCGGAGGTGTCGTGCGTTCGGTACTTGATCGGTCGGATCGTGAAGACGTACGACTACATCAACCGCGTTGTGCTAACGCTTCTGCTTTCGGTCTATGAGGGTACATGGACACACTCTCCCCTCTCGTTGCTATGCATCACCATGATCTTGCGTGTGCGTAGGAATTTTTTTTGATATTACTATGTTCCCCAACAGTGGTATCAGAGCCTGTTTTTATGCGTAGATGTCATATGCACGAGTAGAACACAAGTGAGTTGTGGGCGATATAAGTCATACTGCTTACCAGCATGTCATACTTTGGTTCGGCAGTATGGTTGGATGAAGCGGCCCGGACCGACGTTACGCATACGCTTACGCGAGACTGGTTCTACCGACGTGCTTTGCACACAGGTGGCTGGTGCGTGTCAGTTTCTCCAACTTTAGTTGAACCGAGTGTGGCTACGCCCGGTCCTTGCGAAGGTTAAAACAACACCAACTTGACAAACTATCGTTGTGGTTTTGATGCGTAGGTAAGAACGGTTCTTGCTAAGCCCATAGCAGCCACCTAAAAATTGCAACAACAAAGTAGAGGACGTCTAACTTGTTTTTGCAGGGCATGTTGTGATGTGATATGGTCAAGGCATGATGCTAAATTTTATTGTATGAGATGATCATGTTTTGTAACCGAGTTATCGGCAACTGGCAGGAGCCATATGGTTGTCGCTTTATTGTATGCAATTCAATCGCCCTGTAATGCTTTACTTTATCACTAAGCGGTAGCGATAGTCGTAGAAGCATAAGATTGGCGAGACGACAACGATGCTACGATGGAAGATGATGGTCTCGCGCCGGTGACGATGGTGATCATGACGGTGCTTCGGAGATGGAGATCACAAGCATAAGATGATGATGGCCATATCATATCTCTTATATTGATTGCATGTGATGTTTATCTTTTATGCATCTTATCTTGCTTTGATTGACGGTAGCATTATAAGATGATCCCTCACTAAATTATCAAAGTATAAGTGTTCTCCCTGAGTATGCACCGTTGCGACAGTTCTTCGTGCTGAGTCACCACGTGATGATCGGGTGTGATAGGCTCTACGTTCAAATACAACGGGTGCAAAATAGTTGCACACGCGGAATACTCAGGTTAAACTTGACGAGCCTAGCATATAACAGATATGGCCTGGAACACGAAGACCGAAAGGTCGAGCGTGAATCATATAGTAGATATGATCAACATTGTGATATTCACCATTGAAACTACTCCATCTCACGTGATGATCGGACATGGTTTAGTTGATTTGGATCACGTGATCACTTAGAGGATTAGAGGGATGTCTATCTAAGTGGGAGTTCTTAAGTAATATGATTAATTGAACTTAAATTTATCATGAACTTAGTACATGATAGTATTTTGCTTGTCTATGTTGATTGTAGATAGATGGCCCGTGATGTTGTTTCGTTGAATTTTAATGCGTTCCTTGAGAAAGCAAAGTTGAAAGATGATGGTAGCAATTACACGGACTGGGTCCATAACTTGAGGATTATCCTCATTGCTGCACAGAACAATTACGTCCTGGAAACACCGCTGGGTGCCAGACCTGCTGCAGGAGCAACACCAGATGTTATGAACGTCTGGCAGAGCAAAGCTGATGACTACTCGATAGTTCAGTGTGCCATGTTTTACGGCTTAGAACCGGGTCTTCAACGACGTTTTGAATGTCATGGAGCATATGAGATGTTCCAGGAGTTGAAGTTAGTATTTCAAGCAAATGCCCGGATTGAGAGATATGAAGTCTCCAATAAGTTCTACAGCTGCAAGATGGAGGAGAATAGTTGTGTCAGTGAGCATATACTCAAAATGTCTGGGTATAACAATCACTTGATTCAACTGGGAGTTAATCTTCCGAATGATAGCATCATTAATAGAATTCTTCAATCACTGCCACCAAGCTACAAGAGCTTCGTGATGAACTATAACATGCAAGGGATGGATAAGACGATTCCCGAGCTCTTCGCAATGCTAAAGGCTGCGGAGGTAGAAATCAAGAAGGAGCATCAAGTGTTGATGGTCAATAAGACCACCAGTTTCAAGAAAAAGGGCAAAGGGAAGAAGAAGGGGAACTTCAAGAAGAACAGCAAGCAAGTTGCTTCTCAGGAGAAGAAACCCAAGTCTGGACCTAAGCCTGTGACTAAGTGCTTCTACTGCAAACAAACTGGTCACTGGAAGCGGAACTGCCCCAAGTATTTGGCAGATAAGAAGGATGGCAAGGTGAACAAAGGTATATGCGATATACATGCTATTGATGTGTACCTTACTAATGCTCGCAGTAGCACCTGGGTGTTCGATACTGGTTCTGTTGCTAATATTTGCAACTCGAAACAGGGACTACGGATTAAGCGAAGATTGGCTAAGGACGAGGTGACGATGCGCGTGGGAAATGGTTCCAAAGTCGATGTGATCGTGGTCGGCACGCTACCTCTACATCTACCTTCGGGACTAGTTTTAGACCTGAATAATTGTTATTTGGTGCCAGCGTTGAGCATGAACATTATATCTGGATCTTGTTTGATGCGAGACGGTTATTCATTTAAATCACAGAATAATGGTTGTTCTATTTATATGAGTAATATCTTTTATGGTCATGCACCCTTGAAGAGTGGTCTATTTTTGTTGAATCTCGATAATAGTGATACACATATTCATAATACTGAAGCCAAAAGATGCAGAGTTGATAATGATAGTGCAACTTATTTGTGGCACTTCCGTTTAGGTCATATCGGTGTAAAACGCATGAAGAAACTCCATACTGATAGATTTTTGGAACCACTTGATTATGAATCACTTGGTAATTGCGAATCGTGCCTCATGGGCAAGATGACTAATATGTCGTCCTCCGGAACTATGGAGTGAGCAACAGATTTGTTGGAAATCATACATACATATGTATGTGGTCCGATGAATATTGAGGCTCGTGTCGGATATATTTATTTTCTCACCTTGATAGATGATTTAAGCAGATATGGGTGTATCTACTTAATGAAACATAAGTCTGAAACATCAGAAAAGTTCAAAGAATTTCAGAGTAAAGTTGAAAATCATTGTAACAAGAAAATAAAGTTTCTACGATCTGATCGTGGAGGAGAATATTTGAGTTACGAGTTTGGTCTTCATTTGAAACAATGCGGAATAGTTTCGCAACTCACGCCACCCGGAACACCACAGCGTAATGGTGTGTCCGAACATCGTAATCGTACTTTACTTGATATGGTGCGATCTATGATGTCTTTTGGGGTTATGCTTTACTGATTTACCGCTATCGTTTTGGGGTTATGCTTTAGAGACGGCTGCATTCACGTTAAATAGGACACCATCTAAATCCGTTGAGACGACACCTTATGAACTATGGTTTGGCAAGAAACCAAAGTTGTCGTTTCTTAAAGTTTGGGGTTGCGATGCTTATGTGAAAAAGCTTCAACCTGATAAGCTCGAACCCAAATCAGAAAAATGTGTCTTCATAGGATACCCAAAAGAGACTGTTGGGTACACCTTCTATCACAGATCCGAAGGCAAGAGCTACTCGGAAGCACAAGTGTGGTAAAAGGATAGTAACATTGCCCCTTCTCTCTTTTTCTCTCATTTTTTTATTTATTTTTTATTTATTTTTTGGTGGGCTTCTTTGGCCTCTTTTTTTACTTGGGCTTCTTTGGCCTCTTTTATTTTTTGTAAAGTCCAGAGTCTCATCCCGACTTATGGGGGAATCATAGTCTCCATCATCCTTTCCTCACTCGGGCAATGCTCTAATAATGATGATCATCACACTTTTATTTACTTACAACTCAATATTACAACTCGATAATAGAACAAAGATATGACTCTATATGAATGCCTCCAGCGGTGTACCGGGATGTGCAATGATCTAGCGTAGCAATGACATCAAAAAACGGACAAGCCATGAAAACATCATGCTAGCTATCTTACGATCATGCAATGCAATATGATAATGAATGCTCGAGTCATGTATATGATGAGGATGGAAGTTGCATGGCAATATATCTCGGAATGGCTATGGAAATGCCATGATAGGTAGGTACGGTGGCTGTTTTGAGTAAGGTATATGGTGGGTTTATGGTACCGGCAAAAGTTGCGCGGTACTGGAGAGGCTAGCAATGGTGGACGGGTGAGAGTGCGTATAATCCATGGACTCAACATTAGTCATAAAGAACTCACATACTTATTGCAAAAATCTATTAGTTATCGAAACAAAGTACAACGCGCATGCTCCTAGGGGGATAGATTGGTAGGAAAAGACCATCGCTCGTCCCCGACCGCCACTCATAAGGAAGACAATCAATAAATAAATCATGATCCGACGTCGTCACATAACGGTTCACCATACGTCACTAGTAGAAAAGGGGGCAATGGTCCAGGCCAGGTCAGCCCATTAGTCCGGTTCAGTCCATAATCGGGACCAATGGGGGCATTGGACCCGGTTCGTGAGCCCAGGGGCCGGCCGGGCCACGTGGGCCATTGGTCCCGGTTCGTCTGGACCTTTTGGTCCCGGTTGGTGGGACGAACCGGGACCAATGGGCCTGGCTCCTGGCCCACCACCACTGGTCCCGGTTGGTGGCCTGAACCGGGACCAAAGGCCCCCCTTTAGTCCCGGTTCATGCCACGAACCGGGACTAAATGGTCGGTCCTCGTTGCGCTTCACAGTTTAGTCCCACCTCGCCAACCGAAGGGCGCCCACACTGGTTTATAAGCCCGTCCCTCTCTGCATTGTTGAGCTCCTCTCAAAATGAAAATAGATGCCCCTCTACAGGAAATTTGACCTAAATTCATAATGAATTTCTCTGAAATTCATGGAAATTGATTATGAATTTAGGTTGAATTTTCTCTATAGGCGCATCTATGTTCATTTCTTTAGTAATTTTAATCACAAACTTGAGATTCACACAAATTTCAAAAAATTCAAATTTTAATTATTCTAATTTAAAACTAATGGCACTAGTAAAGTTAATCACAAACTTGAGATTCACACAAATTTCAAACAATTCAAATTTTAACTATTCTAATTTGAAAACTAATGGCACTAACAGAAAGTTTATAATTTTTGGTATCTCTGTGCAGAAATATTGTACATAGTAAATATAATACACAAAGTGTTTTCACACAAATTTAGTAAACTAGGGATTCATAAACTAGTGATTCACACAAACTTTAAAAAATTCAAATTTAAACTATTCAAATTTTAAAGCTAATGGCACTAACAGAAAGTTTATAATTTTTGTGACCTAAAAGAAAAAAGAAATCACTAAAAAACTATAATTATTTAGTTCTAAGTAGAAATGAAAAAATAATGGCACTAGTAAAGTTAATCACAAACTTGAGATTCACACAAATTTCAAAGAATTCAAATTTTAACTATTCTAATTTGAAAAAAAAATGGCACTAGTAAAGTTAATCACAAACTTGAGGTTCACACAAATTTCAAAGAATTCAAATTTTAACTATTCTAATTTGAAAACTAATGGCACTACTAAAGTTAATCACAAACTTGAGATTCACACAAATTTCAAAGAATTCAAATTTTAACTATTCTAATTTGAAAACTAATGGCACTAGTAAAGCTAATCACAAACTTGAGATTCACACAAATTTCAAAGAATTCAAATTTTAACTATTCTAATTTGACACTAATGGCACTAGTAAAGTTAATCACAAACTTGAGATTCATACAAATTTCAAAGAATTCAAATTTTAACTATTCTAATTTGAAAACTAATGGCACTAGTAAAGTTAATCACAAGCTTGAGATTAACACAAATTTCTAAGAATTCAAATTTTAACTATTCTAATTTGAAAACTATTGGCACTAGTAAAGTTAATCACAAACTTGAGATTCACACAAATTTCAAAGAATTCAAATTTTAACTATTCTAATTTGACACTAATGGCACTAACAGAAAGTTTATAATTTTTGGTATCTCTGTGCAGAAAGATTGTACATAGTAAATATAATACACAAAGTGTTTTCACACAAATTTAGTAAACTAGTGATTCACACAAATTTTAAAAAATTCAAATTTAAACTATTCAAATTTTAAAGCTAATGGCACCAATAGAAAGTTTATAATTTTTGTGACCTAAAAGAAAAAAGAAATCACTAAAAAACTATAAGTATTTAGTTCTAAGTAGAAACGAAAAAATAAATAGAAAAAAAGAAAAAAAAATGCCACCTACTAGGCCAGCACGGCCTGAATACGACTAGAAACCCAACCATGGGCCAGGATTCAAGCCCGCAGCAGGCCCAGTACGCCCACAGGCATTGCAGTGTCCAATTAGGCCCATAAGCCTGCATTTCAGAGGAGTTCGAGAGGAAAGAGGCAGCGGAGCTTATAAACAGGTGCTGGCCACTCTCAACTAGCGAGGTGGGACTAAACTCCCACCAACCGGGGCAGCACAAGGCCTTTGGTCCCGCTTGGTGCCACCAGCCGGGTCTAAAGGTGGCTTTGGTCCCGGTTCGTGGCACCAACCGGGACCAATGCCGCCCTTTAGTCTCGGCTGGTGGCACCAACCGGGACCAAAGGCCGCCGCTTCCCGCCATTTGGGCTGCCGAAAAGTGGCCTTTGGTCCCGGTTGGTACCACCAACCGGGACCAAAGGTGGCATTCGTCCCGGTTTCTGTCACGAACCGGAACCAATGCTTCGTCTATATAAGTAACACTTGTGAAATTTTTCATTCAGTTCGACTTTGCCTCGCCAGACGACGCCGCCAGGCTGCCCTGCCTCCGACGCCGTCCCGCGCGGCCCAGACGCCGTCGCCGCCTCGTGCCCCCCTGCCTCCTCGCCGCCCGATGTCGTGCCCCTCACCGTCGCCGTCGCCGCCCCCTGCCCTCCTCATCGCCCGTCGCGCCGCGCCCCTCACCGTCGCCGTCTCCGCGCCTCTCACCGTCGCCGTCGCGCCGCGCCCCTCACCGTCGCCTTCTCCGCGCCTCTCACCGTCGCCGTCGCCACGCCCATCACCGTCGCCCCCGTGTCCTGCCGGCCTCCTCGTCGATCGCCGCCCCGGCCCGTTGCGTAATTTCCTAATTTAGATGTCTAGTTAATTTAGATGCGTAATTTAGGATGTATAGTTAATTGAGTTGTTGTAGTTAATTTAGATGCGCAGTTTAGATGTATAGTTAATTGAGTTGTTGTAGTTAATTTAGATGTATATATAGTTTAGATGCAAAAGTTAGAATTTTTTTTCTGTTCATACATTTTTTTGGTGATATTATTGTTGCGAGTCAATTACTCCGGTGGTGTTAGAACTTGACGCAAACGGTCACTTTAGTGCTACAACTTGTGGAATACATGGAAGTGGTGTAAAAACTTGGCTTGGATGTGCAAATACGGTGCTAGTCGTGTTTGTATATGTCCACGACGATGATGAGGCATGCTAGCGTGGCGTGGGCCCGTTTGTCAGTGACCCAACAATGAATACAAGGCGTGTGGCATGCTTTTTTGCATGAAAACCTTTTATTTTTTTTCATATAGAAAAGCTGCTGACAAGCGGGTCCCAGCTATCTGCAACACAAATTTTAATTGAATGAAATTAAAGGTATGATCAGGTTTCCAACCAGAGCAACCTCAAGCTCCCTGCTCGTGAAGTTAGCCAGCCAACCCATTCACCGTTCATGTACATTAAGGAAACACGTGCTATATTTTTGCCAAAAAAAAAGGAAACACAAGCTATATATACTCAGTTGAATAAGAAAAAAGAAGAAAATATAGTAAACAAGATGCAGCCGCAGAGACTCGAACCCTGAGCGTACCGTTAGCTTTTGTAAAATCTTCAAAATGTTAGTTTTTTCCAAAATTTTATTAAAAAATAGAATTATATTTTTAAATAATATACATATAAATAAAATAAATAACGTTAAGGAAATGCTCATGTAGTTTCATAAAATGTGCACCTATTATATAAAAGTGTCCAGTCTTTAAAAGAATTGATTTGTTTTAAAAGTGCTCATGCGATTTTAACAAAGGTTTTTTTATGAGATGTTTTCTAATAAAGTTTGTGTGTTTTAAAAAAAAGAAT
Source organism: Aegilops umbellulata (assembly GCA_032464435.1). Classification (NCBI taxonomy): domain Eukaryota; kingdom Viridiplantae; phylum Streptophyta; class Magnoliopsida; order Poales; family Poaceae; genus Aegilops; species Aegilops umbellulata. The sequence continues at coordinate 415,396,008 of CP136059.1, read as the reverse complement.
TTATATAACTAAAAATATAAATATATGTACGAAGACTATTCTTCCTCAAATGAATACATAATTAAAATTATATGTATGTTATTTATAGTTATATATAATTTTTATTACAAACTGCAAAAAATAAAAATAAAATAGTAACATATTAAAAATAGGCCACACTAACTGACAAACTGTTGTCAGTTTTGGCCCATGGGCATGTTCTGTTACAGACGTAAATTGTAGCATTGTCTAAAAAAACGTAAAGAGTAACAAACCTTTGCAAATTGGTGTTGTTTAATAAAGAATATTCACCTAAAAATATTAAAGAATATAAGGTTGTGTATACTCTTCAGACAACGAGCATGATTTTTGTTAGGTGGTTCGCAGCGGACACGTTAATTGGACATGATTTTTGTTAGGTGGTTTGAAACCTAAGCGCACCTGTTTTCTGTTCAATTATTATTTTTGCTGCTGACAGCTAGGACCCGCCTCTCAGGGTCTTTTTGGTGAAAAAAATATAAAAGACAAGGGGGTTTCTAGGAAAAAGGGAAAAAACCACACGCCTTGTCTTCATTGTTCGGTCACGGGCAACGGGTCCTACGCCATGCTGGCAGGCCTCGTTAGTGTTGCGGACGTATACAAACATGATTAGCACCGTATTTGCACGTCCGAGCCAAGTTTTTGCACCACTTTAATGTATGCCACAAATTCTAGCACTAAAGTGATTGTTTACGACAAGTTCTAGCACCACCGGTGTAATTAACTCTATTTATTGCATATGCAAAAGTTTGTGTGTTCATATATATGCAAAGAATATGTCAATTTTTTCATAGAATTTTCATGATTTTTTTAATGGAATTAGTTAGAACTAGGAGGTAAACTTGTTTATATATTTTTAGTAAGTACTACATTATTCTATTTATAGTAAGTGCTTAGTAGTTGAACTAGTTGATTTAATAAAACTGGTTTATTTTACTATAGAAGTAGTTTATTTTTAGCAAGAAAATTAATAGAACTAGTTTATTTTTTTAGTTAAAGCAATTATTCCTGCATCGACGTGGACGATGCCTATCCCGCATCCTCGTCGTCGAGTCGGCGGAGGAGGACACCTGCTTGACCAGATGGGCCATGTCCGGGACTGGGCTCCGCCGGGGTGGTACTGGGAGGCGCTACCTTCCGGGGGCGTAGCTTGGTGAGGAGCCAGCCCGTCGTTGACCCGATCCTTGTTTGGTGGCGGTCGCGTGGGCCAGTGACGGTGCCGAGGCTTCCGGACACCGCGGAAGTGGTACGTCACCGTGTCAGCGAGGAGGACCAGCACGTCCGTCGCTACATGGTTGCGTTGGAGGGCAGGTTCGAGAATACCTGGCAGGTTCTTCAGGGATCTCACTGGAGCTATGATCCTGTGATGGTTCCTTCCTTTTGGGTGTCCACCGCCCGCGCCGATACCCGTCGGGCGCTACGGTTCTAGCTGTACTGGCGATATGTATGATAGTATTCGACGTGTATTAGTGATAATATTCGATGTACGGACACATGGAGATGATGTAGTTTTATAATTGAATGCATCCTAATTTGAATACTACTTTATTTTGCGATTTGATTTTTCTTATTGAATGCTCAAATTAGAGAGCACTATGCAAAGCATATGCATATGATTAGTTGAATAATAATGATCTAATTTAGTTTTTGTAGTACACACACACACACACACACACACACACACACACACATATATATATATAATTGTACATGTTTAATCTTTGAATTATGAATGTATTGGAAATGTCATCATCGGACGACGGAAGTCTCCCGGGGGAGTGCGACTGGTGCCACGACGATCGAGGTCTGTGCGACAGCCCTCACCTGGACGATGATCGGCGCTTCAGCATTAAGCTCGAGGAGACCTTCGAAGTTGAAACGGTACGCAACGACGACAAGTGTTTTTTTTCATAATTAAGCATGACTTCAACTATTTCATCGTGTAATTTTCATTTTTTACAATTCAAGTATAGTTTATCCCATGCCATGCAAGACGCTATGTCTTGGAGAGGATGGATTTTGAAGACCATGAAAATTTTGAAACGAAGAAAATTCACCTAAGCACCCATCATGATGTGGATTTTGAAGTAAAGTTGTATAATGCTGAGAGCGTAACCCATTTTGGTTGCAAAAAATGGGAAGCATTTTGCAAATTGTATGGTTTTGATGAGGGTATGCTTGTCACCATGGATCTTGGTGATCCTGAAATCAAGCAAGACAATATGAACATTGGGTCCTTGTTGATACGCCTCCAGTTCTACCGCTATGTGAGTTTCTCAAACATAGTTAATTATTAACTAATTTATATTGTTCATTTCAAAATAGTTGACAGCTTATTTCCATTGATAGCTTATTTTGAAGTATCAAAGAATGTGCAGAAGATGGTAGATAGAACTTACTACACCGATGGCTCTGAGTTAACTTAGAAGGAGAAAACTCATCTGGTTAGATTTTGTAATGATCTTGAGAATTACAATATCTACAATCGAACTCCTCAACATTATGGTCAATACGTGCCACTAGTGCACATGTTGAACTACGGTAACTACTATGGAGATACCCTGGTAAGATTTTTTACTATTACGACATACGTGCATCTTCTGCATACTTCTATATAAAACTAGTACTTCATTGCTAACTATGAAGTTATTACTATGTTTTTCAACAGATAATCCCAGAGGATTGTGTGCCTCATCTGATGTATGAGCATAATCCCAGAGTCTATATTGTTTTATGCTATTTTACCTTAAAAAGGGTATTTAGGTCCTACCTAATACTGATGATCATGTGATAAGAACAATTAAGTAGGGTTGGGTTCGATGACTATGAGGATGATGATCGTATGACTTGTTTTTATAATAACGAGTAGAAGTTCTATCATGATGATTAGTAGGACTTATTATTATGATGATGCATGATGTGAGCATGAAGAGTTATTATATATAGTGGGTGAAATGAACATGGATTCGATTGAAGTGAAGGCAACATGCATGTGGTGCATGTCGAAAGTAGTACTAATCCAAACTTGATAAAGTTAGGATTAATTAGTATTACTTTCGACATGCACCACATATGTTGACTTCACTTCAATCTAAGTCATGTTTAGGCATAGCATAGCATTGGTATAACCCAAGCGCAGAGATATAAGAGAGGACACTTCTCTCTATTAGCTAGCTAATAACAAACTAAATTAACCCCAAAACCCCTAAACAAGCCCCTTTCAAAAAAAAACAAGCGGGACCAAAGGCCCTCCTGCCTGGGCTCAGCGCGCAGGCCACGTGGAGGCCCATCTGTCCCGGTTCTGGTTAGAACCGGGACTAAAGGGTCAGGGCATTATTAACGACCCTTTAGTCCCGGTTCAGGAACAGGGACAAAAGGCCCTTACGAACCGGGACAAAAGGCCCGTTTTCTACTAGTGCGTGCATGCTATGGGAATCACAAACTTCAACACACGTATTTCTACAATCCACAACTACCCACTAGCATGACTCTAACATCACCATCTTTATATCGCAAAACTATTGCAAGGAATCAAACATATCATTTCAGTGATCTACAAGTTTTATGTAGGATTTTATGACTAACCATGTGAATGACCAGTTCCTGTCATCTCTCTAAATAGATATAAGTGAAGCAAGAGAGTTTAATTCTTTCTAAAAAAAGATATGCCCACGCTCTAACAAACATAAGTGAAGCAAAAGAGCATTCTACAAATGACGGTTGTCTATGTAAAGAGAAACAGGCAATCCAAGCTTCAAATGATATAAGTGAAGCACATGAAGCATTCTATAAAGCCATACTCAAAAGATATAAGTGAAGTGCAAAGAGCATTCTATAAATCAACCAAGGACCATCTCATACCAGCATGGTGCATAAAAGGAAAAGTGAAAACTAAATGCAAAAGACGCTCCAAGATTTGCACATATCACATGAATGAAATGAATCCGAAAACATACTGATATTTGTTGAAGAAAGAGGGGATGCCTTCCGGGGCATCCCCAAGCTTAGATGCTTGAGTCTCCTTGAATATTTACTTGGGGTGCCTCGGGCATCCCCAAGCTTGAGCTCTTGCCTCTCTTCCTTCTTCTCACATCGAAACCTTCTCGATCATCGAACACTTCATCCACACAAAACTTCAACAGAAAACTCGGTAAGATTCGTTAGTATAATAAAGTAAATCACCACACTAAGTATTGTTGCAAACTAATTCATATTTTGTTTTTGCATTGTGTCTGCTGTAATATAACTTTTTCATGGCTTAATCCACTGATATAAATTGATAGTTTCATCAAAACAAGCAAACTATGCATCAAAAACAGAATCTGTCTAAAACAGAACAGTCTGTAATAATCTGAACATTCACCATACTTATGATACTTGAAAAATTCTGCCCAAACTAGGAAACATAAACAATTTGTATAGAAATACAGTGCAAAAAGAATCAGAACAATTTGATGTTCGAGTAAAAAATTAAAAATCGCGCACTACAGCCAAAGTTTCTGTCCTACACCGTACAAACCAACAAGTATTGTAAACATCCTAAAGGCAAACCTTGGCACATTATTTTTATAGTGCAATGGAATTGTACAAGGGGATAATTATTTTTGTTGAAAAGTTTCTTTAATCAAGATTAACAAAGTTTCTGTGAGCATTAACAAAGTTCAAGTCTAGCTCCCACATCAACAATGCCCGTCTTTCTCACTTTCGCTTTTCTTTTTGAAAAAAGTTTTGGGTTCCCCTCTTTATTTTTGTTGTTTTTAAACTATATGAAAGCACTCAACAGAAATAAATGACTCTCTAAAACTTCCGGGTTGTCTCCCTGGCAGCGCTTTCTTTAAAGCCATTAAGTTAGGCATATAGTGCTCAAGTAGTGAATCCACCCGGATCCCAAGGTATATCAAAGCCAATTTTAGTTAACAATGATTTGTAATTTAGTAGTGAGCACAAAGTAACATATATCATGTAATGACGAAGTCTAACTCTCTTCCTATGCATCGACATGTCATAAAAGAAAAATTCATGCACACATAGTAAAGGCCAATGCATAGTATAAACGGTTTCTTGCAATTTTATCGTGTGGGAAACATAGAGAGGTGGAGATATAGTTCCTCTCTCATAATAATTGCAAGTAGGAGCAGCAAGCACATGCATATTATATTTATGAAAATCATCATGTGCAACGGTATAAGGCAACCCATCAATATAATACTTAATAAGAGCAAACTTCTCCGATATAGTGTAGTTTGGAGAATTCAAAAAGATAATAGGACTATCATGCGTGGGTGCAATAGCAACAATTTCATGTTTAACATAAGGAACTATAGCAAGTTCATCTCCATAAGCATAATTCATACTGGCATCTTAGCTACAAGCATAGCAAGCATCATCAAAAAGGGATATTTCAAAAGAGTCAATGGGATCATAGCAATCATCCTTCGGTAAGCACGAAGGGAAATTAAACAATGTATGAGTTGAAGAGTTACTCTCATTAGAAGGTGGGCACGGGTAGCTAATCCGCTCTTCCTCCTTTTGTTCTTCGCTCTCCTCGTCATCTTTTTCATCCAATGAGCTCACAGTTTCATCAATTTCTTTTTCCATAGATTCCTGCAAAATATTAGTCTCTTCTTGGACAGCGGAGACTTTCTAAATGAGTGCATTAATATCGGAATTGTATTCATAATTCTCATAGCAATATTTGAGGATAGCTAAATTTTCAGGTCTATAAGCAGCATCATCAAAATCTTCAAACTCTTTAAACATAGATTCAATTTCATAAGCACCCATAAAAGCAACAAATTCTTCTATTTGCTCCACATCATAGTAATCATATATGCCATTAGCATAACAAGCTAAGGTTTTATTATCATTAAATTTGCTTGAAAAGGGAAGGTGTGGAGCCTTCATCCTAGAGCAACAAGTATAATCATATTCCAAGCATAGTTGTCTAGCATACCACTTCAATATATGAATTTGATCGCATAATAGTTTCCCTTTTTGAGTCAAGCGATAATCCCTAAAGTATTCACGTTGATCCAACGTTACTCCCATTACATAGTTGAATGGGGTTTTCTCAGGATTATCAAAGTAGTACATAATATCTTTCACCTAACCAACATCGAGGGTTTTAGGAGGTTCCCCATCTCCATGAGTAGCAAGTACACCTAATTTTTTTGGTATTTCGTGTTCCATATCCATAACTAAAAATAAAGAACAACTAAGAACAGCAAATAAAAATTACTTAGTGATAAAGCAAACAAGCACACACAAGAATATTCACCCCACACTATTGCTCTCCGGCAACGGCGCTAGAAAAAGGTCTTGATAACCCACAAGTATAGGGGATCAATTATAGCCTCTTTCGATAAGTAAGGGTGTCGAACCCAACGAGGAGCTAAAGGTAGAACAAAGATTCCCTCAAGTTCTATCGACCATCGATACGACTCTACGTACGCTTTACCTAGAACAAGTATGAAACTAGAAGTACTTTGTAGGTGTGTTTGGATAGGTTTGCAAGAAAGTAAAGAAAGCGTAAATAAAAGCTAGGGGCTGTTTAGATAAAGACACAACTAAATTAGTTTTAGTAAAGAGCTTGTTGTCACGAGAAAGTTATTTGTCCCTAGGCAATCGATAACTAGACCGGTAATCATTATTGCAATTTTATTTGAGGGAGAGGCATAAGCTAACATACTTTCTCTACTTGGATCATATGCACTTATGATTGGAACTCTAACAAGCATCCGTAACTACTAAAGATCATTAAGGTAAAACCCAACCATAGCATTAAAGCATCAAGTCCCCTTTATCCCATATGTAAACAACGTACTTACTCGGGTCTGTTCTTCTGTCACTCACGCCACCCACCATAAGCAAATCATGAACATATTGCAAACCCTCCAGTGGGAGTCCCTCATGCTTGTGCGACACGGAGAGTACCATAGGACAGCACCAATAATAAAACATACAACTCAAACCAATCACGATCATCAATTAACCCATAGGACAAAACGGATCTACTCAAACATCATAAGATAGCCATACATCATTGGGAAATAATATATAGCGTTGAGCACCATGTTTAAGTAGAGATTGCAGCGGGTAAGAGAGAGGTTACACCGCTGCATAGAGTGGGGAAGATTTGGTGATGATGGTGGTGAAGTTGTTGGTGAAGATTGCGGTGATGATGATGGCCCCCGGTGGCACTCCGGCACCACCGGAAGCGAGGGGGAGAGAGCCCCCCTCCTTCTTCTTCTTCCTTGACCTCCTCCCTAGATGGGAGAAGGGTTTCCCCTCTGGTCCTTGGCTTCCATGGCGTGGGAGGGGCGAGAGCCCCTCCGAGATTGCATATGTCTCTCTGTTTCTCTCTGTACCTACCTGTTTCTGTGTTCTGTTCTGCTACCCTTTCACCGTTTCGTATATATATGGAGATCTGTAACTCCGATTGGACTGAAACCTTCGTCGTGATTTTTACCAAAAAATAGCTTTCTTGCGGCCGAAGAAGGGCAACAACCGCCTTACGAGTGGCCCATGAGGGTGGGGGCGCGCCCTCCTGGGGAGGGCGTGGGCCCCTGCCTTGTGGCCACCTCGGACACCGTTTCGCGTTGATCTTTCTCCCAGATTTTCCAAATATTCCAAAAATAAGCTCCGTCCATTTTTATCCCGTTTGGACTCCGTTTGATATGGATATTTTGCGAAACCAAAAACATGCAACAGATAGGAACTGACACTGGGCACTGGATCAATATGTTAGTCCAAAAAATAGTATAAAAAGTTGCCAAAAAGTATATGAAAGTTGAATAATATTTTCATGGAACAATCAAAAATTATAGATACGACGGAGACGTATCAGTGTCCTTAGCTCAAGGGGAATAAGGTAGAGACACGGTCTTCTGAGTTAAATCTCAGCCTCCCTAACCAGACGTACAGTTGTCACAACAACTGAAACTGGTCCAACAAATCATTGTCCTCACCAAGTGACTGGTTCTATCCTAGCTCTCTTTACTTACAGTTTGTCTTCGTGAAGTCATTGCATGCTTGCACTACCTGTTTGACTTCACTGTGTGACTACTATCGTTGTTTGGCTTCATACTATTTTCCATCCTGATCTTTAGTACCTAGCTGCTATTAGTCTTCGTGCTTTCACTCCATTGAATACTTGACTATGGCTTCCTTAGTGTAGTCTACCTTCCACTGCATATCAATAGATTCATTTCTATTGTTTGTCTTTGAAACTCTCATGTTTTGAAGACTTCCATAAAAATCGCCTATTCACCCCCCCCCCTCTAGTCGTTAACTAACACTTTCAATTAGTATCATGTAGTACTTTATTTATTGTCATGCATGACACATAGTAGCATAGCATTTATTTATTTTCTCGAATACGCACTAGATGTGCGTACTATATTGTAAAGAGAGAGGAGTGGGGTAAAGAGCCCCTCCGCGTCAGTGATTACATGAGATTTACATGCACACGACACCACCCGAACCTCCACCACCTATACATAGTCTAAGTTGGTGCTACCTCTGGTCTAGCCCACCTTTCTACCACGGCGAAGAAATCGTCAGTGTTTCCCTTCAGCAACCCTGCCTCCTTCCACGCTCTCCCTTCGTTGCATATCCGGAGCAGTACATCGTTTTTGGATGGCGAAGCCCCATCGAAGATTATCGCATTTTGGTGTTTCCAAATTTCCCACATGACAAGAGTTAGAATTCCCGCTTGGCTCCGCCTTTGCCGCGATGCACCTCCCTTCTCCTCACACCAATTGGTCATGCTCTGCTCGGTCGTGGGGATCCACTCTTTCCTGCCCATGGATTGCAAGACTGTCGTCCAAACCTCTCTCGCGAACACGCATCTCAGCATAATGTGCCCCATGGTTTCTTCCTCCTGGTCGCAAAGGGGACAACGATCCTGATGCTCTAGCCCTCGCCTGGCGAGCCGGTCGGACGTCCAACATCTGTCCCGGATGGCCATCCACGTGAAGAAACGGCATCTCAACGGTGCCTTGGCCTTCCAGGTGAATTCCGCTGTTGGCACAACTTGCCGCCCCCAAAACTTGGCGTTACAGGCGGAATTCATAGTGAACTCCCCATTGCTGCTCCAAGACCACGTCACCAGATCGTGCCGGCCTTGCTCCAGCTCCACCTGCACAACCCTCGTCCAAAGCAGCATATATTCGTTTAGCGCCTCGACGGACATCTCCGGCCCGACATCTGTCGCCCACCTATGACCATTCAAAGCTTGGGCTAGTGTGCAATTTAGCCTCGTCCGTTTTCTCACCATGGCATAAAGTTGCGGGGTGATATCCTGGATCCTCTCCCCATCTATCCACTTGTCCTCCCAGAAAAGCGTATCTGTGCCGCTTCCTATTGACGTCCTCATGGCCGCGGGACAGAGCTGTTTTGAAGCCTCTGGCACTTTGAGCGAGAACTCTGCCCACGGCCTCGTACTGTCAATCTTCTGTAACCACGGCCACCAGGCTTGCGTCGCCACATTAAGCCATTTTAAGTTTGGGATCCCGAGTCCACCAGCCCACATCGGCGTGCAAACCTGCTCCCAAGCCACCGTGCATTGCCCTCCACTGGCCTGAGCCTCGGCACACGAGAGAAAGCTGCGGCAAATCTTATTCATAGCTTTGATCGTCTTCTGTGGCAGGTCGAGCGCAAGCATTGCATGTAATGCTATCACGCATAATACAGACTTGATCAGCAGCACGGTATCATGATATGATACTCAATTCTCTCTTTCTTTATTTAATTTTATGGCACCACATCAAAATTGACTAATTGGCATGCATGATACTAGCTATGATACTACCTTTACAATCAGCCTAATGCAGAACAATCTACAACCACCTATGTGTTGACCAGGCAGCGTTGTCATCCACCGAGGCAGAAGCTTCCCGTGATGGAAATGAAACGAAATATTAAAGCAAGTCAGTCAACATGAGAGTGATGTTTTGAATAGAATTATTGTATCAAATAGCAAATATCCAAGACTTATACCATAAGTGTTACATCAGATGTGCCAACCTACAGCTGGTAGAACATCTTTTTCAAACCCATTAATAGGGGGCGTTGAACAGTTGGTATATGCGGCGTCCTTGCAAGTTTGAAAGTGACGAGTAGTTGCTAAAGGGCCACTAATCGTTCACTTGCCGTGTCAGTTCATGCTACTGCCAGAAAATTGTTTCATTTTGGCTTTGAAAGTTCATGCTACTCCCTCTGTACCGGTGCATAACTCATTTTATATTGTCAACCGTGATTAAGGTGGAGGAGAAAACGAGATAACTTAATTTTTACTCCCTCCATTCCGAATTACTTGTCTTGGATTTGTCTAGATACGGATGTATCTAGACTCATTTTAGTGCTAGATACCTCCGTATCTAGACAAATCTAAGACAAGTAATTCGGAACGGAGGGAGTACTTGCTAATTAGAATACCATTGCATGTAATGAATTGACCCGTGCATGTCGTGCTAGGTAGTCTCAAGTCATTAAATATATACACGCTCCACGTCTTTTATTGGTTGATTCGTCTATTCAAGCCAAGAAACAAGAAACGAGGTGGCAATTAACGCATCGCGCTTAAGTGTTTTGGGATTATTTGATTTTCGACTTATGCATACGGAGGGAGTAGGACTGACCGGCTCATTTTTTTTTCTTTTCTGGTTTTTGTTTTTATTTACTTTTGCGATGGTGCCGCTCTTTCAAAAATAACCACAGTGCTACAATGTAGAATATGGGTTGAATGTGCTACACGTTCCATTTTTGCCAACATAGTGCGCTACATTTACACAATATATGTGCAGAATTTCCTTTCAAAGATCAAAAAATGATTTAAACACAGCTAATAATGTCAAGTCCCTTGGCTCTTATGCGCTAATTAGCTCGCGAACCGACTCGGTATAGACAACACACCTAATGCTAGAGCATCTACAACTTCACTCAAACTAACCGAATGAAGCCAGTCAGTTTCCGGTCATAAAATTGTGACCCAACCGGGCATCCTAAACTGGCCACGGACGTTCGGACTGACCAGCATCCATCGAATCCAGTCTAAATCTGAGACGGGTATAGAAAGGCCCGGAGGCGTCCACCACATTCTGTTCATAATTAAAATCCCCACTCGGAGCAAACCATAGCTTCACTTCAATTTTCACTCCACTCTCTGTAGCTTTTCATCCACTTCCCATCCATTCAGCTCCCCTATTTGTCCCAATGTCAAGCACTAGCAGCAGTGGCGGCGCCGGATACGGCAATTGGGATGCCTTCCTCTGTGAGGCGGAGGGTGGCGAGGTGGGAGCTAGCACTCCGCATTACGCTGTAGATCTTGCGGATCGACACAGGCGGCAGCTCCGGCTCTGCCCCGTTCCTGTTGCCCGCTGCCATAGCATGAAAGCCGGCGCGGGCCGAGCGCGCACGCAACGGCCCGCACCGCACACAGTTGCGTGCACGCTGGGCCCGCTACGTGCCACCAGCCAGACGCACTCCTATAGCTCAGCCACTGCTTCTCAGGGCCATCGATGGGTGCTCGCGCCCATGCCGCCGGTGCTGCAGACGCAGACGGTCGAATCAGAGGCGCTTGTCGCCCTCCACAAGAGGTAGCGGGCTAGGGAGAGGGCAGCGACGTCGAAGGCGGCCGCACCGTCGTCTCGTCGCTGACACGGATTGTTGGCGGGACCCCATCAGGAGGAGAAGCTCCTCGAGGCTGTCTACTGCTGCTCGCTGGCGATGGCAGAGACGGACCTGCCGGCTTCATAGGAGAACACCAAGGCGCTCAGGCTCGGTATCAAGCAATGGGCTCACGAAGCGGCAGATAAGGGGACGTCAGAAGCGAGGGCGGCTAAACTAGCAAGGAGCAGAACTTTACGGCGGTCCGAAGGATGGCGGGCTACATCAACTCCTCGTCCGTCGACTCCGATGACATCTTCGATAACCCTCTCCTTCTGCCACCAGATAAAGCGAAACCAATCTGTGGTTAGATGGTTAAGAGGATAGTGGTACCCCAAGCCCAAAAAGGAGCAAACCCCATCTTGATGTTTTGCTGTCTCATAAAGAAGGAATATTCTTTCAGCGAGAGGCTACGTTCCGTTGATAGCAAGGTGTCTATGATGACTTGGTCAATTTTAGATCCGTAGGCTTAGTGTACGTGTTTGTGAGCGTTAGTATTTTTACTGTGTTTCTGAGGGTTTATTTTTTTTTGGTGGGTTAGATGCAACTAGCTCAAACTAACCCTCATGTTTGGATACTTTAGGTCTAATTGACTCCAAACAAGCTCAAACTAACTCTAATTCATGAATCCAAGCAGGCCTGTGTTTCTGAGGATAGAAGGGAAGAATAAAGTCTACATAAAGCACACCATGAAAGGCCGTGCCAATCAAAAGTTAGTCTTTCTATGGACACATCTGTTTCCCCAAGACCAAAATACTCTGCGGTGAAGATGAAGCTCCCCGACCCCGAGGCACTCCGCTTTGTGCTCGCACTGGTGTTGCTCTGGCCGGCGACAACGGTGGGTTTACAAAGAAGCCAAGAGGCGAACAGGGTGGTTCTTTCCACTGCCACGCTCGCCGATTGTCCAAGGAGTTGTGGCAACCTGAGCATCGACTACCCTTTCGGCATCGGATCCGGCTGCTCCCGGCAGCCGGACTTCGACCTTGGCTGCGTCGAGAACAGCTCCGCGCAGGCTGCTGCTCCCAGGCTTTTCTTGCAAGACGGAGTCACGGAGATCATCTCCGATGTCTCTGGTACAGATCAGAACACGGATTTTCTTGCAGCATTTTCCCATGCCGCCGACGTGTACAACATATCCTGGTTTCCTGGGAAATCTTTTATTTTTCTTCCGGTCATCATACTAAACATAACAGGCTGCAACTTCGACGCCTACATGCTCGAACATTCCTCCAACGCGACGGTGGGGAGTTGTACAGTGACATGCCCTACAGAAGGCATCACGGATGCGGTGGCTAGACAGACCTGCAACGGTACAGGATGCTGCTCCGTCGTCATCGAGAACATGGTCACCAGCCTCCAATTCAGATTTGTCCGTCGGAGGATAGGGAAGCTGAAACTGGATGGAAAGGTTGCCCGTGGCCTCCTGTGGGATACAATTAATATAACCAGTGATCACGCTGCTCTGTCCTGGGTAATACGAGACGATCAACAATCATCGGCCGGCAGCTTGCAAAATAGGTCAGTCAGACTATGCATGTCTCAGCAACCACAGCGGATATACACAGTCCAGCACATTATCGTTTCTCGGCTATCTCTGTTTCTGCGATAGTGGTTACAAAGGCAATCCCTACATAATGGATGGCTGCTCCCGTGATAGAGGTAATCACTCCCACCTCAAAGTCTCAAAGATATGTGTGGGTTTATAGCGTGTGCAGTCAGGTTCCTGAACTTTCTTAACAATGTCTCTTGCCTTAAATTGCTTATTTTATTCATTTCTTATCTATATGGCCTCTATAACTTGATACAAGACGTTTTTTTTTTACTTTCATAGTGTCAAAAAACGTCTTATATTGAGTTACGGAGGGAGTATTTGTTAAACCTTCTTGTTATTTTCCCAAAAGTGTTACTTTCTTGTGTCTAGTTTAGTCTTTAAAATAGGTTTAAGACAAGAATATCAAAATTATAATCATAGTTTCGGTCGGTCAATAGTCCCAAAAAACAATGTGACCGCACACATTCTTCCTTTCTTTTTGTTGAAAATATCTAGTGGCTTGACCATGTGACCAGTTGTTTTGGCACGACTTGAGATTTTCTTTTAGAGTTGTACTCAAGACGAATGCACTGAAGTTTCTCTTCTACTTTCTAAGGTTTCGATCCATATCAACGGAGGGATAGTTGCTCCAGGATGTGTGGGAATATTAGTGTTCCTTTTCCCTTTGGCATCGAATACGGTTGTTTTGGAAGGAAGTTATTTCAGCTCAACTGTACAAATCCTACAACGTCTACGCTGCAATTCAACAACGGTCCGACAATAATCGTGCCCACTGTGAAGTACATAAATATTAATGAGGGGCTATTGGATGTTTACTACGAAACACCATTTGACGACAGGATGTTGGGTATATCTGGAGAACCTCAACTGTACAGTTCTAGTTCTTCCGGGCAATCCGCTTCTCTGCACTGGGCAGTTGCAAATTTAACATGCCAAGAAGCACAACAGAACATATCAGGGTATGCATGCGTTAGCGCAAATAGTACATGCTTGGGCGTTGTTTACTCTGAAAGAGGAGGCCCACTTGGTTACCGTTGCACATGTGTAACAGGCTTCGACGGGAATCCATATACCACGAATGGGTGTCAAGGTAATCTCTGTTTCTTAACTGTATCTGGTTTGGTAAAATGTTCAAATTTGGATGCAACTCCCCTATGACAAATTGACAATACTCGTATGGTTGGTTGCAGACGTTGACGAGTGCCAGACACCGGGCAGCTGTAAAGGGATTTGCCACAACACTGTGGGAAGCTACTATTGCACAGGATGTCCAAGTAAAACAGAGTATGACACTACAACCATGATGTGTAAATCGACGAAAGGGCAAAGTCTTCCACTAGGTGAGATATAAGATAAAAATCAGTTCCCTATCATGAGCTACTCCCTCCGTTCCAAATTACTTGTCTTAGATTTGTCTAGATACGGATGTGTCTAGCACTAAAATAAGTCTAGATACATCCGTATCTAGACGAATCTAAGACAAGTAATTCGGAACGGAGGGAGTAGATGACATGCATGAAAGATAATAACAAAATACTGAAGAGCATACTCATTGCAGGTATCGCTATTGGGATCAGCGTTGCCTCTGGCATTCTACTCTTCATCTTAAGTGCAAATTTTATTGTCCGAAGATGGAAAAGAGGCATCCGAAAGAAACGTAGAAGGAAGTATTTTAGAACGAACCAAGGACTTCTCCTCGAACAGCTTATTTCAGGAGATGAAAATGCAAATGACACAACCAAGATTTTCTCACTGGCAGAGTTAGAGAAGGCAACAAATAACTTTGACCCTACACGTATAGTTGGCCGCGGAGGGCATGGCATGGTATACAAAGGCATCTTATCTGATCAACGAGTAGTGGCCATTAAAAAGTCTAAAGTCACTGCACAAATTGAGATTACTCAGTTCATCAACGAGGTTGCTATCCTCTCACAGATAAACCACCGAAATATTGTGAAGCTCTTCGGATGTTGCCTTGAGACTGAGGTCCCACTATTGGTGTATGACTTCATACCTAATGGTTCATTATTTGGTGTTCTTCATAATCCAAACAACAACTCTTCCTTGTCGTGGGATGATTGCTTAAGAATTGCTACCGAAGCAGCTGGAGCACTTTCTTACCTTCATTCAGCTGCTTCTGTATCAATCTTTCATCGTGATGTGAAGACGACAAACATACTACTGGATGGGAATTATACAGCAAAGGTATCAGACTTTGGTGCTTCGAGGTTGGTTCCTATTGACCAGACCCATGTTATGACGAATATACAAGGTACATTTGGGTACTTGGATCCAGAGTATTATCACACTGGCATTTTAAATGAGAAGAGTGATGTGTATAGTTTTGGTGCGGTACTTGTGGAGTTGCTCCTTCGAAAGGAGCCTATTTTCACAACTGAGTCCGGGCTCAAGCAAAACCTATCCAATTACTTCCTCTGGGAGATAAGGGAGAAACCACTCGCTGAAATTGTAGCGGCTCAAGTTCTCGAGGAAGCAACCGAGGAAGAGATTAGTGGTGTAGCTGGTGTCGCGGAGATTTGTTTGCGTCTTCGAGGTGAAGAAAGACCTACTATGAAACAAGTCGAGATGAAATTGCAGCATCTGCGATTGGAGAGGTTGAGAATGCGCGAGCTTGCTGCAAAAGACGAGGACATTCAACCTCTGTCGACCGTACAAAGCCAAGTTGGTCATCGGTCTTTAGCCACTGCAGCTCGGAAGGTGGGAAGCTCAAATTCATCTTCCGAGAGAAGCAAAAATTGTTATAGCTTGGAGCAAGAATTTATGTCATCAGCGACTCTACCGCGCTAGATATTATCCGGCTTCTAATATTGTGTTCGGATTTTTCCCTTTCCTGAGTACACTTGCTAGAGACGAATGAATATAGTACTTTCTCTGATGACGATTACAACTTGTATATCTGTAAAGTTCAGCTTGTAGATTTCCACCAGACCAGAACCACGCATGACTAAATGGCCGAGGCCGACGGCTGTGGCCATCTGAATTGTGTACGTCTTTGGACATCTGTGCATGCCTCAAAAAAATCTGTTCATGCAATGTCGAGGATATATGTGGCAAACGGGTAATGGATCCGGATCGAGATGGGCCTCAGCAAATTAGGGTGCTAGCTAAGGTTCCATGAAATTGTTTCATCGCAAACAAAACCAGCATGTCTACTCTACCCTGGCGAAACAAAAAATCATTCAATCACCCTTCGCATCTCCGAAAGCAACCCAGTTTCCCGCAATTCTTCAGTTTAGCAACTCTAGTTGTTTTACTCCAGTTTCACTAGAGAAGCAAGGCAAAACAATGTCGACAGAACTAATCATCCAATAGCGCACAGTAAAAGGACCATAGGAATAATCATCTCATCCATAAAACAAAACCCATAGGAATGCCTTACAAAAACAGCCATGTTTGGTTTGAAACTGCATTTGGCAGCTCCGGCTCGGTAACGAGAGACGGCCATTGGCCCTGTAAGCACGACTCTCCACACTACATCATCTTAGGCTAGGATGGGTAAGCTTGTCTTACTGAGGAACGGTGGTGATGATGTCCGAGTCACCTGAAAACATGTGTAGTAAACGCTCAGCACAAAGTTATCAGGGCAAATGAGAAATGGCCGTAGAGGTTTGAGTTTAACAGGGACGAACCAGGGTCAAGGATGCTCAAACAGCACACCCGGTAGTACTTGCCGCAGGCGGTTCCAAGGTCAACATTGTCTGTACAAGGGACAAAGACACATTCATTAGCATTAGGCAACAATTCATTATTTGATACTCCCTCCGTCCACTTATTTTGGGACGGAGGGAGTAATAAACAAGCTAAACTACGTCCGTTAAACAAGCATTGAGAAAAGGTTTCAGACTAGGATCAAATAATCTTACTTCCATGGAAATGATGAACGCTGATCTTGGACAGCATAGCATAGTACTCGATCTCAGACTTCCTGAGCGGAGGGCAGTTGTTTGCGAGGATAATCAACTTCCCTGAACAAGCAAACAAACAAATTAGACTATTTGAAAAGAGCCACATGTAAAAAAAACAATAAGATGTAATATGAGTCCATCTCATGTTCTAACTACCAACAAAGGACAACCTTAAACAGTTACCCAAAAAGGGTATAAGCATGACACAGACCATGTTGGTTTACTAATAGCCTGAAGATGGTCTAATCTGAAAGTAAAAAATTACACCTTTCTTCCACTCTAAACGGTGTGGGAATAGATCTCTTTGGAGCTACCTACTGGATAAGAATGGTGCTGGACCATAAGGAAGCACCAAACTGCAAGCAATACTACAATAAGTCAATAACTACAAATGCACAATCCACCTACAAAATCTACATTACCAATATATCATGAACTGCCCCTAAAAATATCCTAAAATTGCTACACAACAGTGGAAACTAACGTCAGCAAAATACAAGTATCCCAACCTCCATCGTCCCCCAGATATGGAAGAAATCCTGGAAGTGTTCATAAAGAGGCTGGTATTATTCTAGGGCGCTGTATTCATCTCTAGGGCACAGCAAAAGCAAGCCAAAGAGGTAAACTTCAGTCCCATTACAGAATGCAAATTCCATACAAACAATACGTACAGTGATTATCATAGCATGAACTCTATTGTCCGAACAAACATTTTAACATCCCATTGCAGTAGAGATAATGTGACATTTTGGACCAATCAGAAAATGGCAGCTGCATTCATCAATAAAAAAGAACCAAACTTCGCACTCAGTTTCCAATCCAAAACCCTACACTACAGACTGGACTACTACATTGACCATCATAACATTCATAGCATGGCATTGTACTAATTTAACTCCAAATCGGCATGGCATTGACCATCCTAACATTCAGAGCATGGCACTGACCATCCTAACATTCAGAGCATGGCATTGACCATCCTACAAGCAATCTATCTAAAGCCAAAGCTGCCAACTTCTAATGGGCTCGCAGCTCCAGACCAAACGACAACCATCACCAGCTCCACTCTAAACAACAGCCAGGCCACAGATCTGTGAGCCGATCGATTCCGCATTTCCGCCACAAGGATCCAGCAAACGGACGGAATAACCAACCATTCACCACGGCGGATCGGACCAACCGAGAGAAAGGGCGTGAAAAACAGAGGGGCGATGGATACATACCCTTGGAGCTCCGGAGCGTCTTGAGGACGGTCTTGTAGCCGAGCGTGTACTTGCCGCTCTTCATCACCAGCTGCAGCTTGTTGTTGATGTTCTCCGTGCTCTTCTTCTGCACGCAGTCGGAATCGAATCGAAATCCGTCAGGCGGCGACCACAACCGCAACCACATCAACTAGGGACAGAATCAGCTCGGAGCCGAGGACGGGGATGGGGAGGGGGAGGGGTGTGGTTCGTACCGACTTCTTGGTGGGAGCCATGGCGTCCGGCGACCAACCTCGGCGGGCGGCGAGCGGCGAGGGAGGAGGAGGAGGCGGCGGCGGGTGGCTTCTTCGGGGGCGGCGGCGCGGTAGGGTTGGGAGCGAGAGGGAGTATATAGGGATCGGCCGTGCGGTCGAAATTACGTGGCTGCCACTGGGCCGAATGGTCGCCTGGTAGGCCCTTGCTGGGCCTCGACCAGACCGATTCACGGAATGGGCCGACTCAGGACAACGGTTTTCTCTCCAGTCCGAAATATGCAGGTTTCATTCTCAAAAAAAAGTTATGCAAGTTTCATTTCAAAGTTCTGCAGAGATAGTGGCGATGACAACACCTCCTTTAGCTACCCTCCCTCAAAAAAAAAAAAGCTACCCTCCCTCCACCCCCATTAAATTGAACTTTTGTTCCAGGATGCAGATTTTTTTTCTAAAAATATTAAGTTGTATCCCGGTTGTCTTGATTCGTCATGTTTTTTTTGCGGGTGGCCTTGATTTGTCATGTTGCGAGTAAACTTTGTTCAGGACTAGAATCTTAGAGTGAGAATAAAAAAGCCGAGCCCTATCTTTGCCGTTGGATGAGGAAGTTTTGTTTTCTAATCACTCCGGTAAAACACGTCCATAAACACATCCAGCTTCAGACACTGCCAAATATACTTTTATGTTGAAAGCATTTAAGCTTTTTTTTTGCGACCAGCATTTAAGCATGTTACGTGTATACCGAACACAACTTTTGCATCTTCCCAATAAGAAAACAATTATTTGCATCTAATTATTTGACGAAATTTCATTTTATAAACAACTTTTCGGAAAAACAATCTTATTGAAAAAAGTAAGATCAAGCCACCTACGATCATGCACGGCAACATTTTCTTTTTGACTAATTACTAAACAGCCCCACAATCCTCAATCGCATGTGTCGTCCTTCAAAGACACCACACCGCCTCCTCCGCCGCCACCCACACCCGCAACCGGATCTGGCCACCCCCTAAGGCACGGTGATTTTTGTTATATTAATGAGTTGTTAGTTCAGTTAATTGGTTGCTTTGTAACTACAATGCAAGTTAGTTAATTATTAATGCTCTCTATGTTTCATAGTGTAATTTGTATAGTTTTCAAAAAGTCAAACTTTGCAAACTTTGATCAAAGTTTATAGAGAAAACGATTTATATCTAGAATACCAAAAATATTAAATATGAAACTACATCTTATGATGAATCTAATGATATATGTTTGTCATTTTAGATGTAAATATTTTTCTCCACAAACTTGGTCAAAGATTGTGAGGGTTGACTTCTAAAAAAATCTATAAGCACTGCATTATGGAACGGAGGGAGTATTAGTTAGCTAACTAGATATATTAAGTTGTTGCCTGTGAATTGCTAGTTAGTTAGTGTAAAAAATAGAAAAAATGGTTGTATGTTTTTCTAATGTTTACTAGGTTATAATATTTGAAAAAGGCTATCCGTAAAAAATAAAACTAAAAGGAAATAAAAGAGGGGAAAAGGAAAAGAAAATAGAAGAAATAGAAGGTTTGGTAGTTTTATATAGTGTGCTAGGTTATGTGTTGCTTTATTTGTTTTTTGATGAGTAATGTCGTGCAGACAGGGCTATCAGATCATATATGCCTTGACCCATCTACTTTTGTCGGTGTCAAACATCAGCCATATGTTGGCACGTAGATGATGTACCTATGGGTATTCCCCTCTCCCTAGGGTTCGAGTACTCGCAGCGGCGACAGGTGAACGTCGAGAATATCAATCCCCTGTCACCCTCCTCGACCTCCCCGTTGGCTCACACTGATCAAGGGATTCTCTCTAGAGAGTTGCTCGGTCTTCGCCTCGTGGTTGCTGGGGAAGGAGGTCTAGGGTTCGAACAACAACTCAATTGATCTCACCATCAGGCTAGTGTTTTTAGGCATGGCAGAAAATTCTTCGGGCTCCAAGGCAGTGGACTCCAAGGATCTAGCGGAGATGATGGAGATGACGGGTCTCCAGGAGGATGATCTAGATGGTGTGGTGTTTGAGGAAGAAGAAGCGCACCCCCCTCCAGAGTCAATAAAATGGATGGCACTTGCAAAAGTCCACAAAGAGAAACCTTACAGCCAATTTTGGTTTTTCAAAACGACGAGAGCAACTTGGGATCTAGCCCAGGAGGTAAAGATTAGACCCTTCAGGATAATCTATACACTTTAAATTCTTTTGTTTGGGTGAGTGGGCCCGAGTCATGGAAGAAGGGCCATGGAATTACAAGGGTTTTGTTGTGATCGTAGCGCCATATGACGGATTTACCAACCCGTCACAAATCAAGTTGGATACCCTTGAGCTCTGGGTTCAGATACGTGATCTCCCTGACGGCTATTGTCCCATGTTGAATGCGTTGCCTGGAAAGGTTGGTGAGATGGTTTTCGTGGAACCAACTCATGATTTAGAGGGGAACTTTTATAGTGTCCGCATAAGGTCAACATTTACAAAGCACTTAAGAACGCTACATCAATGGTGAAGGAACACAAGAGTCGGATTTTTATCGTCAAATATGAGCGTCTTCGAGATTGGTGTGTTGTGTGTGGTCATATTTGCCATCAATATAAGGAACATGGGGATGGTGTTCACCCTCCAAAAGCACTAGTGTTCAAGGTCTTGAGGGCAACGTGCTCCCGTGTCGCAGGGTGAGGCCCGGGTGAAGGACATGCACGGAGGGGAGGCTTTGGTCGTGGAGCCCCACAGGGCGGTATTCCTTTCGGATTTGGACGGGGAAGAACACAACACTCGCAGCATAATCCTAAGTATGAATATCCCGACGCTTATATGCAGGAGGCCGGCTCCAGTAGGAAGAGATCCTCATATGTGAATGCGGAGTCAAGAGGCAAGACAACCACCCTAAGGGAACCACAACTACGGTTAATAACCAGCTAATGCTGACTAGACCTGGTTATCCCACTGAGTTCGTCGTTGAAGTATGACTCAAAAAGAGCTAGAGTTTCCGCAAGTGCAAAGAAGGGTTTACGGAAGAAGAACCAGAACTAGAAAACCAATGATGCGCCATGTGTGCTGAGCCCTAGAGTGATCTCCGTCGGGCACAATGAGTATCATGTGTTGGAACTATCGTGGAGTGGGTAGAACTGCGACAGGTCGTGAGCTTTATGACCTCACAAAGCAATTTACCCCAGTAGTACTTTGTATAGCAATGATTCGAGTGTTTCTGTGGACGTTAGCTCGGTATCCATCCCGACAGAAGATGTGAGAATGCATAGGAACATGTTGACTACATGCAGTTGTGTTGTTTGTGGGATGCCAGATTCACGGCGACACAACTTGCTTGAGTGCATGACTGATCAATGAACTTATTTACAATGATTGAGGAGTTGCCTCACCAGAAGTTTAAGGATTGGCAATCATGCTTTGAGCTATATGGTGGGCACGAGTGAAATTAATTTACGAAGGATTAACCAAAGCCCTATATCAACATTTATGTTCATCACCCATTTTATTACGAAGCTAGGGAGGGTTCGAAGTCAGGTGGGAACCAGGGGAGTAGGATAGCTCCAACAGTTTAACTTAAGAAGTGGATCCCTCCAACGGCAGGGCATGTCAAGATCAATGTCGATGCGGTAGTTTCACATGGGGTGGGTTCAGTTGCGGTTGTGTGAAGAGATCACCTAGGGGGATACATGGGATCATTAGTTTTCGTTATTAGGGAAATGATAGACCTGCCAAGTCTAGAAGCGATTATATACCTACCGTGAGGGACTATCACTTGCAGTGGGGCTTCAAAATCTTGTTATTGCGTCAGGACTATGAAACAGTGGTAAAGCACATCAAGGAAGGATCAGGAGACAACTATGGTGTAGTAGTTAAAGAAATATTATATTGGTAAACTCTTTAATTCTTGTAATTTCAATTATGAGTCTAGGAGCTCAAAGTTTGAGCAACATAATCTTGCTAGGCATGCACTTAATTACTAAGGACCAGGGTCGCCACATTTGGCTAGGGCAGCCACATGAACCAATTGTACTATCTATATCCATACCACATGATGAATAAAGCCTAGTAGGTTATCTAAAAAAATGTAGATGGTGTACCAATGCATGGATCATATGCACAAGGTGTAGTTAAGCTCAAATATGTGGATTGGGTCCATCTTGAGTTGGACACTGTGGCGCGGCCAAGGCTGATGGTTTAGACCTCGCTGAC
Organism: Aegilops umbellulata; assembly: GCA_032464435.1. Lineage (NCBI taxonomy): Eukaryota > Viridiplantae > Streptophyta > Magnoliopsida > Poales > Poaceae > Aegilops > Aegilops umbellulata. The sequence continues at coordinate 415,373,181 of CP136059.1, read as the reverse complement.
CCCGTCTGATTCGAGGCATGTCACGAGCACCTTATTTGTGGTGGCAACAGCGATCACGCGAATAATGGAATAAGAGCAGGACACACAAAGAAGGCAGTCAAAACTCGATTGGACAAAAGGGAAGAAAACATATGGCTTTGATCGTCCACACAGAGTTGTCTTCCATGTCAATCACATTCATAACAATATCGCCGTGGGGCTGATCGACCTCATTGTAGACAGCGACGAGGAGCAACTCCCATGTGCTGCTTGACTTATGTTGAGAGATGAAGGTCGGGCCAAAGATGAGGCATAGCCACTCCTTGGAGACACATCTGAAGCGGCATACCAACTTGATCGGTGAAACATCCATTTTGCATCATGCTTTATATCGATATTTATTGCATTATGGGTTGTTATTACATGTTATGTCACAATTCTTATGCCTATTCCTCTCTTATTTTACAAGGTTTACATAACGAGGGAGAATGCCGACAGCTAGAATTCTGGGCTGGAAAAGGAGCAAATATTAGAGACCTATTCTGCACAACTCCAAAAGTCCTGAAACTCCACGAAAGTCATTTTTGGAAATAATAAAAAATATCCAGCGGAAGAAGTTCACCAGAGGGGGGCCCACCTGTCCACGAGGGTGGGGGGCGCGGCCCCTACCTCGTGGGCCCCCTGTTGCCTCTCCGAGGTCTTTCGTCGAGGAAAAAATCATAAGCAACCTTTCAGGATGAAACTCCGCCGCCACGATGCGGAACCTTGGCGGAACCAATCTAGGGCTCCGGCAGAGCTGTTCTGTCAGGGACACTTCCCTCCGGGAGGGGGAAATCATCGCCATCGTCATCACCAACACTCCTCTCATCGGGAGAGGGCAATCTCCATCAACATCTTCACCATCACCATCTCCTCTCAAAACCCTAGTTCATCTCTTGTATCCAATTCTTGTCTCCAAGTCCGGGATTGTTACTAGTAGGTTGCTAGTAGTGTTGAATACTCCTTGTAGTTGATGCTAGTTGGTTTATTTGGTGGAAGATCATATGTTCAGATCCTATGTGCATATTATTACCCCTCTGATTATGAATATGAATATGCTTTGTGAGTAGTTACGTTTGTTCCCGAGGACACGGGAGAAGTCTTGCTATTAGTAGTCATGTGAATTTGGTATTCGTTCGATATTTTGATGAGATGTATGTTGTCTAGCCTCTAGTGGTGTTATGTGAACGTCGAATACATAACACTTCACCATTATTTGGGCCTAGAGGGAGGCATTGGGAAGTAATAAGTAGATGATGGGCTGCTAGAGTGACAGAAGCTTAAACCCTAGTTTATGCGTTGCTTCGTAAGGGGCTGATTTGGATCCATATGTTTCATGCTATGGTTAGGTTTACCTTAATACTTTTGTTGTAGTTGCGGATTCTTGCAATAGAGGTTAATCATAAGTGGGATGCTTGTTCAAGTAAGAACAGCACCCAAGCACCGGTCCACCCACATATCAAATTATCAAAGTACCGAACGTGAATCATATGAACGTGATGAAAGCTAGCTTGACGAAATTCCCATGTGTCCTCGGGAGCGCTTTTCCTATTACGAGAGTTTGTCCAGGATTGCCCTTTGCTACAAAAAGGATTGGGCCACCTTGCTGCACTTTTTTTACTTTTGTTACTTGTTGCTCGTTACAAATTATCTTATCACAAAACTATCTGTTACCACTTATTTCAGTACTTGCAGAGAATACCTTGCTGAAAACCGCTTATCATTTCCCTCTACTCCTCGTTGGGTTCGACACTCTTACTTATCGAAAGGACTACGATAGATCCCCTATACTTGTGGGTCATCAAGACTCTTTTCTGGCGCCGTTGCCGGGGAGTGAAACGCCTTTGGTAGGTGGAATTTGGTAAGGAAAAACTTATAGTGTGCTGAAATTTACTGTCACTTGCTACTATGGAAAGTAATCCTCTGAGGGGCTTGTTCGGGGTATCTTCACCCCGACCAGTAGAGCAAAGAATTGCTCCTCAACCTACTGAACCTACTGAAAATGAAAATGTCTACTTTGAATTTCCTTCGGGTATGGTAGAAAAACTGCTAGCTAATCCTTTTGCAGGAGATGGAACCAAGCATCCTGATGAGCACCTAATATATGTGGATGAGGTTTGTGGATTATTTAAGCTTGCAGGTATACCCGATGATGATGTCAAGAAGAAGGTCTTCCTTTATCTTTGAAGGGAGATGCATTGACATGGTACAGGCTATGTGATGATACGAGATCATGGAACTACAGATGATTGAAATTGGAATTTCATCAGAAATTTTATCCTATGCATCTTGTTCATCGTGATCGCAATTATATATATAATTTTTGGCCTCGCAAAGGAGAAAGCATCGCTCAAGCTTGGGGGAGGCTTAAATCAATGTTATATTCATGCCCCAATCATGAGCTCTCAAGAGAAATAATTCTTCAAAGTTTTTATGCTCGGCTTTCTCATAATAATCAAACCATGCTCGATACTTCTTGTGCTGGCTCTTTTATGATGAAGACTATTGAATTCAAATGGAATTTATTGGATAGAATTAAACGCAACTCTGAAGATTGGGATCTCGACGAAGGTAAGGAGTCAGGTATGACACCTAAGTTTGATTGTGTTAAATCTTTTATGGATACCGATATTTTCCGTAAATTTAGCACTAAATATGGACTTGACTCTGAGATAGTAGCTTCTTTCTGTGAATCTTTTGCTACTTATGTTGACCTCCCCAAGGAGAAGTGGTTTAAATATCATCCTCCCATAGAAGTAAAAGTAGCTGCACCTATTAAAGTTGAAGAAAAGATTGTCACTTACAATGATCCTGTTGTGCCTACTTCTTATGTTGAGAAACCACCCTTTCCTGTTAGAATAAAGGATCATGCTAAAGCTTCAACTGTTGTTCGTAAAAGTAATATTAGAACTTATATACCTCCTGAGCAAGTTAAAGTTGAACCTAATATTGCTATTGTTAAAGATCTCTTGGCTGATAATATTAATGGGCATGTTATTCAATTCTACGGTGAAATTGCTAGAATTGCTAAACCTTGTGTTAAAGATAAACATAGACCTGTGGTAGGCGTGCCTGTTATTTCTGTTAAAATAGGAGATCATTGTGTGCTCAAGGGTGATCCTAGGGGATCCCCCTCCACCCAAAGGTGATCCCGTGTTTGAGTTTAAACCGTTGCCTGATGATCTTAAATATGCTTATCTTGATGAAAAGAAGATATATCCTGTTATTATTAGTGCTAACCTTTCAGAGCATGAAGAAGAAAGATTATGGAAAACTCTGAAGAAGCACCGTGCTGCTATTGGATATACTCTTGATGATCTTAAGGGCATTAGTCCCACTATATGTCAACATAAAATAAATTTGGAAGAAGATGCTAAACCAGTTCATGATCATCAACGACGCCTGAATCCTAAAATGAAAGAAGTGGTAAGAAAACAAATATTTGCGTGATACAGGAGTCAAAACCTTCGAGAGAATATATAATGAATTTTTACCGACCAAAATACGTATCGTGTAAGAAAACGGAGTCCGGAAGGCACACGAGGTGCCCACGAGGTAGGGGGCGTGCCCAGGGGGTAGGGCACGCCCTCCACCCTCATGGAGCCCTCGTGTCCTTCCCGGACTGCCACTTATTTTTCTATTTTTCTAAATATTCCAAAACAGAGAAATATTGCCTTAAAAACTGTTTTGGAGTCGGTTTACTTACCGTACCACATACCTATTCCTTTGCGGAGTCTGAAACGTTCTGGAAAGTGTCCCTTATGTATTCCTCCGGGGTTACGGTTTCAATAACATTGGTTTCAACATTTATAGGATTACCTGAGATATAATGTTTGATTCTTTAACCGTTTACCACCTTCGGATTTGTGCCTTCGAAATTGTTGATTTTTATGGCACCGGAACGATAGACCTCCTCTATGACGTAGGGGCCTTCCCATTTAGAGAGAAGTTTTCCTGCAGAAAATGTTAAACGAGAGTTGTATAGCAATACATAATCACCTACGTTAAACTCACGCTTTTGTATCCTTTTGTCATGCCATCTTTTAACTTTTTCTTTAAACAACTTGGCATTTTCATAAGCCTGGGTTCTCCATTCATCAAGTGAGCTAATATCAAATAACCTCTTCTCACCGGCAAGTTTAAAATCATAGTTGAGCTCTTTAATAGCCCAATATGTCTTATGTTCTAGTTTGAGAGGTAAGTGACATGCTTTTCCATAAACCATTTTATACGGAGACATACCCATAGGATTTTTATATGCAGTTCTGTAGGCCCATAATGCATCATCCAGTTTCTTGGACCAATTCTTTCTAGATCTATCAACAGTCTTTTGCAAAATTAATTTGAGCTCTCTATTGCTCAATTCTACTTGACCACTAGACTGTGGGTGATAAGGAGATGCAATTCTATGATTAACGTCATACTTAGCAAGCATTTTACGAAAAGCACCATGAATAAAATGTGAACCACCATCAGTCATTAAATATCTAGGGACTCCAAACCTCGAAAAAATAACTTCTTTAAGCATTTTAATAGAAGTATTATGATCAGCACTACTAGTTGGAATAGCTTCTACCCGCTTAGTAACGTAATCAACAGCAACTAAAATATGTGTATATCCATTAGAGGCAGGAAAAGGTCCCATATAATCAAAGCCCCAATCATCAAATGGTTCAATAACAAGTGAATAATTCATAGGCATTTCTTGACGTCTACTAATATTACCAATTCTTTGACATACATCACAAGATAAGACAAACTTACGGGCATCCTTGAAGAGAGTAGGCCAATAAAAACCGGATTGCAATACCTTATGTGCAGTTCTATCTCCACGGTGGTGTCCTCCATAAGCTTCGGAATGACACTTGCGTAGGATCTGTTCCTGTTCATGCTCGGGTACACAACGTCTAATAACACCATCTACTCCTTCTTTATAAAGATGTGGGTCATCCCAAAAGTAATGTCTCAAATCATAGAAAAACTTTTTTCTTTTGCTGGTATGTGAAACTAGGTGGTATAAATTTAGCAACAATATAATTAGCATAATCAGCATACCAAGGAGTACTACGAGCAGTACTTATAACATTCAATTGCTCATCTGGAAAGCTATCATCAATAGGTAGTGGGTCATCAAGAACATTTTCTAATCTAGACAACTTGTCTGCAACGGGGTCAGCTCCCTTTCTATCAACAATATGCAAATCAAATTCTTGTAGCAAGAGAACCCATCTAATAAGTCTAGGTTTAGCATCTTTCTTTTCCATAAGATATTTAATAGCAGCATGATCGGTGTGAATAGTAACTTTAGAATCAACAATATAAGGTCTGAACTTATCACAAGCAAATACAACTGCTAAGAATTCTTTTTCGGTAGTAGCATAATTCCGTTGAGCACCGTCTAGAGTTTTACTAGCATAATGGATAACATTTAATTTCTTATCAACTCTTTGCCCTAGGACAACACCTACAACATAATCACTAGCATCACACATAATTTCAAAGGGTAAATTCCAATCAGGTGGCTGAACAATAGGTGCAGAGATCAATGCTTTCTTAAGTATTTCAAATGCTTCTACACAATCATCATCAATGATAAATGGTATATCTTTTTGTAATAAATTAGTCAGAGGCCGAGAAATTTTTGAGAAGTCCTTAATGAACCTCCTATAAAATCCGGCGTGACCAAGGAAACTTCTTATACCTTTGATGTCCTTGGGACATGGCATCTTTTCAATAGCAACAACCTTGGCTTTATCAACTTCAATACCTCTTTCATAAACTTTATGCCCCAAGACAATACCTTCATTAACCATAAAGTGGCACTTTTCCCAATTCAAGACAAGATTAGTTTCTTCACATCTCTGCAAAACTCGATCAAGATTGCTCAAGCAATCATCAAAAGAAGATCCATAAATGGAAAACTCATCCATGAAAACCTCACAAATCTTTTCACAAAAGTCATAGAATATAGCCATCATGCATCTTTGAAAGGTAGCAGGTGCATTACATAAACCAAAAGGCATACGTCTATAAGCAAACGTACCAAAAGGGCATGTAAAAGTAGTCTTTGATTGATCTTTAGCTGACACAGGTATTTTAGAGAAACCAGAATAACCATCTAGAAAGCAATAGTGTGTATGTTTGCATAATCTTTCTAGCATTTGATCGATAAAAGGTAAGGGGTAATGATCCTTTTTAGTAGCCTTATTTAATTTACGGAAATCAATTACCATCCTATAACCTGTAATAATTCTTTGTGGAATCAGTTCATCTTTATCATTAGCAACAACGGTGATACCTCCCTTCTTAGGGACACAATGAACAAGACTTACCCACTGACTATCAGCAACAGGGCAGCTATATCATTTAACTTAGTAAGATGTGCCACAACAGTTTCAGATTCATAGCCATAAAAATGATCAGATTCAACCAAAGTAATTATATCTGGATCAACAGAGAATTCATAATACTTATCAGGAACACAGATAGGTGAAGTTGCAAAAGCAGGATCAGGTTTCATTTTGTCTCTAAGTGATTCTTTGTTCCATTTAATCAATAACCTCTTAAGCTCATATCTATCTTTGCAGGCTAAAATAGCTAAAGAAGAATTTTATCAAAAAGATAACCCTGAGGAATAACAGGCATATTTTCATCATCACTTTCATCATCGTATTCAGATTCATCAACTTCTCTTTCTGTAGCCCTAGCAATTTGTTCTTCAAGAAATTCACTAAGGGGCACAGTAGTATCAAACATAGAAGCAGTTTCATCATAAGAGCATCTCCAACAGCCGCGCTATGTGCCGCGCGCAAAAAACCTGTTTGCCGCACGCGCTGCGGCTGGTTTTGCGCGCCCGCCTGTGCTGGCTCCAGCAGCCGCGCTAGAATGCAGCGCGCGCGCCGCTCCAGCAGAGCGCAAAACTACAGCGCGCGTGCACCGCACAAACCACATATATGAGAAAAAATGATCAAACATATATGACATTTTGGAGAAAAATGAACATGTGAAATTTGACACAAACAAGTTGATGAATAATTAAAGTTCAAATGCCCACAAGTTCAAAATCATGCCCACAAGTTCATCCAACCAAGTTCATCCAACCCTGCCTTTCTTGATCTTCCCCTTCTTGGTTGTCCTTGTCTCTTCTTTGAACAAGTTTTGTGCAATGTTGTTCTACAAAAAAAAAAGTTAGCACTTCGGTCACCAAAAACAAGTGATAAACATATATGAGATGCCACTTACTCGATCATCCTCATTTGTGCCACTTGGGTTAATCTTGTCAACTGCCTTTTGTACGGCCGCCCACTTTTGACAATCATGGTTGATTTTCGACCATCGGGACCGAAGTGATCTCTCGGAGCGGTCAATTCCACTCAAGTTATGAGCATCATAGTGTTCGTTCATTCGCCCCCAATACGCGTCTCTACTTTGATCACCTCCAATGGATGGATCCCTCGACACTTGCAAATAAGTATGGCATAGTAACTTGTCATCGTTGGTTGAGTAATTGCCCGCTCTTCCTTTCGGCGCCTCGACAATTCCCTCACCCTCCTCGTCCACCTCAAACTCATGGTCTTGGAAATGGATGTCATTGGTTTGAGACCAATGCAAATTGTTGGACCCAACACCCATAGTGGACATGTATGCATCATCGTTGAGACTACAAAGTTTTTTGAACAATGCAAATAAGCTATCTATATGTGATGATGATGCATTGAAAAAATAAGAAGAGAAGAAAAGTTGGAATTTTTTTCACCTTGGGGGCATTTCGTCGAACACGTGGTGCGCGTCGGCAGACGGCTCAACGAGTGAGCTCGCCGGTGCTTCGGAAGCCGCCGCGGCCGTCGAACGCCCTGCAAGCTTTTTTCCCCTCGCCTTTGTGATGCCGGAGCCGTCCGCCGCCTTGTTCTTCTTCGCGGATGTTTTGCCCTTCTTCGTCCGCGCCGCATTGGGTACCTTCTTTGACGGTGCGGCGGCGGCACGGGACGGCGCCGGCGCGACGCCACCCGGCGCCGTGGTCATCCGCAGCGGCAAGAAGAGGCTGCGCGCGAGGCCGACGCTCGGCGGAGCTCCGGCGGTGGCGACGACAGCGCTCGCCGCGCTAGGGTTTCCGGCGGCGGCGGCGACGGCGGGGTCGCGGGGTGAGCGGGACGCCGGTGTGCGCGTCCATGGGTGGGTGGCAGGGCGTCGGCGCCGGCGCACGCGGGGCATAGGACGAGGAGAGGAGAGAGTGCGGCACGAGCGCTCGAGTGTGCCGCACGCTGTAGCTGGCGCCCCAAATAAACTGCATGGCTAAGTGTTTTTGACCGCACGCCCAACCCGTTATAGCGCGAGCGCCGTTTTTGCGCGCCCGCTGGAGCGACCCGCCGCGTTGCGCGCGCGCTAAAACGGCCTTTTTTGCGGCGCGGCGGTAGTTTAGCGCGGCTGTTGGAGATGCTCTAAGTATCATGCATAGTCGAAGTGGCATCATCAATAACATGCGACATATCGGAACGAATAGCAGAAGCAGGTTTAGGTGTCGCTAGCTTACTCATAACAGAAGGTGAATCAAGTGCAGAGTTAGGTGGCAGTTCCTTACCTCCCCTCGTAGTTGAGGGATAAATTGTTGTCTTAGCGTCTTTCAAGTTCTTCATAGTGTCCAGAAGATATAAATCCCAAGTGACTCAAAGAATAGAGCTATGCTTCCCGGCAACGGCGCCAGAAAAAGGTCTTGATAACCCACATGTATAGGGGATCGCAATAGTTTTCGAGGGTAGAGTATTCAACCCAAATTTATTGATTCGACACAAGGGGAGCCAAAGAATATTCTCAAGTATTAGCAGTTGAGTTGTCAATTCAACCACACCTAGATAACTTAGTATCTGCAGCAAAGTGTTTAGTAGCAACGTAATATGATAGTGGTGGTAACGGTAACAAAAAGTAAAGACAGCAAAAGTAATGTTTTTGGTATTTTGTAGTGATTGTAATAGTAGCAGTGGGAAAGTTAATAAGCGTAAACCAGTATATGGAAAACTCGTAGGCACCGGATCAGTGATGGATAATTATGCCGGATGCGGTTCATCATGTAACAGTCATAACATAGGGTGACACAGAACTAGCTCCAATTCATCAATGTAATGTAGGCATGTATTCCGTATATAGTCATACGTGCTTATGGAAAAGAACTTGCATGCCATCTTTTGTCCTACCCTCCCGTGGCAGCGGGGTCCTAATGGAAACTAAAGGATATTAAGGCCTCCTTTTATTAGAGAACCGGAACAAATCATTAGCACATAGTGAATACATGAACTCCTCAAACTATGGTCATCACCGGGAGTGGTCCCGATTATTGTCACTTCGGGGTTGCCGGATCATAACACATAGTAGGTGACTATAGACTTGCAAGATAGGATCAAGAACTCACATATATTCATGAACACACAATAGGTTAAGATCTGAAATCATGACACTCGGGCCCTAGTGACAAGCATTAAGCATAGCAAAGTCATAGCAACATCAATCTCAGAACATAGTGGATACTAGGGATCAAACCCTAACAAAACTAACTCGATTACATGATAAATCTCATCCAACCCATCACCGTCCAGCAAGCCTACGATGGAATTACTCACGCATGGCGGTGAGCATCATGAAATTGGTGATGGAGGATGGTTGATGATGACGATGGCGACGAACCCCCCTCTCTGGAGCCCCGAACGGACTCCAGATCAGCCCTCCCGAGAGGTTTTAGGGCTTGGCGGCGGCTCCGTATCGTAAAATGCGATGATTTCTTCTCTCTGATTTTTTTCTCTCCGAAAGCAGATATATAGAGTTGGAGTTGGCGTCGGAGGGTCTCCAGGGGGCCCACGAGGTAGGGGGCACGCCCTAGAGGGGGGCGCCCCACCCTCGTGGACAGGGTGTGGGCCCCTGGTCTTCATCTTTGGCGAGAATTTTTTATTATTTTTTCTAAGGTGTTTCGTGGAGTTTCAGGTCATTCCAAGAATATTTTTTTCTGCACATAAAACAAAACCATGGCAATTCTGCTGAAAACATCGTCAGTCCGGGTTAGTTCCATTCAAATCATACAAGTTAGAGTCCAAAACAAGGGCAAAAGTGTTTGGAAAAGTAGATACGACGGAGGCGTATCAACTCCCCCAAGCTTAAACCCTTGCTTGTCCTCCAGCAATTCAGTTGACAAACTGAAAGAAAGAAAGAAAAACTTTTACAAACTCTGTTTGCTCTTGTTGTTGGAAATATGTCAAGCCAGCATTCAAGTTTTCAGCAAAGATCATAACTAACCACATTTGCAATAATTATCAGGTCTCATAATTACTCATATCAACAGCATAATCAACTAGCAAGCCATAATAATAAATCTCGGATGACAACACTTTCTCAAAACAATCATAATATAATATAACAAGATGGTATCTCGCTAGCCCTTTCTGAGACCGCAAAACATAAATGCAGAGCAGCTTTAAGGATCAAGGACTGACTAGACATTGAATTCATGGCAAAAGAGATCCAATCATAGTCACACCCAACATAGATTAATAGTGATGAATGCAATGCTCTCCAGCTAGTGCTTTTTAATAAGAGGGTGATGACTCAACATAAAAGTAAATGGATAGGCCCTTCGCCGAGGGAAGCAGGGATTTGAAGAGGTGCCAGAGCTCGGTGTTGAAATAGAGATAAATTGCATTTTGAGCGGTATACTTTCATTGTCAATGTAGCAACTAAGAGATGGCGATATTTTCCATGCTAAACACATTATAGGCGGTTCCCAAACAGAATGGTAAAGTTTATACTCCCCCTCCACCAACAAGCATCAATCCATGACTTGCTCGAAACAACGAGTGTCTCCAACATACATCAGGTCCCAGGGGGAGTTTTGTTTGCAATTAATTTTGATTTAGTTTGCATAAAGCATGGGACTGGGCATCCCGGTGACCAGCCATTTTCTCGTGAGTGAGGAGCGGAGTCCACTCCTCTTGAGAATAATTCTGCCCATACTGATAGTGTTGTTGCGGTATAAACCGTGGAACGGAATAATAATATCAGGAACGAAGTTCCCACGACCAATCAAGCATCGACTAGCAAATAAGGCAAAATAGCGTAACACAGGAAAATGTATGCTAGTGATTCTCGCATCAGAAACCTTCCTGGTTTCTCCCACAGAGATAAGTTTAATAAATGGTTCCAACTCTTTACAAGGTGGTTCCTCTAAGATACCCTCAGAGGGTATGTTGCAGACTGTGCAAAATTCAGACAATGGCATTTTCTTCACAACGTCATATAATTGAAACTCTAGTGAAGGAGGTGATTCCTTAGGGTAAAAGTAGAAGTTTTGCACAAAAGTATTTGTGAGTAAGAGATACTGTGGACGTTGGTCGCGGACGAAGTCGGTGAGGCCAGCATTTTCAATCAATGAATAGAAATCCTCATAAATCCCGGCCTCTCTCAAGAAATTATCAGATGGCCATTCACACGGCCAGATTTCTGCGGTACGAGGCAAATTATATTTGGGCCTCCGAGCTTCTTCCTTTTTTTATCCTTTGAGCTTCGGCTCGATGAACCCCTCAAAAGTCTCCTCATTAATTCTGAAATAATCTGAAATTTTTAGTAACTTCAAAAAAATGTGAACCAACTTCAATAAAACTGATAGCAACTACTCCTACAAGTGCCTAGAGCCTATATCAAGCATTAGAACTACTTGGAACCATATAAATTTGTCATGCAAGTTCAAAAACATGGTCACCTATGCAGCACAAATTTGCAAAGAATAAAGCACTAGAACAAAAACTAATTGGACCAATGGAGGAGTTACATACCAAGGAACAATCTCCCCAAGTAGTTTTGCGAGAAGTGCTTTGAGCAAGGAGATCGAAAATCATAGCAAAAGTGGCTGGAACTCATGCTTGAGTTGGTTTTTCGGGTTTGTGTGAGACAGAGGAAGAAGATGGGTGCTGGGGTAAGTGGAGGAGGGCCACCGTGGGCCCACGAGGCAGGGGGCGCGCCCTATAGGGGGGGGGCGCCCACCCCCCTCGTGGCCAGGTGGCAGCTCCTCCCATGGAAATTTTTGCATAGTAAATCCTCAAATATTCCCAAAAAAATCATATTAAATTGGCATGGCATTCTGAGGACTTATATTTTCGGGAAATTTTTATATTGCACGGATAAGCCAGGAAACAGACAGAAGAATACTATTTTTACTTCATTTTTACTAAATAACAGAAAATATAGAGAGGGTACAGAAGGTTGTGCTTCTAGTTTCATCCATCTCATGCTCATAAAAAAGAAATCCACTAACAAGGTTGATCAAGTCTTGTAACAAACTCATTCCGATAATCATGAAACCGGAGAAATTTCGAATAACACTAAGTTACCTCAACGGGGATATGCACATCCCCAATAATTGTTGGGGAATGTAGTAATTTCAAAATTTTCCTACGCACACGCAAGATCATGGTGATGCATAGCAACGAGAGGGGAGAGTGTTGTCTACGTACCCTCGTAGACCGAAGGGGAAGCGTTGACACAACGTAGAGGAAGTAGTCATACGTCTTCCCGATCCAACCGATCCAAGCACCGTTACTTCGGCACCTCCGAGTTCTTGGCACACGTTCCGCTCGATGACGATCCCCAGGCTCCGATCCAGCAAAGCTTCGGGGAGGAGTTCCGTCAGCACGACGGCGTGGTGACGATTTTGATGTTCTACTTTCGCAGGGCTTCGCCTAAGCACCGCTACAATATGACCGAGGTGGAATATGGTGGAGGGGGGCACCGCACACGGGTAAGGAACGATCACGAAGATCAACTTGTGTGTTTAGAGGTGCTCCATGCCCCCGTATATAAAGGAGCAAGGGGGGAGGCCGGCCGGCCCTAGGAGGGGCGCGCCAGGGAGTAGGATTCCTACTCCTAGTTGGAGTAGGTTTCCTCCTTTCCTAGTCTAACTAGGAGAAGGGGGGAAAGGGGCGAAGAGGAGAAGGAAGGGAGAGAGGGGCCGCGCCCCAAACCCCTTGTACAATTCGGACTAGGCTTGGGAGGGGCGCGCGCCACCTCCTGGTCCTTCCCACTAAGGCCCATTAAGGCCCATTGCTTCTTCCTCGTATTCCCATAACTCTCCGGTACCTCCGAAAATACCCGAATCACTCGGAACCTTTCCGATGTCCGAATATAGTCGTCCAATATATTGCTCTTTATGTCTCGACCATTTCGAGACTCCTCATCATGTCCCCGATCTCATCCGGGACTCTGAACTCCTTCGGTACATCAAAACTCCTAAACTCATAATATAACTATCATCGAAACCTTAAGCGTGCGGACCCTACGGTTCAAGAACAATGTAGACATGACCGAGACATGTCTCCGGTGAATAACCAATAGCGGAACCTGGATGCTCATATTGGCTCCTATATATTCTACGAAGATCTTTATCGGTCAGACCGCATAACAACATACGTTGTTCCCTTTGTCATCGGTATGTTACTTGCCCGAGATTCGATCCTCGGTATCTCAATACCTAGTTCAATCTCGTTACCGGCAAGTCTCTTTACTCGTTCCGTAATACATCATCTTGCAACTAACTCATTAGTTGCAATGCTTGCAAGGCTTAAGTGATGTGCATTACCGAGAGGGCCCAGAAATACCTCTCCGACAATCGGAGTGACAAATCCTAATCTCGAAATACGCCAACCCAACATCTACCTTTGGAGACACCTGTAGAGCTCCTTTATAATCACCCAGTTACGTTGTGACGTTTGGTAGCACACAAAGTGTTCCTCCGGCAAACGGGAGTTGCATAATCTCATAGTCATAGGAACATGTATAAGTCATGAAGAAAGCAATAGCAACATACTAAACGATCGGGTGCTAAGCTAATGGAATGGGTCATGTCAATCACATCATTCTCCTAATGATGTGATCCCGTTAATCAAATAACAACTCTTTTGTTCATGGTCAAGAAACATAACCATCTTCGATTAATGAGCTAGTCAAGTAGAGGCATACTAGTGACACTCTGTTTGTCTATGTATACACATGTATTATGTTTCCGGTTAATACAATTCTAGCATGAATAATAAACATTTATCAGGATATAAGGAAATAAATAATAACTTCATTATTGCCTCTAGGGCATATTTCCTTCAGTCTCCCACTTGCACTAGAGTCAATAATCTAGTTCACATCGCCATGTGATTCAACACTAATAGTTCACATCATGATGTGATTAACACCCATAGTTCACATCGTCATGTGACCTACACCCAATGGGTTTACTAGAGTCAGTAATCTAGTTCACATCGCTTATGTGATTAACACCCAAAGAGTACTAAGGTGTGATCATGTTTTGCTTGTGAGAGAATTTTAGTCAACGGGTCTGCCACATTCAGATCCGTATGTATTTTGCAAATTTCTATGTCAACAATACTCTGCTCGGAGCTACTCTAGCTAATTGCTCCCACTTTCGATATGTATCTAGATTGAGACTTAGAGTCATCTAGATTAGTGTCAAAACTTGCATCGACGTAACCTTTTACGACGAACCTTTTAGTCATGTCCATAATCGAGAAACATATCCTTATTCCACTAAGGATAATTTTTACCGCTGTACAGTGATCTACTCCTAGATTACTATTGTACTCCCTTGCAATCAGTGTAGGGTATACAATCGATCCGGTACAAAGCATGGCATACTTTATAGAACCTATGGCTGAGGCATAGGGAATGACTTTCATTCTCTTTCTATCTTCTGTCGTGGTCGGGCTTTGAGTCTTACTCAATTTCACACCTTGTAACACAGACAAGAACTCTTTCTTTGACTGTTCCATTTTTTAACTACTTCAAAATCTTGTCAAGGTATGTACTCATTGAAAAAACTTATCAAGCGTGTTGATCTATCTCTATAGATCTTGATGCTCAATATGTAAGCAGCTTCACCGAGGTCTTTCTTTGAAAAACTCCTTTCAAACACTCCTTTATGCTTTGCAGAATAATTCTACATTATTTCCGATCAACAATATGTCATTCACATATACTTATCAGAAATGCTGTAGTGCTCCCACTCACTTTCTTATAAATACAGGTTTCACCGCAAGTCTGTATAAAGCTATATGCTTTGATCAACTTATCAAAGCGTATATTCCAACTCCGAGATGCTTGCACCAGTCCATTGATGGATCGTTGGAGTTTGCATATTTTGGTAACACCTTTAGGATTGACAAAACCTTCTGGTTGCATCATATACAACTCTACTTTAAGAAATCCATTAAGGATTGCAGTTTTGTTATCCATTTGCCAGATTTCATAAAATGCGGCAATTGCTAACATGATTCGGACAGACTTAAGCATAGATACGAGTGAGAAACTCTCATCGTAGTCAACACTTTGAACTTGTCGAAAACCTTTTGCGACAATTCTAGCTTTGTAGATAGTAACACTACTATCAGTGTCTGTCTTCCTCTTGAAGATCCATTTATTTTCTATGGCTTGCAGATCATAGGGCAAATCCATCAAAGTCCATACTTTGTTCTCATACATGGATCATAT
The DNA here is from genome assembly GCA_032464435.1 of Aegilops umbellulata. Classification (NCBI taxonomy): domain Eukaryota; kingdom Viridiplantae; phylum Streptophyta; class Magnoliopsida; order Poales; family Poaceae; genus Aegilops; species Aegilops umbellulata. Next base: position 415,357,635 of record CP136059.1, on the reverse strand, counting down.
CTCAGATTTCATGGCCTCAAACCATTTCGCGGAATCTGGGCTCATCATCGCTTCCTCATAGTTCGTAGGTTCGTCATGGTCTAGTAACATAACTTCCAGAACAAGATTACCGTACCACTCTGATGTGGATCTCACTCTGGTTTACCTACGAGATTCGGTAGTAACTTGATCTGAAGTTACATGATCATCATCATTAGCTTCCTCACTAATTGGTGTAGTAGTCACAGGAACAGATTTCTTGAAACTAGTGGTCTTGTCTACCATCAACACTTGATGTTTTTCTTGATTTCTACCTTCATCGATTTTAGCATCACGAAGAGCTTGGGAATCGTTTCCGTTATCCCTTGCATATTATAGTTCATCATGAAGTTCTACTAACTTGGTGATGGTGACTAGAGAATTCTGTCAATCACTATTTTATCTGGAAGATTAACTCCCACTTGATTCAAGCGATTGTAGTACCCAGACAATCTGAGCACATGCTCACTGCTTGAGCTATTCTCCTCCATCTTTTAGCTATAGAACTTGTTGGAGACTTCATATCTCTCAACTTGGGTATTTGCTTGAAATATTTAACTTCAACTTCTGGAACATCTTATATGGTCCATGACGTTCAAAACGTCTTTGAAGTCCCAATTCTAAGCCGTTAAGCATGGGCACTAAACTATCAAGTAGTCATTATATTGAGCTAGCCAAACGTTCACAACGTCTACATCTGCTCCTGCAATAGGTCTGTCACCTAGCGGTGCATCAAGGATATAATTCTTCTGTGCAGCAATGAGGATAAACCTCAGATCACGGATCCAATCCGCATCATTGCTACTAACATTTTTCAACTTAGTTTTCTCTAGGAACATATATAAAACATAGGGAAGCAACAACGCGAGCTATTGATCTACAGCATAGATATGCTAATACTACCAGGACTAATTTCATGATAAATTAAAGTTCAATTAATCATATTACTTAAGAATGTCCACTTAGAAAGACATCTCTCTAATCCTCTAAGTGATCACGTGATCCAAATCAACTAAACCATAACCGATCATCATGTGAAATGGAGTAGCTTTCAATGGTGAACATCACTATGTTGATCATATCTACTATATGATTCACGCTCGACCTTTCGGTCTCAGTGTTCCGAGGCCATATCTGCATATGCTAGGCTCGTCAAGTTTAACCTGAGTATTCTGCGTGTGCAAAACTTGCTTGCACCCGTTGTAGATGGACGTAGAGCTTATCACACCCGATCATCACGTGGTGTCTGGGCACGACGAACTTTGGCAACGGTGCATACTCAGGGAGAACACTTTTATCTTGAAATTTAGTGAGAGATCATCTTATAATGCTACCGTCAAACAAAGCAAGATAAGATGCATAAAAGATAAACATCACATGAAATCAATATAAGTGATATGATATGGCCATCATCATCTTGTGCTTGTGATCTCCATCTCCGAAGCATCGTTATGATCACCATCGTCACCGGCGCGACACCTTGATCTCCATCGTAGCATCATTGTCGTCTCGCCAATCTTATGCTTCTACGACTATCGCTACCGCTTAGTGATAAAGTAAAGCATTACAGGGCGATTGCATTGCATACAATAAAGGGACAACCATATGGCTCCTGCCAGTTGCCGATAACTCGGTTACAAAACATGATCATCCCATACAATAAAATTTAGCATCATGTCTTGACCATATCACATCACAACATGCCCTTCAAAAACAAGTTAGACGTCCTCTACTTTGTTTGTTGCAAGTTTTACGTGGCTGCTACGGGCTTAAGCAAGAACCAATCTTACCTACGCATCAAAACCACAACGATAGTTTGTCAAGTTGATGATGTTTTAACCTTCGCAAGGACCGGGCGTAGCCACACTCGGTTCAACTAAAGTTGGAGAAACTAACACCCGCCAGCCACCTGTGTGCAAAGCACGTCGGTAGAACCAGTCTCGCGTAAGCGTACGCGTAATGTCGGTCCGGGCCGCTTCATCCAACAACACCGCCGAACCAAAGTATGACATGCTGGTAAGCAGTATGACTTATATCGCCCACAACTCACTTGTGTTCTACTCGTGCATATAACATCAACACATAAAACCTAGGCTCGGATGCCACTGTTAGGGAACGTAGTAATTTCCAAAAAATTCCTACGCACACGCAAGATCATGGTGATGCATAGCAACGAGAGGGGAGAGTGTTGTCTACGTACCCTCGTAGACCGAAGCGGAAGCGTTGACACAATGTAGAGGAAGTAGTCGTACGTCTTCCCGATCCAACCGATCCAAGCACCGTTAATCCGGCACCTCCGAGTTCTTGGCACAGGTTCAGCTCGATGACGATCCCCATGCTCCGATCCAGCAAAGCTTCGGGGAGGAGTTCCGTCAGCACGACGGCGTGGTGACGATCTTGATGTTCTACTATCGTAGGGCTTCGCCTAAGCACCGCTACAATGTGACCGAGGTGGAATATGGTGGAGGGGGGCACCGCACACGGCTAAGGAACAATCACGAAGACCAACTTGTGTGTTTAGAGGTGCCCCCTGCCCCCGTATATAAAGGAGCAAGGGGGAGGCCGGCCGGCCCTAGGAGGGGCGCGCCAGGGAGCAGGATTCCTACTCCTAGTTGGAGTAGGTTTCCTCCTTTCCTAGTCCAACTAGGAGAAGGGGGGAAAGGGGGGAAGAGGGGAAGGAAGGGAGAGAGGGGCCGCGCCCCAAACCCCTTGTCCAATTCGGACTGGGCTAGGGAGGGGCGCGCGCCACCTCCTGGTCCTTCCCACTAAGGCCCATTAAGGCCCATTGCTTCTTCCTCGTATTCCCGTAACTCCGCGGTACCTCTGAAAACACCCGAATCACTCGGAACCTTTCCGATGTCCGAATATAGTCGTCCAATATATCGATCTTTACGTCTCGACCATTTCGAGACTCCTCGTCATGTCCCAAATCTCATCGGGGACTCCGAACTCCTTCGGTACATCAAAACTCATAAACTCATAATATAACTGTCATCGAAACCTTAAGCGTGCGGACCCAACAGTTCGAGGATAATGTAGACATGACCGAGACATGTCTCCGGTCAATAACCAATAGCGGAACATGGATTCTCATATTGGCTCCTACATATTCTACGAAGATCTTTATGTTGGGGAACGGAGCAGAAATTCAAAATTTTCCTACGTATCACCAAGATCTATCTATGGAGAAACCAGCAATGAGGGGAAGGAGAGTGCATCTACATACCCTTGTAGATTGCTAAGCGGAAGCGTTCAAGTGAACGGGGTTGATGGAGTCGTACTCGCCGTGATCCAAATCACCGATGACCAAGTGCCGAACGGACGGCACCTCCGCGTTCAACACACGTACAGCCCGGTGACGTCTCCCATGCCTTGATCCAGCAAGGAGAGAGGGAGAGGTTGAGGAAGACTCCGTCCAGCAGGAGCACAACGGCATGGTGGTGGTGGAGGAGCGTGGCAATCCTGCAGGGCTTCGCCAAGCACCACGGGAGAGGAGAAGGACTTGGGAGAGGGGAAGGGCTGCGCCAGAACATTGGTGCGGCTGCCCTCCCACCCCCCACATATATATAGGGGCAAGGGAGAGGGGGGACGGCCCCCTCAGATCCCATCTGAGGAGGGGGTGGCGGCCAGGAGGGGGTGCCTTGCCCCCCAAGGCAAGGGGGCGCCCTCCTCTTTAGGGTTCCCCAAACCCTTAGGCGCATGGGCCCTTGGGGGGAAGGCGCCCAGCCCACTAAGGGGCTGGTCCCTCTCCACAAACAGCCCATAGGGCCCTTTGCGGTAGGTGGACCCTCCCGGTGGACCCCCGGAACCCCTTCGGTGGTCCTGGTACAAAACCGGCAACAACCCGAATTATTCCGGTGACCGTATGATGACTTCCCATATATAAATCTTTACCTCCGGACCATTCTGGAACTCCTCGTGACGTCCAGGACCTCATCCGGGACTCCGAACAACATTCGGTAACCACATACAAACTTCCTTTATAACCCTAGCGTCATTGAACCTTAAGTGTGTAGACCCTACGGGTTCGGGAACCATGCAGACATGACCGAGACGTTCTCCGGTCAATAACCAACAGCGGGATCTGGATACCCATGTTGGTTCCCACATGTTCCACGATGATCTCATCGGATGAACCACGATGTCGAGGATTTGATCAATCCCGTATGCAATTCCCTTTGTCTAGCGGTATTGTACCTGCCCGAGATTCGATCGTCGGTATCCCGATACCTTGTTCAATCTCGTTACCGGCAAGTCTCTTTACTCGTTCCGTAACACATCATCCCGTGATCAACTCCTTGATCACATTGTGCACATTATGATGATGTCCTACCGAGTGGGCCCAGAGATACCTCTTTGTCACACGGAGTGACAAATCCCAGTCTCGATTCATGCCAACCCAACAGACACTTTCGGAGATACCTGTAGTGTACCTTTATAGCCACCCAGTTACGTTGTGACATTTGGCACACCCAAAGTATTCCTACGGTATCCGGGAGTTGCACAATCTCATGGTCTAAGGAAATGATACTTGACATTAGAAAAGCTTTAGCATACGAACTACACGATCTTGTGCTATGCTTAGGATTGGGTCTTGTCCATCACATCATTCTTCTAATGATGTGATCCCGCTATCAATGACATCCAATGTCCATGGTCAGGAAACCGTAACCATCTATTGATCAACGAGCTAGTCAACCAGAGGCTTACTAGGGATATGGTGTTGTCTATGTATCCACACATGTATCTGAGTTTCCTATCAATACAATTCTAGCATGGATAATAAACGATTATCATGAACAAGGAAATATAATAATAACCTATTTATTATTGCCTCTAGGGCATATTTCCAACAGTCTCCCACTTGCACTAGAGTCAATAATCTAGTTCACATCGCCATGTGATTAACACTCACCGGTCACATCGCCATGTGACCAACAACCAAAGAGTTTACTAGAGTCAATAATCTAGTTCACATCACTATGTGATTAACACTCAATGAGTTCTTGGTTTGATCATGTTATGTCTGTGAGAGAGGTTTTAGTCAATGGGTCTGCAACATTCAGATCCGTATGTACTTTGCAAATCTCTATGTCATCTTGTAGATGTCACTACTACGCTATATTTCAAACAACTGTTCTACTATACGAATCCGGTTTGCTCTACTCAGAGCTATCCGGATAGGTGTTAAGCTTGCATCGATGTAACTCTTTACGTCGAACTCTTTATCACCTCCATAACCGAGAAACATATCCTTATTCCTCTAAGGATAATTTTGACCGCTATCTGGTGACCTACTCCTAGATCACCTTTGTACCCTCTTGCTAGACATGTATCAAGGCACACATCAGGTGCGGTACTCAGCATGGCATACTGTATAGAGCCTATGACAAAAGCACAGGGGACAACCTTCATCCTTCCTCTTTCTTCTGCCGTGGTCGAGCTTTAAGTCTTAACTTCATACCTTACAATTCAGGCAAGAACTCCTTCTTTGATTGATCCATCTTGAACACCTTCAAGATCATGTTAAGGTATGTGCTCATTTGAAAAATACCATTAAGCGTTTTGATCTATCCTTATAGATCTTGATGCTCAATGTTTAAGTAGCTTAATCCAGGTTTTCCATTGAAAAACACTTTTGAAATAACCCTATATGCTTTCCAGAAATTCTACATCATTTCTGATCAACAACATATACTCATCAGAAATTCTATAGTGCTCCCACTCACTTCTTTGGAAATACGAGTTTCTCATAAACTTTGTATAAACCCAAAATCTTTGATCATCTCATCAAAGTGTACATTCCAACTCCGAGATGCTTACTCCAGTCCTTAGAAGGATTGCTGGGGCTTTGCATACTTGTTAGCATCTTTCAGGATCGACAAAATCTTCTGGTTGTATCACATACAACCTTTCCTCAAGAACAAGGAAACAATATTTTGACATCCTGTCTGCAAGATTTCATAAATAATGCAGTACCTGCTAATTCCAACAGACTCTTAGCATCGCTACGAGTGAGAAAGTCTCATCGTAGTCAACTCCTTGAACTTGTCGGGAAACATCTTAATGACAAGTCGAGCTTTCTTAATGGTGACATTTACCATCATTGTCCGTCTTCCTTTTAAAATCCATCTGTACTCAACAGCCTCACGACCATCGAGCCATTCTGCCAAAGTCTACACTTTGTTTTCATACATGGATCCTCTCTCGGATTTTATGGCCTTGAGCCATTCATCGGAATCCAGGCCCACCATCGCTTCTCCATAGCTCGTAGGTTCTTTGTTGTCTAGCAACATGAGTTCCAAGACAGGATTACGTACCACTCTGAAGTAGTACGCATCCTTGTCGTCCTACGAGGTCTGGGAGTGACTTGATCCGAAGTCTCATGATCACTATCATAAGCTTCCACTTCAATTGGTGTAGGTGCCATAGGAACAACTCCTGTGCCCTGCTACACACTAGTTGAAGTGACGGTTCAATAACCTCATCAAGTCTCCACCATCCTCCCACTCAATTCTTTCGAGAGAAACTTTTCCTCGAGAAAGGACCCGATTTGAGAAACAATCCCTATTGCTTTCGGATCTGAGACAGGAGGTATACCCAACTGTTTTGTGTGTCCTATGAAGATGCATTTATCCGCTTTGGGTTCGAGCTTATCAGCCTGAAACTTTTTCACATAAGCGTCACAGCCCCAAACTTATAAGGAATGATAGCTTTAGGTTTCTCTAAACCATAGTTCATACGGTGTCATCTTATCGGAATTATGTGGTGCCCTATTTAAAGTGAGTGTGGTTGTCTCTAATGCCTAACCCATGAACGATAGTGGTAATTCAATAAGAGACATCATGGTATGCATCATATCCAATAGGGTGCAGTTATGATGTTCGGACACACCATCACACTATGGTGTTCCAGGCGGTACTAGTCGTGAAACAATTTCCACAATGTCTCAATTGTGTACCAAACTGGCAACTCAGATATTCATCTCTATGATCATATCATAGGTATTTTATCCTCTTGTCATGATGATATTCAACTTCAATCTGAAATTCCTTGAACCATTCAATAATTCAGACTTGTGTTTCATCAAGTAAATATGCTCAGTATCTACTCAAATCATCTGTGAAGTAAGAGCATAACGATATCCACTGCGTGCCTCAGCACTCACTGAACTGCACACATCAAAATGTGTTACTTCCAACAAGTTGCTTTCTTGTTCCATTTTACTGAAACCGAAGCTTTCAGTCATCTTGCCCATGAGGTATGATTTGCATGTCTCAAGCGATTCAAAATCAAGTGAGTCCAAACGGTCCATCTGCATGGAGTTTCTTCATGCGTATATACCAATAGACATGGTTCACATGTCTCAATCCTTTTCAAAAATGAGTGAGTCCAAAGATCCATCAACATGGAGCTTCTTCATGCGTTTTATACCAATATGACTTACATGGCAGTGCCACAAGTAGGTGGTACTATCATTACTATCTTATATCTTTTGGCATGAACATGTGTATCACTATGATCGAGATTCAATAAACCATTCATTTTAGGTGCAAGACCATTGAAGGTATTATTCAAATAAATAGAGTAACCATTATTCTCCTTAAATGAATAACCATATTGCGATAGACATAATCCAATCATGTCTATGCTCAACGCAAACACCAAATAACAATTATTTAGGTTTAACACCAATCTCGATGGTAGAGGGAGCGTGCGATGCTTGATCATATCAACCTTGGAAGCACTTCCAACACATCTCGTCAGCTCACCTTTAGCTAGTCTCCGTTTATTCCGTAGCTTTTATTTCGAGTTACTAACACTTAGCAACCGAACCGGTATCTAATACCCTGATGCTACTAGGAGTACTAGTAAAGTACACATTCACATAATGTATATCCAATATACTTCGATCGACAACCTTCTCATCTACCAAGTATCTAGGGTAATTCTGCTCCAGTGGCTGTTCCCCTTATTACAGAAGCACTCAGTCTCGGGTTTGGGTTCAACCTTGGGTTTATCCACTAGAGCAGCAGCTGATTTGCCGTTTCATGAAGTATCCCTTCTTGCCCTTGCCCTTCTTGAAACTAGTGGTTTCACTAACTATCAACAATTGATGCTCCTTCTTGATTTCTACTTTCGCGGTGTCAAACATCGTGAATATTTCAAGGATCATCATATCTATCCCTGATATGTTATAGTTCATTACGAAGCTCTAGCAGCTTGGTGGCAATGACTTTGGAGAAACATCACTATCTTATCTGGAAGATCAACTCCCACTCGATTCAAGTGATTGTTGTACTCACACAATCTAAGCACAAGCTCAACGATTGAGCTTTTCTCCCTTAGTTTGCAGGCTAAGAAAATTCGTCGGAGGTCTTATACCTCTTGACGTGGGCATGAGCCTGAAATCCCAATTTCAGCCCTTGAAACATCTCATATGTTCCGCGACATTTCAAAAATGTCTTCGGTGCCTCAATTCTAAACAATTTAACATTACCGAACTATCATGTAGTCATCAAAACGTGTATGTCAGATGTTCGCAACATCCACAGACCACGTTCGAGGTCCAGCACACCGAGCGTTGCATTAAGGACATAAGCCTTCTATTGTCCGCATAATTGCTACTATCAACTTTCAACTATATTTTCTCTAGGAACATATCTAAAACAGTGGAACTAAAGCGCGAGTTTACGACATAATTTGCAAAGATCTTTTGACTATGTTCAGGATAATTAAGTTCATCTTATGAACTCCCACTCAGATAGACATCCCTCTAGTCATCTAAGTGATTACATGATCCGAGTCAACTAGGCCGTGTCCGATCATCACGTGAGACGGACTAGTCATCATCGGTGAACATCTTCATGTTGATCGTATCTACCATACGACTCATGCTCGAACTTTCGGTCTCTTGTGTTCCGAGGCCATGTCTGTAGATGCTAGGCTCGTCAAGTCAACCTAAGTGTTTCGCGTGTGTAAATCTGTCTTACACCCGTTGTATGTGAACGTTAGAATCTATCACACCCGATCATCACGTGGTGCTTCGAAACGACGAACTTTCGCAACGGTGCACAGTTAGGGGGAACACTTTCTTGAAATTTTAATGAGGGATCATCTTATTTACTACCGTCGTTCTAAGCAAATAAGATGCAAAAACATGATAAACATCACATGCAATCGAAAGTGACATGATATGGCCAATATCATTTTGCTCCTTTTGATCTCCATCTTCGGGGCTCCATGATCATCATCGTCACCGGCATGACACCATGATCTCCATCATCATGATCTCCATCATCGTGTCTCCATGAAGTTGTCTCGCCAACTATTACTTCTACTACTATGGCTAACGGTTTAGCACTAAAGTAAAGTAATTACATGGCGTTGTTCATTGACACGCAAGTCATACAATAAATTAAGACAACTCCTATGGCTCCTGCCGGTTGTCATACTCATCGACATGCAAGTCGTGATCCCTATTACAAGAACATGATCAATCTCATCCATCACATATCATTCATCACATTCTTTTGGCCATATCACATCACATAACATACCCTGCAAAAACAAGTTAGACGTCCTCTAATTGTTGTTTGCATGTTTTACGTGGCTGCTATGGGTTTCTAGCAAGAACGTTTCTTACCTACGCAAAAACCACAACGTGATATGTCAATTGCTATTTACCCTTCATAAGGACCCTTTTCATCGAATCCGATCCGACTAAAGTGGGAGAGACAGACACCCGCTAGCCACCTTATGCAACTAGTGCATGTCAGTCGGTGGAACCTGTCTCACGTAAGAGTACGTGTAAGGTCGGTCCGGGCCGCTTCATCCCATGATGCCGCCGAATCAAGATAAGACTAGTAACGGCAAGTAAATTGACAATATCGACGCCCACAACTACTTTGTGTTCTACTCGTGCATAGAAACTACGCATAGACCTGGCTCATGATGCCACTGTTGGGGAACGTAGCAGAAATTCAAAATTTTCCTACGTATCACCAAGATCTATCTATGGAGAAACCAGCAACGAGGGGAAGGAGAGTGCATCTACAGACCCTTGTAGATCGCTAAGCGGAAGCGTTCAAGTGAACGGGGTTGATGGAGTCGTACTCGCCGTGATCCAAATCACTGATGACCAAGTGCCGAACGGACGGCACCTCCGCGTTCAACACACGTACAGCCCGGTGACGTCTCCCATGTCTTGATCCAGCAAGGAGAGAGGGAGAGGTTGAGGAAGACTCCGTCCAGCAGGAGCACAACGGCGTGGTGGTGGTGGAGGAGCGTGGCAATCCTGCAGGGCTTCGCCAAGCACCACGGGAGAGGAGAAGGACTTGGGAGAGGGGGAGGGCTGCGCCAGAACATTGGTGCGGCTGCCCTCCCACCCCCCACATATATATAGGGGCAAGGGAGAGGGGGCCCGGCCCCCTCAGATCCCATCTGAGGAGGGGGCGGCGGCCAGGAGGGGGTGCCTTGCCCCCCAAGGCAAGGGGGCGCCCCCCTTTAGGGTTCCCCAAACCGTTAGGCGCATGGGCCCTGGGGGGAAGGCGCCCAACCCACTAAGGGGCTGGTCCCTCTCCACATACAGCCCATAGGGCCCTTTGCGGTAGGTGGACCCTCCCGGTGGACCCCCGGAACTCCTTCGGTGGTCCTGGTACAAAATCGGCAACCCCCCGAATAATTCCGGTGACCGTATGATGACTTCCCATATATAAATCTTTACCTCCGGACCATTCTGGAACTCCTCGTGACGTCCAGGACCTCATCCGGGACTCCGAACAACATTCGGTAACCACATACAAACTTCCTTTATAACCCTAGCATCATTGAACCTTAAGTGTGTAGACCCTACGGGTTCGGGAACCATGCAGACATGACCGAGACGTTCTCCGGTCAATAACCAACAGCGGGATCTGGATACCCATGTTGGTTACCACATGTTCCACGATGATCTCATCGGATGAACCACGATGTCGAGGATTTGATCAATCCCGTATGCAATTCCCTTTGTCTAGCGGTATTGTACCTGCCCGAGATTCGATCGTCGGTATCCCGATACCTTATTCAATCTCGTTACCGGCAAGTCTCTTTACTCGTTCCGTAACACATCATCCCGTGATCAACTCCTTGATCACATTGTGCACATTATGATGATGTCCTACCGAGTGGGCCCAGAGATACCTCTCCGTCACACGGAGTGACAAATCCCAGTCTCGATTCGTGCCAACCCAACAGACACTTTCGGAGATACCTGTAGTGTACCTTTATAGCCACCCAGTTACGTTGTGACGTTTGGCACACCCAAAGTATTCCTACGGTATCCGGGAGTTGCACAATCTCATGGTCTATGGAAATGATAGTTGACATTAGAAAAGCTTTAGCATACGAACTACATGATCTTGTGCTATGCTTAGGATTGGGTCTTGTCCATCACATCATTCTTCTAATGATGTGATCCCGCTATCAATGACATCCAATGTCCATGGTCAGGAAACCGTAACCATCTATTGATCAACGAGCTAGTCAACTAGAGGCTTACTAGGGACATGGTGTTGTCTATGTATCCACACATGTATCTGAGTTTCCTATCAATACAATTCTAGCATGGATAATAAACGATTATCATGAACAAGGAAATATAATAATAACCTATTTATTATTGCCTCTAGGGCATATTTCCAACACTTTATTGGTCAGACCGCATAACAACATACGTTGTTCCCTTTGTCATCGGTATGTTACTTGCCCGAGATTCGATCGTCGGCATCTCAATACCTAGTTCAATCTCGTTACTGGCAAGTCTCTTTACTCGTTCCGTAATACATCATCTCGCAACTAACTCATTAGTTGCAATGCTTGCAAGGCTTAAGTGATGTGCATTACCGAGAGGGCCCAAAGATACCTCTCCGACAATCGGAGTGACAAATCCTAATCTCGAAATACGCCAACCCAACATGTACCTTTGGAGACACCTGTAGAGCTCCTTTATAATCACCTAGTTACGTTGTGACGTTTGGTAGCACACAAAGTGTTCCTCCGGCAAACGGGAGTTGCATAATCTCATAGTCATAGGAACATGTATAAGTCATGAAGAAAGCAATAGCAACATACTAAACGATCGGGTGCTAAGCTAATGGAATGGGTCATGTCAATCACATCATTCTCTTAATGATGTGATCCCATTAATCAAATAACAACTCTTTTGTTCATGGTCAGGAAACATAACCATCTTCGATTAACGAGCTAGTCTAGTAGAGGCATACTAGTGACACTCTGTTTGTCTATGTATTCACACATGTATTATGTTTCCGGTTAATACAATTTTAGCATGAATAATAAACATTTATCATGATATAAGGAAATAAATAATAACTTCATTATTGCCTCTAGGGCATATTTCCTTCAATAATAAGTATATCATATTTCTTTTTGACAGTCGAAAGAGGAAATTCAAAACCTCCAAATTTAATCGATGGGATTTTTCCAATGGAGTTGATACTATGAACTTGAGGTTGTTTCCTCGGAAAGTGTACCGTATGCTCATTACCATTAACATGAAAAGTGACATTGCCTTTGTTGCAATCAATAACAGCCCCTGCAGTATTAAGAAAAGCTCTTCCAAGAATAATAGACATACTATCATCCTCAGGAATATCGAATAACAAAGTCCGTTAAAATAGTAACGTTTGCAACCACAACTGGCACATCCTCACAAATACCGACAGGTATAGCAGTTGATTTATCAGCCATTTGCAAAGATATTTCAGTAGGTGTCAACTTATTCAAGTCAAGTCTACAATATAAATAGAGAGGCATAACACTAACACCGGCTCCAAGATCACATAAAGCAGTTTTAATATAATTTCTTTTAATGGAGCAAGGTATAGTAGGTACTCCGGGATCTCCAAGTTTCTTTGGTATTCCATCCTTAAAAGTATAATTAGCAAGCATGGTGGAAATTTCAGCTTCCGGTATCTTTCTTTTATTAGTAATGATATCCTTCATATATTTAGCATAAGGATTTGTTTTGAGCACATCCGTTAATCGCATACGTAAAAAGATAGGCCTAATCATTTCGGCAAAGCGCTCAAAATCCTCATCATCCTTTTTCTTCGATGGTTTGGGAGGAAAAGGCATGGGTTTCTGAACCCATGGTTCTCTTTCTTTACCATGTTTCCTAGAAACAAAGTCTCTTTTATCATAACGTTGATTCTTTGATTGTGGGTTATCAAGATCAACAACAGGTTCAATTTCTACATCATTATCATTACTAGGTTGAGCATCATCATGAACATCAACATTAGTGTTTTCATTAGGTTCATGTTCATTACCAGATTGTGTTTCAACATCAGACATAGATATATCATTTGGATTATCATGTGGTTTAGCAATAGATTCACTAGAAGTTTGCACAGTTCTATCATTTTTCTTTTTCTTCTTTTTAGAAGAACTAGGTGCATCAGTATTATTTCTCTGAGAATCTTGCTCGATTCTCCTAGGGTGGCCTTCAGGATACAAAGGTTCCTGAGTCATTCTACCAGTTCTAGTAGCCACTCTAACAGCATAATCATTTTTCTTCCTATTCATTTCGTCAAGCGCTTCTTTTTTAGCTTTAAGTACTTGTTCTACTTGAGTGGTAACAATAGAAGCATGTTTGCTAACAAGTTTAAGTTGACCTCTAATATTAGCCATATAATTACCCAAGTATTTAATCTTATAAGCATTCTCTTTTAATTGTCTACCAAAATAAGCATTGAAATCGTCTTGCTTAAACATAAAACTATCAAACATTTTAGTAGGAGGGACTTCAGCTTTATCATATCTATAGAGAGAATTTACCTTTACTACCTGTGTCAGGATATCGGGATCAGGAGGTTCTTCAGTAAATAAGTGATCAAGATCACATGTTTCTTCGACAGGCGGTAGATTAAGACCATGTATTTCTTCAATAGGAGGTAAATTCTTAACATCTTCAGCTTTAATACCTTTTTCTTTCCTAGATTTCTTTGCCTCTTGCATATCTTTGGGACTGAGAAATAGAACACCTCTCTTCTTCGGAGTCGGTTTGGGAATAGGATCATTAATTGGAGCAGGGGCTGGCTCAGGAGGTGGCCAATTATTTTCATTTCTCAACATATTATTCAATAGAATTTCAGCTTTATCAGGTGTTCTTTCCCTGAAAAGAGAACCAGCACAACTATCCAGGTAATCTCTGGAAGCATCGGTTAGTCCATTATAAAAGATATCAAGTATTTCAGGTTTCTTAAGAGGATGATCAGGCAAAGCATTAAGTAACTTGAGAAGCCTCCCCCAAGCTTGTGGGAGACTCTCTTCTTTAATTTGCACAAAGTTGTATATTTCCCTCAAAGCAGCTTGTTTCTTATGAGTAGGGAAATATTTAGCAGAGAAGTAATAAATCATATCCTAGGGACTACACACACAACCAGGATCAAGAGAATTAAACCATATCTTAGCATCACCCTTTAATGAGTACGGAAATATTTTGAGTATATAGAAGTAACGCGATCTCTCATCATTAGTGAACAGGGCAGCTATATCATTTAACTTAGTAAGATGTGCCACAACAGTTTCAGATTCATAGCCATAAAAAGGATCAGATTCAACCAAAGTAATTATATCTGGATCAATAGAGAATTCATAATCCTTATCAGGAACACAGATAGGTGAAGTTGCAAAAGCAGGATCAGGTTTCATTTTATCTCTAAGTGATTCTTTGTTCCATTTAATCAATAACCTCTTAAGCTCATATCTATCTTTGCAGGCTAAAATAGCTAAAGAAGAATCTTTATCAAAAAGATAACCCTGAGGAATAACAGGCATATTTTCATCATCACTTTCATCATCGTATTCGGATTCATCAATTTCTCTTTCTGTAGCCCTAGCAATTTGTTCTTCAAGAAATCCACTAAGGGGCACAGTAGTATCAGGCATAGAAGCAGTTTCATCATAAGTATCATGCATAGTCGAAGTGGCATCATCAATAACATGCGACATATCGGAACGAATAGCAGAAGCAGGTTTAGGTGTCGCTAGCTTACTCATAACAGAAGGTGAATCAAGTGCAGAGCTAGGTGGCAGTTCCTTACCTCCCCTCGTAGTTGAGGGATAAATTCTTGTCTTAGCGTCTTTCAAGTTCTTCATAGTGTCCAGCAGATATAAATCCCAAGTGACTCAAAGAATAGATCTATGCTCCCCGGCAACGGCGCCAGAAAAAGGTCTTGATAACCTACAAGTATAGGGGATCACAATAGTTTTCGAGGGTAGAGTATTCAACCCAAATTTATTAATTCGACATAAGGGGAGCCAAAGAATATTCTCAAGTATTAGCAGTTGAGTTGTCAATTCAACCACACCTGGATAACTTAGTATCTGCAGCAAAGTGTTTAGTAGCAAAGTAATATCATAGTGGTGGTAACGGTAACAAAAAGTAAAGACAACAAAAGTAATGTTTTTGGTATTTTGTAGTGATTGTAACAGTAGCAGCGGGAAAGTTAATAAGCGTAAAGCAGTATATGGAAAACTCGTAGGCACCGGATTAGTGATGGATAATTATGCCGGATGCGGTTCATCATGTAACAGTCATAACATAGGGTGACACAGAACTAGCTCCAATTCATCAATGTAATGTAGGCATGTATTCCGTATATAGTCATACGTGCTTATGGAAAAGAACTTGCATGCCATCTTTTGTCCTACCCTCCCGTGGCAGCGGGGTCCTAATGGAAACTAAAGGATATTAAGGCCTCCTTTTATTAGAGAACCGGAACAAATCATTAGCACATAGTGAATACATGTACTCCTCAAACTGTGGTCATCACCGGGAGTGGTCCCGATTATTGTCACTTCGGGGTTACCGGATCATAACACATAGTAGGTGACTATAGACTTGCAAGATAGGATCAAGAACTCACATATATTCATGAAAACATAATAGGTTCAGATCTGAAATCATGACACTCGGGCCCTAGTGACAAGCATTAAGCATAGCAAAGTCATAGCAACATCAATCTCAGAACATAGTGGATACTAGGGATCAAACCCTAACAAAACTAACTCGATTACATGATAAATCTCATCCAACCCATCACCGTCCAGCAAGCCTACGATGGAATTACTCACGCATGGCGGTGAGCATCATGAAATTGGTGATGGAGGATGGTTGATGATGACGATGGCGACGAATCCCCCTCTCTGGAGCCCCGAACGGACTCCATATCAGCCCTCCCGAGAGGTTTTAGGGCTTGGCGGTGGCTCCGTATCGTAAAACGTGATGATTTCTTCTCTCTGATTTTTTTCTCTCCGAAAGCAGATATATAGAGTTGGAGTTGGCGTCGGAGGGTCTCCAGGGGGCCCACGAGGTAGGGGGCACGCCCTAGAGGGGGGCGCCCCACCCTCGTGGACAGGGTGTGGGCCCCCTGGTCTTCATCTTTGGCGAGTATTTTTTATTATTTTTTCTAAGGTGTTTCGTGGAGTTTCAGGTCATTCCAAGAATATATTTTTCTGCACATAAAACAACACCATGGCAATTCTGCTGAAAACATCGTCAGTCCGGGTTAGTTCCATTCAAATCATACAAGTTAGAGTCCAAAACAAGGGCAAAAGTGTTTGGAAAAGTAGATACGACGGAGACGTATCAACTCCCCCAAGCTTAAACCCTTGCTTGTCCTCCAGCAATTCAGTTGACAAACTGAAAGAAAGAAAGAAAAACTTTTACAAACTCTGTTTGCTCTTGTTGTTGGAAATATGTCAAGCTAGCATTCAAGTTTTCAGCAAAGATCATAACTAACCACATTTGCAATAATTATCAGGTCTCATAATTACTCATATCAATAGCATAATCAACTAGCAAGCCATAATAATAAATCTCGGATGACAACACTTTCTCAAAACAATCATAATATAATATAACAAGATGGTATCTCGCTAGCCCTTTTTGAGACCGCAAAACATAAATGCAGAGCAGCTTTAAGGATCAAGGACTGACTAGACATTGTAATTCATGGCAAAAGAGATCCAATCATAGTCACACCCAACATAGATTAATAGTGATGAATGCAATGCTCTCCAGCTAGTGCTTTTTAATAAGAGGGTGATGACTCAACATAAAAGTAAATGGATAGGCCCTTCGCAGAGGGAAGCAGGGATTTGTAGAGGTGCTAGAGCTCGGTTTTGAAATAGAGATAAATTGCATTTTGAGCGGTATACTTTCATTGTCAACGTAGCAACTAAGAGATGGCGACATCTTCCATGCTAAACACATTTTAGGCGGTTCCCAAACAGAATGGTAAAGTTTATACTCCCCCTCCACCAACAAGCATCAATCCATGACTTGCTCGAAACAACGAGTGTCTCCAACATACATCAGGTCCCAGAAGGAGCTTTGTTTGCAATTAATTTTGATTTAGTTTGCATAAAGCATGGGACTGGGCATCCCGGTGACCAGCCATTTTCTCGTGAGTGAGGAGCGGAGTCCACTCCTCTTGAGAATAATTCCGCCCATACTGATAGTGTTGTCGCGGTATAAACCATGGAACGGAATAATAATATCAGGAACGGAGTTCCCACGACCAATCAAGCATCGACTAGCAAATAAGGCAAAATAGCGTAACATAGGAAAATGTATGCTAGTGATTCTCGCATCAGAAACCTTCCTGGTTTCTCCCACAAAGATAAGTTTAATAAATGGTTCCAACTCTTTACGAGGTGGTTCCTCTAAGATACCCTCAGAGGGTATGTTGCAGACTGTGCAAAATTCAGACAATGGCATTTTCTTCACAACGTCATATAATTGAAACTCTACTGAAGGAGGTGATTCCTTAGGGTAAAAGTAGAAGATTTGCACAAAAGTATTTGTGAGTAAGAGATACTGTGGACGTAGGTCGCGGACGAAGTCGGTGAGGCCAACATTTTCAGTCAATGAATAGAAATCCTCATAAATCCCGGCCTCTCTCAAGAAATTATCAGATGGCCATTCACACGGCCAGATTTCTGCGGTACGAGGCAAACTATATTTGGGCCTCCGAGCTTCTTCCTTTTTTTATCCTTTGAGCTTCAGCTCGATGAACCCCTCAAAAGTCTCCTCATTAATTCTGAAATAATCTGAAATTTTTAGTAACTTCAAACAAAAGTGAACCAACTTCAATAAAACTGATAGCAACTACTCCTACAAGTGCCTAGAGCCTATATCAAGCATTAGAACTACTTGGAACCATATAAATTTGTCATGCAAGTTCAAGAACATGGTCACCTATGCAGCACAAATTTGCAAAGAATAAAGCACTAGAACAAAAACTAATTGGACCAATGGAGGAGTTACATACCAAGGAACAATCTCCCCAAGTAGTTTTGCGAGAGGTGCTTTGAGGAAGGAGATCGAAAATCATAGCAAAAGTGGCTGGCACTTATGCTTGAGTTGGTTTTTCGGGTTTGTGTGAGACAGAGGAAGAAGATGGGTGCTGGGGTAAGTGGAGGAGGGCCACCGTGGGCCCACGAGGTAGGGGGCGCGCCCTATAGGGGGGGCGCCCACCCCCCTCGTGGCCAGGTGGCAGCTCCTCCCATGGAAATTTTTGCATAGTAAATCCTCAAATATTCCCAAAAAAATCATATTAAATTGGCATGGCATTCTAAGGACTTATATTTTCGGGAAATTTTTATATTGCACGGATAAGCCAGGAAACAGACAGAAGAATACTATTTTTACTTTATTTTTACTAAATAACAGAAAATATAGAGAGGGTACAAAAGGTTGTGCTTCTAGTTTCATCCATCTCATGCTCATAAAAAAGAATCCACTAACAAGGTTGATCAAGTCTTGTTAACAAACTCATTCCGATAATCATGAAACCGGAGAAATTTTGAATAACACTAAGTTACCTCAACGGGGATATGCACATGCCCAATAATTGTTGGGGAACGTAGTAATTTCGAAATTTTCCTACGCACACGCAAGATCATGGTGATGCATAGCAACGAGAGGGGAGAGTGTTGTCTACGTACCCTCGTAGACCGAAGGGGAAGCGTTGACACAACATAGAGGAAGCAGTCGTACGTCTTCCCGATCCAAACGATCCAAGCACCGTTACTTCGGCACCTCCGAGTTCTTGGCACACGTTCAACTCGATGACGATCCCCAGGCTCCGATCCAGCAAAGCTTCAGGGAGGAGTTCTGTCAGCACGACGGCGTGGTGACGATCTTGATGTTCTACTGTCGCAGGGCTTCGCCTAAGCACCGCTACAATATGACGAAGGTGGAATATGGTGGAGGGGGCACCGCACACGGCTAAGGAACGATCACGAAGATCAACTTGTGTGTTTAGAGGTGCTCCCTGCCCCCGTATATAAAGGAGCAAGGGGGAGGCCGGCCGGCCCTAGGAGGGGCGCGCCAGGGAGTAGGATTCCTACTCCTAGTTGGAGTAGGTTTCCTCCTTTCCTAGTCTAACTAGGAGAAGGGGGAAAGGGGGGAAGAGGGGAAGGAAGGGAGAGAGGGGCTGCGCCCCAAACCCCTTGTCCAATTCGGACTAGGCTTGGGAGGGGCGCGCGCCACCTCCTGGTCCTTCCCACTAAGGCCCATTAAGGCCCATTGCTTCTTCCTCGTATTCCCATAACTCCCCGGTACCTCCGAAAATACCCGAATCACTCGGAACCTTTCCGATGTCCGAATATAGTCGTCCAATAGCTCTTTACGTATTGACCATTTCGAGACTCCTCATCATGTCTCCGATCTCATCCGGGACTCCGTACTCCTTCGGTACATCAAAACTCATAAACTCATAATATAACTGTCATCGAAACCTTAAGCGTGCGGACCCTACGGTTCAAGAACAATGTAGACATGACCGAGACATGTCTGCGGTCAATAACCAATAGCGGAACCTGGATGCTCATATTGGCTCCTACATATTCTACGAAGATCTTTATCGGTCAGACCGCATAACAACATACGTTGTTCCCTTTGTCATCGGTATGTTACTTGCCCGAGATTCGATCGTCGGTATCTCAATACCTAGTTCAATCTCGTTACCGGCAAGTCTCTTTACTCGTTCCGTAATACATCATCTTGCAACTAACTCATTAGTTGCAATGCTTGCAAGGCTTAAGTGATGTGCATTACCGAGAGGGCCCAAAGATACCTCTCCGAAAATCGGAGTGACAAATCCTAATCTCGAAATACGCCAACCCAACATGTACCTTTGGAGACACCTGTAGAGCTCCTTTATAATCACCCAGTTACGTTGTGATGTTTGGTAGCACACAGAGTGTTCCTCCGGCAAACGGGAGTTGCATAATCTCATAGTCATAGGAACATGTATAAGTCATGAAGAAAGCAATAGCAACATACTAAACGATCGGGTGCTAAGCTAATGGAATGGGTCATGTCAATCACATCATTCTCCTAATGATGTGATCCCGTTAATCAAATAACAACTCTTTTGTTCATGGTCAAGAAACATAACCATCTTCGATTAACGAGCTAGTCAAGTAGAGGCATACTAGTGACACTCTGTTTGTCCATGTATTCACACATGTATTATGTTTCCGGTTAATATAATTCTAGCATGAATAATAAACATTTATCAGGATATAAGGAAATAAATAATAACTTCATTATTGCCTCTAGGGCATATTTCCTTCAGTCTCCCACTTGCACTAGAGTCAATAATATAGTTCACATCGCCATGTGATTCAACACTAATAGTTCACATCATGATGTGATTAACACCCATAGTTCACATCGTCATGTGACCTACACCCAATGGGTTTACTAGAGTCAGTAATCTAGTTCACATCGCTTATGTGATTAACACCCAAAGAGTACTAAGGTGTGATCATGTTTTGCTTGTGAGAGAATTTTAGTCAACGGGTCTACCACATTCAGATCCGTATGTATTTTGCAAATTTCTATGTCAACAATACTCTGCTCGGAGCTACTCTAGCTAATTGCTCCCACTTTCGATATGTATCTAGATTGAGACTTAGAGTCATCTAGATTAGTGTCAAAACTTGCATCGACGTAACCTTTTACGACGAACCTTTTAGTCATGTCCATAATCGAGAAACATATCCTTATTCCACTAAGGATAATTTTTACCGCTGTACAGTGATCTACTCCTAGATTACTATTGTACTCCCTTGCAATCAGTGTAGGGTATACAATCGATCTGGTACAAAGCATGGCATACTTTATAGAACCTATGGCTGAGGCATAGGGAATGACTTCCATTCTCTTTCTATCTTCTGTCGTGGTCGGGCTTTGAGTCTTACTCAATTTCACACCTTGTAACACAGACAAGAACTCTTTCTTTGACTGTTCCATTTTTGAACTACTTCAAAATCTTGTCAAGGTATGTACTCATTGAAAAAACTTATCAAGCGTATTGATCTATCTCTATAGATCTTGATGCTCAATATGTAAGCAGCTTCACTGAGGTCTTTCTTTGAAAAACTCCTTTCAAACACTCCTTTATGCTTTGCAGAATAATTCTACATTATTTCCGATCAACAATATGTCATTCACATATACTTATCAGAAATGCTGTAGTGCTCCCACTCACTTTCTTATAAATACAGGCTTCACCGCAAGTCTGTATAAAACTATATGCTTTGATCAACTTATCAAAGCGTATATTCCAACTCCGAGATGCTTGCACCAGTCCATTGATGGATCGTTGGAGCTTGCATATTTTGGTAACACCTTTAGGATTGACAAAACCTTCTGGTTGCATCATATACAACTCTACTTTAAGAAATCCATTAAGGATTGCAGTTTTGTTATCCATTTGCCAGATTTCATAAAATGCGGCAATTGCTAACATGATTCGGACAGACTTAAGCATAGATACGAGTGAGAAACTCTCATCGTAGTCAACACTTTGAACTTGTCGAAAACCTTTTGCGACAATTCTAGCTTTGTAGATAGTAACACTACTATCAGTGTCTGTCTTCCTCTTGAAGATCCATTTATTTTCTATGGCTTGCAGATCATAGGGCAAATCCATCAAAGTCCATACTTTGTTCTCATACATGGATCATATATCAGATTTCATGGCCTCAAACCATTTCGCGGAATCTGGGCTCATCATCGCTTCCTCATAGTTCGTAGGTTCGTCATGGTCTAGTAACATAACTTCCAGAACAAGATTACCGTACCACTCTGATGTGGATGTCACTCTGGTTTACCTACGAGATTTGGTAGTAACTTGATCTGAAGTTACATGATCATCATCATTAGCTTCCTCACTAATTGGTGTAGTAGTCACAGGAACAGATTTCTGTGATGAACTACTTTCCAATAAGGGAGAAGGTACAATTACCTTATCAAGTTCTACTTTCCTCCCACTCACTTCTTTCGAGAGAAACTCCTTCTCTAGAAAGTATCCATTCTCAGCAACGAATGTCTTGCCTTCGGATCTGTGATAGAAGGTGTACCCAACAGTCTCCTTTGGGTATCCTATGAAGACACATTTCTCCGATTTGGGTTTGAGCTTATCATGATGAAACTTTTTCTTATAAGCGTCGTAACCCCAAACTTTAAGAAACGACAACTTTGGTTTCTTGCCAAACCACAGTTCAGATTGTGTCGTCTCAACGGACTTAGATGGTGCCCCTTTTTAACGTGAATGCAGTTGTCTCTAATGCATAACCCCAAAACGATAGTGGTAAATCGATAAGAAACATCATAGATTGGACTATATCCAATAAAGTACGGTTATGACGTTCGGACACACCATTATGCTGTGGTGTTCCAGGTGGCACGAATTTGTGAAACTATTCCACATTGTTTTAATTGAAGACCAAAGTCGTAACTCAAATATTTGTCTCTGCGATCAGATTGTAGAAACTTTATTTTCTTGTCACGATGATTTTCCACTTCACTCTGAAATTCTTTGAACTTTTCAAATGTTTCAGACTTATGTTTCATCAAGTAGATATACCCATATCTGCTCAAATCGCCTGTGAAGGTCAGAAAATAATGATACTTGTCGCGAGCCTTAATATTCATCGGACCACATACATCAGCATGTATGATTTCCAACAAATCTGTTGCTTTCTCCATTGTTCCGGAGAACGGTGTCTTAGTCATCTTGCCCATGAGGCATGGTTCGCAAGCATCAAGTGATTCATAATCAAGTGATTCCAAAAGTCCATTAGCATGGAGTTTCTTCATGCGTTTTACACCAATATGACCTAAATGGCAGTGCCACAAATAAGTTGCACTATCATTATTAACTTTGCATCTTTTTGGCTTCAATATTATGAATATGTGTATCACTATGATCGGGATCCAACAAACCATTTTCGTTGGTGTGTTTGACCATAGAAGGTTTTATTCATGTAAACAAAACAACAATTGTTCTCCAACTTAAATGAATAACCGTATTGCAATAAACATGATCAAATCATATTCACGCTCAACGCAAACACCAAATAACACTTATTTAGGTTCAACACTAATCCGGAAAGTATAGGGAGTGTGCGATGATGATCATATCATTCTTGGAACCACTTCCAACACACATCGTCACTTCACCCTTAACCAGTCTCTGTTTATTCTGCAACTCCCGTTTCGAGTTACTAATCTTAGCAACTGAACTAGTATCAAATACTGAGGGGTTGCTATAAACACTAGTAAAGTACACATCAATAACATGTATATCAAATATACTTATGTTCACTTTGCCATCCTTCTTATCCGCCAATCGCTTGGGGTAGTTCCGCTTCCAGTGACCAGTCCCTTTGCAGTAGAAGCACTTAGTCTCAGGCTTAGGACCAGACTTGGGCTTCTTCACTTGACCAGCAACTTGCTTGTTGTTCCTTTTTGAAGTTCCCCTTTTTTTCCTTTGCCCTTTTCTTGAAACTAGTGGTCTTGTCTACCATCAACACTTGATGTTTTTCTTGATTTCTACCTTCATCGATTTTAGCATCACGAAGAGCTTGGGAATCGTTTCCGTTATCCCTTGCATATTATAGTTCATCATGAAGTTCTACTAACTTGGTGATGGTGACTAGAGAATTCTGTCAATCACTATTTTATCTGGAAGATTAACTCCCACTTGATTCAAGCGATTGTAGTACCCAGACAATCTGAGCACATGCTCACTGCTTGAGCTATTCTCCTCCATCTTTTAGCTATAGAACTTGTTGGAGACTTCATATCTCTCAACTTAGGTATTTGCTTGAAATATTTAACTTCAACTTCTGGAACATCTTATATGGTCCATGATGTTCAAAACGTCTTTGAAGTCCCAATTCTAAGCCGTTAAGCATATGGTGCACTAAACTATCAAGTAGTCATTATATTGAGCTAGCCGAACGTTCATAACGTCTACATCTGCTCCTGCAATAGGTCTGTCACCTAGCGGTGCATCAAGGATATAATTCTTCTGTGCAGCAATGAGGATAAACCTCAGATCACGGATCCAATCCGCGTCATTGCTACTAACATTTTTCAACTTAGTTTTCTCTAGGAACATATATAAAACATAGGGAAGCAACAACACGAGCTATTGATCTACAACATAGATATGCTAATACTACCAGGACTAAGTTCATGATAAATTAAAGTTCAATTAATCATATTACTTAAGAATGTCCACTTAGAAAGACATCTCTCTAATCCTCTAAGTGATCACGTGATCCAAATCAACTAAACCATAACCGATCATCACGTGAAATGGAGTAGCTTTCAATGGTGAACATCACTATGTTGATCATATCTACTATATGATTCACGCTCGACCTTTCGGTCTCAGTGTTCCGAGGCCATATCTGCATATGCTAGGCTCGTCAAGTTTAACCTGAGTATTCTGCGTGTGCAAAACTGGCTTGCACCCGTTGTAGATGGACGTAGAGCTTATCACACCCAATCATCACGTGGTGTCTGGGCACGACGAACTTTGGCAACGGTGCATACTCAGGGAGAACACTTTTATCTTGAAATTAGTGAGAGATCATCTTATAATGCTACCGTCAAACAAAGCAAGATAAGATGCATAAAAGATAAACATCACATGCAATCAATATAAGTGATATGATATGGCCATCATCATCTTGTGCTTGTGATCTCCATCTCCGAAGCATCATTATGATCACCATCGTCACCGGAGCGACACCTTGATCTCCATCGTAGCATCATTGCCGTCTCGCCAATCTTATGCTTCTACGACTATCGCTACCGCTTAGTGATAAAGTAAAGCATTACAGGGCGATTGCATTGCATACAATAAAGGGACAACCATATGGCTCCTGCCAGTTGCCGATAACTCGGTTACAAAACATGATCATCTCATACAATAAAATTTAGCATCATGTCTTGACCATATCACATCACAACATGCCCTTCAAAAACAAGTTAGACGTCCTCTACTTTGTTTGTTGCAAGTTTTACGTGGCTGCTACGGGCTTAAGCAAGAACCAATCTTACCTACGCATCAAAACCACAACGATAGTTTGTCAAGTTGGTGATGTTTTAACCTTCGCAAGGACCAGGCGTAGCCACACTCGGTTCAACTAAAGTTGGAGAAACTAACACCCGCCAGCCACCTGTGTGCAAAGCACGTCGGTAGAACCAGTCTCGCGTTAGCGTACGCGTAATGTCGGTCCGGGCCGCTTCATCCAACAATACCGCCGAACCAAAGTATGACATGCTGGTAAGCAGGATGACTTATATCGCCCACAACTCACTTGTGTTCTACTCGTGCATATAACATCAACACATAAAACCTAGGCTCGGATGCCACTGTTAGGGAACGTAGTAATTTCAAAAAAATTCCTATGCACACGCAATATCATGGTGACGCATAGCAACGAGAGGGGAGAGTGTTGTCTACGTACCCTCGTAGACCGAAGCGGAAGCGTTGACACAATGTAGAGGAAGTAGTCGTACGTCTTCCCGATCCAAGCACCGTTACTCCGGCACCTCTGAGTTCTTGGCACACGTTCAGCTCGATGACGATCCCCAGGCTCCGATCCAGCAAAGCTTCGGGGAGAAGTTCCGTCAGCACGACGGCATGGTGACGATCTTGATGTTCTACTGTCGTAGGGCTTCGCCTAAGCACCGCTACAATATGACCGAGGTGGAATATGGTGGAGGGGGCACCGCACACGGCTAAGGAACGATCACGAAGATCAACTTGTGTGTTTAGAGGTGCCCCCTGCCCCCGTATATAAAGGAGCAAGGGGGAGGCCGGCCGGCCCTAGGAGGGGCGCGCCAGGGAGTAGGATTCCTACTCCTAGTTGGAGTAGGTTTCCTCCTTTCCTAGTCCAACTAGGAGAAGGGGGGAAAGGGGGGAAGATGGGAAGGAAGGGAGAAAGGGGCCGCGCCCCAAACCCCTTGTCCAATTCGGACTGGTCTTGGGAGGGGCACGCGCCACCTCCCGGTCCTTCCCACTAAGGCCCATTAAGGCCCATTGCTTCATCCTCGTATTCCCGTAACTCCCAGGTACCTCTGAAAATACCCGAATCACTCGGAACCTTTCCGATGTCCGAATATAGTCGTCCAATATATCGATATTTACGACTCAACCATTTCGAGACTCCTCGTCATGTCCCATATCTCATCCGGGACTCCGAACTCCTTCGGTACATCAAAACTCATAAACTCATAATATAACTTTCATCGAAACCTTAAGCGTGCGGACCCTACAGTTCGAGAACAATGTAGACATGACCGAGACATGTCTCCGGTCAATAACCAATAGCGGAACGTGGATTCTCATATTGGCTCCTACATATTCTACGAAGTTCTTTATGTTGGGGAACGTAGCAGAAATTCAAGATTTTCCTACGTATCACCAAGATCTATCTATGGAGAAACCAGCAACGAGGGGAAGGAGAGTGCATCTACATACCCTTGTAGATTGCTAAGCGGAAGCTTTCAAGTGAACGGGGTTGATGGAGTCGTACTCGCCATGATCCAAATCACCGATGCCCAAGTGCCGAACGGACGGCACCTCCGCGTTCAACACACGTACAGCCCGGTGACGTCTCCCATGCCTTGATCCAGCAAGGAGAGAGGGAGAGGTTGAGGAAGACTCCGTCCAGCAGCAGCACAACGGCGTGGTGGTGGTGGAGGAGCGTGGCAATCCTGCAGGGCTTCGCCAAGCACCACGGGAGAGGAGAAGGACTTGGGAGAGGGGGAGGGCTGCGCCAGAACATTGGTGCGGCTGCCCTCCCACCCCCCACATATATATAGGGGCAAGGGAGAGGGGGCCCGCCCCCCTCAGATCCCATCTGAGGAGGGGGCGGTGGCCAGGAGGGGGTGCCTTGCCCCCCACGGCAAGGGGGCGCCCCCCCTTTAGGGTTCCCCAAACCCTTAGGCGCATGGGCCTTGGGGGGGAAGGCGCCTAGCCCACTAAGGGGCTGGTCCCTCTCCACATACAGCCCATAGGGCCCTCCGGGGCAGGTGGACCCTCCTGGTGGACTCCCGGAACCCCTTCGGTGGTCCTGGTACAAAACCGGCAACCCCCCGAAGTATTCCGGTGACCGTATGATGACTTCCCATATATAAATCTTTACCTCCGAACCATTCCGGAACTCCTCGTGACGTCCAGGACCTCATCTGGGACTCCGAACAACATTCGGTAACCACATACAAACTTCCTTTATAACCCTAGCGTCATCGAACCTTAAGTGTGTAGACCCTACGGGTTCGGGAACCATGCAGATATGACCGAGACGTTCTCCGGTCAATAACCAACAGTGGGATCTGGATACCCATGTTGGTTCCCACATGTTCCACGATGATCTCATCGGATGAACCACGATGTCGAGGATTTGATCAATCCCGTATGCAATTCCCTTTGTCTAGCGGTATTTTACCTGCCCGAGATTCGATCATCGGTATCCCGATACCTTGTTCAATCTCGTTACCGGCAAGTCTCTTTACTCGTTCCATAACACATCATCCCGTGATCAACTCCTTGATCACATTGTGCACATTATGATGATGTCCTACCGAGTGGGCCCAGAGATACCTCTCTGTCACACGGAGTGACAAATCCCAGTCTCGATTCGTGCCAACCCAACAGACACTTTCGGAGATACCTGTAGTGTACCTTTATAGCCACCCAGTTACGTTGTGACGTTTGGCACACCCAAAGTATTCCTATGGTATCCGGGAGTTGCACAATCTCATGGTCTAAGGAAATGATACTTGACATTAGAAAAGCTTTAGCATACGAACTACACGATCTTGTGCTATGCTTAGGATTGGGTCTTGTCCATCACATCATTCTTCTAATGATGTGATCCCGCTATCAATGACATCCAATGTCCATGGTCAGGAAACCGTAACCATCTATTGATCAACGAGCTAGTCAACCAGAGGCTTACTAGGGATATGGTGTTGTCTATGTATACACACATGTATCTGAGTTTCCTATCAATACAATTCTAGCATGGATAATAAACGATTATCATGAACAAGGAAATATAATAATAACCTATTTATTATTGCCTCTAGGGCTTATTTCCAACAGTCTCCCACTTGCACTAGAGTCAATAATCTAGTTCACATCGCCATGTGATTAACACTCACCGGTCACATCGCCATGTGACCAACAGCCAAAGAGTTTACTAGAGTCAATAATCTAGTTCACATCACTATGTGATTAACACTCAATGAGTTCTTGGTTTGATCATGTTATGTCTGTGAGAGAGGTTTTAGTCAACGGGTCTGCAACATTCAGATCCGTATGTACTTTGCAAATCTCTATGTCATCTTGTAGATGTCACTACTACGCTATATTTCAAACAACTGTTCTACTATACGAATCCGGTTTGCTCTACTCAGAGCTATCCGGATAGGTGTTAAGCTTGCATCGATGTAACTCTTTACGTCGAACTCTTTATCACCTCCATAACCGAGAAACATATCCTTATTCCTCTAAGGATAATTTTGACCGCTATCTGGTGACCTACTCCTAGATCACCTTTGTACCCTCTTGCCAGACATGTAGCAAGGCACACATCAGGTGCGGTACTCAGCATGGCATACTGTATAGAGCCTATGACAAAAGCACAGGGGACAACCTTCATCCTTCCTCTTTCTTCTGCCGTGGTCGAGCTTTAAGTCTTAACTTCATACCTTACAATTCAGGCAAGAACTCCTTCTTTGATTGATCCATCTTGAACACCTTCAAGGTCATGTTAAGGTATGTGCTCATTTGAAAAATACCATTAAGCGTTTTGATCTATCCTTATAGATCTTGATGCTCAATGTTTAAGTAGCTTAATCCAGGTTTTCCATTGAAAAACACTTTTGAAATAACCCTATATGCTTTCCAGAAATTCTACATCATTTCTGATCAACAACATATACTCATCAGAAATTCTATAGTGCTCCCACTCACTTCTTTGGAAATACGAGTTTCTCATAAACTTTGTATAAACCCAAAATCTTTGATCATCTCATCAAAGTGTACATTCCAACTCCGAGATGCTTACTCCAGTCCTTAGAAGGATTGCTGGGGCTTTGCATACTTGTTAGCATCTTTCAGGATCGACAAAATCTTCTGGTTGTATCACATACAACCTTTCCTCAAGAACAAGGAAACAATATTTTGACATCCTGTCTGCAAGATTTCATAAATAATGCAGTACCTGCTAATTCCAACAGACTCTTAGCATCGCTACGAGTGAGAAAGTCTCATCGTAGTCAACTCCTTGAACTTGTCGAGAAACATCTTAATGACAAGTCGAGCTTTCTTAATGGTGACATTTACCATCATTGTCCGTCTTCCTTTTAAAATCCATCTGTACTCAACAGCCTCACGACCATCGAGCCGTTCTGCCAAAGTCTACACTTTGTTTTCATACATGGATCCTCTCTCGGATTTTATGGCCTCGAGCCATTCATCGGAATACGGGCCCACCATCGCTTCTCCATAGCTCGTAGGTTCTTTGTTGTCTAGCAACATGAGTTCCAAGACAGGATTACGTACCACTCTGAAGTAGTACGCATCCTTGTCGTCCTACGATGTCTGGGAGTGACTTGATCCGAAGTCTCATGATCACTATCATAAGCTTCCACTTCAATTGGTGTAGGTGCCATAGGAACAACTCCTGTGCCCTGCTACACACTAGTTGAAGTGACGGTTCAATAACCTCATCAAGTCTCCACCATCCTCCCACTCAATTCTTTCGAGAGAAACTTTTCCTTGAGAAAGGACCCAATTTGAGAAACAATCCCTATTGCTTTCGGATCTGAGACAGGAGGTATACCCAACTGTTTTGGGTGTCCTACGAAGATGCATTTATCCGCTTTGGGTTCGAGCTTATCAGCCTGAAACTTTTTCACATAAGCGTCGCAGCCCCAAACTTATAAGAAATGACAGCTTAGGTTTCTCTAAACCATAGTTCATACGGTGTCATCTTATCGGAATTACGTGGTGCCCTATTTAAAGTGAGTGCGGTTGTCTCTAATGCCTAACCCATGAACGATAGTGGTAATTCGATAAGAGACATCATGGTATGCATCATATCCAATAGGGTGCAGTTATGATGTTCGGACACACCATCACACTATGGTGTTCCAGGCGGTACTAGTCGTGAAACAATTTCCACAATGTCTCAATTGTGTACCAAACTCGCAACTCAGATATTCATCTCTATGATCATATCATAGGTATTTTATCCTCTTTTCATGACGATATTCAACTTCATTATGAAATTACATGAACCATTCAATAATTCAGACTTGTGTTTCATCAAGTAAATATGCTCAGTATCTACTCAAATCATCTGTGAAGTAAGAGCATAACGATATCCACTGCATGCCTCAGCACTCATTGGACTCCACGCATCAAAATGTGTTACTTCCAACAAGTTGCTTTCTTGTTCCATTTTACTGAAACCGAAGCTTTCAGTCATCTTGCCCATGAGGTATGATTTGCATGTCTCAAGCGATTCAAAATCAAGTGAGTCCAAACGGTCCATCTGCATGGAGTTTCTTCATGCGTATATACCAATAGACATGGTTCACATGTCTCAATCCTTTTCAAAAATGAGTGAGTCCAAAGATCCATCAACATGGAGCTTCTTCATGCGTTTTATACCAATATGACTTACATGGCAGTGCCACAAGTAGGTGGTACTATCATTACTATCTTATATCTTTTGGCATGAACATGTGTATCACTATGATCGAGATTCAATAAACCATTCATTTTAGGTGCAAGACCATTGAAGGTATTATTCAAATAAATAGAGTAACCATTATTCTCCTTAAATGAATAACCATATTGCGATAGACATAATCCAATCATGTCTATGCTCAACGCAAACACCAAATAACAATTATTTAGGTTTAACACCAATCTCGATGGTAGAGGGAGCGTGCGATGCTTGATCATATCAACCTTGGAAGCACTTCCAACACATCTCGTCAGCTCACCTTTAGCTAGTCTCCGTTTATTCCGTAGCTTTTATTTTGAGTTACTAACACTTAGCAACCGAACCGGTATCTAATACCCTGATGCTACTAGGAGTACTAGTAAAGTACACATTCACATAATGTATATCCAATATACTTCGATCGACAGCCTTCTCATCTACCAAGTATCTAGGGTAATTCTGCTCCAGTGGTTGTTCCCCTTATTACAGAAGCACTCAGTCTCGGGTTTGGGTTCAACCTTGGGTTTATCCACTAGAGCAGCAGCTGATTTGCCGTTTCATGAAGTATCCCTTCTTGCCCTTGCCCTTCTTGAAACTAGTGGTTTCACTAACCATCAACAATTGATGCTCCTTCTTGATTTCTACTTTCGCGGTGTCAAACATCGCGAATATTTCAAGGATCATCATATGTATCCCTGATATGTTATAGTTCATTACGAAGCTCTAGCAGCTTGGTGGCAATGACTTTGGAGAAACATCACTATCTTATCTGGAAGATCAACTCCCACTCAATTCAAGTGATTGTTGTACTCAGACAATCTGAGCACAAGCTCAACGATTGAGCTTTTCTCCCTTAGTTTGCAGGCTAAGAAAATTCGTCGGAGGTCTTATACCTCTTGACGTGGGCACGAGCCTGAAATCCCAATTTCAGCCCTTGAAACATCTCATATGTTCCGCGACATTTCAGAAATGTCTTCGGTGCCTCAATTCTAAACCATTTAACATTACCGAACTATCATGTAGTCATCAAAACGTGTATGTCAGATGTTCGCAACATCCACAGACCACGTTCGAGGTCCAGCACACCGAGCGTTGCATTAAGGACATAAGCCTTCTATTGTCCGCATAATTGCTACTATCAACTTTCAACTATATTTTCTCTAGGAACATATCTAAAACAGTGGAACTAAAGCGCGAGTTTACGACATAATTTGCAAAGATCTTTTGACTATGTTCAGGATAATTAAGTTCAACTTATGAACTCCCACTCAGATAGACATCCCTCTAGTCATCTAAGTGATTACATGATCCGAGTCAACTAGGCCGTGTCCGATCATCACGTGAGACGGACTAGTCATCATCGGTGAACATCTTCATGTTGATCGTATCTACCATACGACTCATGCTCGACCTTTCAGTCTCTTGTGTTCCGAGGCCATGTCTGTAGATGGTATGCTCGTCAAGTCAACCTAAGAGGTTGTTTGGATAGGTGGAATATACAGAATCCATTCTCTACAAACTAGGAAAACGGTTTAACAGAACAAAATCCTGTTTGGCCACCATAACAAATTCATGGATATAGGATACTTGTTTCCCGTAAACCCAGAATTCCGGGTTTATGGAAAAACGTCTACTACTCGTTTTTCTAAAAACGCGATTTGCTTATTCTCAATACTCATCCAAAGAGGAGCCGTCGCGCCGCCATGGAGTTCATCCTCCATTATCCTAGTTGTGCGACGACCTCGGGGACCAGGAGGAGCGCCCGCCGACGGCCTTGCCCGGAGTCGTTGAAGCCGAAGAAGAGGCGAGAAGTAGCCCGAGGCAAAGTCTGTGAACGGGCGACGACCTCGGTGACTAGGAGAAGCTCTCAACGGCAACCACGCGACGTGAAGGCCGGAAGGAAGGTGAGCAGCAGCCCGGGGCAGAGTACGTGTTGTGGCGAAGATCTCGGCAACCAGAGGAAGCGCCCGCTGACGGCCGCTTGCAGAGTTGTGGAGGCCTGAGGCAAGGTGAGCAGCAGCGAGCTGTACAGTCTATTCGGGAGCGGCGACCTCGGCAATCAGGGGAAGAGCCCTGCCAGCGGCCGCACACGGAGTCGTGGTGGCCGGTGAGAAGGCGAGCAGTAGCCAGCGCCGAGATAATGCCGGGGACGACGACCTCGCGGCCACCAGGGGAAGCGCTCACCTGCAGCCGCACGCCGACTCGTCGAGGCTCGAGGTCAGGCGAGATGCAATCCGACCACCATGGGAGCCTCTCGCCGGGGCCGCGCTCTCAATCATAGTGGCCGGAGGGAAGGCGGGCAGAGGAGTCAGACATGCTTGGAAAGACTGTCATGCGTGATATACGACAGGTTTCCAAACAAAGAATTACAAAGGCCCAGTTTATTACTTTCCCAACACAAACACGATTTTCCATAAACCTGTTATTCGTAAAAATGGTATTAAAACGGGTTTTGCAAAAAAAAACTACTAAAACTAGTTTTGTATATTCCCATGGCTAACGCCCGGTATCCAAACAACCCCTAAGTGTTTCGCGTGTGTAAATCTGTCTTACACCCGTTGTATGTGAACGTTAGAATCTATCACACCCGATCATCACGTGGTGCTTCGAAACGACGAACTTTCGCAACGGTGCACAGTTAGGGGGAACACTTTCTTGAAATTTTAATGAGGGATCATCTTATTTACTACCGTCGTTCTAAGCAAATAAGATGCAAAAACATGATAAACATCACATGCAATCAAAAGTGACATGATATGGCCAATATCATTTTGCTCCTTTTGATCTCCATCTTCGGGGCTCCATGATCATCATCGTCACCGGCATGACACCATGATCTCCATCATCATGATCTCCATCATCGTGTCTCCATGAAGTTGTCTCGCCAACTATTACTTCTACTACTATGGCTAACGGTTTAGCACTAAAGTAAAGTAATTACATGGCGTTGTTCATTGACACGCAGGTCATACAATAAATTAAGACAACTCCTATGGCTCCTGCCGGTTGTCATACTCATCGACATGCAAGTCGTGATTCCTATTACAAGAACATGATCAATCTCATACATCACATATCATTCATCACATTCTTTTGGCCATATCACATCACATAACATACCCTGCAAAAACAAGTTAGACGTCCTCTAATTGTTGTTTGCATGTTTTACGTGGCTGCTATGGGTTTCTAGCAAGAACGTTTCTTACCTACGCAAAAACCACAATGTGATATGTCAATTGCTATTTACCCTTCATAAGGACCCTTTTCATCGAATCCGATCCGACTAAAGTGGGAGAGACAGACACCCGCTAGCCACCTTATGCAACTAGTGCATGTCAGTCGGTGGAACCTGTCTCACGTAAGAGTACATGTAAGGTCGGTCCGGGCCGGTTCATCCCATGATGCCGCCGAATCAAGATAAGACTAGTAACGACAAGTAAATTGACAATATCGACGCCCACAACTACTTTGTGTTCTACTCGTGCATAGAAACTACGCATAGACCTGGCTCATGATGCCACTGTTGGGGAACGTAGCAGAAATTCAAAATTTTCCTACGTATCACCAAGATCTATCTATGGAGAAACCACCAACGAGGGGAAGGAGAGTGCATCTACATACCCTTGTAGATCGCTAAGAGGAAGCGTTCAAGTGAACGGGGTTGATGGAGTCGTACTCGCCGTGATCCAAATCACCGATGACCAAGTGCCGAACGGACGGCACCTCCGCGTTCAACACACGTACAGCCCGGTGATGTCTCCCATGCCTTGATCCAGCAAGGAGAGAGGGAGAGGTTGAGGAAGACTCCGTCCAGCAGTAGCACAACGGCGTGGTGGTGGTGGTGGAGGAGCGTGGCAATCCTGCAGGGCTTCGCCAAGCACCACGGGAGAGGAGAAGGACTTGGGAGAGGGGGAGGGCTGCGCCAGAACATTGGTGCGGCTGCCCTCCCACCCCCCACATATATATTGGGGCAAGGGAGAGGGGGCCCGGCCCCCTCAAATCCCATCTGAGGAGGGGGCGGCGGCCAGGAGGGGGTGCCTTGCCCCCCAAGGCAAGGGGGCGCCCCCCTTTAGGGTTCCCCAAACCCTTAGGTGCATGGGCCCTGGGGGGAAGGCACCCAACCCACTAAGGGGCTGGTCCCTCTCCACATACAGCCCATAGGGCCCTCCGGGGCAGGTGGACCCTCCCGGTGGACTCCCGGAACCCCTTCGGTGGTCCTGGTACAAAACCGGCAACCCCCCGAATTATTCCGGTGACCGTATGATGACTTCCCATATATAAATCTTTACCTCCGGACCATTCCGGAACTCCTCGTGACGTCCAGGACCTCATCCGGGACTCCGAACAACATTCGGTAACCACATACAAACTTCCTTTATAACCCTAGCGTCATCGAACCTTAAGTGTGTAGACCTTACGGGTTCGGGAACCATGCAGACATGACCGAGACGTTCTCCGGTCAATAACCAACAGCGGGATCTGGATACCCATGTTGGTTCCCACATGTTCCACGATGATCTCATCGGATGAACCACGATGTCGAGGATTTGATCAATCCCGTATGCAATTCCCTTTGTCCAGCGGTATTGTACCTGCCCGAGATTCGATCGTCGGTATCCCGATACCTTGTTCAATCTCGTTACCGGCAAGTCTCTTTACTCGTTCCGTAACACATCATCCCATGATCAACTCCTTGATCACATTGTGCACATTATGATGATGTCCTACCGAGTGGGCCCAGAGATACCTCTCTGTCACACGGAGTGACAAATCCCAGTCTCGATTCGTGCCAACCCAACAGACACTTTCGGAGATACCTGTAGTGTACTTTTATAGCCACCCAGTTACGTTGTGACGTTTGGCACACCCAAAGTATTCCTACGGTATCCGGGAGTTGCACAATCTCATGGTCTAAGGAAATGATACTTGACATTAGAAAAGCTTTAGCATACGAACTACACGATCTTGTGCTATGCTTAGGATTGGATCTTGTCCATCACATCATTCTTCTAATGATGTGATCCCTCTATCAATGACATCCAATGTCCATGGTCAGGAAACCGTAACCATCTATTGATCAACGAGCTAGTCAACTAGAGGCTTACTAGGGACATGGTGTTGTCTTTGTATCCACACATGTATCTGAGTTTCCTATCAATACAATTCTAGCATGGATAATAAACGATTATCATGAATAA
The DNA here is from genome assembly GCA_032464435.1 of Aegilops umbellulata. Lineage (NCBI taxonomy): Eukaryota > Viridiplantae > Streptophyta > Magnoliopsida > Poales > Poaceae > Aegilops > Aegilops umbellulata. The sequence continues at coordinate 415,321,285 of CP136059.1, read as the reverse complement.
GGAAATATAATAACCTATTTATTATTGCCTCTAGGGCATATTTCCAACACTTTATTGGTCAGACCGCATAACAACATACGTTGTTCCCTTTGTCATTGGTATGTTACTTGCCCGAGATTCGATCGTCGGTATCTCAATACCTAGTTCAATCTCGTTACCGGCAAGTCTCTTTACTCGTTCCGTAATACATCATCTCGCAACTAACTCATTAGTTGCAATGCTTGCAAGGCTTAAGTGATGTGCATTACCGAGAGGGCCCAAAGATACCTCTCCGACAATCGGAGTGACAAATCCTAATCTCGAAATACGCCAACCCAACATGTACCTTTGGAGACACCTGTGGAGCTCCTTTATAATCACCCAGTTACGTTGTGACGTTTGGTAGCACACAAAGTGTTCCTCCGGCAAACGGGAGTTGCATAATCTCATAGTCATAGGAACATGTATAAGTCATGAAGAAAGCAATAGCAACATACTAAACGATCGGGTGCTAAGCTAATGGAATGGGTCATGTCAATCACATCATTCTCTTAATGATGTGATCCCATTAATCAAATAACAACTATTTTGTTCATGGTCAGGAAATATAACCATCTTCGATTAACGAGCTAGTCAAGTAGAGGCATACTAGTGACACTCTGTTTGTCTATGTATTCACACATGTATTATGTTTCCGGTTAATACAATTCTAGCATGAATAATAAACATTTATCATGATATAAGGAAATAAATAATAACTTCATTATTGCCTCTAGGGCATATTTCCTTCAATAATAAGTATATCATATTTCTTTTTGACAGTCGAAAGAGGAAATTCAAAACCTCCAAATTTAGTCGATGGGATTTTTCCAATGGAGTTGATACTATGAACTTCAGGTTGTTTCCTTGGAAAGTGTACCGTATGCTCATTACCATTAACATGAAAAGTGACATTGCCTTTGTTGCAATCAATAACAGCCCCTGCAGTATTAAGAAAAGGTCTTCCAAGAATAATAGACATACTATCATCCTCAGGGATATCGAATAACAAAGTCCGTTAAAATAGTAACGTTTGCAACCACAACTGGCACATCCTCACAAATATCGACAGGTATAGCAGTTGATTTATCAGCCATTTGCAAAGATATTTCAGTAGGTGTCAACTTATTCAAGTCAAGTCTACGATATAAATAGAGAGGCATAACACTAACACCGACTCCAAGATCACATAAAGCAGTTTTAATATAATTTCTTTTAATGGAGCAAGGTATAGTAGGTACTCCGGGATCTCCAAGTTTCTTTGGTATTCCATCCTTAAAAGTATAATTAGCAAGCATGGTGGAAATTTCAGCTTCCGGTATCTTTCTTTTATTAGTAATGATATCCTTCATATATTTAGCATAAGGATTTGTTTTGAGCACATCCGTTAATCGCATACGTAAAAAGATAGGCCTAATCATTTCAGCAAAGCGCTCAGAATCCTCATCATCCTTTTTCTTCGATGGTTTGGGAGGAAAAGGCATGGGTTTCTGAACCCATGGTTCTCTTTCTTTACCATGTTTCCTAGCAACAAAGTCTCTTTTATCATAACGTTGATTCTTTGATTGTGGGTTATCAAGATCAACAACAGGTTCAATTTCTACATCATTATCATTACTAGGTTGAGCATCATCATGAACATCATCATTAGTGTTTTCATTAGGTTCATGTTCATTACCAGATTGTGTTACAACATCAGACATAGATATATCATTTGGATTATCATGTGGTTTAGCAATAGGTTCACTAGAAGTTTGCACAGTTATATCATTTTTCTTTTTATTCTTTTTAGAAGAACTAGGTGCATCAGTATTATTTCTCTGAGAATCTTGCTCGATTCTCCTAGGGTGGCCTTCAGGATACAAAGGTTCCTGAGTCATTCTACCAGTTCTAGTAGCCACTCTAACAGCATAATCATTTTTCTTCCTATTCATTTCGTCAAGCGCTTCTTTTTTAGCTTTAAGTACTTGTTCTACTTGAGTGGTAACAATAGAAGCATGTTTGCTAACAAGTTTAAGTTGACCTCTAATATTAGCCATATAATTACCCAAGTATTTAATCTTATAAGCATTCTCTTTTAATTGTCTACCAAAATAAGCATTGAAATCGTCTTGCTTAAACATAAAACTATCAAACTCATCCAAGCAATGACTAGCAATTTTAGTAGGAGGGACTTCAGCTTTATCATATCTATAGAGAGAATTTACCTTTACTACCTGTGTCAGGATATCGGGATCAGGAGGTTCTTCAATAAATAAGTGATCAAGATCACATGTTTCTTCGACAGGCGGTAGATTAAGACCATGTATTTCTTCAATAGGAGGTAAATTCTTAACATCTTCATCTTTAATACCTTTTTCTTTCATAGATTTCTTTGCCTCTTGCATATCTTCGGGACTGAGAAATAGAACACCTCTCTTCTTCGGAGTCGGTTTGGTAATAGGATCATTAATTGGAGCAGGGGATGGCTCAGGAGGTGGCCAATTATTTTCATTTGTCAACATATTATTCAATAGAATTTCAGCTTTATCAGGTGTTCTTTCCCTGAAAAGAGAACCAGCACAACTATCCAGGTAATCTCTGGAAGCATCGGTTAGTCCATTATAAAAGATATCAAGTATTTCAGGTTTCTTAAGAGGATGATCAGGCAAAGAATTAAGTAAATTGAGAAGCCTCCCCCAAGCTTGTGGGAGACTCTCTTCTTTAATTTGCACAAAGTTGTATATTTCCTTCAAAGCAGCTTGTTTCTTATGAGTAGGGAAATATTTAGCAGAGAAGTAATAAATCATATCCTGGGGACTACACACACAACCAGGATCAAGAGAATTAAACCATATCTTAGCATCACCCTTTAATGAGTACGGAAATATTTTGAGTATATAGAAGTAACGCGATCTCTCATCATTAGTGAACAGGGCAGCTATATCATTTAACTTAGTAAGATGTGCCACAACAGTTTCAGATTCATAGCCATAAAAAGGATCAGATTCAACCAAAGTAATTATATCTGGATCAACAGAGAATTCATAATCCTTATCAGGAACACAGATAGGTGAAGTTGCAAAAGCAGGATCAGGTTTCATTTTATCTCTAAGTGATTCTTTGTACCATTTAATCAATAACCTCTTAAGCTCATATCTATCTTTGCAGGCTAAAATAGCTAAAGAACAATCTTTATCAAAAAGATAACCCTGAGGAATAACAGGCATATTTTCATCATCACTTTCATCATCGTATTCAGATTCATCAATTTCTCTTTCTATAGCCCTAGCAATTTGTTCTTCAAGAAATCCACTAAGGGGCACAGTAGTATCAGGCATAGAAGCAGTTTCATCATAAGTATCATGCATAGCAGAAGTGGCATCATCAATAACATGCGACATATCGGAACGAATAGCAGAAGCAGGTTTAGGTGTCGCTAGCTTACTCATAACAGAAGGTGAATCAAGTGCAGAGCTAGGTGGCAGTTCCTTACCTCCCCTCGTAGTTGAGGGATAAATTGTTGTCTTAGCGTCTTTCAAGTTCTTCATAGTGTCCAGCAGATATAAATCCCAAGTGACTCAAAGAATAGATCTATGCTCCCCGGCAACGGCGCCAGAAAAAGGTCTTGATAACCTACAAGTATAGGGGATCGCAACAGTTTTCGAGGGTAGAGTATTCAACCCAAATTTATTGATTCGACACAAGGGGAGCCAAAGAATATTCTCAAGTATTAGTAGTTGAGTTGTCAATTCAACCACACCTGGATAACTTAGTATCTGCAGCAAAGTGTTTAGTAGCAAAGTAATATGATAGTCGTGGTAACGGTAACAAAAAGTAAAGACAGCAAAAGTAATGTTTTTGGTATTTTGTAGTGATTGTAACAGTAGCAGCGGGAAAGTTAATAAGCATAAACCAGTATATCGAAAACTCGTAGGCACCGGATCAGTGATGGATAATTATGCCGGATGCGGTTCATCATGTAACAGTGATAACATAGGGTGACACAGAACTAGCTCCAAATCATCAATGTAATGTAGGCATGTATTCCGTATATAGTCATACGTGCTTATGGAAAAGAACTTGCATGACATCTTTTGTCCTACCCTCCCGTGGCAGCGGGGTCCTATTGGAAACTAAGGGATATTAAGGCCTCCTTTTAATAGAGAACCGAAACAAAGCATTAGCACATAGTGAATACATGAACTCCTCAAACTATGGTCATCACCGGGAGTGGTCCCGATTATTGTCACTTCGGGGTTGCCGGATCATAACACATAGTAGGTGACTATAGACTTGCAAGATAGGATCAAGAACTCACATATATTCATGAAAACATAATAGGTTCAGATCTGAAATCATGGCACTCGGGCCCTAGTGACAAGCATTAAGCATAGCAAAGTCATAGCAACATCAATCTCAGAACATAGTGGATACTAGGGATCAAACCCTAACAAAACTAACTCGATTACATGATAAATCTCATCCAACCCATCACTTTCCAGCAAGCCAACGATGGAATTACTCACACACGGCGGTGAGCATCATGAAATTGGTGATGGAGGATGGTTGATGATGACGACGGCGACGAATCCCCCTCTCCGGAGCCCCGAACGAACTTCAGATCAGCCCTCCCGAGAGGTTTTAGGGCTTGGCGGCGGCTCCGTATCGTAAAACGCGATGATTTCTTCTCTCTGATTTCTTCTCTCTGAAAGCAGATATATAGAGTTGGAGTTGGCGTTGGAGGGTCTCCAGGGGGCCCACGAGGTAGGGGTGCACCCTAGAGGGGGGGGGGGCGCCCCCTCCCTCGTGGACAGGGTGTGGGCCCCGTGGTCTTCATCTTTGGCGAGGATTTTTTATTATTTTTTCTAAGGTGTTCCGTGGAGTTTCAGGTCATTCCGAGAATATTTGTTTTCTGCACATAAAACAACACCATGGCAATTCTGCTGAAAACAGCGTCAGTCCGGGTTGGTTCCATTCAAATCATACAAGTTAGAGTCCAAAACAAGGGCAAAAGTGTTTGGAAAAGTAGATACGACGAGACGTATCAGTTTGCATTGGTGCGAAGAAATAAAAATTGCTCTAAATATCTATGATTGATTGGTGTGGGAGAAATAAGCTTTATACGATCTTGTGATGTGGAAGTAATAAAAGCGACATACTGCATAATAAAGGTCCATATCACAAGTGGCAATATAAAGTGACGTTCTTTTGCATTAAGATGTTGTGCATCCAACAATAAAAGCGCATGGCAACCTCTGCTTCCCTCTGCGAATGACCTATCTTTTAATATTATCTTCTGTCTTATGCAAGAGTCATGGTGATCTTCACCTTTCCTTTTTCATTTTATCCTTTGGCAAGCCTAATATGTTGGAATGATCCTGATATATATACCTAATTGGATGTAGGGGGCATGAGTTATTATTGTTGACATTAACTTTGAGGTAAAAGGTTGGGAGGCGAAACTATAAGCCCCTATCTTTCTCTGTGCCTGATTAAAACTCCGTAACCACAAGTATTGCGTGAGTGTTAGCAATTATGAAAGACTAGATGATAGTTGAGTATGTGGACTTGCTTTTAAGCTCTGACATAGACTCTTTCCGATGTTATGGTAAATTGCAATTGCTTCAATGACTGAGATTATAGTTTGTTGGTTCTCAATAAAGTTTATGATTCGTACTCTGCATTGCGAATAAATTTTTACTTGAGCATAAGAATTCATATGACAAAATCTATATATGTTGCTGTTATGAGAATAATCATGATGCCTTCATGTCCGTATTTTAATTTTTATCGACACCTCTACCTCTAAACATGGGGACATATTTATCGTTATCGGCTTTCGCTTGAGGACAAGCGAGGTCCAAGCTTGGGGGAGTTGATACGTCCATTTTGCATCATGCTTTTATATCGATATTTACTGCATTATGGGCTGTTATTACATGTTATGTCACAATTCTTATGCCTATTCTCTCTTATTTTACAAGGTTTACATAAGGAGGGAGAATGCCGGCAGCTGGAATTCTGGGATGGAAAAGGAGCAAATATTAGGACCTATTTTGCACAACTCCAAAAGTCCTGAAACTCCACGAAAGTCATTTTTGGAAATAATAAAAAATATCCAGCGGAAGAAGTTCACCAGAGGGGGGCCCACCTGTCCATGAGGGTGGGGGCGCGCCCTACCCCCCAGGGCGCGCCCCCTACCTCGTGGGCCCCCTGTTGCCTCTCCGATGCCCATCTTCTGCTATACGAGGTCTTTCGTTGAGGAAAAAATCATAAGCAACCTTTCGGGACGAAACTCCGCCGCCACGAGGCGGAACCTTGGCGGAACCAATCTAGGGCTCCGGCAGAGCTGTTCTGCCGGGACACTTCCCTTCGGGAGGGGGAAATCATCGCCATCGTCATCACCAACGCTGCTCTCATCGGGAGAGGGCAATCTCCATCAACATCTTCACCAGCACCATCTCCTCTCAAAACCCTAGTTCATCTCTTGTATTCAATTCTTGTCTTCAAGTCCGGGATTGGTACTAGTAGGTTGCTAGTAGTGTTGATTACTCCTTGTAGTTGATGCTAGTTGGTTTATTTGGTGGAAGATCATATGTTCAGATCCTATATGCATATTTTTACCCCTCTGATTATGAACATGAATATGCTTTGTGAGTAGTTACGTTTGTTCCTGAGGACACGGGAGAAGTCTTGCTATTAGTAGTCATGTGAATTTGGTATTCGTTCGGTATTTTGATGAGATGTATGTTGTCTAGCCTCTAGTGGTGTTATGTGAACGTCCACTACATAACACTTCACCATTATTTGGGCCTAGAGGGAGGCATTGAGAAGTAATAAGTAGATGATGGGTTGCTAGATTGATAGAAGCTTAAACCCTAATTTATGCATTGCTTCGTAAGGGGCTGATTTGGATTCATATGTTTCATGCTATGGTTAGGTTTACCTTAATACTTTTGTTGTAGTTGCGGATGCTTGCAATAGAGGTTAATCATAAGTGGGATGCTTGTTCAAGTAAGAACAGCACCCAAGCACCGGTCCACCCACATATCAAATTATCAAAGTGCCGAACGCGAATCATATGAACGTGATGAAAACTAGCTTGACGAAATTCCCATGTGTCCTCGGGAGCGTTTTTCCTATTATAAGGGTTTGTCCAGGCTTGTCCTTTGCTACAAAAAGGATTGGGCCACCTTGCTGCACTGTGTTTACTTTTGTTACTTGTTGCTCGTTACAAATTATCTTATCACAAAACTATCTGTTACCACTTATTTCAGTACTTGTAGAGAATACCTTACTGAAAACCGCTTATCATTTCCTTCTGCTCTTCGTTGGGTTCGGCACTCTTATTTATCGAAAGGACTACGATAGATCCCCTATACTTGTGGGTCATCAATCGGCGTCCAGAAAAGGATGTCAAAGATGGCATCTGTTGACAACAATGATACTACCTTCGGCCATGTGTTTTGGATACAAACTCCTACTAAACGTCACGAACACGCGCAAAAAGTTTTCGCCAAGGGCACCTCACGTAGACACGTACCTAGTTCTTTTCTTTATACTTCTTTTAACTCACGGTTACAAGGTGCCCTGTGCATGTGTGTATATATACATTGTGTGTATATACATACGCATCCGGCCAGTAACTAACATACCCAAAACAGAATCGGACACATATACTCTATCTTGTACACATATACTCTATCTTGGACTCGGAGTGCACTTCCTGTACGAACTAGACATGGTCACTTTCTAGAACTAATCATGGTTACCTTGATCACTATTAGACCTAAACCAAACTTCTTTTTATTTCATCTGACGAACTATACCTGGACCAGGACTAGCACTTCCACGCCATACATAGCAGGATGAAAGCACTTGCACTAACAAAACAAACCCAAGCTTGTCTACAAGGAAACTAACTCAAGAAACTGAAGCTGAAAATTAAACCTGTTGTTCAATGCACAAGAATAAGATTAAGAAGATATCTGATGTCTATGAATTTGCCGATGTCCTTGACCGATGAACAATAATGGGTTGCGTCCATAGCAGATCCAAATCCCATATTGTATTGAAGGTTGATTCAGTTGTGCGGCTGTCATTAGATCTTGCCAGCACCAAAGCAATGCAAGTGCAAGTCACAAAGACAGACTCTGCCAAAGGTGTTTTCCGGAAGCTTGAATGCATCTGTGAATGTCCCGGTAGAGGGATCGTACACTCGCAACACAGGAACCAACAAGCGTCTAGTATGATAGTCTGTGAGCAATTTTACACCATCCACCATTATCATCAATGGTTGGACCATATCAACAGACATGGGCATCGGAATCGCATACACCTTCATCCATATGCTATTGTCCACATCAACTAGGAGCCATATGTTGGTGCGCTGTTCAGCCTCGTGTTTCTCCGTCTGGATCATGCACAGGGTATCCTCGAGCTGTGTTATGTGGATTAGCCCGGTCTGGCCCCATAGCTCAGTGTCTTCTTTCAATGGGCCTTCGATTGTCTTCCCCCACTCTTCGCTGTCGAGGTCGAAACAAAGAACACTGTTGCCTACAGGCTCTTGCTGAGAGAGGAAGTGCATGGCACCATTGACAGCGGCAGTGGAGCCTATGAAATTGTGCATGCGGACAAGGGCTGGGGGCGATGGTGCCTGCCTCCACTCACTATCGTCATGCCCTAACGTGAGAACCTCGCATGTCTGCTGGGATTGAACAACACCATATTCACCATTGTACGAGAAGCTTTCGGTTATGCGGATGGCTTTGCACGAGTTGGAGACGGCGGCGCGGCCAAGGCTGACGGCATGGAGCTTGCTGCTTCCCAATGTTGGGCTGGTCAGGAGCACCTTACCGGTGGTGACATCGACCAAGCGGACGCCGGGGGCTTCGGTGCAGTGGACGCTGACTAGGTTGCCGACACTCGAGGCGACGGAAGGGAAGGGGCCTAAGCCTTTGACCGTCCTCAAGACGTTGCCCTCCACGTCCATGACCCGCAGGCCGCCGTCGTAGGGGAAGCAGTAGGTGCCGACGAGGAGCGGCCCCGAGCGTGACCTGTGCTGGGCGATGAAGGCGGGGCCGGAGATGAGGGCTAGCCAATCCTTGGACACGCACCGGAAGCGGCACACAGACTTGAACGGCGCCCAGGAGAGGATGTCGAAGATGGCATCCCTTGGGAACGAGCCTGCAGCGGTGGCGCCGCCGTCGTCCATGCTGGTGGTGGGAAGCGGACGTCGGCTAGGATTAGGGTTAGGGTTAGAGTAGGCCGGGCCGTATGAACCACGGATCATAAGCTAACGAAATAATCGGGTCGGTAGGATCGCGTTCCCAAGTCTGGCCACCGTGGTTTTGTGACTTTTATTTAGGAGCCGTGGAGTCCGACAAGGAGCCAGAGTTCATGCCTGTTGCTTGTCCGGCAAAGAGTTAGCTTGGGGGTCTCCGTGTCCTTCGCGATGCAGACAGATTCAGATTTCTTTGTTCGCTCGGAGGTAAGGTACCGGTTGGATCAGCGATCGGGCCGCCTCGCCTCGAGTAATAATACTAGTACAACGGAACATACTCCTGATTCCAAACGGTTGGAACAAGCAGAAAGAAACTCCAAGCACAGCCAGCTGAGAGACATGTTAAAAAAAAGGCCATGAAGTAATTCATCCAGAATTGCAGCCCCAAGACTTAATCTCCAGTAAAGAAAACATCATAGATCATACTGTACAAATCCACACAAGAGCTCTTGTTTAAGGTTACATCAGATCACATTGTGTGGTTTGTCGAAAAAATCATTTATAAAAGAGACAAAGGAATCATTTGATGCACGTGTTGCAATATTTGAGACTCCTAGCTAATTGGGCCCGTAGCTCGGCCACCGGTGACGTCTAAGATGGGACAAAACACTTCAAGTGCAAGCCGCAAACACCAACCCGGCCCGAATGGTTACCCAAAAGATTCACCACGTGTGTGCATGCGCTGTCGAGCGGATCATATACTTGTAGCGTCGGAGTTGCCCCACAACTATGGAAGCAATAGAACAATAGCTTCCTACTACGATGACACATGACCCTCAAAGGCATGATTAGATCGTTGGTTGAAGCCATCGGGATTGTGTAAGCCTTGATCCAGATGCCTTTGGTGAAATCAGATATGAGCCATACAGTCGTGCAGGGATGGATGGTCATGCTTCCCTCCGAGTGAACTACGCAAAGGGTGTCATTGAGCTCGACCATATGGATTGTCAGTGTCTTTTTTTGGAACTCGTCACCGGATTTCATCGGGCCTTGGATCGACCCCTTCCACTCCTCACTCTCCAGGTCAAAGCAGAGTACATGCTCCTTGTTCTCCGAGCTGTAAAGAAAGTACATGACACCATCTATTGTGACCACAGAATTCTCGTAATAGATTAGATCAGCTGGGTGTGATTCCACTCGCCTCCATCGTGCGCCATCTTCTACCGTCAGAACCTCGCATACATTTGTGAGGCGGACCACCTTGGGGGCGCCTGACGGAGTGGCATAACCGAAACCCATGGCATCGATATAGCGCTCTTGATTGCCCATCTCTATGGAAGTCATCAGCATGCCGGTGGCCAGATCGATTAGGTTGAGGACGCTTCCATGGCGTGTGGCGCAGACAGAGCCATCAGGGCCGGAGCAGATCTTCCAAGGGTTACCTACGGCCTCGACCACCCTCACGATGTTGCCGTCCAAGTCCACTAGCTGCAGCTCTCGGCGTCCTTTTGATCCACCGAGGTAAGGGCTGGCAACTAGGAGGAGATGCGGCTCGTTGTGGGCTTTGTGCGCCGCGAGGAACGAAGGGTTGGAGACGAGCGCGTGCCACCCCTTGGACACGGACAGGAGCCGGCATGCCGACTTAACCGGCAACCAGGAGAGTATCTCCGAGATGGCGTCGTTCGGTAGCGACGTTGCCATGATCGATCGGTGGCTGGAAAGGAACCACCGGCGAGTCTTTTCTTTGTGAGACTCAACGATCGCTCGTGTGGCCACCTGCCCGGTATTTAATCAAGCTGACAATTACCCAGACAGACTTCCATTAGGATTATGGCGGGCAGACACGGTCTCGTATCCTCGCTAAAAGAAAAAAGAAAAACACACGGCCTCGTACTTGTTGTATACGGAAACTGCAACCCACTAGTTTTTGAACAATTCGGAAAGAGATTGTATTGTGATTCGTGACAATTGCTGAAACTAAAGACAGAGAACTATCACATCATCAACACATAAAATAAAAGTTTTCCACATAAAAAATAACCCACTGATTTTCGGTAATATTCCTGCTACTCGTTAGAAAAGTATTCCATATGAAAAATAGCATATGATCATGTAAAGTGTTTTTTTAACTTGGTAAAGACGCAAGCGACGCAGCCGCCTCCTCCCTAAAAAATTAGGGTTCCTCCGCCTCCCGCCGGCGCTGCCGCCGATCCGCCTCGTCTCCGGCGGCCTTATGGCCATGGGGCGCGGTGGATCCCGGCCTTTGACGGTGGGAGGAATCCGTTTTTAGATGTATTTTCGAGTTTTGTTAGGGTTTGTGTCCTGCTCGGGAGATGAGGCGGCGGCGGCTCCCTGAAGATGGAATAAGGTTCTTTCCGCCTAGCCCCCGTTTCGTTGGTGCATCTAGCATCGTCGGTGGGCGTGTGGAGTTGTGTCTCCGGTGGATTTGCTTCTGGTGGATTTGCTCGGACCTGTTCGTCGTTCATTTACGTTTTTGTGTCTTCATATTGGATCCTTTCGTTCTACGTTCTTCATTGGCGGTGGTTTGTTGTTCTGGTGCACTGGTCCTTTGGGGTCTTAGTACGACAACTTCCCGACTGTGTACTACATCAAGTTTCGCCCGGCTCCAATGAGGGAGAGGCGATGACGACGGCGCTCCTTCATCTCGCTTCAATGCTTGTACTCTTCGCTAGGTGGTTTAAGAATCTGGATGCAATTTTTATTATTTCTGATGTTCGTTGTACTACCATGATTGAAAATGAATAAGTCGGATGTTTTCCCACAAAAAAAGTAGAGACGCAAGCGCTCATATATACGCGCTTGCGTCACGAGTGGCGGAGCTAGCCCGTGAGTGTAACCTGGCCGAGACTAACTGTGACGCACTGTGAGCTGTCATTTGCCCGTGGAAAGGAATCTTTTCCATTCTTTGGTTATGTCGCCTGATTTTCTGGGCTAGCCCGGGCAGTCGCCTGATGTGGCCGGGAGGTGGCTCCGCCACTGTGCATCACCACGAAAAATTGTTGAGTTAATTCAAAGTCCATTTATGCCATGAAAAAATATGCATCATCTCTGGATAAGGTCGTCGCTCGTCACCACAAAAGATTCGGTCCCAACCTCTCCTTCCCCTCACACCTCGCGCCATTGCATTCAAAGTCCCTCATCTCAGCCTTGTCACCGGCCACACGCAACTTGTTGTGTTTTTAGAATGGTTGGATTAATATATAGTCTAGGATGATATACATAGTTGTTCGAAATGTTGTCTCCTTGGAGCCCGAGCTAAACTTATGTTTTCATAGATGTCTCCCTTTCATATGAACATAAAGTCAGTGTTTCTGTCGGTTCCTTGAAATAAATAAAGCTACACTAAAAATTCTTACATAATTGTCATCCGAGCTCTGCTCTTTGTGTCTTTATGTTCCTACAAGTCTCCAACAAAAAACCATAGTAGGTTACAAGGCCACACAAGAGATTTGATTTAAGGTTACATCAGATCACATTATTTGGCTACTCAAAAAAATCCTTTATAAAAGATATCAAGGATTCATGTGGTTTTGGCTTGTCAAACAGATCCTTTATAAAAGAGATCAAGGATTCATCTGGTGTAGCCACTGGTGACATCTTGGCTGAGACAAAACACTTCAAGTGCAAGCCCCAAACACCAACATCACCCAAGAGGTTACGTGGATGCTTCGCCAAGTGTGTGCATGTCCCATTGAGCGGATCATAGAGTTCTAGCGACGGAGTTGCCTCACCAAAATGGATGCAATAGAACAATAGCTTCCCATCACGACGCATCATCCTCAAAGGCCTAACGAAATCCATGGATGGAGGCATCAGGATCGTGTACGTCTTGACCCAGGTGCCCCGGGCGAAATCAGACATGAGCCATATAGTTGCGTGACGACGGCTAGTCTGGCGCCCCACCAAGTGAACAATGCAAAGGGCGCCATCGAGCTCAACCATACGAAACTTCTTTGGTAACTCATCACCTGATCTAACTGGGCCTATGATTGACGCCTTCCACTCCTCGCTCTCGAGGTCAAAGCAGAGTATAGCGTTCGCCGAGCCATAAAGGAAGTAGATGACACCATCTATCGTGACCACACAATTCTGGTGACAACGGCCGTCGGCTGTAGTTGGTGGTGGCTGGACCTTCCTCCATGTTCTGGCTTCATCATCTTCTAATAATGTGAGAACCATGCAAGTTTGCTGCTGACCATGTGTACTACTATTCATGATACAGACCACCTTGTACATGCCTGACCGGGCGGCATAGCCGATGCCAAAGGTATAGTCTCCATAGTCCATCCCTGTGCAAGTCCTCAGCACGATTCCCGTCGTGAGATCGATCAGGTTGAGGACGTCATAGTGGCGGGTGGCGCACACAGGGCCGTCGGGGCCAGAGAAGATGGTCCAGAGGTCACCTGCGGCCTCGACCACCCTCAGGATTCTACCGTCCATGTCCACCAGCCGCAGGTCGCTGTGTCCTTCGCCGGCTAGACCATGGAAAGAGTTGGCGACGAGGAGGAGATGCGGATCGTTGCGGGCTTGGTGCGCTGTCATGAACGCAGGGTCGGAGATGAGCGTGTGCCACCCCCTTGACACGCACCGGCATCGGCACGCCGACTTCACCGGCAACCAGGAGAGTATCTCGGATATGACGTCGTTTGGCAGAGACGTCGGCATCATCGCAAAGTATCTGCGGGACTCGAGGATCGTCGCCGATGTGTTCACCTGGTAGGAGTATTTCTTTTTGAGGCGTACCTGGTAGGATGAGTATTTAAGGAAGCGGATGCCTGATGAAACCCAAACAGAACTCGCAAGGAGATCGGCAGACAAAACGGCCAACTATTTGTTTTTTTTTAGGGGAGGCCAACTATTTGTTGACCCAGTACCACGTAACTATATATTATTGTTTGTGCTGTTAGCGGACCGCTGCTCAGCCCGGCCCACTAAAATAAAATATGTGCAGTGCATGTGAGACTCTTTTTTTCCTCCCTATAAAAATGACTGGTTCTTTAAAGGCTGTGAGACATGCGGTGCACCGTGCACGTGAGACTCGCAAACCCCTAAAAAAACGTGAGTCTTCTTTTCGACGCACGGAGTGAATATTCATGCCTCTGTCTGTTTACTTGGATTGGACTCGGCAACGGCGACACTTTGCACCGTCATCTTCTTGGAGGCGTTGTCATGGAGCTCAGGAGTCTTCGGTTGGGTCTTGACGAGGTGTTAGCTTGTTCTAGGTTATTGTTGTATCTTTTGATCTGCTTTGTAAGAGTGTCTCCTCATCATAATGTATCGTTCAGTCATGTACTTTATTATGTTGCTTTATCTATCTATAATATATAAAGCGGGGAGAAAGTTTATTTTGAGATGGAGTGAATATTCATAACTTCCAAACGACGGCCCAAAAACTGATTTGCATGAGCGCCCGTGTTTCTGTTTCTATCCACCATATGTTCTGTGAACACGAAGTTCAGAATTAATATTTTCGGTAATATTCCTGCTACTCATTACAAAAGTATTCCATATGAAAAAAAACAGATGACGATGAAAAGTGTTACGAAGAAAAAGAAGAATGTGTTAAAATTGTCTGCAAAAGAATGTTCCCACTAGCATCACATGATGTGCCTCTAGTTCACATAAGTTTTTCACATTGTTATGAATGGAACAATGTTTTGCTCCATCTTATTATCACTTTCTCACGGTTCGTGTACACATAATTTTGACTGCAAGAAACTTCTTGGCTGGATTATTAGTTTCTCAAATTTTACTTGTTCACTAGTGTTGGAAAATGTTTTTAATATACTCGGACATTTTCTTTGCAAGTGTTTGTTTCTTCTAATCAGTCTTATCACACTTGGTGGGTGTTAGTGCAATCTTATAATTTTCTAATGGTTTTTTTATTGAAAGATTGTAGGTGAGACAATGTGGGCACCGGAATTTAAACCCTGGAGGATGGAGTCATTCCCCCACAACTTCACCACAAGTTGCAGTTCTTGTATTGATGTTTGTGATCACCCAAAAAATTCTCAAAATTTGTCAAATTTTTCAGGTGATAGCGTACTTCTAAAATTTCTTCGGACACGGGCTTTCTGCTGCATTATTAATACTTATAAAATATTCTCTTCCAGAATATTTCTGTATGTACCCAATAGTAATTACAAGAACTGGTTTGAGCCTCATGAACACTTTAGCAATTACTGTAAAGCATATTCATGTGTTAGAAGCAAGGACAAAATGGCAGTAAACATCAGACATTTTATTTGAGGAATGAAAATGCCTAGGGACATCAGTTATTCAAAAATCAACTCACTACACAGTCATAAGAGCATCACCTATTTACGGAAGTGTTTTCCAGTGAACATTGACTTCCTCATGCTTGCTCGGAATCAAATGCGTAGTTCTCCAATACTCAATTTGTGGCTCTCGCTAGTTATCAGCATTCACAATGATCACTTCACAGCTAGGGTGGAAAGTCTCAACAACCTTCCTGAATTCAGCCATTGCTGCTGCAGCACCCGCATCATGCTGTGAAAACTCCATGAGCATGCGCTTCAAGTGTGGCAGATGCTCTATGCCAGACAGACCACTTGACTTCTCCGAAACGTGTTGTTCCAACTTCAGCTCAAGCACTCGAACCTTCGATAGAGCGCCAGTCATGAAGATCACTGATGGCGAGTTGCATCGAATGGAAAGCTTCCTAAGACTCTTAAATCCGACACTCAGAAACGTGACTTGTTTCTTATCCCCAGACGTCTGTGTAAAATTACAAAACAGTTCCAGTTCAATCAAGCTTTCCATTTCTCCGAGCTCCTGAAGGATATCCGCATCGGCGCTCATCCCGATATTGCTGCACGAAACTGTGAGCACTGACCTCAACTTGCCTATCCCAGTCGGCAACCTCGCATTTCCAGCAAGCAGATGCTTTAGCTTTTCCAGCTTGAGAATGCTGGGAGGTAGCTCTTTTACCTTTGTGGATCTCACATCCAGTGTCTCTAGGCATTTTAGCTCCCCAATCTTTGTTGGGAGCACACTGACATCTGTTCCCCTGAGGTTCAAGTACCTGAGAAGTAGCAATCCGCAGAGACCATCAAGGCACAGTGGGCCTTCACAGTCTTCAAGGTCCAGAACTCGTAGCACACTGAGATAATTCAGACGAGGCATGCCACCGGTGTGAGCAAATACGGCGATCGAGCGAGCACGAGAAACTTTCGCCCCATCGATTTGTGCAACAGCCTGGTCATATTTACCACTGTTCAACAAAGACAGATGCCGGATGGTGCGATAGCCACGTGGGACAAATTTCTGTTGAGCATATGCCAGAGCAACAAAATTATCTTCCGTGGACATGCACACGATGAAATCATGAATTACTGGAGAACAATGCAGCTCCAAGGGGTGCCATAATGGTTCAGTCGTGATGGCTGGATCAAGTTTCTGTCAATGAGCTCATTTATGTAGTCTGTCGCTGTTTCCTCCATGTCTCTATAACAGCATTCATTGATGAGCCCTTCTGCAGTTAATCGCCTCGCAAGACGCTCTATTTCGATCTCATGGTTCTCAGGAAATATGCTCAGATACAATAGGCATGGCTTGAGATGAGCAGGAAGATTGTTGTAGCTAAGTTTGATTATCTGTTTCATGTCTTCTAGCTCTGAATTTGCCCGCCATTTCAGGCCAGACCGCTCAAACTCATCTCTTGTGTGCACCTTGCTGGCTAACAAGCCACCCACGCTTACTATAGCGAGTGGCAAACCCCCACACTTTCTCATGATCTGAGCTGAAACATCCTTCAAATGGGGAGGGCACCCACCCACATTGCCAAAAGTTGTTCGGGAAAACAAATCTTCGGCGTCGGCTTCGCCCAGAAGACGGTTGTTGTAAACATGGTCGCCTGAGGCGTTTGCAACAGCCTCAATTCTTGTTGTGGTGATTATCCGACTTCCGAGATTGTTCTCTGGAAAACACTCGTTGATGATCTCCCAATCTTGAACACTCCATACATCATCAACCATGACAAGATACCTATTTAATGACAATGATCCAAAGGAAGTGATCAGTGAGAGAGCATAAATGTATATATGTCAACCAAGAGAAAACATGACTATGTGATGTTTTTATCGATGATTGATTAGATGATGTGTAGGGCAAGTGCAACAGCGTACCTCTTGTCTTTGAAATAATCCGTCAGCTCACTAATCAACATATCTACATCATAGGCACCAACAGCTCGCCCTCTGTACTCGCGGTCCACTTGGAATAGCACACTGCCGAGCACCTTGGCAATGTCGGAGGTCCGGCCGGCCCGCACGGACGCGCGGCACTCGAACCCCTCACCGACGAGACCATACACCTCCCTGGCAAGCGCGGTCTTCCCGGAGCCGGCCATGCCGACGATGGACACCACCTTCAGCCCGCCAGAGCCCGCTCCGGTACACCATCGCCGCCACCTCGTCCCGTGGCCCGTCCATGCCGACGAGGCTCGCGCTGTCGGCGTGGCTCGTGATGAGCCGTGGGTCGGCGTAATGGGACCCCGCCATGCCGATCTGCGGGCCTAGGGTGTAGCTGTAACGCTTCCGCCGCTCGGCCACCTCGAGGACGCGCCTCCAGAGTTCCCGCGGCTCGGTGGCGATGAGGAGTCGGTCGGGGACGGTGGTGAGCCTGCGGACGCCGCGGCGCAACCACCGGGCGAACTGAGAGGAGGTGCCGGTGTCGGCGTCGTGAGTGCCGTCGTCGATTTGGCCGGCGGCAAGGCTGAGCCAGTCCTCGATGTCGTAGGCTAGGTCGCGGAGCTGGTGGACCCAGATCATGGTCTGGACGTCGGGCTCCTCGAGTTCGTCGCAGCAGAGGATGGCGAGCTGGATGCATCTAAGCTCGGACTGGAACAAGGCCACGTCCTTTCGTAGCGACGGCGACATCTTCGCAAGTTTCTGCGGGACTGGAGACGATCGCCGTTGTGGCCACCTGCTCCATATTTAATAACGAAGCTGATCGAACCCACACGGACCTCCACAAGGATTCGGACTGGGCTTTTGCACAATTTGTTTGGAAAGACATTTTATGGTAAGTTACCATTGGTAACACTGATTGTATGGAAACAGATACTGAAAATCAAAGACGGTGACCGATCACCTGCGCTGCCCTGTTTGGGAAAAAGAAAAATAATCGGAAACTCCTACGGTGCTACGGTAGTATTTGAAATGTTACCTATGGAATTTCCTGGCACCCCTTCCCCCCTCCGATCCTGCTCCCGCCGCCGCCACTGAAGGACAGGGCCGGTCCTGAGACTTTGGGGGGCCGGGGCAATACTAAAACTCGAGGCCCTTAATATAGACATCATAATTATAACAATGAAATATGTATATATGAAATATTATCAATAGCACTTAAATGAATTCCAAATCATTATGCGAATCAAATAATTTATACATACTATTACCTTAAGATTTTCTTCTAACATTCTTCGATGCAAAGTCACTTATCATGGGGTCAATGTCAATCTCATCCAATAATTTCTTCTCGATGCATAACATAGCCAAGCCATTTGACGTCTGCTGAGTCATTGTTGACCTCAAATAATTCTTCAATAATTTCAACTTCAAAAAGCTTCTTTCGACTGATGCGACTGTCACAAGCACAGTCAATAAGATGCGATAAGGAAAGCAGATTGTGCATGAATTGCCTACATTCTCGGAGCCACTTACATTGTTATGGCCGATTTTGGTGTCAACATTTTCTTCTCGTTGATCATATTCTGAATTCCCAATAAGTTACTGCTCTTCCTCTATGGCAACCATCTCCAACTAATCATCTTAGTTTATCGAAGCGGTGCAAGCACCATTATTACTCTTGAGAAATTTGTGCATATCTCCTTGTTGTGGTTGTACCAATTGATCGACGGTCTTCTAACTATTCCTATTATCGCGACCCGACGCATACGTCCTGTGTCTCATTGTGATTTTACCAATTTAATACACAATGCTGAAAAAAATTTGCATCAATTGTTGCAGGGTACCGGCTTATGCATCAAGGAACGACAATATGATACCTGATGAGCGATTCGGTGATGAGTGTTAGTGCGTGTGCCTGCACAAAATTACAGATCGGGTCCCTAGAATTGAAATCAGTGGAGAACTAGATTAGACGTACGTGTTCCTAATTGCCTATATAGAGTTACAGATGGGGGCCATAGGAACTGAAATCAACAGCTAATTAGGTTGGAAATTACCAGGACAAAGGAGGGCGTCCGCGGCAGTACCAGTACGAACATTGGGCGTCGGCGGCTTAGGGCTCGAATAGCTGTGCCTGCCTGATTGCCGTGATGGAATTGGAAGGGCTTGCGTCGATCACTCCTTTTTTCATGTGAAGGACTCGCTCCCGGAATAACAAACAAATCCATCGCTGGGTGGGCGATCGGCCTGCTGCCTTCTGCGCTCGCGCGTCTACGTACAAAGACTAAAGCCCAGCGCCCAGCGCTTTCATTTTTTCCTGGATCTTGGGGGGCCGGGGCGGCCGCCCCCCCCCCCCCCCCCCCCCCCCGTCAGGGCCGGCCCTGCTGAAGGATGCCTCCGGTCAAAGGCCGCGAGCCGACGGCGGCGGCAGGTCCTCATCCTCCTCACGCGACTGATGGTGGCGGGTGTCGTGGGAGGAAACCTGACAATAAAATAGGGGGTATGTATGAAGAGGCAAGATCCTAACTACGGTGAGGTTGTGCACGCAAGATTTACGAGTTCAGACCCTTCGCAGAGGAAGT
Organism: Aegilops umbellulata; assembly: GCA_032464435.1. Taxonomy (NCBI): domain Eukaryota; kingdom Viridiplantae; phylum Streptophyta; class Magnoliopsida; order Poales; family Poaceae; genus Aegilops; species Aegilops umbellulata. Next base: position 415,301,306 of record CP136059.1, on the reverse strand, counting down.
AACAGCTCTATGTTTCGGTGCCCAGAGGCTTGGTCGATTGGATTATGCGTGAAGTTACAGGGGGTGCGAACCCTTGTCCCAGAGGAGGGAGTGGCTTATATAGAGAGCGCCAGGACCCCAGCCGTCTCCCGTTACATAGGGTTCAATGTACATAAAGAGGGGACGTTACTGGTAATGTCCGCATTAAAGTCATATAAATGACCATTAAGACTTCGGAGTGAACGTCTGACCGTTGCCATGCAGAGTGATCTTAGATCTTCTGTACTCCAAGTGGTTTTTGATATGGTCGAGTGATTATATCTCTGTCGAGTGGAACCGTTGGTCGAGTGGGTTGCACCTTGAGGTGATCCCAGTTGGTAGAAGTTGTTGCCTTTTGAATGTCCTTGACTGTAGGGCAGTGTCCTTGGGAAGGGTGCTTAGATCAGGTCTATTGCCCTATCCTAGGTACATGTCATCGCCATTAGCCCCCGAATGGTTCTGGGTTCGAGTGGAGAAGAAGTTGAAGATGGTTCCGACCCAATTTTCATGCTTCGGAAGCATTTTACTTGGACTTGGTGAACCATGCAAAAAAACTTCGACCTCATTTTCAGTCGCCTGGAGCCATTCAGAGGTTGTCGAGTGAACTTTGCTGATGAGCTTCGAATGCTAATATGGTATAAAATCTTCGGCGCGATCGACTGCGCTGCCGCTCCCGGATCTCATGGGATTCGAAATTTGGGGAAGCGCGCGAGACGGGGAGGGCCGCAGTAAGTGAAACGGATTAGGCAGGGACGCCTCTATCTCCGCGCCACCTTTTTCGCCATGTATCGAGCGCGCGACTGTTGCGGGATTTGACGAGATTGCCTGGGCCCACAAGTCAGTCACTCGGGGAACAGGCCCATATAAGGTGTCCGGGCTGGTGTTTTTTGCACAATGCGTCCTATTCTCTTTCTTCCTCCTCTACTTCTCCACTGCGTCTGCCTCCACTCTCGGCGCCGCCGCTCAATCCAAGCACAACCCGTTGCGATGGGGAAAGAGAAGACGACGGCTCTGGAGCGCGCGAAGAAGGCGACGGCGAAGGCGAAGGGCAAGAAGATGAGTCGGGGAGGGTCGTCGTCGAGATCTGGCCTGCCGCGAGGGTGGATCCAGGGCGACTGGATCCGCTCCACGATCCAGCAGGAGGATTTGGAGGATCTGGTCGAGGGGGGACTGATTCCCCATGGTTCCTGGCGACTTCCGGAGGACGAGACCGAGCCGCAGCCGCAGGAGGGTGAGTGTGTCCTTCTTGCGACCCACGTAGACCGCGGTTTCTCTTTGCCTCCCCATCCCTTTTTTCGGGGTTTTCTGAACTTTTTTGGAGCTCAACTTCATCACTTTTCTCCCAACACCATCACATACCTTGCTGCATTCGTGTCCATGTGTGAGAACTTTCTGGGTTGTCGACCGCACTAGGGTCTCTTCAAACACATTTTCACTTGTCGTTCTCAGTCTGTAAAAAAGGCTAATCCGAGTGATGAGAGGACACACATGATCCAGATGTGTGGAGGTCTAGGGATCCAGATGAGGGGTAAAAGCACTTTCCCAGCTATGATTCTTCTTGAGTCAGTCAGAGGATGGCAGTCGACCTAGTTCTATTGCAAGGACCGGCCGACCCCTGGTCAGTCGACTGGCCTCCCTCCATTTTCCATGGACCGAGTTGAGAAGCCCTCTTCTTTGAAAGTGACTCCAGCTGAGAAAGTGGAGGTGAATATGTTGGTTGAGCGAGTAGTCCAGCCTGTCCGCGATGGTGTGACTGGCATGGATTTGCTGGAGGTTTTTCTCGGTCGACGCATCCAGCCACTTCAAGCGCGCGACCATCCGATGTGGATGTACTCGGGTATTGACGACACCGCTCGGATCCACTCGGAGGAAGTTGACGAGGAGACGGTGGCACAGTGGCTACAGGGCATCACTGGCAACAAAGACAACCCCAGGGGGTCTAGGAGGATTCCTCCACTCGACAACACCAACGAACAAGACAAGGTCTAACTCTTTTCTTCCGAGTGTCTCTTTGTTCTGACATTTATTTGTTCTCGAAACCGACTGATATCTGTTCAATCCTGTTCCTTGCAGATTTATACTGAGATGTACTCGATGCCCAACGGAGAGCAGGTGCAGGAGCAGGAGCAGGAGGGAGAGGTGAGCGGAGGCGAGAGCGGCGACTGGTAATCTGATGGGGGAGAAGACGAAGAGAGTGAAGACTCAAGCAATGGTGAGGAAGTCGAGTCCCCACCTCGCTCGGAAAGACGCTCCAAGCAGAGGCAAGATCCAGCGAGTGTTCGTGGCAAAGCGACTGCTCCGACTAGTCAGACCTCAAAGCGCACTCGAACATCTTCTCCCGTGCCGACTGAAAAAGCTCCGAAGCAGCCCAAAGTCGCGCCATCAAAGCCCCAGAAGGCCTTGCCTAAAATCAAAGTGGCCATTCCCATCGCTTCTGGGTAATCCTTGAGCTCGACTTCTTAGTTTTGCATGACTTGATCTTTGGTGGACTCACTTTCTTGTTCTGACCGAGTGAATTTTGAAATTTGTAGTGCTGCTACCTCTGGGACTTCTATTTATAAAGATGATGATGATGATGATGATGAGATGGAAGACGCGGTCACCTCCAACGCGGGTATAACTCTTGTCATCTTGTCTTTACTCCATCAACCATTTTGGCGGTCGACTGAACTCTTGTGATCGATTCTTTTGCAGCTCCGCTCAATGTTATTGAACTTCTAGACGATGACAGAGATGTGCCATAGAGGCCCACAGGAAGGGGGGGCAGGACTTCGGGCAGGAAGGCACCAGCTAGCAAGACGCCCCAGTCGACGCCGGCGACGGAACCGGTGATTCAGCAGTCCAGAGACCTCAACCGGGCTTCTGTTACTTTTGTCGTTTCATTGTCGAGTGCACAGCCTTCAACATCGACTACACTGGCCCTTGTTTCATCTGTGCAACCCCAAGCCTCAGATTCTCGAGCTGCTACAACCGATCCACCATCTTCACTTTTCACTGCCCATCATGTCTCGGAGGACCATGTGGGCGCCGCCAAGGAAGCTATACGCCAGGCGGGCCTTATGATGGAGCAGATGAAAGTGGTGCGCGAGGCTAGTCAAGCTGCCTATGATGCCAGCTCAGCACTCCAGTCCAATGTCCAGGTTAGCTAATTTCCGACTGATCTCCTAGCTTGTCGCTTGTTCTGTTAGGATATGCTACCTGAAAAACCTTTATTGTGCTTCTACTTGTCAGTCTGCAGTTTGCACCTGTACACCCGCTGGGTGTTTCGATTTTCGCCAAGTAATTTTTCTGCTTGAGTCGACTAGGTTGTGTCGATTGTAACTTTGAACCAGTGGGGGCACGCAGAGTGCACCCACTAGGTGTAGTCTCCAAGGCCACCATCGAATGTATGATTCGGTGGGGGTCTTGATAAAAATGTTGCTTTTCAGTTCTTCCACTCGGTCTGGGCGGACCATGTCGAGTGGAACCTAAACAAGTGGGGGCACGCTGAGTGCACCCACTGGGTGTAGTCCCTGAGACCACGATCGACTGCGGGCAGTCGGTTGCGGTCTGAGAATAACTGTTGCTTCTCTATCTTTTTTTTCTTTTCCACTGGGTCTGTGCGGACCATGTCGAGTGGAACCTGAACCAGTGAAGGCACGCTAAGTGCACCCACTGGGTGTAGTCCCGGAGACTATTGTTGAATGTTCGATTCGGCAGTAGTCTTAGAACTTTTTTGCTTGGAAAGCGACCAAAGTCTGTATCTGTTGACTGATTGTCCTCTGACCGCAGAAATCTTGTGAACTTGGAGCTCGGTTTGCTGACTTAGAGCAGAAGCAGATCCAGCTCAATCTTGATCTGGAGTTGGCTAGGGAGAACTTGCGGAAGGCTAAGGATGATGTTGCTGGTATGGAAAACTTGTCGACTGACTCTTTTCTGAATCCGAGTATTATTTCCTTCCTCTGAACTAAGCGTTATTTCTTTCAGAGAAAATGAACCAGGCTTTGGCAAAGAAGGACCTTGACCTTGCAGCCACACAGAAAATAGCAGAAGAGAAAATGGCACTCGCCGACCAGAAGCTGGACTCAGTCGGAAAGCTGGAGGAGGAGAACACCAAGTTAAAGGCTGCCCTTGATGAAGCCAACAAAGAGGTGACTCGACTAAAGAAGGACAAAGGGACCCTAGCCGACAAAGTGGAAGACATCACCCGCAAGAGAGATGAGCTGGAAAATTATCTGGGAGGACTCACCAAGAAGTTATTCCTTATGCTTGAAGGTATTTTCTTTGTCCGATTGATTTGCTTTCGTCGACTAGTCATATAACCGTCAACTCATTGTTTCTCTGTGAGTGCAGAATTTTGTCAAAACTTTGAGGCACAGATTGGTCGAATCGAAACGAGCTTGGACCCTATCAACTCCCCTGTTAAGGATGAAGCCGCCATGAACGTGCTCCGACTGGAATCTCGTCTGGCTAGCGTCGTCGACTACCTTGCTCGACTGAAGGTTGCGGTGTCGCGGATCGACACAACGCTCTGGCCAAGGGCGACGCTCCAGAATGACCTCGAGTCTCTGATGACTCGACTCAATGAGATCCCCGGTCTAGTGCAGGAATGGAAGAAGTCTTCTGCCCGGTGTGGTGCTGATGTGGCTCTGTCTCTGGTTCGCGTCCACTGCAAGGAAACCAAAGAAGAGAAGCTAGCAGCGATCAAGGTTGCCAACACCAAGAAGCTTGAATTCCAGTCCTTCATGGAGACTTTTATTGCTGCTACCACTCGAATTGCAGATGGAATTGACTTGGATGAATTCGTCGAGCCTGCCAGTCCTCCTCCTGCGGAGTAAACAAACTTTTCATGACCCTTTTAAATTTGCCTCGGTATGCCGAGTGGTTTTGTAATCGTTAAACTCCTTCGGGCCTGGTGCCCTAGAACTTTAATCTGCGGTCTGGAACCTCGTGGGATTTATCTGTACTTGATTTTTCTTTGAATATGTTTGCTTTTGTTTCCAAGTGGAACTTGTATCTTCACTCGGAACATACTTTGGTACTTGTGAGGAGAAGGCCGCGAACGACCTGCACCTCGTCGTCCTTGCGGATCAGGATGGAGCGCACATTGTATTTGTGGCGCAGCTCTGAGGAAAAGGTTGCAGACGACCTGCACCTCACCGTCCTTGCCGATCAGGATGGAGCGTGTGGCCAAGTTCCCGAGAGAGAGGATCTCTCTTCACTTGGTGGGATTTTTTCAAACTTAGGCGAGTACGGGACTGCAGCTAAGCCCCCGAGTGAGAGGGTTTCTCTTCACTCGGTGGGATTTTTTCAAACTTAGGCGAGTACGGGACTGCAGCTAAGCCCCCGAGTGAGAGGGTTGCTCTTCACTCGGTGGGGTTTTTCAAACTTAGGCGAGTACAGGACTGCAGCTAAGCCCCTGAGTGAGAGGGTTGCTCTTCACTCGGTGGGATTTTTTCAAGCTTAGGCGAGTACGGGACTATAGCTAAGTCCCTGAGTGAGAGGTTTTCTCTTCACTCGGTAGGATTTTTTCAAACTTAGGCGAGTACGGGATTACAGCTAAGCCCCCGAGTGAGAGGCTTGCTCTTCACTCGGTAGGATTTTTCAAACTTAGGCGAGTACAGGACTGCAGCTAAGCCTCCGAGTGAGAGGCTTGCTCTTCACTAGGTAGGATTTTTCAAACTTAGGCGAGTACAGGACAGCAGCTAAGCCTCTGAGGGAGAGGCTTGCTCTTCACTTGGTAGAATTTTTTCAAACTTAGGCGAGTACAGGACTGCAGCTAAGCCTCCGAGTGAGAGGCTTTCTCTTCACTTGGTAGGATTTTTTCAAACTTAGGTGAGTACAGGACTGCAGCTAAGCCTCCGAGTGAGAGGCTTTCTCTTCACTTGGTAGGATTTTTTCAAACTTTGGCGAGTATGGGACTACAGCTAAGCCCCCGAGTGAGAGGGTTGCTCTTCACTCGGTAGGTTTTTTTCAAACTTAGGCGAATCGGATTCGCAGCTAAGCCCTTGAGTGAGAGGCTTTCTCTTCACTCGGTAGGATTTTGTTTTTGAAACTTAGGCGAATCGGATTTGCAGCTAAGCCACCCACTGGGAGATTTTGAACACATGTATAAGTAACAACAATCATTTAGGAGACTGTAAAACTGTGTCTTTGATAAACAAACTGAAAGGTACTTCTTATTACATCTCAACAGTCTGAATGCTTAAGTATAAAAATGGCGGAGCAGCTCCGCGTTCCAAGTGCGTGGCTCATCTTTATTGTGCTCCACATTGTAGAGGTGATATGCTCCATTGTGGAGTACCTTGGTGATGATGAAGGGACCTTCCCAAGCGGGAGCAAGCTTGTGCGCCCGTTGCTGATCCACTCGGAGAACCAGGTCTCCCTCTTGAAACGCTCGACCTCTCACGTTTCTAGCATGGAATCAACGAAGGTCTTGCTGATAAATGGTCGACCTGATCAAGGCCATTTCTCTTTCCTCTTCCAGAAGATCAACAAAGTCTTGTCGGGCTTGTTCTGCTTTGGATTCTGAGAAAAGTTCCACTCGGGGTGCATTGTGAAGTAAGTCACTCGGAAGCACGGCTTCAGCCCCATAGACCAAGAAGAAGGGAGTTCGACCAGTCGACCGATTTGGAGTTGTTCTCAATCCCCAAAGTACCGATGGCAGCTCATCAACCCAGGCGCCTGCTGCATGCTTGAGGTCACGCATCAGTCGGGGTTTCAACCCTTTGAGGATCAAACCGTTTGTTCTTTCTGCTTGCCCATTCGACTGTGGGTGGGCGACTGAAGCATAGTCGACCCGAGTGCCTTGGGAAGCACAGAAAGCTCTGAACTCATCCGAATCAAAGTTTGACCCATTATCTGTGATGATGTTGTGTGGAACTCCATATCTGAACGTTAACTCTCTGACGAAGCTGACAGCAGTACTTGATTCGAGGTTTTTGATAGGTTTAGCTTCAATCCATTTAGTGAACTTGTCGACTGCTACAAGCAGATGAGTGAAGCCACTCCTGCCAGTCCTCAGAGGACCAACCATATCCAATCCCCAAACAGCAAAGGGCCAGACGAGTGGAATGGTCTTCAAGGATGATGCAGGCTTGTGAGACATGTTGGAGTAGAACTGACAGCCCTCACACTTGTCGACTATTTCTTTTGCCATCTCATTAGCACATGGCCAGTTAAACCCTGCTCGGTATGCTTTGGCCACGATGGTCCGAGAGGACACATGGTGACCACAGGTCCCCCATTGGATATCATTGAGGATCATTCGGCCTTCTTCTGATGTGATGCATTTCTGAGCGACTCCAGTAACACTCTCTCTGTACAACTGTCCACCCATCACAGTAAAGGCTTTGGATCGACGGACAATCTGATGAGCCTCTTCTTCATCCTCTGGGAGCTCTCTCCTGACAATACATGCAATATACGGCACTGTCCAATCAGGAATGACGACCAAAATCTCCATGACCAAGTCGAGCACGGCTGGGATTTCAACTTCAGTCGGATCAACAGAACTCTTAGGCTACGGGGGCTCTTCTGTGAAGGGATCCTCTTGAACCGGTGGTGTGTAAAGATGCTCCAAGACACATTGTGTGACGCCCCCAATTCAATCGTACACTAATCGTGCACGCAAATGTGTATGATCAAGATCAGGGACTCACGGGAAGATATCACAACACAACTCTAAAACATAAATAAGTCATACAAGCATCATAATACAAGACAGGGGACTCGAGGGCTCGAATACAAGTGCTCAATCATAGACGAGTCAGCGGAAGCAACAATATCTGAGTACAGACATAAGTTAAACAAGTTGCCATAAGATGGCTAGCACAAACGGGGATACAGATCGAACGAGGCGCAGGCCTCCTGCCTGGGATCCTCCTAACTCCTCCTGGTCGTCGTCAGCGGGCTGCACGTAGTAGTAGGAGTCGTCGTCGAAGGTGGCGTCTGGATCCTGGGCTCCATCGTCTGGTCGCAGCAATCGGGTAAAGAAATGGGAAAAAAGGGGGGAACAAGGCAACCGTGAGTACTCATCCAAAGTACTCGCAAGCAAGGGGCTACACTACATATGCATGGATATATGTGTTAAGGGCCATATCAGTGGACTGAACTACAGAATGCCGGAATAAGAGGGGGATAGCTAATCATGTCGAAGACTACGCTTCTGGCAGCCTCTGTCTTGCAGCATGTAGAAAAGAGTAGACTGAAGTCCTCCAAGTATCATCGCATAGCATAATCCTACCCGGCGATCCCCTCCTCGTCGCCCTGTTAGAGAGCGATCACCGGGTTGTATCTGGCACTTGGAAGGGTGTGTTTTATTAAGTATCCGGTTCTAGTTGTCATAAGGTCAAGGTACAACTCCGGGTCGTCCTTTTACCGAGGGACACGGCTATTCGAATAGATTAATTTCCCTGCAGGTGTGCACCACATAACCCAACATGCCCGGCCGTGGAAGATCAACACGTCGCAGCCCCACCTAGGCCCAACAAAGAGGTCAGCACGCCGGTCTAAACCTAAGCGCACAGGGGTCTGGGCCCATCGCCCTTAGCACACCTGCACGTTGCGAGGGCGGCCGAAAGCAGACCTAGTCTGGCAGGCGTTCCAGTCCAATCCGGCGCGCGTCGCTCAGTCGCTGACGTCACGAAGTGCTTCGGCTGATACCACGACGTCGAGTGCCCATAACTGTTCCCGCGTAGTTGGTTAGTGCGTATAGACCAAATGGCCAGACTCAGATCAAATACCAAGATCTCGTTAAGCGTGTTAAGTATCCGTGAACGCCGACCAGGGCCAGGCCCACCTCTCTCCCAGGTGGTCTCATCCTTCCCTGTCGCTCCGCCACAAAAATCCACTCGCGGGTACTCCTACGAGCCGACCCGTTTTTAGTCACCACAGGTATCATGTATTATGTATATAAGTATATTCCCGTGATCACCCCCGAGTGATCACGGCCCGATAGTATAGCATGGCAGACGGACAAGAATGTAGGGCCACAGATGGAATACTAGCATCCTAAACTAAGCATGTAGGATAGCAGGTAAAGGTAACAACAGTAGTAGCAAGGACAGGCTATGCATCATGATAGGAATAACGAAAGCAGTAACATGCTACACTACTCTAATGCAAGCAGTATAGAGGAGAGTAGGCGATATCTGGTGATCAAGGGGGGGGGGGCTTGCCTGGTTGCTCTAGCAAGAGAGAGGGGTCGTCGGTGACGTAGTCGACCACAGGGGCATCAGCATCGTCACAGGGTCTACCGGAGAGAAGAGGGGGAGAAACAGTAAATACGTAGCAAGCAAGTGCATAACAGGACAACGGGCAGAGCTAGACGTGTTCTAATGCGGTATGATGTGATACCGGTGAAGGGGGGAAACATCCGGGGAAGTATCCCCGGTGTTTTGCGTTTTCGGACAAATGAACCGGAGGAGGAAAATTGCGTGGTTGTTATGTTAGGGATGTGTGGCGGACGAACGGGCTGCGTATCCGAATTCGTCTCGTCGTTCTGAGCATCTTTCATATATAAATTATTTTCATCTGACTTACGGTTTAATCTATATGATTTTTCAAAGTTTTATTAACATTCTAAAATTGTTTTAATTATTTATTTCGAATTTAAATAATGCTGATTCTTTTTATACCTAGACTGGGCCAGCGATAGTCAATGACATGTGGGGGCAGTCAAAGCCCAGTCAGCAAGTCAACAATGAACAGTCAAGGTTGACCTTGGTCAAAGTGTGAACAGTACTAGCGGGGCCTACTTGTCATAGACACTGTGTCTATTAAGTCAATTAATTAGAGATAACTAACAGGAGTGGTCCACGTGTCATTTTCTATTAAAGTAAATTAGCACTAATTTAACACTAACTAATCTAATCCTAATTAAACAAGGGGCCGGCCGTACTGGACAATGGCCCAACCGGCCACACACGCGACACACACATACCACACACCACACTCGGATGGCCATGGGCATTGGCATGGCTAGTAGCAGTAGCAGTCCATGGTAGCAGGCAGCATGGGCACTTAGTAGCCGAGCAGTGTTAGGGCATCTCCAGTCACGTCTCAGGAAGGCCTCCCCAGGCGTTTTTTGCGCCGGCGCCGAAAAATCGGTCCAGTCGCGTCCCAGGAATCCGATTTTCGCCGGCCTGGGCCGAAAACAGCGCCGGCAGACTCAGGCCGAACCCGGCGCGCTGGGGGTCGCCCGGGGGCGCCGGGCGAACTTTTTTGGCGCGAATAAGCCGCGGGCCCGCCGCGTCAGCGACACGGCTCTCTTCTCGGCCCTTCGTCGTCCTCATCGCCTCGTTTCCCACGGCGAATCAATGCCAAAGCTGCCGCGCTGCCGCGCCGGTCAGCCTGCGCCATTGATGCCTCACGGGCGGCGCAGTGAAGGCCGATGACGCGTCCCTCGCCCTCCCTCGCCCCGCCACGCGTACACACGGCGGGCACGCGTACGAGCGGCGCCTCGGTCTATATAAGACGCGCCCAGCGAGCTCGGTCTCGCCGTCTCCAGTTCATCGCACCGTTCCCTCGCCGCCGTCGTTCCCCCTCTCCTCCCTCTCGCCGTTTCTAGTTCATCGCACCCATGGCCGAGCGCTTCCCAGGCGACGGCGCGGCGGCGAACGGCTTCGGCCGCCGCCATCTTCATGAGGACGAGACTCGCCTTCTTTTCGTAGCCGAGTACCCGGTCCCGCCGGACATGCGGGTGCCCGAGGAGTGGAGGATCAGCGCCGGCGGCGTGCCGGTGCCCCCGGTACCCACCGGCGCGGCGCGGCGTGCGGAGATCGCACGCATCCGCTCGAACTTGCCGCGTGAGGCGAGGGAGGGGCCACGGTACGTCCCCGACTACCCGCTCTGGGAGCCTTACTTCCGCCGCCGTCACGCCCGACAGCTCGAGGCCACCACCGAGCGTCGTCTATGGTGGGGCGTACCCGAGCGCACGTTGGAGGCCGTCCTCGAGTACATCGAGGGCGGCAACACGCTGCGCCTCGAGTACCCCCCTCCCTCGTCCTTCTCACGCCGCCGGGGAAGCTCCTGGACCCCAAGGCGCATGGACACCGGGGGGTCCTGCTCCTCATCCGGCAGCTCGCCCTGCCTCCGCCTCGTCAAGCCGGAACCCCAGGGCACGCCGGTCAGCGCGCGCACCCGCAGCTCCGGCGTCCGCATCGGCGCCAACGCCTCCCCACCCACCGGTCGCTTCGTCCTCGTCGAGCCCAAGCCGGAGCCCGTCCTCCCCGCGGAGTATGAGGAGATAGCCCGGCGCGGCTTCTCCGACGAGGACGCCCTGCGGTGGGCGCGGGACGACTACCTCCGCGTGGAGACGGTCCGGCAATGCCGGGCCCTGGAGGAGATCGCCGCCCGCAGGCGTGGGCGTGAGGACGAGCACGGCGTCGTGGTCCTCGACAGCGACAACGACGACGCCGCCCCCGGACCGTCCAACCCGCCGCGCCAGCCGGGGGAGGGATGCAGCAGGGATGGCGGAGGCGTAGGCGGGGGCGGCGGCGACGACGGCGGTGACTACACGCGGCTCTACAGCCTCCTCGGCATGTAGAACCGCGTGGACGGGCGGCGAGGGAGACGGCGGGGGGTATCCCGCGGTAGTGTTTTTTTGTAAAATATGTTTAAGTTTGAACGAACTCGCCGATGTTTGCGTTAAATTTGAGTCACGTTTGCGCCGTTTTTGATTTTTTTGACTAACCGTGGGCGCCGCGACTGGGGGGCATCACGCCCCCAGTGCGCGGTTTAGCGTCGGTGCGCCCCCAGGGGGCGATTTTTTGCCCCTCCTGGGGTGCCAACGGCTGGAGATGCCCTTAGCAGCAAAACGGCACTAGCAGGAGCAGCGCGCGGCGGTGGCAACTAGCAGCAGCACCAATAGTAATCAGCGGCGGGGCCATGTCCACGCGCGGGCGCGCGTGCGGGGACTTACACGGGGGTGCAGGGGCGCGCGGCCAGAGACGGACAGGGGTGCGGCGACGTGAGCAGGGGCGCGAGAGAGCGGCAGGAAGCGGCAGACGTGGCTAGGGGCGTGCGTGCGGGCAGCGTAGGGTGTAGCCGGACACGGCCAGAGACAAGGGGGGAGCACAGCCACGGGCGCGACGAATGCGCGCGGGAGCGAGCCCGGTGTGGGTATGGCGGCGCTTCGTCCATGGTAGGTGTGAGCTCGTAGGACGACACTACGGCGACGGATCGACGGCGGGGCAAGGGGGATAGGGAGGAGCAGCTCACTGTGATGCCGATGGTGAGGTCGGGGAGAGTCGGGGTTGAACGGAACGGCGGTAATCGATGACGGACGACGACAACGTACGCGATGAAGACTGGCTCGATGGCGAGCACACGGGCCACCTCGGCTCCGTTCGGTGCCCGGGACGGATGAAGACGTCCGTGGCGGGCCTCCTGGACGTCCTCCCACGCGAAGGCGACGACGGTGGCCGCGGTAATGACGATGACGAGTGCAGTCACCGTGAGAGTTTCCAAGCTCGAATTCGAGAGAAAGAAGAAGAGAGCGACGGGGGAAAGAGGGGGGAATGGACGAGGGCGACCTAGGGTTCGCGTTGGTGCAGTTATAAGCGAAGGGGATCGACGTGGCGGCCATCTACGGCCACGGCAGCCATGGATGTGCGACACGCACATCTCCTGCCTCCTCCTCTGTAGAGGAAGGAGAAGGCCGTACGTGGGTTGGGCCTCGTCACTGTAGTAGCAGGCCGCAAGTAAACAGTGTGCACTTAGCCTTTTCTCCATTTTTTTTCTTCTATTTTCTATATTGTATTCCCATTTTCTTGTGTTGCACTTATTTTCTATATAAAATCAAATTATTTAAAACCAATATTTATCACATAAATACTAGGTAGTGATTTGATTTAGCACAACAAGTTTCAATTTATTTTGAATAGTTTACAAATTTGTTTATCTTTAATTGGTTAATTTAAATGCTCTCGGTCCAGTTTTGCATATATAAGGGGCATTCCGATACTTTGTAAAATATTGATTTCTACAAAATAATTAGCTACTGAATATTTGCAACCCATTGAACATTTTCCTTTTAATGTTTGAAAACTTTTGTTGTTTAACTTTATTTTAAATTTGAGTTCAAATGGGACTTGAATCATCGCGAGATTAACATTTGTAATCGTGGTGATGTGGCATCATTATTTGAGGGTTACTGTAGCTTAATTATCTGGGCGTTACACATTGCTAGGAATGGGCTCCCGCTTGGAACCTATCTTTGTCAGGTCATCAGCCGCTTGGTTCTTCAGTCGAGGAATGTGGTGGAGCTATAGCCCTTCAAACTTCTTTTCTAACTGTCTCACAACATTGCAATAGCCAGTCATAGCTAGGCTCCTAATGTCCCACTCCTTCATCACTTGATTGACCACCAAATCTGAGTCGCCGTAGACCATTAGGCGACGGACGCCGAGTGAAATGGCCATACGCAACCCATACAGAAGTGCCTCATATTCAGCTTCATTGTTGGAGGAATCAAAGTGAATCTGGAGAGCATAACTGAGCTTGTCCCCTCGGGGGGATACCAGTACTACCCCAGCACCAGAACCATTCAGCATCTTGGATCCATCAAAAAACATAGTCCAATGCTCTAAGTGAATCTGAATCGAATGTTGCTACTCAACCCAATCGGCGAGGAAATCTGCTATGACTTGGGACTTGATAGCTTTCTTTGCCTCAAACTTGATATCCAATGGAAGGAGTTCAACCGCCCACCAGTTGCATCTCTGTTGTTCAGAATTTCTGACAATGGAGCGTCGCTGACGACTGTAATCGAATGAGCTGAGAAATAATGTGCAACCTTCTTCGTGGTCAAGTAGATTCCATAAACAAGCTTCTGATAATGTGGATATCTCTGCTTGGATGGAGTCAAGACTTCAGAAATATAGTATACTGGGCGCTGAACTTTATAGGCTTTACCTTCTTCTTCCCGCTCGACCATGAGTACTGTACTGACAACTTGTCCAGTGGCTGCAATATAAAGCAGTAAAGGCTCTTTACTGATTGGAGCAGCGAGCACCGGCTCGGTGGAAAGCAGGGCTTTGAGCTCTGCAAATGTTGCGTCAGCTTCATGAGTCCACTCAAACTTATCAGATTTCTTCATCAGTCGGTAAAGAGGCAATGCCTTTTCACCGAGACGAGAGATGAATCGACTTAAAGCGGCCAAACAACCCATGAGCTTCTGAACATCATGCACACCCACAGGGCGTTTCATTCCGAGGATGGCGCCAACCTTCTCAGGGTTCGTGTCGATCCCTCGTTCGGAAATGAGGAAACCGAGTAACTTTCCACCTGGAAGTCCGAATGTGCATTTCGATGGATTAAGCTTGATATCATACCTCCTCAGGTTGGCAAAGGTTTCAGCGAGGTCAGTCAGCAGGTCGGAACCTTTACGCGACTTAACCACGATGTCATCCATATATGCTTCCACATTCCGACTAATTTGAGTGAGCAGGCACTTCTGAATCATCCTCATAAATGTGGCACCAGCATCCTTAAGACCGAATGGCATGGTAACATAGCAAAAGCACCCGAATGGGGTGATAAAAGCTGTTTTATTTCATCGGGTCCATACAGTCGGCTCTGATGATACCCGGAATATGCATCCAAAAAAGACAAACGCTCACACCCTGGAGTTGAGTCGATAATCTGGTCGATGTGGGGGAGAGGGAAATGATCTTTCGGGAAAGCCCGATTGATATGCTGAAATCAATGCACATACGCAGTGAATCATCCTTCTTGGGGACCATGACAACATTGGCGAGCCACTCGGAGTGGTAAATTTCACGGATGAACCCAGCTGCCAGAAGCCGAGCCACCTCCTTGCCGATTGCCTTTCTCTTCTCCACGGCAGACCGACGGAGATGCTATTTAACGGGTTTTGCCTTCGGATCGACTCGCAAACGATGCTCAGCCGGTCCCCTGGGTACATGATACGTCTCCAACGTATCTATAATTTTTTATTGCTCCATGCTATATTGTCTACTGTTTTGGAAATTATTGGGCTTTATTATTCACTTTTATATTATTTTTGGGACTAACCTATTAACTAGAGGCCCAACCCAGAATTGCTATTTTTTGCCTATTTCAGAGTTTCGCAGAAAAAGAATATCAAACGGAGTCCAAACAGAATGAAACCTTCGGGAACGTGATTTTTGGAACGAACAAGATCCAGGAGACTTAGAACCTACGTCAAGAAACAAAATAGGAGGCCATGAGGTAGGGGGCGCGCCTACCCCCCCCCCCCCCAGGCGCGCCCTCCACCCTTGTGGGCCCCCTGTTGCTCCACCGACGTAATCCTTCCTCCTATATATACCTACGTACCCCCAAACGATCAGAGACGGAGCCAAAAACCTAATTCCACCGCCGCAACCTTCTGTACCCACGAGATCCCATCTTGGGGCCTGTTCCGGAGCTCCTCCGGAGGGGGCATCGATCACGGAGGGCTTCTACATCAACACTATAGCCCCTCCAATGAAGTGTGAGTAGTTTACCTCAGACCTTCGGGTCCATAGTTATTAGCTAGATGGCTTCCTCTCTCTTTTTGGATCTCAATACAATGTTCTCCCCTCTCTCGTGGAGATCTATTCGATGTAATCTTCTTTTTGCGGTGTCTTTGTTGAGACCGATGAATTGTGGGTTTATGATCAAGATTATCTATGAACAATATTTGAATCTTCTCTGAATTCTTTTATGTATGATTGGTTATCTTTGCAAGTCTCTTTGAATTATCAGTTTGGTTTGGCCTACTAGATTGATCTTTCTTGCAATGGGAGAAGTGCTTAGCTTTGGGTTCAATCTTGCGGTGTCCTTTCCCAGTGACAGTAGGGGCAGCAAGGCATGTATTTTATTGTTGCCATCGAGGATAACAAGATGGAGTTTTTATCATATTGCATGAATTTATCCCTCTACATCATGACATCTTCCTTAAGGCGTTACTCTGTTCTTCTGAACTTAATACTCTAGATGCATGCTGGATAACGGTCGATGTGTGGAGTAATAGTAGTAGATGCAGGCAGGAGTCGGTCAACTTGTCTTGGACGTGATGCCTATATACATGATCATACCTAGATATTCTCATAGCTATGCTCAATTCTGTCAATTGCTCAACATTAATTTGTTCACCCACCATAGAATACTTATGCTCTTGAGAGAAGCCACTAGTGAAACCTATGGCCCCCGGGTCTATCTTCATCATATTAATCTTCCAACACATCGTTATTTCCTTTGCTTTTTTACTTTGCTTTTATTTTTACTTTGCATCTTTATCATAAAAATACCAAAAATATTATCCTATCATATCTATCAGATCTCACTCTCGTAAGTGACCGTGAAGGGATTGACAACCCCTTATCGCGTTGGTTGCGAGGATTTATTTATTTTGTGTAGGTACGAGGGACTCGTGCGTAGCCTCCTACTGGATTAATACCTTGGTTCTCAAAAACTGAGGGAAATACTTACGCTACTTTGTTGCATCACCCTTTCCTCTTCAAGGGAAAACCAACACAGTGCTCGAGAGGTAGCAAGAAGGATTTCTGGCGCCGTTGCCGGGGAGGTCTACGCAAAAGTCAACATACCAAGTACCCATCACAATCCCTTATCTCCCGCATTACATTATTTTCCATTTGCCTCTCGTTTCCCTCTCCCCCACTTCACCCTTGCCATTTTATTCGCCCTCTCTTTTCCGTTCGCCTTCTTCTTTTTGCCCCTCGCTCTTTCTGTCGCTATGTCTGAAATTGGGGAAATTATTGCCGATATGGACAATAATAATATCATGGAAAATTCTGATACTCCTGCTGAAGAACCCCCTACCTTGCATACAAAAAGATTGCGAATTGGTAATGGTAATATTATTGGGAAAGGAGTTATTCAAGATCTCTTTACTTGTGCCGGTGCTTTGCCTTCTATGGGCAGTTCCATTCTTCATAGAACTAGTAGTCTTGCTGACGCTATTGCCATGCTTATAGTTGAACTTGAAAGAAAATTTATGCACTTGCACCCTTGCATACAAAGGATTTTCCTAGAATTTTCTAATATAGAGCATTCTTCTGTTAAGCGTGCCGCTACTATCTTTTTGGCTAATGAGTTCAGATTTATAATAAAAGAGGCCAAAGAAATCTTTGCGCATTATAGGGTGGACGCTGGGCGTCCTCTCATAGAAGCTATCCTCTTTGATCAAGAAGAAATAATGCGTTTTCAATCTCTAGACTATGTTGCTTTCGATGAAAACCTTAGAAAAAAAGGTTCCTACCAATGTTCTGGTAGATAGAATTTCTGAAGTTAATGATGATTTGGCTATTCGAAATAATGAGCTAGGATATTCTCTCGAGTATAGGCTCACAAAGTTCTGTCAAAAGAATGCTTATAATGATGAATTGGTTGTGCAATACGAAGGGCTAAAGGAGGAACCTATACCTCCTAAAATTGATCTTGGGGACTTTTGTCCCGTTAAATTTAGCTCTTTTGATTACTTTTGCTTGCCTCAAAGAAAACTTGCTGCCGAACATAGAGAGTATGAAATGAGTTTCACCGATCTATCCTATTACTATGGCACTTCCTAGATCTATCCTTGCTTTTATGCCTAGCTAGGGGTGTTAAATGATAGCGCTTGTTGGGAGGCAACCCAATTTTATTTTTAGTTTTTTTGATTTTTGCTCCTGTTTAGGAATAAATATTTGATCTAGCCTCTGGTTAGATGTGTTTTTATGTTTTAATTAGTGTTTGTGCCAAGCTAAACCTATAGGATCTTCTTGGATGATAGTTATTTGATCTTGCAGAAATTTCCAGAAACTTTCTGTTCACGAAAATAATATTTAGAAATCACCAGAACATGATAAAATACTGATTCCAATTGCTGATGATCAATAAACAAATTTTCCAGGTCTTCCTATTTTGGCTGATATTTTGGAGTTCCAGAAGTTTGCGTTAGTTACAGATTACTACAGACTGTTCTGTTTTCGACAGATTCTGTTTTTGTGTGTTGTTTGTTTATTTTGATGAATCTATGGCTAGTAAAATAGTTTATAAACCATAGAGAAGTTGGAATACAGTAGGTTTAACACCAATATAAATAAAGAATGAGTTCATTATAGTACCTTGAAGTGGTCTTTTGTTTTCTTTCGCTAACGGAGCTCACGAGATTTTCTGTTAAGTTTTGTGTTGTGAAGTTTTCAAGTTTTGGGTGAAAGATTTGATGGATTATGGAACAAGGAGTGGCAAGAGCCTAAGCTTGCGGATGCCCATGGCAACCCCAAGATAATCTAAGGACACCTAAAAGCCAAAGCTTGGGGATGCCCCGGAAGGCATCCCCTCTTTCGTCTACTTCCATCGGTAACTTTACTTGGAGCTATATTTTTATTCACCACATGATATGTGTTTTGCTTGGAGCGTCTTGTATGATTTGAGTCTTTGTTTTTAGTTTACCACAATCATCCTTGCTGTACACACTTTTGAGAGAGCCATACATGACTTGCAAATTATTAGAATACTCTATGTGCTTCGCTTATATCTTTTGAGTTATATAGTTTTGCTCTAGTACTTCACTTATATCTTTTAGAGCACGATGATGGATTTGTTTTATAGAAACTATTGATCTCTCATGCTTCACTTAGATTATTTTGAGAGTCTTAAATAGCATGGTAATTTTCTTAAATAATTCCAACATGCTAGGTATTCAAGATTAGTAAAAACTTTCTTATGAGTGTTTTGAATACTAAGAGAAGTTTGATGCTTGATGATTGTTTTGAGACATGGAGGTAGTGATATCAAATTCGTGCTAGTTGAGTATTTGTGAATTTGAGAAATGCTTGTGTTGAAGTTTGCAAGTCCCATAGCATGCACGTATGGTAAACGTTATGTAACAAATTTGAAACATGAGGTGTTCTTTGATTGTCCTCCTTATGAGTGGCGATCGGGGACGAGCGATGGTCTTTTCCTACCGATCTATCCCCCTAGGAGCATGCGCATAGTGCTTGGTTTTTGATGACTTGTAGATTTTTGCAATAAGTATGTGAGTTCTTTATGACTAATGTTGAGTCCATGGATTATACGCACTCTCACCTTTCCATCACTGCTAGCCTCTTCGGTACCGTGCATTGCCCTTTCTCACATTGAGAGTTGGTGAAAACTTCGCCGGTGCATCAAACCCCGTGATATGGTACGCTCTTTCACACATAAACCTCCTTATATCTTCCTCAAAACAGCCACCATACCTACCTATTATGGCATTTCCATAGCCATTCCGAGATATATTGCCATGCAACTTTCCACCATCTCGTTTATCATGACACGTTCATCATTGTCATATTGCTTAGCATGATCATGTAGTTGACATAGTATTTGTGGCAAAGCCACCGTTCATAATTATTTCATACATGTCACTCTTGGTTCATTGCATATCCCGGTACACCGCCGGAGGCATTCATATAGAGTCATAATTTGTTCTAGTATCGAGTTGTAATCATTGAGTTGTAAATAAATAGAAGTGTGATGATCATCATTTTCTAGAGCATTGTCCCAAGTAAGGAATAAAAAAAGAGAGAAAGGCCATAAAAAAGAGAAGGCCCAAAAAATGAGAGAAAAAGAGAGAAGGGACAATGTTACTATCCTCTTACCACACTTGTGCTTCAAAGTAGCACCATAATCTTCATGATAGAGAGTCTCTTATTTTGTCACTTTCATATACTAGTGGGAATTTTTCATTATAGAACTTGGCTTGTATATTCCAACAATAGGACTCCTCAAGTGCCCTAGGTCTTCGTGAGCAAGCAAGTTGGATGCACACCTACTTAGTTTCTTTTTTTGAGCTTACATACATTTATAGCTCTAGTGCATCTGTTTCATGGCAATACCTACTCCTTGCATTAACATCAATCGATAGGCATCTCCATAGCTCATTGATTAGCCTCGTTGATGTGAGACTTTCTCCTTTTTTGTCTTCTCCACATAACCCTATCATCATATTCTATTCCACCCATAGTGCTATGTCCATGGCTCGTGCTCATGTATTGCATGAAGGTTTAGAAGTTTGAGATTACTAAAGTATGAAACAATTACTTGGCTTGTCATCGGGGTTGTGCATGATGAGAGCATTCTTGTGTGACGAAAATGGAGCATGACTAAACTATATGATTTTGTAGGGATGAACTTTCTTTGGCCATGTTATTCTGAGAGGACATAATTTCTTTGTTAGTATGCTTGAAGAATTATTATTTTTATGTCAATATGAACTTTTATCTTGAATCTTTCAGATCTGAATATTCATACCGCAATTAAGAAGATTACATTAAATTTATGCCTAGTAGCACTCCGCATCAAAAGTTATGTTTTTATCATTTACCTACTCGAGGATGAGCAGGAATTAAGCTTGGGGATGCTTGATACGTCTCCAACATATCTATAATTTCTGATTGCTCCATGCTATATTATCTACTATTTTGGACATTATTGGGCTTTATTATTCACTTTTATATTATTTATGGGACTAACCTATTAACCGGAGGCCCAGCCCAGAATTGCTGTTTTTTGCCTATTTCAGAGTTTCGCGGAAAAAGAATATCAAACGGAGTCCAAACGGAATGAAACCTTCGGGAACGTGATTTTTGGAACGAATGAGATCCAGGAGACTTGGACCCTACGTCAAGAAACAAAAGAGGAGGCCACGAGGTAGGGGGCGCGCCTACCCCCCCCCCCCCAAGCGCGCCTTCCACCCTCGTGGGCCCCCTGTTGCTCCACTGACATACTCCTTCCTCCTATATATACCTACGTACCCCCAAACGATCAGAGACAGAGCTAAAAACCTAATTCCACCGCCACAACCTTCTGTACCCACGAGATCCCATCTTGGGGCCTGTTCTGGAGCTCCGCCGGAGGGGGTATCGGTCACGGAGGGCTTCTACATCAACACCATAGCCCCTCCGATGAAGTGTGAGTAGTTTACCTCAGACCTTCGGGTCCATAGTTATTAGCTAGATGGCTTCCTCTCTCTTTTTGGATCTCAATACAATGTTCTCCCCCTCTCTCGTGGAGATCTATTCGATGTAATCTTCTTTTTGCGGTGTGTTTGTTGAGACCGATGAATTGTGGGTTTATGATCAAGATTATCTATGAACAATATTTGAATCTTCTCCGAATTCTTTTATGTATGATTGGTTATCTTTGCAAGTCTCTTCGAATTATCAGTTTGGTTTGGCCTACTAGATTGATCTTTCTTGCAATGGAGAAGTGCTTAGCTTTGTGTTCAATCTTGCAGTGTCCTTTCCCAGTGACAGTAGGGGTAGCAAGGCATGTATTGTATTGTTGCAATCGAGGATAACAAGATGGGTTTTTTATCATATTGCATGAATTTATCCCTCTACATCATGTCATCTTGCTGAAGGCGTTACTCTGTTCTTATGAACTTAATACTCTAGATGCATGCTGGATAGCGGTCGATGTGTGGAGTAATAGTAGTAGATGCAGGCAGCAGTCGGTCTACTTGTCTTGGACGTGATGCTATATACATGATCATACCTAGATATTCTCATAACTATGCTCAATTCTGCCAATTGCTCAACAATAATTTGTTCATCCACCGTAGAATACTTATGCTCTTGAGAAGCCACTAGTGAAACCTGTGGCCCCAGGGTCTATCTTCATCATATTAATCTTCCAACACTTAGTTATTTCCTTTGCTTTTTACTTTGCTTTTTATTTTTACTTTGCATCTTTATCATAAAAATACCAAAAATATTATCCTATAATATGTATCAGATCTCACTCTCGTAAGTGACCGTGAAGGGATTGACAACCCCTTATCGCGTTGGTTGCGAGGATTTGTTTGTTTTGTGTAGGTACGAGGGACTCGCGCGTAGCCTCCTACTGGATTGATACCTTGGTTCTCAAAAACTGAGGGAAATACTTACGCTACTTTGCTGCATCACCCTTTCCTCTTCAGTCACCTGGCATGTCAGAAGGTTTCCATGCAAAGATGTCCCAGTTCTCACGGAGGAACTAGATGAGCGCTTCTTCCTATTTGTTGTCGAGTGTTGTTGAGATATGAGTCGGAGCAGCATTGGGATCGGTCGGGTGAATATGAACTGACTTTGTTTCACCGGACGACTGAAATGCAGAATCTGAGGCAGGCTTAGCTCGCAACAAATCACTCGGATCTGCATTCTTCTGGTATTCTTGCATTTCAACTGTTGCCATTTGTTCATTAGCAATTTTTGAGCCCTTCTGGAGCCACTCTTCTATTTTCTGCCGATTATCAGTAACTGTGATCACACCTCTAGGACCAGGCATCTTCAACTTAAGATATACGTAACATGGTGGAGCCATGAAACGAGCATATACAGGCTTGCCCAGAATAGCATGATAAGCACTTTGAAAATCCACCACTTCAAATGTTAACTTTTCCTTACGATAATTCATCAAATCACCGAAAACCACGTCAAGAGTGATCTGGCCGAGTGATTCAGCTTTCTTTCCAGGAATAACACCGTGGAAACTCATGTTGCTCTCACTAAGATTGGACATCGGAATGCCCATCCCCTTCAGGGTTTCAGCGTAAAGAATATTCAGACCACTGCCACCGTCCATCAACACTTTGGTCAGTCGAGTGCCTCCAACAACTGGGTCGACTACCAACGCTTGCCGCCCTGGAGTGGCAACGCGTGCTGGGTGATCGGACTGGTCAAATGTGATTGCATTTTGCTACCACTTCAAATATGACGTCGTTGCCGGGGCAACCATGTTTACTTCTCTGTTTATGACTTTCAGTCGACTTTTGCTCTCAATGTCAGCAAAAATCACCAAGGTGGAATTTACATTAGGGAAACCTCCATCCTCCTCTTTGTCCTCATCCTTATCAGACTCCTTCTCTTTTTCACTGGGTTGTTTCTCTCGAAATTGCTGGATAAGGAGTCGACACTGTTGAGTGGTATGCTTGGGATAAATCAGATTTCCCTCTTCATCTTTCTTGGTGTGAATGTGACATGGCAAATCCAACACATCATTCCATGCTTGATCTTTTGCCTTCTTGGGGGTTCAGGGCCCCTTAGGTTTTACCTTAAATTTTCCTTGGATCACGGCTGCAGTTTCACCAGGTCCTGCAGGCTCAGCTCTGCGTTTCTGCTTCCGATTGGAATTACCTCCTCTGGTGTCTTGGCCGACTAGTTTGCTCTTGCCACTGCGGAGTCGGTCTTCTTCTTTGCCATTAGCATACCGAGTGGCTATTTCCATCATTCGAGTCAGGGTCATATCTCCTGTTCGACCGAATTTCAGGTTAAGCTCTCGATACCGAACGCCCTCCTTGAAGGCGCACACTGCTTGATGCTGAGACACATTCTCCACCGTGTGATGCAAAGTGGTCCACCTCTGGATGTAATCTCTCAAAGTTTCATTTGGTTTTTGCACACAATGTTGTAATTCTGCCAACCCTGCAGGTCGTTTGCATGTACCCTCAAACGTTCTGACAAACACTCGGGCTAACTCTTCCGAGCTGAATATACTGCCTAGAGTCAACTGATTCAACTAAGCTCTAGTTGATCCTTCAAGCATCAGGGGGAGGTGCTTCATGGCCACCTCATCATTACCACCACCAATCGGCACAGCCACTCGGTAATCCTCAAGCCAAGTGTCAGGCTTTGACTCACCGGTGAACTTACTAACTCCAGTCGCCAACCTGAAGTTGGGAGGAATCTCAACTGCTCTGATGGCTCTGCTGAAACATTCCGGACCGGAAACATGAACTCTACTGCCAGTCGGACGATCTCTATCAAGTCCTTCTCTGTCTGCTCTGTTCCTGTCGACTAGACCTTGAACGAGGATCGACCTCGCATCAAAACCTGGCTCTCTTGGGTCGACTAGAACCCTCCGCTCACCACTGTGCGGGCGCCTGTCATCATATTGCCGGGGCACATATGATCCACTCCTCGGAGGAGGCATAGGCACTCGACGGTGGTCATCGTGGCCGAGTCGGTGATCATACTACTCGTGGTTCCGACCCACGTACTGCTCTTGGCGATGCCCACGTCCCTCACGCCGCAGGGGCAATCTTGGGCTGTGAGCCGACTGAACTGTATCAGCCACTACAGATCTGCTATGGATTCTGTTACGAGACTGAGATACCACTGTGTTTTGCTCTCCTGCTGCCCGGAGCAACGTAAGGATCTGCATCAAACCTCTTCCAGCCTCCGACTGAGACGACTGAATAGACTCTGTTATACGGGCTGCAGCTGTAAGATTCTGAATCGGAGTGCGGTATACCTGTGGTTCAGGCGGAAATAGTTGTCGCTGCCGTCGACTGAACTCAGGGATCTGCCGCCGAGCATGCTCGTCGAGTGCATGCTGAAGGTTCTCCAGTCGAGTGCGCTCAGCCAAAGTGGCTAGGCGCGCTGCCTCCAAGGCCCGAGCCTCAGAGGTCTCTCCGACGATGGGCGTGTGGAGCGCCTCCACGTTGCGGCGGTGAAGTTCCTCCCTCTGCTGTGAGGTGAGGGCTTCAGGATGATACTCCCCATGAACACGCGACGGATCACCGCCGTCGTCGCGATGAAAACCAGGTGGGCTGTATGGCGCGTTGACCACCAAGACTTCCGCCGCAGGGTCGCTGCTGTCGCACTCGGAAAGGGTCTCGACGGAGCCAGTCGACATGTCAAACAGGCCGTAGAGATTCGTCGGGATCGATTGCTGCGACTTAAGGGATTGTCGACTGACATGACACCGCATATTTCACCCACTGCAGAAGCCGCGACCGACCGGATCGCTTGCGCCGGTGAACAGCGGGGAGCGAAGACACCACGGGAACCGACCAATACTGGGTCGACGGCTGCCGCAGAAGGATGCCATTAACGCATGCGCGAAAGTGCGTCGCCCCACGGACGGGGAGTGTCTCGACGTCGAGGGGGGCATTCTGGAGCCAGGCTGATTCGTCAGCGATGAAGACGAGTGCGCCGAGATGGATCTCGTGGCCCTTAGCCAAACCGCCACCAGAAACCATGATGATGCGAATTGGAAAAATCGCAACCTCACCGGAAAGTCGCTAAGACACCCGCCCCACGGTGGGCGCCAACTGTCGTGGGAGTAAACCTGACAATAGAATAGGGGGTATGTATGGAGAGGCAAGATCCTAGCTACGGTGAGGTTGTGCACGCAAGATTTACGAGTTCAGGCCCTTCGCGGAAGAAGTAACAGCCCTACGTCTCGGTGCCCGGAGGCTTGGTCGATTGGATTATGCGTGAAGTTACAGGGGGTGCGAACCCTTGTCCCAGAGGAGGGGTGTGGCTTATATAGAGTGCGCCAGGACCCCAGCCGTCTCCCGTTACATAGGGTTCAATGTACATAAAGAGGGGACGTTACTAGTAACGTCAACATTAAAGTCATATAAATGACTATTAAGACTACGGAGTGAACGCCTGACCGTTGCCATTCAGAGTGACCTTAGATCTTCTGTACTCCGAGTGGTTTTTGATATGTTCGAGTGATTATATCTCTGTCGAGTGGAACCGTTGGTCGAGTGGGTTGCACCTTGAGGTGATCCCAGTCGGTAGAAGTTGCTGCCCTTTGAATGTCCTTGACTGTAGGGCAGTGTCCTTGGAAAGGGTGCTTAGATCAGGTCTATTGCCCTACCCTAGGTACATGTCATCGTCAGCGGGGGCCCCATCCTTTCTTGCGTTGCGGGATCTCTGGCCGGAGCTTGATGGAGACCGTGGACGGCATGGTTTGACCAGCAGAGATGGGCGGCGGGGGTGGCGGCCCCAGATTTCTTCAGCGACCTTGACCACCGCTGTGGCCGCGTGGGCGGCACGGTGACTGGTTCAGGGGGATCGATGCGTCTCAGCTACTCATCTCCGCGTGGTTCGGGTGGTGGGGGCGTTGCCTGCTTTGCTCTACAATGGTGTTCTGACGGTTGCCGATGCTCATGGATCAGGCCGTTGACGAGTTCTAGAATGCTCCACCGGAGATCTTCATTGGGTGCTTGACGCATGTATATTGCTGGATCGGATGGGATTCGGTCATGTGCGCCCTTATTTCAGCCCGAGTGGCTTCAGGAGGGTGTGACGCGAAGCTTCGGTATCTGTTGTCATTATGGGACACATCGTTATTTCGATTTCCATGGTTAAGACAGTGGCAGAGAACGTCATGGTGGTTGAGGTCTGCGGCCTTCTAATGGTGGATCAAGTCTCCATGGCAATGAGGACTTTGCTTGGCGATTCGTGACTCGTAGCAGCGGCATCGGCAAGTGGGGGTGGCAACACAGGAGGAGTACAAAGTCATGGCTTTTAGGGTAAAAACCTAAGGCCTAGCCTTAATTGGTTGTGCCTGGCAGTGATCTTGTTGTAGGCATTGTTTTGAGAGCGCGGATCTTCTCCAGGGTGAAAACCTAAGATCTAGGATCGGGCGATGACGCTCCTTGTGCACTGTTTCCTTCTTGGAGGCGTCGCTTCTGGAGAATTTGGTCGTTGGGTGTTTTGTTTTGCAGCTACAAGGAGGTGATCACTCTAGCGGAATCTTTTTTTCTTCTTCTTCTTTTTGTCTTTTGACTGCGTGCATCCGTAATGTCTTTACGACATTGTATTGTTGTAGAGGCTGGGTGTAATTAGTATCTCCGTGATATTACTATATTTCCCTTGTCGAAAATGCAAAGGGGCAGTCCATTGACAATTAGACATACATCACGGTCACAAACGCAATGCATGTCTTCTTAATACTAGTGTAAATCCCCGCGCTTTGTTGTAAATTAGTAGGTTTTATTACATGTTTTAGTGAGTTTATTTTAAAACATTTACATTAAAATTTTCTTTTAAGTATAAAGTTGCAAACTTTCAATGTTCTTGAAGTGCATAAACAAATTGAAATGTTAAATGTTGGTACATTTAGTTCTAGCAAAACTTTCTTTTAAGGTAAATTTAATTGTCAAATCTTTTTGGAATTTACAAACTAAACTTTATGACATGTTAATGTAACAATTGTTTTGCTTCATTTTTTTGTTTTCTAATAGTATGTCTTTCCACGAAGAGACATCATTGGACCAAGGGGTGTCTTTTCACAAATAGACATCTTTTCACTAAGGAGTATGTCTTTCCATCAAGAGACGTCTTTTTATCAAGGGATGTTTCTTTTAACCAAATTACATGACCGTTTGTAGGTCACAACTCTCAAGATCTAATGGACTTGATTGACTCGATATAATCCAATGACTATTATTTTTAGGTGATGTGGCTTAACGTGGATGCTACATTAGGAGCTAGTTTTAGAAAATGATGGTGATTGTGGAATCACGAGATGGGGAAGTGCGCCTATGGAGCCGATTGATTTCAGTGTTGCGCACAAGAGATGGCCAAGTTGGTGTAGAGCACATCCGATGTGTTGAAAAAGCCTTCAGTGAGTCGAGCAATGCAACGGTCTCGTTGAGCCAAGACTTTTTCTGTCCTCGCCGCATCGGCTCTCTCGAAGCCATCTGTGAGGATGAACCCACTTCTTTTGGATAAGATGTCGGAGTTGCTAACCTGTTATTTCCTTTTGGGTTCAAAACTCCAATACGGTTGTTTTGAGTGAGGCTGAAGCGACCAAAAAACATTTTTATCACCCTGTGGCGAAAAATGTATGGCGTGCTGCAAACAAAGGAAGTTCTCTTTTTTCATCAAGGGTGTTTATGACTCTACCAGTGAAGAAATCATGACAATTCTCGATGTGCCAAGTGGATCCTTCTTAGATAAATACCTGGGCCTTCCCATTGATGTGGGGTGATCTAAGAATGGATGTTTTGTATATGATCTAGAAGTGTGTGAAAGGGTGGATAGAAACGACGTTGTCTACGGGAGGCAAAGGAGATCGTTATATAATTCAAGCTATTCCTACTTTGTCAATGGCTTGTTCCGGGCTCCCTTGGGAGCACTCTGATTATATCAATGGGATGTTTCTTAAACTCACGTGGGAAAGTAAGAAGGGTTAGCAGAAGATTGCCCAGGTGTCATGCGAGGATATGAACCAACCCAATTCAGTTCATGGGAGGTGAGCTTTAGGGACATCAAATTGTTCAAATTAGTTTTATTGGCAAAGCAAGCATGGAGACTATTGCAATATCATACCTCTTTGAGTGTCTGAATATTGTGGGAGACTTAATCCCTAACCAACCCCCTCTTGGAGGTAGAATCGAGGGCGTCACCATCGCATTTGGCAAGCTATACTTGAGGGAAGGGACACACTAAAGTTGGGGCTCGTCAAAAGAATTCACACAGGAGAATATACATTATATGCACTAGTGCAGAACCGGGCAATAGCACCGGTTCGTAAGGCCCTTTAGTGCTGGTTTAGGATCCGGCACTAAAGTGTGGGCACTAAAGCCCCCCCTCCCTTAGTACCGGTTCAGCACGAACCGGTGCTAAAGGGCAACCACGCGGCACGAGCCAGCTCCGAGGGCCGGGAGCCCTTTAGTACCGGTTGGTAACACCAACCGGTACTAAAATGTTTGGGGGGTTTTTGGTTTTATGATTTCTTTTTCATTTAATTTTATGTTTTCCATTTTAATTCTTTTTCGTTTCACCCGCAGATATATATATAATAACTCATGCATGCTCGCATCATACATCATCATATATAATAACAAGTCCTACTAGCTAATTAATCAAGCATCATCATACAACGTTTACTTGTTATTAATAATAAGTCATACGATCATCATCCTCATAGTCATCGAACCCAACCCTACATAATTGTTCTTAGCACATGATCATCAAGTATCAGGTAGGATCGGACCTAAACACACTTAAGGTAAAATAGCATAAAACAATATAGACCCTGACTCTCCATTATGAAGAATGGAGATCATCTTGTCTCCAATTCTTGCGCCTCGCTTCCTTTTGCTTCCAAGAAGCTCCTTACGACTGTCCATACATTTTTTCCATCCTTTGATTGTCATGTCTCCACTTCTTTTAGAAATCCGGTATGGACAGTTGAGATTCGTAGGATGACCTGGATATATGTTCAAAACACGAAGGCTGCCGCCATTCTGATACATCAAATGAGGCAGACAATCCTCTGGGATAAGCTGTTGAAAAACATAGTAATAACTTCGTAGTTAGCAATGATGTACTAGTTTTAGAAGTATGCAAAAAGATGCACGGATGTCGTAATAGTAAAAGAAACTTACCAGGGTATCTCCATGGCAGTTACCGTAGTTCAACACGTGCACTAGTGGCACGTATTGACCATAATGTTGAGGAGTTCGATTGTAGATATTGTAATTCTCAATATCATTACAAAATCCAACCAGATGAGTTTTCTCCTTGTAAGTTAACTCAGAGCCATCGGTGTAGTAAGTTCTATCTACCATCTTCTACACATTCTTTGATACTTCAAAATAAGCTGTCAATGGAAATAAGCTGTCAAAATTCTATGAAAATTCTATGAACTAGTTATATTAATTATCTCACTAGTTCTAATCTCTAGTTAGACATTAATCTAACATTCGACATTAATCTAGTACGTATGTGTGTATGTGTGTGTGTATGCGTGTGTGGTATATGTGTGTGTGTGTGTGTGTGCGGCCCGCCCACTACAAGAAATATGTCAACTTGTGACCACCACTATTGGTCACTGAAAGGTCACAAATTTCCATTTACGACCTTTTTGTGACCAAAAATAGAAGGTCAAAAGCTGGCCGTCGTAAACTGACTATAGCGACCTTTCTTCTGGAATGGTCAAAGACGTTTACGACCAAAATATTCCTACTGTGGCGTTTTGGTCACTAGCAACCTCCCCCAGGCCACGTAGGCATCCAGCGTGGCAAGCTGATGTGGCACAAGATTCAGCCCGGTCCAATTCGATTTTCTACATGGGCCTAGCCCATTTATTCAACCTTTTATTTTTTTTTTCCTTGGTAATTCTGGTCGGCTTCATGGGCCAAGCCCAACGTTGTAGCCTTTTTTATTATTGGCCCATGGCCTTTTATTATTTATTGCTTTTCTATTTTTAGCCATTATATATTCAAGCTGGTCCCACTAGTCAGATGGGTCCCACTTGTCATGATCATCTCTCAAATTGGTCCCACATATCAGAAATGTACAAATTTGATAGATTATTTGCATAAGTGGACCCATTGGTCAAGTTTCCATTTCACAAGTTTTCAGATCACATACATAATCAAAAAGAACACATAAATTTCATCAAATATACCACTATATAAATCTATTACAATCTTTACAACACATATATGCTACAATATGCTACTCTTCACTAAGTAGAACTTGATGGCTTCACACTTCACAGCTTCACACTTGCTTCACACTTCACACTTGAGCATCTGTAAAAGAGGAACAACCACAAATTTAAATCTCAGTTGTAGTATAGGCCATATGCAGAAGCGGTTCAAAGTTGAAACAGCATCAATTAAACACACGCGCACAGAAACATAGGAGTCAAAATGCAGTATAGGACCAGGACAAGGAAACTCCTGTTATCAAATCAACACACAGCTTGTAGCAAAACAGCAACATAATACATTATAACGAGAGCATCATGCTGGAAAGAAACAGCACAAAAACATGTGGATATCTCATGTGAGCATCATGCTATGGTTTTATTAAACTATGATACAGCAACAGAATACAATATCTTCAATGCAAATTATGGTACTTGTAGCAAAACAGTTTGAAACAACAACTACACAATACATTATAACAAGAGTAAGCTTGAATCAAACATTGACAGATTGCTGCTAGTGCATACTACTATGATTCACACTAGAGCAAATTTTCAGAAGAACAAATAATGAAAACTGTGCAAATGCTAAAGAACTGGTACTTGCTGTACCAGGAATAGGTACTTGCATACTGAAGTTTTCAGAAGAACAAATAACTGAAGCGATTATTCATGAACATGCGTATTAAAGAAACAAGAACAGAAAATTTTCAGTAGCACTTGTCATTGGAATTCAGAAGCATTTATCACACAAATTCAGAACTGGAGGTAAGTGACGAGGCAGCAACGGAATAATGACCTCCTGCCAGCTCTCAAGTGGAAGATGATCCATAGACAAGCAAAGTGCCAAGATTCTGGAAGAACAAAAAAATCAGTATAATTAATTATGTAAGTTTGCTTCAGGGCAACTGCAAAGGCAGCAATCTGGTGGTTGTGAGGACCGCCCTGGAGCGATGGGAACACCGCAAAGTTGATCTTGTCCTCATAGTCATACACAGCACCCTCAGGCTGGCCCTTCTTCGCAGGCTTAGGGCCTTTCCTGTAGAAGATCATACCAGCCCTCGGTCCCCGGAGAGACTTGTGTGTTGTAGTGGTAACCACATCACAGAACTCAAAAGGATTTGCAGCTTCCTACATAAAGAAAGGAAACAGTAAGCATCTCAGAAACTGTAGGATTACATCGACATTCATACACTCTTTAATCTTCAACCTATTGGAGTATGGCTGAAACACCTAAAGAAAGATGATCAGGATTTTATAAAAATTAATAGGACATTCTTTTCAATTCCATGGTACGCTGTATGCATTTTTTATGACTACACTTATAGAAGTATTGTCCTTCGCTTACAGGAAAGCAGAGTTCAGAAGAAATGAGAAAAATACAGTCAAACAAGTGGTTCCCCTGACTATGTACAGTACAGAAGGAATATGCACATCAGTCACCCTAGCAGACAGCTGAGCGCTCAATATATGAAAAATGTGTAGGAAATTGAGGCAAGTAGCACATTATATTTATACCATGCCATATGTCAAGTCAGGACCGCTTGTCATATGTTTGATGAAAGGATAGTATAAGAGCAGTCATTCCATAGGTTAATTAGTGCAAAAACACAATTGATTATTTCCAAACAATGTGCTCAAATATTTACACGGAAAAAAAGATTAACAATTATTATTATTACTACTACTATTTAAAATAAACAATTTCACTTAAGTATGAACTCCAAGTTGTTGCATGTTCTATCAGGGAAAAAAACTGTTGTTGATTCTTCAATCTTGTATTTGTCTGAAATTACTACACAACGTTTTAATACACATTTATGCAACGAATACCAAAGTACTACTCACTTAGATGGGATCTAATAGCAACATTCCAGGTAATACAACGAAGGGAGTGCCTCTCTCTTATCAGCAGCATCCCATGATGCAACTCGCATACTGAACTAGCAACTTAATTGTTCAGTTTACTCCACCATGGCAAAAAAACATGTTATAGTTTCTGAATTCATAACATACGCATGACAGTCGCGACTTGCAATAAGTAAAAGTATTTTCTTCTACAACCGCGTGTAAAACCTAAGGATGATGTGTTGTAAAACAGTCCCTAATCACCATGTCGATGTCCACCTTGTACACGGGTATCTTGGGGTACTGCCTGCTCATCTTCTCGATCACAGGTGCCATCGCCCGACCTGCAACACCAAACAACAGAACAGCAGCTCTCTCTAGTCACACACTGAAATCCCAATTCATGGCACGGAGATGGCACTTACACGACCCACACCAGACAGCCATGCAGTAGAAGACGGCGGGGAGCTTCTCCACTGCAAAAGGCAACACACACGTGAGAGGGAAACTTGCGCACGCATAGTACTGTCAACAACAGTGTGAAGAATCGGTAGAAAAGCTAGGGCGAGAAGGGAGGGGATCGGCGCCGCACCTTGCACCTTGGCATGGATGTCCTCGAAGGTGACCGCAGAGCCGACGACCACCATGCTGGAATCGCCTGCGGGAGCCAGGAAACAAGCTATCCATCAGCCAACAACGACCACCAATGCCGGCCCAGGGCCATGGGGAAGCGAAGGATCGGCGGGAGGAGGAGGCGGTTCAGACGTACATGTGGACGACGACGAGAAGAGGCGTGTCGGGGAGGAGGAGGAGGGGCGGCTGAGCTGCTGCGGGAGGACGAAGTTGGGTGGGTGGCCTAAGGGAGGATGACCGCCGGGCGTCGAGGGAACGGAGCCATCACCATGGAGGGCGTCGAGGGGAGGGAGGAGGGAGCAGGCGACCCCCATCACCATGGCTGCCAAATCCCTCCCTCCAGATCGAGGTTGTGTCCGCCAGATCGGCGTGGCCAAGGCCGCCAATCCGCCTCGCCTGCTCAAGGAGGTGGTGGCCGTCGACGGTGGGGATGGGGGGCGACGGCGGCGGCGGCGTCCATCTCCGCCTGGATCGCGCGCGTGGGGGTGCGGGGAGGGGAGGGAACTGGCGGAGGGATCCGAAGGTGGGTGGCGCGAGCGGGTGGAGGGATCCGAAGGTGGGTGGCGCGAGCGGGTGGAGGGATCCGAAGGTGGGTGGCGCGAGCGGGTGGAGGGATCCGAAGGTGGGTGGCGCGAGCGGGCGGAGGGATCTGACGTCGTGGCTGCGGCAGGGGACGGGGCGGCGGCCGAGGACGGGGCGCGGGCTGGATCTGGATCGGGGAGAAGGGGAAAGAGAGAGTCGGCAGAGAGGGGGAGAGAGAGGCGGGCGCAGGCTGCTAGGGTTAGGATTAGGCTGCTGAGAGGTGGACGGTTCAGATCGGCTAGAACGGACGGTTCAGATCGGCTAAGGGGGGTGATCCGTGGGATGAGCCCTGATTGGCTCAGAAAATTTATGGTTTAAAATAGTTTCTAAGTACTAAAACTATGGGTGTTTTGTGAAGCAGCTATCAAAAATATTTTGCAAAACGGCACAACTAAATTTTTCTCTGAAGTTAAACCATATTTTTTGGATGATCGCCAATTTGCATGCATTTTTATCTTTCTATCTATTTTTAATCATTTTTCGAGTGCCCAAAATAAGTTTTTTTTGTGAAGTACCTATAATATATTTGTTGCAAAATTTGACCAAATCAATTTTATAAAATACTAGGCCTTGTTTAATGCACAATTGACAAAATGGTTGGGTGTAAAAAGTTTTGATCCACCTCTGGTGAAAAAGACAAATTGTCGCCGATTCAGTTGGAAGCGGGTCAAATTTGAACTGTAGCTGCCTCATAGTTTGCTCATTATTTTTTACAAAAATCATTTCTAGATACATAAGTATCTATTTAATCATAGAAACACCAAAAAAATTCCAAGATTCAACCACTAGCTAGGAACGGTCAAGCCCGTCGTTTTGACCGCATTTTGAAACGGGCATAAAAAATTCAAAAAAAAACAAAAAATTGGGAAACCTTCGCATTGTGTCATTATATGTGATCTAGTTTCCAGGAAAAATAATAAAGTTGTAATACGGTAATTATTTTAAAAAAGTGTTCTCAGAAATGAGCTATCATGGGTGAAGATTCATGACTTTCAAGCCAAATGATCAATCTTATGGCCATATTCATGTCATAGTTTGTTCAAATGATCTCACATTGTGCACAAGGGTGCATATTAGAATGGCAAACAATGTTGCCTAAGGAAGTTTTCATTTTCTTTGCACGGAAAATTCATTTTTCATTTTCCGAGTGCCCGAAATGAGGTTTTTTTGTGAAGGAACTACCAAATAATTGTTGCACAAATGGACCAAATCATTTTTATAAAATACTAGGCCATATTTAATGCACAATTGACAAAATGGTTTGGTGTAAAAAGTTTTGATCCACCTCTGATGAAAAAGACAAATTGTCGTCGATTTAGTTGGAAACGGGTCAAATTTGAACTGTAGCTGCCTCATAGTTTGCTCATTATTTTTTACAAAAATCATTTCTAGGTACATAAGTATCTATTTAATCATAGAAACACCAATAAAATTCCAAGATTCAACCACTAGCTAGGAACGGTCAAGCCCGCCGTTTTGACCGCATTTTGAAACGGGCATAAAAAATTCAAAAAAAATCAAAAAATTGGGAAACCTTCGCATTGTGTCATTATATGTGACCAAGTTTCCAGGAAAAATAATAAACTTGTAATACGGTAATTATTTTAAAAAAGTGTTCTCAGAAATGAGCTATCAAGTGTGAAGATTCATGGCTTTCAAGCCAAATGATCAATCTTATGGCCACATTCATGGCATAGTTTGTTCAAATGATCTCATATTGTGCACAAGGGTGCATATTGGAATAGCAAACAATGTTGCCTAAGGAAGTTTTCATTTTCGTTGGACGAAAAAACCATTTTCCATTTTTCGAGTGCCCGAAAGGAGTTTTTTTTGTGAAGGAACTACCAAATAATTGTTGCAAAATTGGACCAAATCATTTTTATAAAATACTAGGACATATTTAATGCACAATTGACAAAATGGTTTGGTGTAAATTTTTTTGATCCACCTCTCGTGAAAAAGACAAATTTGTGCCGATTCAGTTGGAAGCGGGTCAAATTTGAACTGCAGCTGCCTCATAG
This sequence comes from Aegilops umbellulata, assembly GCA_032464435.1. Taxonomy (NCBI): domain Eukaryota; kingdom Viridiplantae; phylum Streptophyta; class Magnoliopsida; order Poales; family Poaceae; genus Aegilops; species Aegilops umbellulata. The sequence continues at coordinate 415,266,051 of CP136059.1, read as the reverse complement.
TTTGCTATTTATTTTTTCCAAAAATCATTTCTAGTTACATAAGGACCTATTTAATCATAAATACATGGTTTGGTGGCGATACGTCGAGGTTTGGGCGGTGGCCGAGGGCCCCAACTCTAGAGCGCGTAAACTCGCATGCCCGCCGCGTGGTCACCGCATGACCGTAGCGTTGCCATGTGTTCTGGGCGGCCTAGGCATGTCTAGTGGGTTGGGCACTCCCCAGGTTGGTGTTAGGAAGAAAATTACAACATAAGATTCTCACGAGGAGACCAATCGATGCTCAAACATGAATTAGCAGCCAAGTGTTTGATTAGCGGTAGGGGAAATGTACATGGCTAATGGGCGTGAGTTTTGGCTGAGGATGATGAGTTACTAAGAAGACCGTTTTCACAAATTTTCAGCTCAAAAGGAGGAGCCTAGGTGGTACTTGCTTTGCAAACCACCACATTGGACATAAATACGAATGTTGAAGCTTGGCTCAAAATAATGAATGAATTGAGCTGGCATTTGGTGGAGGATGGTTATTTGGGCATAGGAAAGCACTGTAGAAAATGGATACTATTTGGACATGCCAAAGTGGTACTTCCTTCACAAACTGTTACTTTGAACAGAATAGGAAAATGAATATTTTTGAATTATTTTTGAACTAGGCAAGGAATGTTTTTACATATTTGACGAAGATATGACCTAAAGAATTTATGAGATTTTTTGGGGAATTTTAGGAATGACAGAAATATAGGTTGCTTCACAACCTAGGGCAAAAACTGCCACATGGACATGACACATAGGCAAAACTGATGAGGTGGCGCCTAGTCATAGCAACCCACCATAATTTACAAGGCTATGACCATCTATATTGGTCGTTAACAACTAGAAATAAGGTAGCGGACTAGCGCTGTTAGCTTTATGACTATTTCATGCAAGGAAATTATGACCTTTCTGACCAAAATGGTCGCAATGGTTTAGGGTTTGGAGCCCCTCGAACAGCTTTTGACCAATTGGTCTCAAATGGTCATAAATCTATGACCAATTCTTCCAGGGTCACTGACAGAAGGTCATAAGTTAACATATTTCTTGTAGTGGCCGGCCCGTACGGCGCTGCTGCCCCGTACGTACGAGCGGGGGCGCCGGCGTACGGGGCGGGGGCGCCGGCGTTCGGGGCGGCGGCGGGGACGAACGGCGGCACGCGGCATTCGGGGCGGACGGCGGCGCGGCGGCCGGGTATGCGCGAGGAGAGAGAGCGAGATACGTACGGACGGCGGCGCGGCGGCGTTCGGGGCGGACGGCGACGACGACGGACGGCGGCGCGGCGGCGTTCGGGGCGGCGGCGGGGACGACGACGACGACGACGGGCGGCGACGACGGGAGCGGCGCGCGAGAGGGTTATGAGAAAGAAGTGGAGATGTAACTGAAATTTTGTAAGTGTTGTATATATAGGGTAAGCCTTTACTACCGGTTGGAGCCACCAACCGGTACTAAAGGCCAACTTTGGCCAGGTCAAGAGGCGGGAAGACAACGCATTTATTACCGGTTGGTGGCTCCAACCGGTACTAAAGGGTGGTCTTTAGTACCGGTTGGAGCCACCAACCGGTACTAAAGGCCTCGCGCTGCCTGCACAAAGTTTAGTCCCACCTCGCCGGGCGAAGGGCAGCCGCACTGGTTTATAAACCCAGCCGCGGCTGCCCTTTCGGACTCCTCTGTATAGCAGGCTTGTGGGCCTAAACTCTGCGCACTGCCCTGTGAGTTTGCTGGGCCTTTAAGGCCTGTAATTGCACGCCCGTGGCCTAGCAGGCCCACAGGGCAGCGCCCCAATTTTTTTATTTGTTTTTCTTTTCTGCTTTATTTTCTTCAATTTATTTCTGCGTAGTTTTTTGTATAGTTTTTTCTTTTCTGTTATATTTATTTGTGACTAGTTTTTCATCTAGTTTGCCAAAATTCAACATTTTCAGAGTTCATTTTGTAGTGATTTTCAATTTCACGGTCATTTTATGAACGATTGAAAAATAGCAAATATATTTTTTTTCTTTTCTGCTTTATTTTTTCTTCTATTTATTTCTGAGTAGTTTTTTCTTTTCTGCTATATTTAGTTTCTTCTATTTATTTCTGAGTAGTTTTTTTATATAATTTTTTTCTTTTTTGCAAAACTTGATGGTCAAAGTCTGGAGTTATAACCAAAGTTTTAAAAAAAGAAATGCCGACGTCTAGTGTAATAAGTCCGGAGTTGTAATAAGTTATTAAAAATAAAAAAGAGGTGCAATGCTTCGTTAATTTGCTTCAAGCCTTTCGGAATAGTGTAAACTGCACTGCGCGTAGCTCCGTGCAATCTACCATATTCCTGAAGGCTTGAAGCTAAGCAACGTGAGCATTGAGCCTCTTCTTCATCGTCTCTGTACTCAGGGCTTATAAACCGCTCCTAGTCCCTCTCTCTTGGCGAGGTGGGACTAAAAAACAGCTTACTAAGAAACTGTAGTACTGGTCACCCTTTAGTACCGGTTGGAGCCACCAACCGGTACTAAAGGTGGTGCTATGCCTGCACAAAATTTAGTGTCATTGAGTTCAAAACAAATCATTGAATGCACGAAAAATAGCAAATGAAGGCAGAAATGGTTGAAAGTTGATGGTGTCGCTTTGAATGGTGCATACTGAATGCACAAAAATTCTGGAGTTGTAATAAGTTTAAAAAAATAAAATGCCTTTGTAACAGATGAGTTTAATTTCGTCAGAAACCTGAATACTTCGAAAGAGATTGTCCAGTTTGTAAACAAAGTGCATCCAGTTTTAGCCGTAAGCTTCTCTACTTTCTTGCACATGCTATGTGGGTGAAATGATGATACCATGCCAAGTTTCAACTTTTCCAGAGTTCATTTGTAGTGCTGTTCAATTTCCAGGTCATTTAGTTCTCAAAACAAATCATTGAATGCATGAAAAATAGCAAATGAAGGCAGAAATGGTTGAAAGTTGATGGCGTCGCTTTGAATGGTGCATACTGAATGCACAAAAATTCTGGAGTTGTAATAAGTTTAAAAAAACGAAATGCCTTTGTAACAGATGAGTTTAATTTCGTCAGAAACCTGAATACTTCAAAAGAGATTGTCCAGTTTGTAAACGAAGTGCATCCAGTTTTAGCCGTAAGCCTCTCTACTTTCTTGCACATGCTATGTGGGTGAAATGATGATACCATGCCAAGTTTCAACTTTTTCAGAGTTCATTTGTAGTGCTTTTCAATTTCCAGGTCATTTAGTTCTCAAAACAAATCATTGAATGCATGAAAAATAGCAAATGAAGGCAGAAATGGTTGAAAGTTGATGTCGTCGCTTTGAATGGTGCATACTAAACGCAAAAAATATAAGAGCATTTACATCATGATCTTATATTTTTTTTGCAGTCTAAATTGTCAATATGATCTTATAACATAAAAAATACTTTGATCATCAATGATCTTTGTGTGTACAATCTGAACTGTCAATATGAGTCATCAACGATTTATAAACCGATGAAGACTCATATTGCGGCCACAAATTCTACACATAGAGTTCAATGAAGACCAAGTGCTTGTGATAGTTTGAGAAATAACATATTTAAGGTGGTAAAAGGCTTGTTAGGGGAGCGAGGTGGGACTAAAAACAGCCTGCCACAACGTCATTAGTACCGGTTCGTGGTTCGAACCGGCACTAAATGGTGATGGTGGGGCCATAGCCTGACCGCAGGCTGACACAGCCTCTTTAGTACCGGTTCGTGGGACGAACCGGTACTAAAGGTTCTCCACGAACCGGTACTATTGATCGCCGCCATGAACCGGCACTAATATACACATTAGTGCCGGCTCTAATTCAAACCGGCACTAATGTGCTTCACGTTTGACCCTTTTTCTATTAGTGTTGGGAAGAAAATTGGATCCATAGGGATCACAGTCTAGGGCCGGTTGGAGCGAAAACTAGCCATCCTCCATCTAGGGAGTTTGGTAATGTAAAGATTTGTTGGCATAACGTGTAAAAAATGTTCATATCATTCAAAAAATTGCTCATGACATTAAAAAAAAGTTCACGTGTTCAAAAAATACGTTTGTGACATTTTTTAAAATATGCAGAATCTGTTCGTGTGAATTTGGAAAAAAATTTTGTACCATTCAAAAGAGTTCATGGCATTAAAAAACTTTCTTAACACTTAAACAAGTTTGCATGTCTAAAAGAAAATGTTCATAGCATTTACGGTTCCTTCAATGTTTGTTTGAGAAACGTTCAACGTGTATTGAAAATATATTCATTATGCATTTAACAAATGTACAATATAAACTGGGAAAGATGTGCAACATGCATTCAATTTTTTTTAACGTGTATCTGAAAAATGTTCCACATATATAAAAATATTCATGATGTATTTACGTAAAGTCGACAAGTTTCTATAGAAAATAAAAAATTAAAACCAAAAAAGAAAAGAAAAAATGGATAGAAGAAAAACAAAAGAATGCTGATAAAAAAGAAATAGTAAAAGCACACATAAAAACTGAAGAAAATAGATAAATAAAAAGAAATATAGGAAAATAAAAAATAAAGTGAAAGGTTCTAAAACCTAGAATTGGTCCATAGTGGCCTGTATTTCTTTTTTCTTCCTTTGGCTATTTTCTCTTTTGCTTTTTTGTTTTTTCCTTTCGCTCCTTTTTTCCTATTTTATTTTACATTTTTTCATTTTTTTTTCTAATTCACAAACATTCACTCACATTGCTGAACATTTTTTGAAATTTGAACCTTTTAAAAATCAGTGAACATTTTCCAAATTCATAATTTCTTCATCGAATTTGAAAAATGTTCATCATATTAAAAAAAATAAATTTTCAAAACATGTTCATCATATTAAAAATATTCATCGAATTCAATACATGTTATCAAATTCAGAATTTTTTCATCACATTCAAAAATATTAATTGATTTCAAAAATATTCTCGAAGTCAAATTTTATTTGTCAAATCCAAAAAAATATTAATTTATATTTCTCTTCTTCAAATAAAAAATGTTCATCAAAATTCAAAAACTGTTTGTAAAAATACCAAGAAATATTCATAAAAATTGACAAGTTATTTATTTTTTAGAAGTTGTGAACATTTTCTGAATTGGTGAACCTTCTTGAAATTTGTGAACATGTTTTTGCGTTATTGAACATTTTTAGAAATTCTGATTTTTTTTAAACCCCAAAAAAATTGAAGAAGAAAAAAAATAAACGAGAAAGAACAAGGGAGCCCTGCCTCTCACCAGGGCAGGCCCAAGGTTGTGCATGGGGGTGGAGGGAGGATGTGCGTGCTCGCGGAAGCTATATCTCAGTTAAGTTTTTTTTAGGAGAATATCTCGCGTTAAGTGAAACAGAAGCTACTCTCACATCGACCATGTACAGTAACAGGCCGCCCATTAGGGGAGTTAAAAGAATAGAGTAGAGAAAAAGAGAACTAGCAGAATTCAATCATAGGACCTCCTGATTATACCGCAATGCTGCTAACCACTAAGTAGTCATCGAATTCACATTGCACTACTAGGTCGCGACCAACTTGAACAAAACGACTAGGGTTTCCACGTGCTTTTTTTTTCTTCAGTTTCTTGGTCTCTGTTTCTATTTGGTTATTTTTCCTTTTTTTCCCTTTTCATTTGTTTTCTTTGGTTTTATTTGTTTCTTTCTCGGTTTTCAATAGCTTTTTTTTATTTTGTTTCATTTTTCTTTTGTTTTTTTGTTTCTGTCTCATCTTTATCTGTTTTTATTTTTGTTTTCTTTCGGGTTTTCGTTGTTTTTCTATACACTTTTAGTATATATCTAATACATTTTTTAGTACATCTTCAACATTTTAAAACTACTCCTTCGACACTTTTTGAATACATGGTCAACATGTTTTAATACTTTTCAAGTACTTTTTCAAAAAAATTCTCAAATGCTTGATTGTAAGTATTAAAAGATCATTTTAATACTTTTTCAACATTTTTTCTATACACATTTAACATATTTTAGATGCTTGAGTAAAAAATTCAAATACCTGTTCAGGCTTTTCGCAAATGCTTGATTAAATATTTTATATACATGATAAAAAGTCATCGTTTCTTAAATACATTGTCAACAATTTTTTACCCGCAAAAAATAAATATCAACTTTAAAAAAAGTTCTCGATAAACATTTTTCAAATACTCGTTCTACATTTTTTGAAATGCTTGGTTAAAAAATTTCAAAGACATGTTTAACATTTAACATCTTTTCAATACACATTTAAAAAATAGATAGTAGTTTAATGTTTTCAATACATGTTTAAAGAGATTCTATACAGATTTAACATTTTCTGAAAATTTTAATGTAAACTACTTTTTTAGGGCCTGTTCGGCCTTCCGCCAGCTCCGCTGATCTGTGGAGCGCGTATTTTTCAGGCCCACTTTTTCAGCCTGCAGCTCTGCCGGCTCCGCGAGCTGACTCTGGAGTGGAGGGATTTCGAAAGCTCCCTTAATATAGAATATATGTATGTAATAGTAAAATAAAACAAAAAACGTTAGAAAATGAGAATATTGCCTGTGGCTTTTGGTTAGCGGCGCGATGGCCTGTCCCCATATGGAGGTCGCCTTCAAAGAAACTTCCTCTCGTCTCCCTGTAGGCGAGACATAATAGCGCCCGTGCGCGCTGCCCTCTTTCCAGTGCCCAAGTTTTTTGATTGGTTTTTTATTTATATTTTTCTTGACTTTTTTCCCTTTTTTATTTTTGATGCTTTTTGGACTATATTATTTTTAATTACGGTGAAACTTTTCCAAAATAAACTATGAACTCTTTTGAAATATATGGCATATTTCTTCTAATATAGTGGATTTTTATAATATAGGCTGAGTTTTTTGTAAATACACATCGAACATTTCTGTAAAAATACACTAAATAATTTCTTAGTGTAGTATAATTTTTTATAATGTGTGGTTAGCCTTTTATAATATACGGTGAACATTTTCATAATTAGAGGATACCTCGCGTGTTACTAAGGAAGTTGGTTGATGGAAATTTTGATAGATAACAAGAGAATCAAAATTTTAAAACATATGAATTATTATAGTTAATTATGTACAGTTTTTAACCATATTTATGAATATTTATATAAGTAGTATATAATTGAATGGAAATATTTTTTAATGTTGTGATGGGTCATTTTCTATGCATTATTATGTTGAGTTGGGCCTTATCCTATTCATAATTGTGTCGTGAGGTGGCATGCTTGCATGTTGGCATAAATAAGTTAGTGAGGATGAGTCTCTTAGGTATATATGATAAAAAAGAAGAAAAAGAAAGGAAAATCAGAAGAAAAAGGGAAACAGAAGAAAAAGCGAAGCCTGCGTGTGCCGGCGGAAGCCCATAGCGGCAAATGGATTGGCTGGAAGAAGCCCCCAAATGGGCAAGTTGACGACACGTCTGTACATGGGCCGAACCCAAGAGTGGTGTGGCTAGTTTACGCTGTTTCCTCTTGAGATTTCTAGGGAGAACCTGCTTTTCCTGGTTCAATGTTTTTATTTATTTTTTTCCTGTTACTTTTGGGGTTTTAAAAGAAACATAAAGATGTTTTTAAACACGGAAACGTATTTTAGTTACATGTGTATGAACACTTTTATAGAAGGCTCGAGCACCATCTAAAATTATGATAACATTTTTCAAAAAATATGGACACTTATTTTAATTATAGAGACATTTAAAAGAAGTGTGAAAACTTTTTTTTAGTTACATGAAAACTGTTTTTTAAAATGCATGAATAAGTTACATGAGTTTTAAAAACTGATACATAAATTTTTTGCTAAAACATGTGAACTCTTTTTTCAAGGCACATGCTCATTTTTTTAGATACATGAACACTATTTCGCTTACCCTTTTATAAAAAGTATATAATGTGCAAGTGTGTGAGCTTACTAGATACATAAAATATATAATAATGTTCATATATTAAAAATAGAAAATAAAATGTCTTTTTTGAAAATAATTAGGAGGATATATAATACAAGGCTAGAAGTAAGAAATAAAATGAAGTAACAATTTAATTTGTTATTATGAATTGTACTCTGTTTTTAAATTAAGTTCAATATAAAAGGTGAGAAATATTTTGGTGAACTAATAGAAATTAGCAATTTGTTCTGTATACGAACTACTCCGTCCCAAAATAAGTGACTCAACTTTGTACTAAAGTTTGTACTAACTTTAGTACAAAGTTGAGTCACTTATTTTGGGACGGAGTGAGTACATGCTAAATCCTTTTTTTTTGTGTGAATCCATGTTAAATCTAAATGGCTAGATTTGGAATATATATGATATTGGTCAGATATCCATATGACATGGATACAAAAAAATCATTTATATACAAAGCTATTCACATGAAATCCATGTAGAATCCATAAATAGCTGAATTTGGAAATACAGATTAATGGATACAGAATACAGTCATTTACAAAACAAAATTATTCATATGAACTTCATATAGGGGTCACTCTGCGAGTTCAGTTTGGAATGAAACTGAAAGCAAAATAAAGTTTCTGAAAGATACACCCTTTAGAAATTACTGTAAAACACAATGCATTGTTCAGGGCTTAACGGCCATGGGCATAGAAGCAAGTAAAAATGGCAGAAAACATGATACATTTAATTTGAGAATGAAACGCGTTCTAGGGGCATCACTTATTCAAACCAATTAACTACACAAATCATGAGAACGCTGCTAAAGGAAGTGTGTTGAAATGAATCATCAAATGCCCTTGCCTGTCTCCAGCAGAAGGCATATCACATCCGGATATCCCTCATGCTTGCTCGGAATCAGATGTGCACAATGCTCCAAAACTCTATTAGTTGGTCTTCTTATCCGCGCTCAAGATGATCACTTGACAATTAGGGTGGACCTTCTCAGCAGTCTTCTTGACTGCAGCCACTGCTGCCGCAGCACCCACATCATGCTGCGAAAACTCGATGATCATATGCTTCAGGCCTGACAGATGCTCAACGCCAGACACACCACTCGACTCCTTTGAAAGGCCTTCTTCAAACTTTAGCTCAAGCACTTCAACCTTCGATAAAGCGTCGGTCACAAAGGTCACTGATGGCAAGCTGCACCTTATCGAAAGCTTCTTAAGACTCTGAAATCCATCACTCGGAAATGCGACTTGTTTCTTATCCTCAGACGTCCGAGGAACATTACAAAATAATTCCAGTTCCCGCAAGCTTGCCATTTCACTGAGCTCTTGAATGATATCCGCATCAGCACTCTTCCCGATATTGCTGCACGAAAGTGTCAGCAGTGACTTCATCTTGGTTATCCCACTCGGCAACTTGGCGTTCCCGGCGAGCAAATGCATTAACTTTTCCAGCCTGAGAATGCTGGGAGGTAGCTCTTTCACCTTTGTGGATCTCACATCCAGTGTCTCCAGGCATCTTAGCTCTCGGATCTGTGTAGGGAGCTCACTGATATCTGTTCCCTTGAGGTTCAAGTACCTCAGAAGCAGCAGTTTGTAGAGGCCATCAAGGCACAGTGGACCTTGACAGCCTTCAAGGTCAAGAACCCGCAGTACACTGAGTTCATTCAGACGAGGCGTGCGACTGGTGTGAGAAAATACGGTGATTGAGCGAGCACGAGATACTTTTGCCCCATCGATCTGTGCAGCGGCCTGATCATACTTACCACTATTCAGCAAAGATAGCCGTCGGACAGTGCCATTGCCAGGTGGGACATCTTGCTGTTGAGCATGTACCAGAGCAACAAAGTTATCTTCCATGGACTTGCAAATGATGAAATCGTGTATTACTGGATGAAGAACGTAGCTCCTATGGGTGCCATCATGATTCAGCTGTGATGGTTGGATTAAGTTTCTGCCAATGAGCTCGCTGATGTAGTTTCTCGCTGTTTCCTCCATGCTTGTGCCACGCTGTTCATTGATGAACCCTTCTGCAACCCAACGCCTCGCAAGACGCTCTATTTCGATCTCATGGTTCTCGGGAAATATGCTTAGGTGTAAGAGACACGCCTTGAGATTGGCAGGAAGATCACTGTAGCTGAGTTTGATGATCTGTTTCATCCCTTGTAGCTCTGAATTTGTCCGCCATTCCAGTCCTAACCGCTCAAATTCATCTCTTGTGCGTGCTTTGCTGGCTAATAAGCCACCGACGCTCACTATAGCGAGTGGCAAACCACCACACTTTCTCATGATCTTAGTTGAAATATCCTTCAAATGGGCAGGGCACCCACCCACGCTCCGAAAAGCTCTTTGGGAAAACAAGGTTTTGGCATCGGCTTCATCAAGAAGACAAGTCTTGTAAACATGGGCACCTGCAGCTGCTTTTGCAACAGCCTCAATTCTTGTTGTAGTGATTATCCGACTCCCGAGATTGTTCTCTGGAAAACAGTGTTTGATTATCCCCCAAGTCTGAACACTCCATAAATCATCAATCATAACAAGATACCTATTTGATGACACGAGGGAAATCATCAATAATCAATCATAATCAGAGAGTATACATGTATCTGAAGTTTTATCAAAGATGTGTATAGCAAGTGCCATACAACATGCCACAGAATAACAGTGCACTGAAGATAATTTTTCAGTATAACTGTACTGGAGCAAAATTTCAGTATAAATGGTAGTCCATGATTGTCAATCCAGCAACTTTTATCAGTAACAATTGAAGTGGATTGATCGAATAGCAAATAGAGTACCTCTTATCCTGCAGATGCTGCCTCAGCCTTCCAATCAAATGATTCACATCGCCAGCATCACCTCGTCCTCTGCCGTCCACTTGGGATAGCATATCGCCGAGCACCTTGGCGACGTCGGAGCTCCGGCCTACCGAAACCATCGCGCGGCACTTGAAGCCCGCGCCGACCAACCGATACACCTCCCTGGCAAGCGTCGTCTTCCCGGAGCCAGCCATCCCGACGATGGATACGACCTTGAGCCCGCCCGAGCCCTGTCCGGTCACCATCCCCGCCACCTCGTCCCGCGGCCCGTCCATGCCGACGAGGCCGGCGCTGTCGGCGTAGAGCGCGAAGAGCCGGGGGTCGACGGCGGGCGCGTGACGAGACGGCATCTGCGGGCCGAGGCTGTAGCGCTTCCGCAGCTCGCTCACCTCGACGACGCGCGCCCGGAGCTCCTTGAGCTCGGTGGCGATGACGTGGCGGTCGGGGATGGTGGTGAGGCGGCGGATCCAGCGGGAGAAGCGGTGGGAGTCGGCGTCGTGGGTGCCGCCGGCGTCGACGCGGTGGGCGAAGAGGTCGACCCAATCCTCGATGTCGAAGGCGAGGTCGCGGACCTGGGCGATCCAGCTGGTGGTCTGGACGTCGGGCTCCTCGAGGGCCTCGCAGCGCACGACGGCGGCGTTCATGGTTCTCAGCTCGGCCTGGAAGAAGGCGACGTCCCCGCGGGCGCCCGAGAGCAGCTCGTACTCCTGCTGCAGCAGCTCGCCCAGCTTGCCCGGCAGCGCCTCCACCATGCCCGACAGCGCGCCCACCGCGATCTCCATCCCGCCGGCGGAGCACAGAGCGGCCTCCTCTGGATCTGGATCTGTGGGTGGATGTCGCCGGCGGCGAGGATGGGCGTGGACCTGAGAGAGACTGAGAGGCCACCAAGTCTTCGTCGTCTGGTTGCGGTTGGTGGTGGCGCGAATAATTTTTTGGCTGTGAAGAATTATTCACACTCCACAGCAGCATCAACAGAATATATAGAAAATCATTGAAAAAGACTTCATTTGGTCAACAAGAGGTAATATCACCACGAGTCATAGAACTTGCATTCAATGTTCAGTTTGGTGCTAAAATTTTAAAAATACGGATTTATGGTCACATAACTTGACATGACGTGCAAATACGGTGATTTCTCTATGTGACCTACCTATGTGGCGTGCCAGCACGGCATAGGCCCATCTGTAAGTGGCTGAAGCGTTATTTTTAGATAAATCCCATGCATTTTATCTGTTCACGTACAAAATCCCTCAAATAAAGGAAAAAGCTGGGCAGCGTCGTTCGAAGTCACCGTCTAGTGCAAACTGGCTAGCATGGATAGCCACCAGACCACTGATTTTCATGCCTAACATGCACAACTAAAATTTATACTCCCTTCGTTCCTAAATATTTGTCTTTCTAGAGGTTTTAAATGGTGACCATATTTATTAAAGTTGAAATCTCTAAAACGAAAAAAGGGAGCCACGCGGTTTGAACCTTTTTCCTACAGGTCGCTTGCCGCATGTGTACTAGTAAGACAATTTTGGCAAAAAAGAAAAACCATATCCACAAATATCCAGATGTCTGTGTGCTTGTATATTTTCATAGAAAAAGGTCAATTTTGCTACCCCTGTGATTTTTTCCAGAAATGTAACACTTAAATGTATTTTTTGTTTGAACAGTATTTTTTGAAATGTTTTTTTAACAGTATTTGACCCTACGTATGCTTGCGCAATTTCATGACATAGATGGCTTGGTGAAAAATGATTTTTAAGAAAATGGGTGCTTGAATAATGAAGCATTTGTTTTTTACTTTCTTGGAATGTTTACAAGTATACAGTAGACTCTTATTGCTCGATCAGTTTTTGCCCATTTTCTGGCTAACTATTTTTTTTACTTCCGTACTATATTTTTTCAGTAACAAATTTAGAAAGAAGCTGAGTACAGCAGAAGTTCATTAAGCGCAGCCTGATCCTCAATTGTAGCTTGTCAACTTTTTTAGCTTCTTGGCTCACCTAAGTCACATTGGCATAGAGTTTTTATTTTTTTGCAGGATACATTGGAATAGAGTTAACCACCGCAAAAGTTACAAGTTGTTAAACTAGAGCCACACAAGCCTCTTTCAGATAGTGCCTTTAAACTTATTGTACCTAGGAGTATTATCTTTCCATTAATATAGTTTTCGATAGGCATTACATAAGAACTGACAACATAAATATATATCCCTTTAAAACATAAGGTGTAGTCATGTCTGGTGGTTAGCCAACATACACGCGAGTTTTGATCAGGAGCTCACTGGTACGACCCAAACTTCCCTATTTCTTCTAGCTTTCAAAAATTTAATTTGTACGGTCCGATCTTGATCGTAAATAAATAAAGTATAAGTGGTGCTAATTAGACGTCCAGCGTGATTGTGCTGGTGGCTGTCTATCCGAGTCACTAAGAGGTAGATCCTAGGTTTGACTCTTTAGATTTTCTTTTCATTTTATTTAAGGGACTTTATACGTAAATAAATAAAATGCGATGGAGTAGTCTGCAAAAAATCCTCTTCAAGACACTGACAGATGGGCCTATGTCGTGCTGGCATGCCACATGTGCATGCTATGCAGCCCGATACGAGAGAAAGCACCGTATTTGCACACCTTGTCAAGTTATGTGGCCACAAATCCGTATTTTCAAAGTTTTAGCACCAAACTGAACATCAAGTGCAAGTTCTATGACTCCCGATGATATTACCTCGGTCAACAACTAGCAAAGGCATACTCGATTATTGGGCCGGCCCAATACTTGTCTGACTATTTTTTTATTACTCCAGAGTCCAGATAAACATGTGTTCTTAGAAAAGTAAAATAAATACCCCTAAAAAAGTAAAATAAATCATGTCCAAAAAGAACTTGATAATATTTTGAATGAACGTAGAGAAATGTTCGAGTTTTCCTCATACTCCCTCCTTAGTTGAAAGCAGTGACGTTTATTTTGAATCCAGGGAGAAGTGTGCCATTGTATAATATTACACCTATATGTGATATGAATGTTCCAATGTATGATAGGAATAGTCATGCTCTCATGTGAGTTCATTTTCTTACTGGAGAAGTGTGCCAAAGTACCCAGGCTGCATTAGATATTGCGAGAAACATTAGAACTGCACTTTACGCATGGAAACAACAATCACCAAAAATTATAGACAAGTCCCTATATATTTTAGGATAGCAATCCATATCACAAAACTAAATTGGAATCGAATATAATCAAAGACTCTAGTACATAACTAGTCCAGATGTCGTCGAGGATGAACCCACCTAGGGTGAAAGGATCGCCATGGCACTGCTGACGACAAGTAATAATCGAAGGTCGGAGACGTGGATGCCTGACTAGGGCTGAAGTGCTTCCCATCAGGCTTGTCAGCCAGGAGGATTAACCATATTTCATAACTCTATGGTCTCCATTTGACCAGAGAATGTAGCAGTTCACTAGTAGAAAAGGGGGCAACGGTCCAGGCCGGGTCAGCCCATTAGTCCCGGTTCAATCTAGAACCGGGACCAATGGGGGCATTAGACCCGGTTCGTGAGCCCAGGGGGCCTGCCGGGCCACGTGGGCCATTGGTCCCGGTTCGTCTGGACCTTTTGGTCCCGGTTGGTGGGACGAACCGGGACCAATGGGTCTGACTCCTGGCCCACCACCATTGGTCCCAGTTCGTGGCATGAACCGGGACCAAAGGCTCTCGTTTAGTCCCGGTTCATGCCACGAACCGAGACTAAAGGGTTGTCCCTCGTTGCACCCAGAGTTTAGTCCCACCTCGCCAACCGAAGGGCGCCCACACCTGCTTATAAGCCCGCCCCTCTCTGCATTATTGAGCTCCTCTAAAAGTGAAAATAGATGCACCTATAGAGGAAAATTGGACCTAAATTCATAAATAGAAATGAATTATGAATTTATGTTTAATTTTCTCTATAAGTGCATCTATGTTCACTAACAGAGAAGTTTTTATTTTTTGTGACCTAAAAGAAAAAAGAAATCACTAAAAAACTATAAGTATTTAGTTCTAAGTAGAAATGAAAAAATAAATAGAAAAAAATGCCTATAATATTTGTAAAGTTATTCACAAACTTGAGATTCACACAAGTTTTAAAAAATTCAAATTAAAACTATTCAAATTTTAAAGCTAATGGCACTAACAGAAAGTTTATAATTTCTGTGACCTAAAATAAAAAAGAAGTCACTAAAAAACTATAAGTAGTTAGTTCTAAGTAGAAACGAATAACTAATGGCACTAGTAAAGTTAATCACAAACTAGTGATTCACACAAATTTCAAAGAATTCAAATTTTAACTATTCTAATTTGAAAGCTAATGGCACTAACAGAAAGTTTATAATTTTTGTGACCTAAAAGAAAAAAGAAATCACTAAAAAACTATAAGTATTTAGTTCTAAGTAGAAATGAAACTTTAATAGCAAAAAGAATTATCATAAATATTTCTTTTGTTACAAACTAGTGATTCGCATAAATTTCAAAGAATTCAAATTTAAACAATTCAAATTGGAAAATTATTGGCACTAACAGAAAGTTTATAATTTTTATTACCTAAAACCAAAAATAATAACTGAAAAACTAGTAAGTATTTTGCTGTTTGTAAAAAAACAAAAAACTTGATTTTTTTAAAAATGCCGCGTACTGGGCCACCACAGCCTGCATACGACTAGAAACCCGCTTGTTGGGCCAGGATGCAGGCCCACAGTAGGCCCAGTAGGCCCACAGGCAAAGAGAGTGGATTTAGGCCCGTAAGCCTGCAGTAGAGAGGAGCTCGAAGTGGTCGGCTCCGCAGGGCTTATAAACCACTCCGAGCCCCTCTCGGCTAGCGAGATGGGACTAAACATCCCAATGCACCGCGGCAGTTGTAGTACACGCCTTTGGTCCCGGTTGGTGGCACCAACCGGGACTAAAGGGTGCCTTTGGTCCCGGTTCATGGCACCAACCGGGACTAAAGGCCGCCGCTTCCCGCCCTTTGGGGTGCCGAAAAGTGGCTTTTGGTCCCGGTTCGTCGCACAAACCGGGACTAAAGGGGTGCGTTGGTCCCGGTTTGTGCCACGAACCGGTACGAATGGCTTTGCTATATAAGAAAAGACTTGGGAAATTTTCACATTTCCCTTGCAGTTGCCCCCGACGACGCCGAGCACATCGACGCCGCCAGGCTGCCCCGACGCCGTCCGCCGCCCCTGCCGTCGCCCCTGACCGCGCCGTCGCCGTCGCCCGTGCCTCGCCGTCGCCGTCGCCGCCCCGTGCCCCCCTGCCTCTTCGCCGCCGACGTCGTGCCCCTCACCGTCGCCGTCCGCCGCCCCTGCCGTCGCCCCCGACCGCGCCGTCGCCGCCCCGTGCCCCCTACCTCCTCGCCGCCGACGCCGTGCCCCTCCTCGTCGATCGCCGGCCCGGCTTGCGTAATTTCCTAATTTAATTAAAATGTATAGTTAATTTAGTTGTATAGTTAGGATGTATAGTTAATTTAGATGTATAGTTTAGATGCAAAAGTTAGAATTTTTTTCTGTTCCTACATTTTTTGGGTGATATTATTGTTGCATATGCAAAAGTTTGTGTGTTCATATATATGCAAATAATATGTCAATTTTTTTCATAGAATTTTTATGATTTTTTTGTTGTAATTTTGTTCATAGAATTTTTATTTTGTTCATAGAATTTTTATTATTTTTTTCTGTTGTAATTTTGTTCATATTGTGTAGGAATCTGAACATTATGTATGATCAAAGTCATTTATGTATATGTTCATATTTAGAAGAAAAAGAAGGAGAGAAAAAAGGAAAATAAGAAGAGGAAGAAGGGAGAAGAAGAAGGAGCGAAATAACATGAGAAATAAATAAGAAGATAAAAAAGAAGAAAAAAAAAGAAGAGAAGAAGAAGGAATAGAGGAGAAGAAGACGAATTCTTCTTGTTCTCCTCTATTATTCCTTCTTCTTCTCTTTTTTTCTTTTTTTCTTCTCCTTTTCCTTTCTTCTTCTCCTCTTTTTTTTTCTTCTTCTTCCTCTTCTTATTTTTTGTTATCGGGTATGTCGTTGTCGACATACCCCCACTCCCCGATAATTAACTTTTAGTAATTAGTACTACTTAATGGAATTAGTTAGAACTAGGTAAACTTGTTTATTTTTAGTAAGTACTGCATTATTCTATTTATAGTAAGTGCTTAGTAGTTGAATTAGTTGATTTAATAAAACTGGTTTATTTTACTATAGAAGTAGTTTATTTTTAGTAAGAAAATTAATAGAACTAGTTTATTTTTTCAGTTAAAGCAATTATTCCCACATCGACGTGGACGATGCCTATCCCGCATCCTCGTCGTCGAGTCGGGGGCGGACGACACCTACTTGACCAGATGGGCCATGTCCGGGACTGGGCTCCGCCGGGGTGGTACTGGGAGGCGCTACCTTCCGGGGGCGTAGCTTGGTGAGGAGTCAGTCCGTCGTTGACCCGATCCTTGTTTGGTGGCAGTCGCATGGGCCAGTGGCGGTGCCGAGGCTTCCGGACACCACGGAGGTGGTACGTCACCGTGTCAGCGAGGAGGACCAGCACGTCCGTCGCTACATGGTTGCGTTGGAGGGCAAGTTCGAGAATACCTGGCAGGTTCTTCAGGGATCTCACTGGAGCTATGATCCTGTGATGGTTCCTTCCCTTTGGGTGTCCACCGCCCGCGCCGATACCCGTCGGGCGCTACGGTTCTAGCTGTATTGGCGATATGTATGATATATAGTATTCAACGTGTATTAGTGATAATATTCGATGTACGGACACATGGAGATGATGTAGTTTTTCTTATAATTGAAGGCATCCTAATTTGAATACTACTTTATTTTGCGATTTGATTTTTCTTATTGAATGCTCAAATTGGAGAGCACTATGAAAGGCATATGCATATGATTAGTTGAATAATAATGATCTAATTTAGTCTTTGAATTATGAACGTATAGGAAATGTCATCATCGGACGACGAAAGTCTCCCGGAGGAGTGCGACTGGTGCCACGACGATCGAGGTGAGTGCGACAGGCCTCACCTGGACGATGGTCGGCGCTTCAGCATTAAGCTCGAGGAGACCTTCGAAGTTGAAACGGTACGCAACGACGACAAGTGTTTTTTTTTCATAATTAAGCATGACTTCAACTATTTCAACGTGTAATTTTCATCTTTTACAATTTGAGTATAGTTGATCCCATGCCATGCAAGACGCTATGTCTTGGAGAGAATGGATTTTGAAGACCATGAAAATTTTGAAACAAAGAAAATTCACCTAAGGACCCACCATGATGTGGATTTTAAAGTAAAGTTGCATAATGCTGAGAGCGTAACCCATTTTGGTTGCAAAAATTGGGAAGCATTTTGCAAATTATACGGTTTTGATGAGGGTATGCTTGTCACCATGGATCTTGATGATCCTGAAATCGAGCAAGACAATATGGACATTTGGGTCCTTGTTGATACTCCTCCAGTTCTACCGCTATGTGAGTTTCTCAAACATAGTTAATTATTAATAAAACTTATATTGTTCATTTCAAAATAGTTGACAACTTATTTCCATTGACAGCTTATTTTGGAGTATCAAAGAATGTGCAGAAGATGGTAGATAGAACTTACTACACCGATGGCTCTGAGTTAACTTACAAGGAGAAAACTCATCTGGTTGGATTTTGTAATGATATTGAGAATTACAATATCTACAATCGAACTCCTCAACATTATGGTCAATACGTGCCACTAGTGCACGTGTTGAACTACGGTAACTACCATGAAGATACCCTGATAAGTTTTTTTTACTATTACGACATCCGTGCATCTTTTTGCATACTTCTAAAACTAGTACATCATTGCTAACTACGAAGTTATTATTATGTTTTTCAACAGAGAATCCCAGAGGATTGTGTGCCTCATTTGATGTATCAGAATGGCGGCAACCTTCATGTTTTGAACATATATCCAGTCATCCTACGAATCTCAACTGTCCATACCGGATTTCTAAAACAAGTGGAGACATGACAATCAAAGGATGGAAAAAATGTAAGGACAGTCGTAAGGAGCTTCTTGGAAGCAAAAGGAAGCGAGGCGCAAGAATTGGAGACAGGATGATCTTCATTCTTCATAATGGAGAGTCAGGGTCTATATTGCTTTATGCTATTTTATCTTAAGTGTGTTTAGGTCCGATCCTACCTGATACTGATGATCATGTGCTAAGAACAATTATGTAGGGTTGGGTTCGATGACTATGAGGATGATGATCGTATGACTTATTATTAATAACGAGTAGAAGTTGTATGATGATGCTTGATTAATTAGTAGGACTTGTTATTATATATGATGATGTATGATGCGAGCATGCATGAGTTATTATATATATATCTGCGAGTGAAATGAACATAGCAGTAACGTAGGTAAACCAATGACTACATATAAGAAAGGACACTTCTCTCTATTAGCTAGCTAATAACAACCTAAAAATAACCCCCTAAACCCCTAAAACAGCCACTTTTTTTTTAAAAAAAAGAAAAACCTACTGCTGACGCGTGGAACCCTTTTGGTCCCGGTTTATGTCATCAACCGGGACCAAAGGCCCCCCTGCCTGGGCTGCCGGCAGCGGCCATGTGAAGGCCCATCTGTCCCGGTTCTGGTTTGAACCGGGACTAAAGGGTGAGGGTATTAGTAACGACCCTTTAGTCCCGGTTCCGGTTCAGGAACCGAGACTAAAGGCCCTTATAAACCGGAACAAAAGGCCGGTTTTCTACTGGTGGTTGCGCGTCGATGGTCAGCCATGGTCTACCAAAACGAGATCCTCCCCGAGGGAAGGAACGTTGTGGCGGGCGTGGTAGCCATCGAGATTATTCATCAAGATGTTACTGTAGAATCCCGACACAACATCTGGCACCAACCAATGGAGCCTCGCAAGCGAAGGAATACCACCAGCAACCATCCATCGCATCTCACATGCACCAGCAGCACACGTCTTTCCATAACACCAATCCCGACTAAGAGGACAATAAACCAAATCCTACTACTAGAAAGCCATCCCAAGCTCTTCATCTGAGTCTTCTATAGCGGGCGACATCAATGGACAAGAAGGGGGGAGCTGAGCCTTGAACAACGGCTCGCAAAGATAGCAACGGAGAGAGGGTGAGAGCAGGAATGTAGGAAATTATTGTATTACACCTTCATATGAGCAGGGGCGGAGCCAGAATTTTGGTATGGGGGGGCCAAGTCAATTTCATAACTTTTTTCTAGACCGAAAAATAAATATCATCATACTGTAATATGCGCTACACACTACCAAACATGAATACGGTTGTATGAGTTTAAATTACCTCTACAATTGCCAACAAGATGGCAAAATATTACTTATTTTACTGGAAGAGAACTTACTTGCTAATGTTTTTCAACATATATGATCATACAATACCGAAGTAAGGCTCCCAATTGGCGCATCAGCCTCATTAACAATTTCATTAGGTCGAGGAAACTAGAAGCAACCGGCTTAAAATGAATTAATCTTAACGGTGTTTGGCGTCGTTTCCCTCTTCATAGCTACTGGATTGCAATCTCACAATTAGATATAGGAGTATTGGATAAGTTGGACACATGACAATTTGCATCACAAATAAGAACTCATACAAGATAATTTGCATCAGGAGCACGATATTTTTTGGGGCACGTACAAGATAGGAATTCTTCATAGAATTATAGCATCACAAATCACTGAACCAAAACAAGTAAACAACAAAATCTGATGTATAAATTCAACAACGATACAAGACAGTGGCGGACCTAGCCCACTGGGCCAGGGTGGGCCAATAGTGCAATTTACATATACATTTAGTTTTTCTTCTATTTTTTGGCATTTATGCTACAGTACTATAGAGGCTATTTTCAGATCTCAGGGTGGACCGTGGCCCACCCTCTCCACCCCCTACCTCCGCCATTGATACAAGAGGACGAAGGGGAATAGTAGATGTATGGTGTGATGTAATGATGTGTTAAACCTTGGGTACTTGGGTACTTGGTTAGTTGCCGTTGGTTGGATCCGGAAGATTTGACAAGTGAACAAGGTTGCGTAGGGCAGGGAGAGCGAGCAGAGAGGCGGACGGGCGGTGAGGGCACAAAACGGCGGCGGCGGCTAATTTCTTCTGCGTACTAATACAGGTACGGGCTAATCACAAGAGAACGCAACGCCAGGCCAAGAGACTACAGGCAATCGCCCAACCTGGCCGCTAGTGGGCTTCACATGGGCCTTTTCCCTTTCTCTAAAATTAACGTTGAGATAAGGGGGGCCAAGTATGTATAAACGGGAGCTCCTATAGGCCGCTTGTTGCGGCAAAGTGCTGGCACTTCGCACAGGAGCGGCGAGCGTGGGCCGGCCCATTTACAGTGGCACGCGGCGTCACGTTCCCGAGATGAAAAAGTTGCAAAAAGAAAAATCACGCTAACGCTGTAGCTCAAACACGAGACTTCACACTAATTGGCCTGCCGTGCAAACCACCGCAACATAGACCATCTCATGTTCAGAGGGTGCTTGGATCCAAGGGACTATTTTTAGTCTGACTAAAAATAGTCTCTTTTAGAGGCTAAAGTTCCAAGCACCCCTGACTAAAGAGAGACTAGGACTAGTCTTAAGGCTAAAAAACTTTAGTCATAGGAAACCTACTAAAATGTGTATTAGCCCTCTCTCTCCTCATTTAATTCCTCTACTTTAACACATGCGAGTTCCGGATTGGATGGTTTGGAGGATAATAAATGCTCAATAACTTGATTTTAGTCTCTTTACTATTTGGATCCAAGCATGGGTAAGGCTAGCAAGTTTTAGTCCCACTACTTTTAGTCATGGGACTAAAACGTATCCAAGCACCCTCTCAATTAGCAGCGCGACAGTTAAATACGTATACGACAGAGACTAAACTTAAACATTAATTTGCAAAAAATCCTAAAAACTATAGTCCATTTATTCGGTCGAATCAACGACCTCCTACAACTGAATTTTTCGAAATTATGAATATTTTCTTCAAAATAAAAACATTTTTCGAATTTTCGTACAAATTTTGTAAAACAGGAACATTTTGATGATGTGAACAAATTTGAAAAGGGGAACATTTCTTGAATTTGTGAACAAAAAATAAAAATGTTTACTTTTTAAAACTTCCAGAACATTTTTTGAATTTGTGAAGAAAATTGAAAAACATGAACTATTATTGAATTTGTGAACAAATTAGGAAAGCTGGAACATATTTTTCAATTCCCAAACATGTTTTGAATCTTGAGAACAAATTTGAAACAGAGAACAATTTTGAAAAATCCTAAACAAATTTGGAAGCGCGAACAATTTTTTAAAGTACAAACATTTTTTGAATTTTGAGAACATATTTTGAAACGGAGAACAATTTTGAAAAATCCCGAACAAATTTGGAAGCGCGAACATTTTTTGAATATGTGAACAAAAAATTGAAATCCGGTACATTTTCTGAATTTCGAAAGATTTGTACCGTTTTGTGTATCGAGAACAGATTTTGAATTTTTAGAACATTTTTTTAAAAACTGAACATTTTTTGGAAACACGAACAAAATTTAAAATTTTCGATTTTTTTAAAAGATAAGAAAAGAAAAAGAAATAAAAAAGAAATTCGATTTTTTTTGTAAAACAGCGAACAAGTTCTGAGAAAGAAAAATAAACTTGAAAAAGAAAATGAAATAAAAAACTAAAAACGAAAAAATGAAAAAGAAACACGAACGAAAAAACAGAAATGAAAAAACAGTAGAAAGCCGAAAAATAACCAGAAAAAACGATACAAGAAAAAACCCGGTTCAGGGAACCTTCTAGAAGGTTCCCAAAACCGGTTGGACGATTTATGTATAAGTGGGCCGGCCCAGGTTTGTCGCTCGCTGCGCTGCCCTGTGCGGTAGCCCGACATTTTGCCGCAGCGAGCGGCGAATAGGGATTTCCTGTATAAACCTGGGGACTATGTGCGTTCGCTTCGCTAATTACCTAGCATCGTTCGATCGTTAGGGGGGGCCAGGCCCCTGCTCGCCCCCCCCCCCCTGTCTCCGCCACTGCATATGAGTTTGTAACACTCATTTTCTGTTATGAAAATGAAGAAGATGTGGTGCATTATTGTA
The DNA here is from genome assembly GCA_032464435.1 of Aegilops umbellulata. Taxonomy (NCBI): domain Eukaryota; kingdom Viridiplantae; phylum Streptophyta; class Magnoliopsida; order Poales; family Poaceae; genus Aegilops; species Aegilops umbellulata. Next base: position 415,243,215 of record CP136059.1, on the reverse strand, counting down.
AGTGATCTCGTAGCATCATTCTAGGATTTAACGAATATGAAGATTTGTTTTAAAATAAACTCCAAATATGCACCTTCATTCGGCACCGGTGTTTATGCATAGAGCGCACAGGCTATGGAGATGAACAATGGTGCTTGAAAATAAATTGGTTTATTTTACTAAGTACATCTCTGAACACCTTGCACCTATCCAAATGGATTAATTGGACCGATTTGAAAGGGGGACAATGCTCATTTTTTCCTATGAAATTGCGAATCAAATCAGCATTAACCCATTGATATACCTATGGATTATACAAAAACTTAAATGGTGTTATCTAAAATACAACTCCTATAATACTAAGCACTCAGAATGCAATATCATCGAAGAATGTGGTGAAAATGCAATATGAGAATGTGGTAAAAAATGCAATGTCATAGACTTGTCTAAAGTTTCTAAAATAGTAAATGCATGCATGCAGTTTCAAGTTCAAACAACGAACTTGGTATGGGTGTGCGGGAATTATTTAATCTACCTCATTTCACTCAGAATGCATTCACTTATGCATCTAATTTTTATATTTTTCTAACCATACAGAAGAAGTAGAGCTGGATGTGTTATAGTAATAAATAGAAGAAGCAGTACGTGTAACTCAAAATAATGATCAACAAGTTCGGACACTGACACACTAAAACTAGCAACCCCAACAGCAACTCTAGCATAATTGCCAAATGTGTGATCACCATAATGTATACGGAGTGTGCTTCATATGTATTTGGAGGCTGGGCAGACAATGCAAACTCAGAAATGTCATATGTCAATCCCCATAATTTTTTCTCGTTTCGCTTTTCAATATTTTCGATTCCCTCCAAATTTAAACAGTTAGCACATCAAAAAAATATGCACATAGTTTTTAACAAGTTGCATGAACAAAAGCTTTTAACCATCAACATGTATAGATCACATGTTGTGGTAATGATAGCAAAGGAAGAAAATGACTTGGCAAAAGCAATCAGAACAATGAAACAACACCTCACTCCATGCCAATTCATACAGAAGTAAAATTGCTCTATGCTACACAGTATGCAGTGTGCTTCCGTGTTACCTGTTTGAGAGAAAAAGTAAGAACAATCAAGTCTAAGTTCTTTGCTGATCAAGTTTCATTTGAGATTTATGTGCCACTATATATAGTATAAAGATATGTAATGGCAATTAGGGACTACAAGTAAGCACTATTTCATGTGAGATTTATGCGCCACTATAGTATAAAACTATAAATATATGTAAATGACAATTAGGGACTACAAGTAAGCACTGCAAGAAAAGCCAGTAACAACCTAATTTGAAAACAGAATTATAATGATATGGCATGCGCATGCTAAAAAATCTTAAGACACTTAAACTTCCCAATTGCAATAAACATGAAGGAAAAACCTACCAGGACAGCGGGCGTCGCTTGCTTCCTGAAGATGTCGTCGTGGGTCGCGTTCCTGTGCCAGGGCTCTGTTCTATTCGTCATTCACCCTGGCCTTCACACTAGCGTGCAATGGAAGAGGTTCATTCTTGCTACACTTTTCAAGATGCTTTTACTGCTCCCTATGTGCGATGATGTTACTCATTTAGGTTTGTTCTTTTGAGCCGTGAAGGGGTGTGGTTTGAGTTTGGTTGTGCTTTCAAGGTCCGTTGATGTTGTACCTGCTGTGGAACTTTGACGTGTCTGTTGTCTGGTGCCGTTGTTACGGTCTGCTCTTCTCTGGACCACAGTTCAACATGTGCTTCTTACCGTTCTATTATCAAGGCATCGCTGTATCCATTTGCTCTGTTTTCATGAATATTGCTTGAGCATTCTGATCCTCACTTATGTGGTTTGAAGAGATCACATTTTTTTTTTGTTTAGGACATGAACATGCATTCCCTGTAGTCAATACTTTCTGCAATGGGAACCCCCACTAACATAAGATGATATACATTTGCTCTTTTTCCTACAGTGGGCTGCAAATAACTCGTCATAGCTCTAAGAATGAAGTAAGCTGCTCTCCTCTGGATAAACGCATATGAACAAAATGATCTCCATTTTTTCTGTAATGGCCTTTCGTGTAGTTTTAAAATGAGATGTTTCCTTATAATACAATAGTCAGTTGAGTTGTTGATCAAAAGGATAAGTAGAATGGCCAGTAACATTGATACTATTTGGGTTGAACCATTGGTTACTGAAAAATAAGAACTTAAATGAACCTACCATTTGGGATTCAACCTAGTTCTATACCAGTATGCATAAGTATATTTAGATGCTCCTGCTTTTTTCCATGACCCCGTTATTAACTGCAGTATACAATAATGATAAGAATTAGAATTGGACTGCGTTGCATTTGCATATGTAAATACATCGGACTGATTCAATTATCTCTAAAACTCCATAGGAACTGCCGCATGAGGAGCGAAGATCAATGACTTGATATACATCGTTGATGATGAGGGTATATATTTGTTACTCTGTTTATGATGGCTTCTCATGGATCAGAATAAATTATTTTTTAGGTAGAATGTATTGGGTTCATACATAATGTAGATTACCATTGCTTTGTTAATGCACATGTTTCTATAAGTACCTAAAAGTTATACAAATAATCCTTGCATGCTGCTGTTGGAATTAAAATGTTCTTTGATGAGTCAAAATAACATATTTTAGTGACTCACTGAAACTGCCACAATCCTAAAAATAAATAATCAGATGCCCTGTTGGGCTAGATGCTTGATGTTTCTCTTTAATTGGAAAATAGCATATAAGAAACATTTCTAAGAAATTCTTATCGATAAGAAAGCTAAGGGATATACTGAACCTTGATATCTGTTCTGGATATGGGTGGGCAGAAAAACAGAGAACCGAAGACCGCAGCCCAAAAAATAGCATGGTATTTTCAACTCAAAAAAGAAAATAAATGGCATGGTATTCTAACCTACAGTTCTAGGCTGTGCATAGTGAAAACTATCTTGTGTCACCAGTTCATTCATGAGAAACATTTAAATAGCTTTATCTATGTCCTAGACATTTATTTGATTGAATATGCTTGGTGCATTCTTTCTGAGATTTTGCTGTTAAACTGGATAGAAATAACTCATGCGTTGCTAATTCCCTACTTGAAGGCTACTGCTGTGAAGGCACCTGTCATGGCAAACTTCACGACTGAGCAAATATCAGGTTTCTGGCAAACACCAACATACACGAGTGAGTCCGAACGTGTGCTTTGTATCTAGGTTGTCTTGGTCTAGAGCTTTTATCGCCTCTTCAGCTATCTATTGGAAAAGAACATTTACCTGAATCATAATGTCGAAGATCTATTCCTATCATTACACATACTTGATATTTGATGTCATGTGTATTGCATACTGTATGGTACTCTATCCACTTATCCAGGATTCTATGATCTCCAGTAATAGTGGAACTGGGCTCAAAATTTTCATCAGTAGCTTATATTTGTTTGAATAATAAGTAGAAAGTAAAATAGTTAATTGTACAGGAGCTTAATGCACCCGGGTGTACGCCGGCCGGCACCTCTGCAGCAAGCGGCCCCTCCGTCAATTGCACGTCCGCCGTTGGCGGTGCCTCGACATTAGCCGAGCTCGACGCCATCATCACAGTAACTAATTAAGCCTCTCTCGGCCGAGGACTTCATCTCCTTGCCTTTGACTGGGCATCCCTGATGCCCTACATGTTTTCGCAGGGCGCCGCCGACGTTCCGTGCACTCTCCTGCACTTCGTGAACAACGAGTTGGTCGATGTCGCCAAGGGCAAAATTGTTCAACCGGGCAACCCCTTGTTCCACGGTACCCAGATGCCACCCAACTTGTTTAGGGTTCAACTGGTTCGGGTGCTGCCAGGCTGCGACGAGTTGTTACCTACGATTCGACCCGTCGGGGCCGACGATGATGATGTGATGATCCTCAGCGCCTGCCTGAGCTGGCCCCTGCTTTGGCCGAAGAGCCAGATTCGTTTGGGGGCGGGGGACACCACCCCAAAGACAACACCGCCAGTCGTGCCGGTGCCAAGTCGGCCCCATGGCAAGACCGCCGCAACGGTGCCGGACATCCCTATGCCACTGGATCCAAACATGCATATGGCACAGGATCAGAACGGCGACGACGACGATACATTTGGCAACGTCGATCAGTACTTCGCCGATCATGGGTACGATGGCGACTTCATGGGGCCTCCTTCTCAAGAACCCAACCCAACAAAAGACGTGCGCGATCTAGCTGGTACCGCGGAGAAGCCAAGTTGCAACAGGCGTCGTCTGCCGTTCAGCTCTTAGGAGACGCCTCCAGCTGCCGACTTCACCGAGCCTCAGATAGGCGAGGTGCGAAATATTCTCAGCCCCAACACACTCAAGAAGGCGGTTTGTGAGCAGAACTCGGTCCCATTACAGGAGAAGAAGAAGGCACACAAAAGAAAGACTAACAAGGGTGCGGGCCAGCCGGCACCGAGTACGATCCGTGCTCAGGACGGGCCACCTTCACCAGAGGATTTAATGAGGAGGGTGCATGTGGCGGGTAGGCCGATGCTACCGAGAAATATGCTCGATGTTGCAGCCGGTGCTATGCGGAGTCTGCATGACAGTGTTCTTTCTTTGGAGAAGCGGCGTCTCAGAGAGAAGGATGTGGCATACCCGGTTTTCGCGGCCAAGGTGCCAGAGGGCAAGGGCTTTGTGGATAACTCCATCGGGGGTACGACCGTCCTGCGGTTTGATGACATCCACGCTATGTTGAACCTTCATCCGCTGCACTACACCTTCGTTCGGCTATTTTCGCTGAGTATGGAGATGCGGATCATTCGCGACAAGACCCCGGACATCGTGATAGTCGACCCCTTCTACATGCGTGCCAAGATCTTGGGCAGCGCTGGGGACCGACAAGTCGCGAGTTCTTACCTCGAAGGCGTCATTCTGACAAACCCAGATAAGGATAACTTCCTCGTGCCTTACTTTCCCGAGTAAGTCTTCCCCTCAACCGCCCCGTAACATATGAATTCTTAGATTTCGATCGTTTTTCTTCTAACATTCCGTGTTTTCTGCAGTGACACACATTGCACGCTCATTCTCCTAAGCCCCAAATATTCCATGGCCACGTATTTCGACCCGGACCGTCAGTCGAACGTAGACTACACAAATGTCAAGAAGGTTCTTGATGATGTTGTCCCCGGCTACGCCAAATCTGGAGGCACCTTCACCAGGCCTATTCGTAAGTACGACAAGCACGTGTTCTCCCACAATACGACGTTCTGCTGCGTTAAGCAGCCGCCTGGCGGTCAGAAGGGTGCCTACTACGCCATCCATCACATGCGGGCGATCGTACGGGACCATCATCAACTTCTGCTACCGAGTAAACTCAAAGATTGGGCCGCGAGCGTGTCGGCAATCCAGGACGCGGACATCAGACAAGAATTCTTTCGCATCCAGTCGGAGTTTGCGGAAATCATCCATCAAGATGTCCTTCGTACCTCGGGGCAGTTCTACCTCAGAAATCAACCGTCCAACAGTGACATCGACACAATACTACAAATGCAGGCTGACAACGCCCGTAATTTCATGACTCCCACGATAGACGGCGGCTTCATCCACGTTCCGGTCCCTTGAGTCGAGTCGAAAGCAGTGATGCTGTGTCTAGTTCTGAAACATCGATTGGCTCATGTTGTAATTAAACTTTAATGAACTTGTAGTATGTCTCTTTGATTTCGAGAGTCGTTCAACTTAGATGTAATCGATGCTATTAATGTCTTGCTTTTCTCTTCCGATCGTTCTGTTGCATACTTATATGTATTGTCTGTGAATTGGTACTAACGTTTCGTTTGGCCAGTGCATAGCGATGCCGTCGTATGTCGTGTACAAGGGTAAGGTTCCCGGAGTCTATGACGACTGGGAGGAGTGTCGGAGACAGGTTCACCGATTCAGCGGTAACAGTTACAAAGGGTACACCACTAGGGCCGAGGCCGAATCTAGATACGTCCGCTATCTAGCGGGAGAGGGGAGGGAGCGTTGGAGGAACCGGATGAAGACAAGTTTCATCATGATGACCGCATCTCTCTTCTATGTGATGGTAGTTTAGATGATCGATATCACTTGTAATGTGAAGACAAACTCGCTACTCGCGGTCTCGAGACTTGTAATATAATGTTCTATCTTTGTTCGGTCTTTTCAATTCGGTGACTAATATGATGAATTGTATTCGGAGACTAATATGATGAATTGTATTCAGAGACTAATCTTTTATTGTATTCGATGAATCTGTTGTTGATGTGTGCTGTCTATATTTTGTCCAATTATACATTTTGTAACCTGTGCAAAAAACAGAAAATTAAAAAATTAAAAAAACCCTAATATTCATACTAATGGCGCATCACATCACAGTGCGCCATTAGTATGCTAGAGGATACTAATGGCGCATCATTAAGCAGTGCGCCATTAGTATGCTGAAGTTACTAATGACGTATCTTGTTGTCGTGCGCCATTAGTATGCCAAAGCACCTGGGTATACATGGCCCCTGGGAGGCATACTAATGGCGCACTGTTGTATATACTAATGGCGCATCTAAGGTGCGCCATTAGTATACTAGATACTAATGGCGCACCAGTGGTGCGCCATTAGTAAAATATACTAATGGCGCACCACTAATGCGCCATTAATGGCCAAATTAGGTGCGCCATTAGTAGCCCTTTTTCTAGTAGTGAGACCAATAAATCTGCCCTTCTTCTAAATAAGTTTAAGTTCACAATGCAGATAGCTGGTGAAACAAACTTTTGGACTGGTGGTGCAAACTTTACCTATTAACACTACTTCAAAACCATGGGACTGAATGTCCAAGAAATCTGTAGCTTAATCATTTGCTTATACATCATGCTTTGTTGTCTCAGTTTTTTTATCTGGGACAAGAAAGTTATATATCATTTGTAACCAAAGCCCAATTCAATTTTAAGTAGATATTATGGCCACCATCATCATGGAAATACTGTGAACTGCTCCCAGCCATTATGTTACCCTCCTCTCCTATCATTAAAGATAGGACAGAGTTCCACGATCAGCGACGTGAGGCGCCTCTGACAGTATTATCAGTTGGCATTCAGCGGCCAATGATGCACAATAGCACAAGTGACATCATCTCTGATTTTAATTTTTTTTTCTGATGTTGAAAATTGTGTTGGTAGTCAGATTCTGATAGTCACCTCTTAATTGAATGCTTTGGCCTTAAACCATAGTACTGTAACTCTGCTACTGCTATATAACTCTTGAATTATCATCTTCCAGATTTTTTTATCATTGTCATCAGATGAATTCGGTTTTGTATAGTCTCCCATGGCATGTATGCTTTAGTTCAGTTCCCTTCTAATTGTTGGAATTAGTCATATATGGGAGTGCAGTCTAAAAGTCGGAACACAGGTCTGCAGCAGTAGTGTGATTTGTGTTATTGGAAGTACTGTTGACACTTTTACCATTTTTCAGGCTTGCTCTTGGTTCTGTTGGCATGGTATCACTGGTCATGAATCCAGTGTAGAAAAGGTTATAGTTGAGTATTAATGGACAATGTAATTATTCAGCATGATACCTGCAGGTAGTAGTTACCCAAACATCAAGTTTTTTTGTGCCTTCTGTTCTCTCTTTTATGCAGTAAATTTTGTTCTTTCTTTTGTTTTAATCTGACGATTTAGTTCATGCCCACTGTCAGTATCCTATGTACATCGGATTTGGAAAAGATCAGCAGAAAAACCAGGATGCCACAAATAGAGTTTCCTATTTTAAAATTGTTACTTAATAGAATGATGAATGATGTCGCACTAATTATTCATTTGTGCTAAGCACACATGTCAGGCATGGAACATAATTCTATCTCTTACATATTGCTATTGTATTTCTTGCCGCAATCTTGGTAGTTTTGGTGATTCTGGTTGCATTTCATTCAAATGTATCATTAGCATGTGATGGAACTTCATGTATCGTGGCCATCATTACTTCTAAGTGAATACAGTACTATCTACGGAGTATTAGTCGGAGCTCGCTTTGCATTTCCGCTTGGCTCTATACAACGTTTGCTACCGGGTTAGCTAAAATGTTATCGTATGGGGGTGCAGCTGTCCGCACTTCCTATCTAGTTTAGGAGAATGGTGGACGGGAAGTCGTCCAATGAGATCCATAGTTCCGTACCATCTTGGGCATCGCTCCTCAGCCGGACCCAAAGCTGGAGAAGGAGCTGCCGGCGCTGGCTGTGTGCTTCGTCCGCTATCATCCCTTCGTGGCCGGCCGGTACTGTCACAACTCACATCCGCAAGATGGCCTTGTTCAACATGGATAAACAGTGTATGTCCGCCCCCTGCGTTCTATTTTAGCCACACAAACTAAACAGAGAGGAGAACAAGTAGGCGACGTGACGGCGAATGTGACGGCAACGGCGTCGCTGGTGAAACCGGCCAACCCCTGAATCCTCTGTACACCTGCCTGCAGCAACTCCTCCATGCTTCGCATGTTCAGTTGCTCCTCTACTCACTTTTTTTGACGCGTCCTCTACTCACTCTCTCCGTATGCTTTTCTTTGTATGTCTACTAAATACAGTAGGTCTACTGTTCTACTATTTTCTTCAACCATTTCTTTGTTGTAAATTCCCTAATATTTATTATCTAACCAGTTTGTATTTGGTACTACAATGCGTTGATGTTAACTCCCCCAATATTTTGTTATCTAGGCAGTCAAAACAACTTCAGTCCGCTTACATAAATTCTTCTATTTTTGCTATTGCAACGAGAGAAAGAAAAATAAGATGTGGTGCCAATGGAGAACTAGACATCTATTTCATACCAATGTTTGCTACTGGCATACAGTAGTTGTGATAGTTAATGTTTTATACTCCACATTGTTTCTTCTTCTGAGATCGTACCTTCTGCAACCCAAACTTAGTATAGGACACTAAACCTATTTGTAGATCAGATCTTGCAAGTAGATATTGCTTCGGTAAATTTACCAATTATCCGTGAGTAATAAGAAAACATGTAAAATTATACTTATTAAAAAGGTAAAAATACAGGAAAGAGGAGTCTCCAAAAGCACATGAGTAGAAACTACTCCATCCGTTCCTAAATATAAGTCTTTTTTTGGAGATTTCAATATAAACTACATACGGATGTATATAGACATATTTTAGAGCGTAGATTCACTAATTTTGCTTCGTATTTAGTCCATATTAATATCTCTAAAAAGTATAAAAGTTGAGCTTAGCTATCATAAATAGTAGGATATTTCAATATTTGAGGAGCATAATAACTATCATTGATGATTTTGCACCATGGAAGATTCTACAACAAAAGAGAAGTGCTTATGTTTTGAGATTTAGTATGCATTATGCTTAAGCTCAACTAGGGATCTTATAGATTGTACATGTGGCATAATCTGATGAAATAAGGAAGATACCCAACAACCAGTAGTGCTCGGATTTGCCACCTTTGTATCGTCGGATTGGCTTCATTCATGACCAATATTCAAAGTTATTCGCACACTATATAGGGCTATACATCAAGTTTTTTTGTAGATGTATTTTTTTTCTTTCAATCTTCACTTGAAGAATGTGCTTTTTATGATTCTATCCTACTAGTTAGTACTAGTTTATGATTTGTATATGGTTTCTATATTCTGTAAATCATTTTCATATCCCCCTAGTTAGTTAATATAGATGATAAATTGCTCATTCGTATGCATTTAATCTTTATCTGGTGAGGTATTCTTAGTGCTAATACTTAAACTTTGATTTTCTGTTGTATTGCTTGAACATATAGTAATATGCATCTAGTATTTTAGTGAGCTTTTGCATAGTTGTATTATACATTGTTTTCTCCTTTATAAACTCTGCCCACCTATAAATTATTATTGGGTCCGACACTGATGGAAGCTACTGGCCTTTCACTTTCTTTCTCTCACTGCCTAGAACCCTGCATCTCGATCTGAACCTTTGTAAAGTCTCTTGTTGGCCTGAGCCCTTATTAAGTCTGTTCTGTTGTTGGCTTAAGTTCTCCCATGCATGTAGTTAAATCAAAAAGCAAAAAATAATACTAATAAGCTAGCTAGGGCCTTAAATATTATTAACAGGTTGGATTATGTACCTTTTTTGAGAGAGAGAGAGAGAGAGAGAGAGAGAGAGAGAGAGAGAGAGAGAGAGAGAGAATAACATATGTCTACTAATTATCATAAATGTCTACCAACAAGCCGAGATAGGAACAATGTCGGCCAGTCTATCTCCATAAACACGGCACCGATACACAATTCGCGTTGAAATAACCCAGTTACAACCTCCAGCACTCCAGTTTGGGTGTCGAGCTTGTGCGCGGGAAACGATGTGTCTAAGATGAAGAGTGTGTTGCTCTTCTCTCCCGACCACACACGGATCTGTCGAGGATCCCACTTGTCTTTGGGCGATTTTAGGTCGAACACCCCAACACGGAGCCAGAAGGAGGTTGCTGTAGTCTCTCTACTACCACTGGTGGAAAAAGGGCCTTTGGTCGCGGTTCGCAACTGCCATTAGTCGCGGTTGCGCAACCGCGACCAAACAGACGGGACTAAAAGCCCCCCCTTTAGTCGCGGTTGCTTAAGAACCGCGACTAAAGGCCCGTCCACGTGGGCGCCAGGTGGCCGTCGGGGCGGAGGACCTTTAGTCGCGGTTCTTCTGGCCAACCGCGACTAAAGGCCGCCGCAGGCTTAGGGTTTTAGCCCCCCCCCCCTAAACCTGCCCCCCTAAACCTGTTTTCTGTTTAATTTGTATTGTTTTATTTTTTTATGCTTTATTTTAATTTTGAAGGAGTTTCACATATTCTACGCTACTACATACATGCATATGAATGTACAATTTCAAACAAATTTGAAATTAGAACCAAAAAGAATTCAAGAGGAATATACAGTATATATTAAATATCATCGGATGACCATATACAATTTTGAACAAGTTTCCATACATAATTTAATGCATATAAAGTTCTACGTCCTCGTAATGGTGTTCTCCTTTAGGATGGAGGACTTCCCTCCTGAACCATCCAGCTAGTTCCTCTTGAAGTGGTCGGAAGCGAGCTTCTGGACTAAGCATCATCCGGAGGTTATTCCTCTGAGCATTGGTATCACTCGGAACCCGCTCAGAGGTGTATCTCCGGATCATCTCACAGACATAGTATCCACATAGATTCGTCCCCGCTGGCTGAATATCCCCACCATTCTTAGCCTTTGACTTTTTGAATTCTAGCTCTTTTTTGAATTCACCGACCTTTGTATCTACGAACCGTCTCCAAACCCTACGAGGCAAAGAAAATTAAATGAACAAGAGAGTTATTAGTTACTTGATATTAGGAAATGAACGAAATAGGCCGATCGATATAGAGCGCAAATGAATGAAAATAATTACTTCTGCAGCATTCTTCTCATGCCGCCCCAAAGCTTTGGATCCATATTCAGAGAGTCGTGGACGAGACATTCTAAGGTGTCAACTTTAATTACTAGCAGAATCCAGTGGAACCTGCGGACACGATACATGCACAGTACGTCATGCATAACTCATCGATTAGCCGGCCACATACCATGCATGGAGTAAACAAAAGAGAATGTGCTCAAGACAGAAACACTCACCCAAAATGGTAAGGAAATAGAATATCACTTTTGAGTTCCTGCTTTGTAAGAAACTGCCACAGGTCTGCCTCCATGTCGGCGGGGTGATGCTGCAACACATATCCATTAATGATGTGTGGGTCAATGAACCCAACATCATGGATGTTCCTTACTCTGCATTCCTTAATCTTCATTCTGCATGTATAATAGCGGACACAACAATATAGTTAGGACATATATATAGTGCAGGCAATATGAACGAGATGGGGTAGAAATAAATCACTTACAGAACGTAGCAACTGATGATAGATTTGTCGAGCTCGCGCAGATTGAAAAGCTGGAACAATTCACTCAGATGAATTTGTACATAGTAATGTTTGAAGTGATGCTCATATCTAACTTCCGCATAAATATATTCTTTGGCGTTTTTATTTTTTATGTAACCCTTGTACCATTTCAGCAGACCTTTCATTTGTGGAGGTAGATCCTCTTCCTGCGCAGGCTCGACGAGAGGCCCATTCTTCACATATGTAATTACTACCTCCTTCACTGGCGCCTCATCAAGGCCTAACAGTTCACGAAGAGTAATACCTAAGTTGGCCGCTTGTTCTCTGGCACTCGTTACAGTCAATCCATGTGCTGCCGCAGCTGCTATGATATCGGGGTCATCCGGACCGGCGGCTTTCACTATAAGCGGGGCAATCGATTGTTTACTTTGTTCCCCGAGCTGGGCAACTCGTTTCCCGCTTTTTTTACTTTCTAATTCCGTTTTCTCGGCCTCCTCCAAGGATTTGTTCTCCTGGTTCTCTGCCCGCTCTTTCTTCTCCTTCAACATGAGTGCCTGCCTACAAAGTTCACGTGCATAGTCGTCAGGCAGATTCTTCACGGCTTGGGACGGTGTGCTCAAAAATGACTTAGCCCACTTCTTTTGCTCATCAGAAAATACTGGCTTGGGCTCGGGCTCTCTTTTCTTCTTGCAGTCCGCCTTCCATTTCTCAAGATCAGCAGCCGCGGCCGCGGCAGTTTCCTCGGCACTACGTTCCCAAGGCCTTGTGGGGAGAGGCTTCAGTGATGGCTCCGGTACCTTTGTGGTCTTAGGTACATAAGGGTCCGGGTTAATAATCCAGGACTGCTTCTGCTTCTTTGCCGGAGGTGGATTGGGGGGCGGCGTCTGATCACCCGCCGGACGAGGACTGGGGGGCGGCGTCTGATCACCCGCCGGACGTTGTGGACTGGGAGGCGTCGGCTGACGTGACGGAGGTGTAGGTGAACCGCCACCACCACCACCACCACCACCACCGCCACCGCCACCACCACCACCGTAGGGGGGTGGACTTGTTGTCCTTGGCGCCTCGCCTGGAAACTTGATAAACTTCTTTTGCCATAGAATGAAATGGCGCTTGACATTTCCAAGTCTTTTCTCCCCTTCAGGTGTAGCAATGTCAATCTCCAGGTCCTCAAACCCTTGGACTATGTCCTCCACCGTGACACGAGCATAGTCATCTTGAATGGGGTTGTTGTGGTGGAGTGCTCCAGGTAAACATGGTAAAGCACTGCCGATGGCTACCTTCATGGACATGTTCCCGATAGGGTAATACAGACGACATTCTTTCCTCTCCTTTATATCGTCCACGGGGTAGCGAGGAGGCTCCGGTGCAGTAATTTCGACCACCAGAGGCTCCGGTGCAGTAATTTCGATCGTCGGTGCATCTGCACCAGCCGGTGGGGCCTCCGTGGAAGCCACGCTGCTTCTCCGCTGCTGGCTTCCGAGATCCGCTGGATGATCTTCATGCTGCGCCCGAGCTGCATCTCTTTCGGCTACTAGTACACTCACGGTTTTCTTCATCACATCCATTTCCGATGCCAACCGCGCCACAACATCTGCTTCCCGATCCATCTTTCTCTTACGGCTTCTGTAACCGTACGGGTCATCGTTCTGGGGGAACCCTATTTTCCACGGAATGTGCCCCATGCCTCGTACACGTCCTCCGTGTTCAGGATTCCCGAGGGCTTTTGTCAGTGCGTCGTTCTCTTTGTTGAACTTGATCTTCCCCTCTTGAGCATCCCTCATTGCGTCAATAAGGGCTTGGGTGGGTTTAATTATTTTGCCCTGGTAAACACACTCCCCTGTCTCCGGGTTCAGCGTTCCCCCATGCCCGTACCACCAGCTTTTGGCCCTTGGGTCCCATCCCTCCGTACCTGGACGGATTCCTCGCGCCCTCAGCTCGTTCTCCATCTTCTCCAACCTAGGCTGCCAAAGGCGATACCCTCCTGGCCCCATAATATGATTGTACTCCTTCTTAGCCGCATTTTCCTTATTTTTTTCGATATTTGAATGAACTGCTCCGATTTCTTTTGCTTCACAAATTCTGGCCAATCATGTTTCAGTTTCTCATATTGTCCTTTGAAATCCGGAGTCTTGTTCTGCTTGACAAAGTCATGGGCTAGATTTTGCTTGAATTTCCGGAATGCGTCGGCCATCTTATGAAGAGCGAACTGTTTGACTAGCCTCCTCCTCTCCTTGTTTTCCTCAATCTTGTTACCCTCCTCATCGAATTTGTTGTATTCCGGAGGTAGAACGAAATGTTCCATAAGCTTCTTGAAGCAATCTTTTTTTGTTCTCTTATCGACAAAAGTGAAACCAGCAATTCGTGCCTTCTTTGGCTCATTCCACTCCTGGACGGTGATCGAGACGTTGTCTCTAACAACGGCTCCGCATTGGCTGACAAACTTGGTGGCGTTCTTGCGGGGCTCCAGCGGCCTGCCGGTTGCACAGTCGACAACCTCGATGGTGCATGTTTCTCCTTGTTTCATCGTCTTGGTTGCGCCACGCTTTGACGACGTACTCGATTGTTTCGACGATCCGGCCGAGGGCTAAAATAAGAAAGAGAGTCGCGCACGTTAGTACACACATATTTATTCAAATCAGTTAGTTTGTATCACCAGAGGCTCAATGTATATATATACCTCGGCGCCGGAGGTGGTTGCTACTTCCATTTGAAGATCGTCGTTTATCGACGTTTGTTCGGCATCATCTTGCTGACGGCGCCCTTCATCTTCACCGTCAAGGTTCAGATAAGAAGAGATATCATCTTCTTCTTGTCCGGTCGGCACATATAGAATATCGCCGTTTATGATGCCGAACATATGTGCTTCACCGTCCGGATCATAGTTGTCCATAATCGGGTCAGCTCTATCGTCCTCCATTATGTCAGTCCTGAAAACATGTAGTAAAAACAAATTAATTAAGTGAAGAAGGGGGGCGGTGGCGGTGGCGGTGGCGAAAGGGCGGTGGCAAAAGGAGGGGGCGAGGAAGGGGTGGGAGAGGGTGTCGCGGTAGAGCGCGAGACGGGGCGGCAGACGACGGCGTCACGGAGAGGGAGGCGAGGACAACACACATGTATAACCCTCGCCATTTGGTTAATTATCAAATTTTACGGTTTTTTGTTAATTATCAAGTTTTAAGTTACTTTTTTTCTTCTTCCTTTTTCTTTCTTCTTTCTTTTGGTTTTCATTTGGTTTTCATTTGGTTTTCATTTTTTTCTTCTTCCTTTTTCTTTCTTGTTTTTTCTTCTTCCTTTTTCTTTCTTCTTTCTTTCTTCTTTCTTTCTTCTTTCTTTTTTTCTTCTTCCTTTTTCTTCTTTCTTTTTTTCTTCTTCCTTTCTTTTTCTTCTTCCTTTTTCTTTCTTCTTTTTTTCTTCTTCCTTTTTCTTTCTTCTTTCTTTCTTCTTTCTTTTTTTCTTCTTCCTTTTTTCTTCCTCCTTTTTTTTCTTCTTCCTTTTTTTCTTCTTTCTTTTGGTTTTGTTTTGTTTTCATTTTTTTTCTTCTTCCTTTTTCTTTCTTCTTTTTTTCTTCTTCCTTTTTCTTTCTTCTTTCTTTCTTCTTTCTTTTTTTCTTCTTGCTTTTTTTCTTCCTCCTTTTATCTTCTTCCTTTTTTTCTTCTTCCTTTTTATTTCTTGTTTCTTTTGGTTTTGTTTTGTTTTCTTTTTTTTCTTCTTCCTTTTTCTTTCTTCTTGTTTTTTTTCTTGTTTCCTTTTTGGCAGGGGCGGCGGGCAGGGGCGGGCAACGGGCGGCGCGCGGGCGGCGGCGGCGGCCAGGGGCAGGGCCAGGGGCGGCGGGCGGCGGCAGGGGGGCGGCGGGCGGCGGGCAAGGGCAGGGCAGGGCAGGGGCGGCGGTGGCGGCGGCGCGCTAGGGCAGGGCACGGGCGGCGGCGGCGCTCACTCGGGGCGGAGGCGGCGGCGCTCACTGGGGGCAGGGCGTCGGCGTCGGGGCAGGGCGTCGGCGTCGGCGTCGATCGGCGTCGGGGCAGGGCTTCGGCGTCGAGAGAAGAATCTGCTAAGTGCAGTATATATAGACAGACCTTTAGTCGCGGTTGGTGTGGCGGACCGCGACTAAAGGTACCCTTTAGTCGCGGTTGGCCACACCAACCGCGACTAAAGGGTAGCTTTAGTCGCGGTCCGCCACACCAACCGCGACTAAAGGGTTTTGGCGCCGCTTTCATTCCCGCGCAGAAAGAGCCTTTAGTCGCGGTTGGGGAGGCGGACCGCGACTAAAGCTACCCTTTAGTCGCGGTCCGCCTCCCCAACCGCGACTAAAGGGTCTGTGCTGGAACTGGCGCGAAACATCCCACCTCGCTAGCCGAGAGGCTTCGACAGTGGTTTATAAGCGCGGCTGCGCTCACCACTTCGAGCTCCTCTCAAATGCAGGCTTACGGGCCTATTCTGTTACTATGAGCCTGTGGGCCTACTGGGCATTCTGCGGGCCTGAATCCTGGCCGAATAATGGGTTTCTAGTCGTATTCAGGCCGTGGTGGCCCAGTAGGTGGCATATTTTTTATTTTTTGCCTGTTTTTTGTTTTCATTTTTGCTTTATTTATTTTGTTTTGTTTCTACTTACAACAAAAAACTTATTTATTTTATTTTATTTTGTTTCTAATTACTTATTTATTTTACTTTATGATAATTATTTTTGCTATTAAAGTTTCTAATTACTTATTTATTTATGTTATTAAAATCTTAAAAATACAATTATATATCAAAAAAATCAGAAAATAAAACTAATTCATTTTAAATTCTTGTTTTTCTTCTGTTTTTTTCTTCCTTTTTTCTTCTATTTTTTTCTTCTGTTTGTTTCTTCCTTTTTCTTGTTTTTCTTCTTTTTTTTCTTCCTTTCTTCCTCTTTCCTTTTTTCTTCTGTTTTTCTTATGTTTGTTTTTTTCTTATGTTTTTCTTCTGTTTGTTTTTTCTTCTGTTTTTCCTTTTTTCTTCTGTTTGTTTTTTTCTTCTGTTTTTCCTTTTTTCTTCTTTTTTTTCTTCTGTTTTTTTCCTTTTTCCTTCTTTCTTCTTCTTCCTTTTTTATTTTAAAATCAGAAAAATAAAACTAATTCATTTTGAAATCTTAAAAATACAATTATATATCAAAAAAGTCAGAAAAATAAAACTAATCCCTTGAAGGTTTGACAAAAGGTTTGATACATCATTCAGTTCATCGACCAAATACAAAGTTTGGTACAATAAATTATTACACATCAATTCTTCCCTTGTGTCCCTGCTTGCTTACGATTGTGCCGTATCCATGGAGCATCCTCATCATTTAACTTAATGCTTGGGTCGGTGTTCACTTTGAAGGGCGAAATTTCAGCAAACATATTATAATCTTCTGACATGTCTGTCTTGTCCTCCACTCCCACGATGTTTCTTTTCCCTGAAAGAACAATGTGGCGCTTTGGATCATCGCATGATGTACTGATCGTTTTCTTATCTTTCCGTTTCCTCGGTTTTCTACTCATGTCCTTCACATAGAAAACCTGAGCAACATCTTTCGCTAGGACGAATGGTTCGTTAAGGTAACCAAGATTGTTGAAATCCACCATTGTCATTCCGTATTGCTGGTCCACCTTTACCCCACCTCCTGTTAGTTTGAACCATTTGCACCGGAACAAAGGGACCTTAAAGGAGGGTCCATAGTCAAGTTCCCATATCTCCTCTATGTAACCATAATATGTGACCTTTTGCCCATTCTCGGTTGCTGCATCAAAGCGGACACCACTGTTTTGGTTGGTGCTCTTTTTATCTTGGGCGATCGTGTAAAATGTATTCCCATTTATCTCGTACCCTTGGAAAGTCGTTATAGTCGAAGATGGTGTCTTGGCCAACATGTACAGCTGATCTACAACATCATTGTCATTCATTAAATATTTTCTCAACCAACTGCCGAAAGTCTCCATGTGGGCCTTCCTAATCCAGGATTCAGGCTTCCCCGGGTTGTCCGAGCGTAAAATATTCTTGTGTTTCTCAAAGTACGGAGCCACCAAGCTGGAATTGGTCAGTACAGTGTGGTGTGCTTCAGTCAGAGAATGGCCGTCCATACATATCGTTGATTTCCTTCCGATCGTGCCTTTTCCACTTAGTCTCCCTCGTGCCGCGATCGAGGAAGGCCAATCGGCTTAAGGTCAGGAACAAAGTCAACACAAAACTCAATTACCTCCTCATTTCCATAGCCCTTGGCGATGCTTCCTTCTGGCCTAGCACGGTTACGAACATATTTCTTTAATACTCCCATGAACCTCTCGAAGGGGAACATATTGTGTAGAAATACAGGACCGAGAATGAAAATCTCTTCGACTAGGTGAACCAGGAGGTGCGTCATAATATTGAAGAAGGATGGCGGGAACACCAACTCGAAACTGACAAGACATTGGATCACATCGTTCTGTAACCGTGGTAGAACTTCTGGATTGATTACCTTCTGAGAGATTGCATTGAGGAATGCACATAGCTTCACAATGGCTACTCGAACATTTTCCGGCAGGAGCCCCCTCAAAGCAATCGGAAGCAATTGCGTCATAATCACGTGGCAGTCGTGAGACTTCAGGTTTTGGAACTTTTTCTCCGTCATGTTTATTATTCCCTTTATATTGGACGAGAATCCAGACGGGACCTTCATACTGCTCAGGCATTCAAAAAAGATGACCTTCTCTTCTTTGGTTAGAGCGTAGCTGGCACGACCTTGAAACCATTCCGGATGCCGGTCATCAGGGTCTTTCAAATGTTGCTGGTCCTGCCGTGCTTCCTTTGTATCATTTGTCTTCCCATACACGCCCAAGAAGCTTAGGAGGTTCACGCAAATATTCTTCGTAACGTGCATCACGTCGATTGCAGAGCGGACTTCTAGGACTTTCCAATATTCTAGCTCCCAGAATATAGATTTCTTCTTCCACATGGCTGCGTGCCCGTCAGCTCCCTTCGGAACTGATTGTCCGCCAGGACCCTTTCCAAAGATGACTTTCAAATCCTTGACCATATCAAATACCTCAGCACCAGTGCGTTCTGCAGGCTTCGGCCGGTGATCTGCCTTGCCGTTGTAATGCTTGCCTTTCTTTCTTACTGGATGAATTTTCGGAAGAAATCGACGATGCCCAAGGTACACGTTCTTCTTACAATTTGGCAAATGTACACTTTCAGTCTCATGTAAGCAGTGCGTGCATGCATTGTATCCTTTATTTGACAGTCCCGAAAGGTTACTAAGAGCAGGCCAATCGTTGATGGTTACGAAAAGCAACGCTCGTAGGTCAAATTCCTCTTCTTTGTGCTCATCCCACACACGAACACCAGGTCTGCCCCACAGCTGTAAAAGTTCATCAACTAATGGCCTTAGGTACACATCGATGTCGTTGCCGGGTTGCTTCGGACCTTGGATGAGCACTGGCATCATAATGAACTTCCGCTTCATGCACAACCAAGGAGGAAGGTTGTAGATGCATAGAGTCACGGGCCAGGTGCTATGGCTGGAGCTCTGCTCGCCAAAAGGATTCATGCCATCTATACTTAGACCAAATCTTATGTTCCTTGCGTCAGCTGCAAAATCTTTGAACTCTCTGTCGATCTTTCTCCATTGCGTTCCATCTGCGGTGTGTCTCAACTCCCCGTCCGACTTACGGTCCTCTTTGTGCCATCGCAACAACTTGGCATGCTCTTTGTTCCTGAACAGACGTTTCAACCGTGGTATTATAGGAGCATACCACATCACCTTGGCGGGAACCCTCTTCCTGGGTTTCTCGCCCTCAACATCGTCACCAGGGTCATCGCCTCTGATCTTATAACGCAATGCAGTGCATACCGGGCATTCATTCAAATTCTCGTATTCACCGCGGTAGAGGATGCAGTCGTTGATGCATGCATGTATCTTCAGAACCTCTAAACCTAGAGGGCAGACAACCTTCTTTGCTTCGTACGTACTGGCGGGCAACTCGTTATTCTT
Source organism: Aegilops umbellulata (assembly GCA_032464435.1). Lineage (NCBI taxonomy): Eukaryota > Viridiplantae > Streptophyta > Magnoliopsida > Poales > Poaceae > Aegilops > Aegilops umbellulata. Next base: position 415,223,358 of record CP136059.1, on the reverse strand, counting down.
TGGAAACATATTCTTCAACATTTTCAGCAAGTTTTCAAATGCCGAGTCAGCTACACCTGCCTGTGCCTTCCATTTCAGCAAATCCAGTGTGCAGCCCAGCTTTTTCAGACCATCATCGCATCCGGGGTACAACGACTTTCTGTGATCCTCTAACATGCGATCCAAATTCTCCCTCTCCTTTTCAGTTTCGCAGCGTCTCCGTGCATCAGCAATGGTCCAACCAAGATCATCAACGGTCTCATCACGTGCCTCTTCTTCCCCTTCACCTTCCCCTTCACCTTCCCCTTCACCTTCAGCATCCTCCATGAAAGTATCACCGAAATCAGCAAGATAGCTTTCATCGATGAAATCATCCCCTTCTTCATCTTCTTCCATTATAACCCCTCTTTCTCTATGCTTGGTCCAACAATTATAGCTTGGCATGAAACCGTGCCGAAGCAGGTGCAGGTGAACTTCTCTTGAGGAAGAGTAACCCTTCTGATTCTTACAGTCAACACATGGACAGATAACAAAACCCTTCTGCTTGTTCGCATTAGCCACTACGAGGAAATCTTTCAAACCCGTAGTGAACTCGCGCGAGAGTTGGTTACCGTACATCCATTGCCGATTCATCTGCATTATTATAATATAAAATATATAATTAACCATCATGCATTTGTTAAACTAACTAGCTATAAACAATAGAAATTAAACAATGAACAACACACATGCATATTTTATCAATGACACACATGCATGAAAGGTTCAAGTTGCTAACCGCGATCGAGGAGGAAAAAAATAAATGAGGAACCTCAAGTGTGGCTCTTGGGGCATTTCATCAAACACCTTGTGTGCATAAGAGGAACCAAAAGCAAACCTACACCCCCTTGTGAAGCTTGTGAAGAGAAGTGGCACCAAATGGCTAAGTGAGTGCGCTGAACTGGTATATATAGGGGAGGAGCTTTAGTCGCGGTTGGCCTGGCCAACCGCGACTAAAGGCCTTTGGGCACCTTTAGTCGCGGTTGGCCTGGCCAACCGCGACTAAAGCCCCTCACGTGCACCAGCTGGCCACCGAGCGCCCTGGGCCTAGGCCTTTGGTCGCGGTTCGTCTGCCGAACCGTGACTAAAGACTTCATTAGTCGCGGTTCCTACAGTTCCGTGACTAATGGGGCTGGACGGAAGCCTCTTTTTCTACCAGTGTACCGTTGTCTTGTCGGTGCTTCCAGATATCTAGCCGCCGAATGCCGACCTCCTCGCGCTCGTACACGTAAAACAGCGTGAGTGTCCTGTCAACACCGACGCTAAGCATTGGCCAATCAGAAGGGTTTTTGGTGAGTTGGTCCGCAGGGATGGAGAGCTCTGTCCAGGAGACGTGGCCGGTCTCGATGTCGACGTTGAAGGTGTAGTAATTTTGTGGTACTGTATTCTCTGATAGGCAGGCGGCGACCCAGTGCGCCATGCCACCGTATACGACAGCCTTATGCTGGCTATGCCTCCCGAATTGCATCCAAAAGCCGCCCTTGCGAGCAGCAGACCAAATTTTGTCGCCAAAGCAGCTTCTAGGCGCGCTCCAACCTGGCTTGGCAGATGAGAAGCTGTAAAGATCACACCTACTATCCTCCTTTCCGTGAATAGACTTGACAAGGGTTAGCACGGTAAAGAATGTCGAGTAGCCCGGAGTTGATGTCCGCTGCCGGCCTGAGGAGCAATAGTCTGAACCGGTTAGAAGAGCGCAGCTAATGGCAGATACTAGACACTGGAGCGGGGGGAGCACATCGCATGTGCGCGCGAGCACGTCACACACGGCCAAGTGGATCGAGTTGGCGCAGGAACCACCACCAACAAGGCGCACCAGGACGAGACCGCCCCGTGCGGCGAGCGGTTTCGCGCCGTCTAAGAGGCCTGCCGGCACGCCACGGGCGAGCCAGGAGACGGAACGGCACCAAGAGCCGCCAAGCATTCGCCCCGATGTCGATGGCGCAGGGACAAAGGCCGGAGGCTCGGGGGAGTTGCCTCGGTTGCGCTGAATGAAGAAGCCGACGAAAGCTGACGGGTGGCCTGTCTTCTCCGGCCACCGCCGGTGGAGGAAGGAGGGGTCGGCTATAAGAGCACACCAGCGCTTGCACGCCGCCGCACACCGGAACAGGGCAGCGATGTCCGCCGACACCCGGAAGAGTATCTCGAGGACTAAATCGTCGTCCATCGTGACCGCCGTCCTTTTAGTCTTCTTCCCTGTCTCTATCCCTAACCCTAGGGAGATCGATAGATTGTAGTTTGGTTGAGACATCCCGAAGACGGGGTCGTGCTACGGTGTGCCTGCCGTAGTGCCGTACGTCTCCCTTTATAAATCTCGTCTTGTTTTGCGCCCGTCCTCGATTAGAACTCAACTAATTAAGATTTTTTTTTCTTTTTTGAGGATCAACCTTTTTCGAGGCAAACTCGCAAAGTTTTTTATTCATCCGTCACACAGTTTACAGGGATGAAGCAAAGATCTCCAGGATGACCTAGCCAAACATGGCGGCCGGTACCCAGCGTTAAAACGTGCTTTGCAAGTTTGTGGGTCTCAACATTTGAGGTTCTAAATTCATGTGAGAAAATGCAAGAAATAGAATCCCTAGATGACTGCTCTATCTCAAGCATCACTGCTCCATAACAAGATGATGAAGCTCCGCTTCTAACTGCCTCCACCGCCGCCTTACAATCCGAAGCAACTGAAATCCTTGACGCGTATAGATCACTTGCTAGTGCTAGAGCTTCTCTTATTGCCAAGACCTCAAGAACCTCGGGATTTTCAATGTGCATGAACTTAAGCGACGAAGCCCCCTGAAATAGTCATGTCTCATCTCTGCAAACGACCCCAACAGCTCCAAAACCTCCGGACCTAGATATCGCAGCATCGACATTGATCTTCAGGTGATCTCTTTGGGGTTTGACCCATCCAGTCGGTTTCGGTGCAGCAGGCCCCCGGACTCTGTTGGTGGGTTTTGCACCGACTTGGATATCAGACAAAAATCTCTGCACGAAAGCATGTGTAGCAAAAGGGGTCTGTGGGATTCCTTCTTGAATCACTTTCCGCCTGGCATACCAGATAGCCCACAAAGTGACTATCATGGTGGTGAACTCATTTAGCGAGAGAGAGCCGCTCATTACAAACAGCTAGTCCTTCGCGTTTTCTTCTCTACTCATGCACATGTGTTGAACAAGCTCATCATCAGATAGTGCCCACACGCTCCTAGAAAGTGTGCAGTCCAAAAGTGCATACCTCCAGCTATCTTCTGCGCCACAGATTGCACAAACGTGACTAGGCGCCATCTTACGATGTTTTAAGAGATCATAGGTGGGTAATGAGTGATGTGCCAATCTCCAAGTAAACACTTTCAGCTTTGATTTTTTTTCGATAGAGCGCACTTTTATTATCTCAAAATGTAGCATCAAGCGATACAAAGCATTTAGAGTATCACCCGGCCTCTGCATAATTAGGATGCACACAGCCAAACATAAAAAATCTGACAAGAAAAAAAAGATAATTCGGCAACAGTAGAGTCCTATAGACCGACACTATGCCTATGTCGAAACGGTTGGTGGACTGATGCGGAGATTATGCTGCCACCCATGTTGGGTAAAAAACTCCATAGCCACCTGCTCCAATCGCGTACACACCGTCTTGAATAGCGGTTGGTACTCCGCATGTTGTAGCATAGACCACATACAAAGCGAGTGCGTACAACAAAAAATAACCTGCAGAGGAGAAGCATTTTTGTCATTAAAAACTAAATCGTTTCTATATAGCCAAAGCGACCATAGTAAGGCGTATGCTCCCACCCTTATTAGCGTTTTGAACCTATTTGAAATACCGTCCAACCAATGACTAAAAATATTGGCAACACTTGTGGGCGGATACAAATTTAACGCTATTTGGATGGCTGACCACGTAGAACGCGCAAACTTGCATTGAAAAAAGAGGTGTGTGATTGTCTCGTTATGAGTACAAAAACAACACTTCTTACTTCCTGGCCAGTTGAGTCGTGCAAGGTTGTCTTTTGTTAGCACAACACCTCTACGAAGATACCACATGAATATTTTAACTTTACTGGAATCTTTGCCTTCCAGATTTTCTTGTTATTGCTCTCCGGTACCTCAGAATGCGTGAGCGCACGATACATAGAGTCTACCGTGAAAGACCCCGATGTAGTAAGGTTCCAGCGAAACACATCACGGCCTTGCGTCAGGTTAATCAGATCTAGACGGGATAAGAGATTATGCCATGACATAAGTCCGACGCCAACCAAATCCCGCCTGAACGAAATATTCGGCGGGGATGAGCTGAGCACCTGCGCAATAGTATTGTTCTTATCGCGAGCAATGTTGTACAAGGCTGGATATTGTTCTCGGAGACTGGCATTGCCTAGCCATATGTCTTCCCAGAAACGAATCTCCGACCCGTCCTTTATCGCGAAAGACCCAAAGCGAAAGAGTTGTTTCTTTGCCGCCATTAGGCCAGCCCAAAAGTGTGAGTCGCCAGGTTTCCAATATGCCTGAGACACCGCCTTTTGGCCTAGATACTTGTTACGCAGCATGGTTTGCCAAACACCATCCTCAGTAAGAAGTTTGAACAACCATTTACTAAGTAGGGCCTCATTCTTGACCTGCAGGTCATGAATTCCAAGGTCACCTTGGTCTTTCGGCCTACAAACCACGCTCCATTTGGTCAGCCGGTATTTTTTCTTTTCACCATTTCCTTGCCAAAAGAATCTGGACATAAAATAGTCCAATCTTTGCAAGACCCCTTTTAGGAGTTGGAAGAAAGAAAGCATATAGAGAACCATATTTGTGAGGACAGAGTTTATCAAAACCAGCCGTCCTCCAACTGAGAGAAACTTGCCTTTCCAACTGCTCAACCGTTTCTCTAGCTGCTCCTCTACATGCTTCCACTCTGCAATGGTGAGACGTCGATAATGAATCGGTATTCCCAGATATTTGATCGGGAATTGGCCAAGTGCGCAACCAAATAGGTCCGCGTAATCAGCCGCTACCTCGACGGCTTCTCCAAAGCAGAACACTTCGCTTTTATGGAAGTTAATTTTAAGACCTGACATTTGCTCAAACGCTGACAACAGGAGTTTCATGTTTCAAGCCTTGTCCAGGTCATGTTCCATAAAAAGTATTGTGTCATCAGCATATTGCAGAATAGAGAGGCCACCATCCACAAGGTGTGGCACTACCCCAACAATTTGCCCGTCCTCCTTAGCGCGCTCAATCAGAATAGCCAACATGTCAGCCACAATGTTAAATAACATTGGGGACATGGGGTCACCCTGCCGTAGTCCTTTTTTTGTCTGGAAGTAATGACCTACATCATCATTGACTTTGATGACCACGCTACCTCTAGTTACAATTTTTTTGATCCACTGGCACCATTTTTCAGAGAAACCTTTCATCCTTAGGGCCTGTTGGAGGAAAGACCATTTGACCTTGTCATAGGCTTTTTCAAAGTCAATTTTGAATACTACTCCACTTAGGTTTTTGCGATGCATCTCGTGGACGGTCTCATGCAGGATTACTACACCATCCAGTATATTCCTTCCTTGCATAAAAACCGTTTGAGATGGTCGGACAACATGCTCCGCTACCGAGGTAAGCCGATTCGTAGCCACTTTGGTAAAAATCTTGAAACTGACATTAAGGAGGCATATGGGTCTAAACTGCTGGATCCGTTCAGCCTCCTTAACATTGCTTCAATTTGTGAATCAGTTTTAAAAAGGGGACATTTTCTTGCATTTGTGAACATATTTTGAAACATGGGAACATTTTTTCAATTCTCGAACATATTTTGTAAATGCGGCGCTTTTTGAATTTGTGTGCACAATTTGAAAGAGGGTTCACTTTTTGAAATTCTAAACAACTTTTGAAACATGAAATTCTAAACTACTTTCTAAACAACTTTTTTTACATTCCCAATTTTTTTGAATTTGTTAACCTTTTTGAATAAAGAATATGTTTTGAAAATTCTTATTTGATAAAACACAAACTTTTTTTGAGAATTCCAAACACTTTTTAAGAATAAGAATATTTTTTTAATTTTGAACAAAACTTGAAATTTCGAATCATTTTTTTAAAACATGAATGTTTTTTTTGAAATTATGAACATTTGGTAATCTTTAATTAAGCTTTATAGGGATAATGTGAAAACAAGGACAGAAGTAATTTTGTTTTCACTAATGGGCATTTGGTAACTTATACCAATTAAACATCAATTTCTTATTAATATATTTCTTAGTTTCCGTACATAAATGTACGATCCTCAAGATTTTAGGCTCTCAATAATACATCAACTAATGCAGGTAATTCTCTTTACACATGGTTAATTAACTTGAAAGGTAATTTAGATATTTTAATTAGATAATTATTTATGATGGGAATGAACATGTCACCTTTTATTTTGTTACTCTATGTTTGAAGATGTAATAGACACCAACACAAGTCCAATGCACGGAGAAGCTGTTTCATGCTTTTATGATTGACGTCTAACACTTTATACATGCACATTATGTGCAAATACATTACACTGCTCTCACGAGGCCACGGCTGCTGGCGAGAGATTTGGTGGTCCAGTACTTCGTTGGTGGCTTTTGGGTGCAGATATGGTGATTTTTCTTCGACTTCGTCGGATGGAGGTGCTGGAGCTGGAGGCGTGAAGATGCATGGGGTTCATCCCCGGTCGACGTGCCACAACGGCAACGCCTCTTCATTCACGACGGGGTTCATGTTCGACTCAGAAAGCCGATTGAGGCGTTTGTGTGCCCACTAGTAGAAAACCGGCCTTTTGTCCCGGTTCATAAGGGCTTTTAGTCCCGGTTCCTGAACCGGGACTAAAGGGTCGTTACTAATACCCTCACCCTTTAGTCCCGGTTCAAATCAGAACCAGGACAGATGGGTCTCCACATGGCCGCAGCCGGCAGCCCAGGCAGGGGGGCCTTTGGTCCCAGTTGATGACATAAACCGGGACCAAAAGGCTTCCACGCGTCAGCAGGAGGTTTTTCTTTTTTTTTAAAAAAAAGTGGCTGTTTTAGGGGTTTAGGGGGTTATTTTTAGGTTGTTATTAGCTAGCTAATAGAGAGAAGTGTCCTCTCTTATATGTAGTCCTTGCAAGGACTACATATGTTCATTTCACCTGCATATATATATATATATATATATATATATATATATATATATATATATATATATATATATATATATATATATATATATATAATAACTCATGCATCCTCGCATCATACATCATCATATATAATAACAAGTCCTACTAATTAATCAAGTATCATCATACAACTTCTACTCGTTATTAATAATAAGTCATACGATCATCATCCTCATAGTCATCGAACCCAACCCTACATAATTGTTCTTAGCACATGATCATCAGTATCAGGTAGGACCTAAACACACTTAAGGTAAAATAGGATAAAACAATATAGACCCTGACTCTCCATTATGAAGAATGGAGATCATCCTGTCTCCAATTCTTGCGCCTCGCTTCCTTTTGCTTCCAAGAAGCTCATTACGACTCTCCATACGTTTTTTCCATCCTTTGATTGTCATATCTCCACTTCTTTTTGAAATCCGGTATGGACAGTTGAGATTCGTAGGATGACCTGGATATATGTTCAAAATACGAAGGCTGCCGCCATTCTGATACATCAAATGAGGCACACAATCCTCTGGGATAAGCTGTTGAAAAACATAGTAATAACTTCATAGTTAGCAATGATGTACTAGTTTTAGAAGTATGCAAAAAGATGCACGGATGTCGTAACAGTAAAAAAACTTACCAGGGTATCTCCATGGTAGTTACCGTAGTTCAACACGTGCATTAGTGGCACATATTGACCATAATGTTGAGAAGTTCGATTGTAGATATTGTAATTCTCAATATAATTACAAAATCCAACCAGATGAGTTTTCTCCTTGTAAGTTAACTCAGAGCCATCGGTGTAGTAAGTTCTATCTACCATCTTCTGCACATTCTTTGATACTTCAAAATAAGCTGTCAATGGAAATAAGCTTTCAACTATTTTGAAATGAACAATATAAGTTCTATTAATAATTAACTATGTTTGAGAAACTCACATAGCGGTAGAACTGGAGGCGTATCAACAAGGACCCAAATGTCCATATTGTCTTGCTCGATTTCAGGATCACCAAAATCCATGGTGACAAGCATACCCTCATCAAAACCATACAATTTGCAAAATGCTTCCCAATTTTTGCAACCAAAATGGGTTACGCTCTCAGCATTATACAACTTTACTTCAAAATCCACATCATGATGGGTCCTTAGGTGAATTTTCTTCGTTTCAAAATTTTCATGGTCTTCAAAATCCATCCTCTCCAAGACATAGCGTCTTGCATGGCATGGGATCAACTATACTCAAATTGTAAAAGATGAAAATTACACGTTGAAATAGTTGAAGTCATGCTTAATTATGAAAAAAAAAACACTTGTCGTCGTTGCGTACCGTTTCAACTTCGAAGGTCTGCTCGAGCTTAATGCTGAAGCGCCGACCATCGTCCAGGTGAGGCCTGTCGCACTCACCTCGATCATCGTGGCACCAGTCGCACTCCCCCGGGAGACTTCCGTCGTCCGAGTACGACATTTCCGGCCTATGTTCATAATTAGATCAATATTAGTAATCACGAGTTGACTATCGGTGATGGTACGTAGCTCCTCCTTTCATTCCAGAGTGCATTATTACACCAAATTGTCTAGGCCACAGGAATGAAGGAGAACTACCCCCACGACGGCGTGGATGATGGAGGGGGCTCCTAGATTTCTGCATAGCTAGTGCTCTCCAATTTTAGCATTCAAAGTAGGAGTACTTTTTCAATATGAGCATTCAATAAGCAAAACCAAATCATAAAATAAAGTAGTATTCAAATTAGCATGTATTCAATTATAAGCAAAAGTACATCATCTCCTCGAATACTATCATACATATAGCATCACTAATACAGCTAGTATCGTCGCGGGCGGTGGACATCGATGCGGGAACTACTTCTATATATAGTCAAATAAAGTAGTTTATTAAATCAACTAGCTAGTTCAACTATATATGAAGCACTTACTATAAATAAAATAAAATAGTACAACTTACTAAAAATAAACTAGTTTAACTATATATAGTTGTATTGTTTTTCTATAGACTAATTATATTAAACACTTTCTCTTCTTATTTTTTCCTTTTTCCTCTATTCTAAATATGAACATATTCATAAATGACATGTATCATTCACAATTTTCCTATACATACACAATAAATTGACAAAGAAAATACTATGAAAAAAAATTAATAAATCTAAATTACAACAGAAAAAATCATAATTAATAAATCTATGAACTACAAAAAAAATCTAACAAAATCTAACTCAATTAACTATACTAGTAACATCAAATTAACTATACTCAGTTGCTCACGGCGACGGTGTCGGGAACGGCGACGGCGACGGCGAGGTGCGGCGGGGGGCGGGGCGGGGCGTGGCGGCTCGGCGACGGGCAGGGGCGGGGCGGGTCGGGGCGGCGTCGCGGGGCGGGCGGGGGGGCAACGACGTCGATCGGGGCGGCACGGGGCGACGACGGGGCGGCGCGGGGCACGACGGTGACGACGGGGCGGCGCGGGGCGACGACGGCGACGACGAGGCGGATACGGCGGGCAGCCTGGCGGCGTTGGGCGGGCGGGGAAGAACGAACTGAATGAAAATTTCACAATTGCTACTTATATAGATGAAGCATTGATCCCGGTTCGTGGCACCAACCGGGACCAATGCCCCCTTTGGTCCCGGTTCGTGCCACCAACCGGGACCAAAGGCCACTTTTCGGCAGCCCAAAGGGCGGGAAGCGGAGGGCTTTGGTCCTGGTTGGTGGCACGAACCGGGACCAAAGGGGGGCATTGGTCCCGGTTGGTGCCACGAACCGGGACCAAAGGGGGGCATTGGTCCCGGTTGGTGCCACGAACCGGGACCGAAGGCCTGCACCTGCCAAAGCCACGGTGCGGTGGGATGTTTAGTCCCACCTCGCTAGCTGACGAGCCGCCGCACCTGTTTATAAGCGCTGCCTCGCCATCTCCATCGAACTCCTTTGAACTGCAAGCCTATGGGCCTATTCTCACACCGCTATGCCTGTGGGCCTGCTGGGCCTTCTGCGGGCCTGAATCCTGGCCCACGGATGGGCTTCTAGTCGTATTCAGGCCGTGGTGGCCCAGTAGGTGGCATCTTTTTTTCTTTTGTCCTATTTATTTTTTCATTTCTACTTAGAACTAAATACTTATAGTTTTTTAGTGATTTCTTTTTTCTTTTAGGTCACAAAAATTATAAACTTTCTGTTAGTGATTCTAGTTTTCAAATTAGAATAGTTATAATTTGAATTCTTTGAAATTTGTGTGAATCTCATGTTTGTGATTAACTTTACTAGTGCCATTAGTGTCAAATTAGAATAGTTAAATTTTGAATTCTTTGAAATTGGTGTGAATCTCAAGTTTGTGATTAACTTTACTAGTGCCATTAGTGTCAAATTAGTATAGTTAAAATTTGAATTCTTTAAAATTTGTGTGAATCTCAAGTTTGTGATTAACTTTACTAGTGCCATTATTTTTTCATTTCTACTTAGAACTAAATACTTATAGTTTTTTAGTGATTTCTTTTTTCTTTTGGGTCACAAAAATTATAAACTTTCTGTTAGTACCATTAGCTTTAAAATTTGAATAGTTTAAATTTGAATTTTTTAAAGTTTGTGTGAATCACTAGTTTATGAATCACTAGTTTACTAAATTTGTGTGAAAACACTTTGTAGAATAGTTAAAATTGATTTTTGACTCAATCTTTTTCCTGCTATTTAATAGTAGGTGGCACTTTTTTTTGTCTTCTAGTGATTTGTTTTTTATTTTAGGTCACAAAAATTATAAAATTTCAGTTAGTGCCATTAGTTTTGAAATTAAAATAGTTAAAATTTGTGTGAATCACTAGTTTATGAATAACTTTACAAATATTATAGGCATTTTTTTTCTTTTTTGCTATTTATTTTTTCATTTCTACTTAGAACTAAATACTTATAGTTTTTTAGTGATTTCTTTTTTCTTTTAGGTCACAAAAAATAAAAACTTCTCTGTTAGTGAACATAGATGCACTTATAGAGAAAATTAAACATAAATTCATAATTCATTTCTATTTATGAATTTATGTCCAATTTTCCTCTATAGGTGCATCTATTTTCACTTTAAGAGGAGCTCAATAATGCAGAGAGGGACGGACTTATAAGCAGGTGTGGGCGCCCTTCGGTTGGCGAGGCGGGACTAAACTCTGGGTGCAACGAGGGCGGACCCTTTAATCCCGATTTCTGGCACGAACCGGGACTAAAGGGTAGCATGTGGTCCCGGTTCATGCCACGAACCGGGACCAATGGTGGTGGGCCAGGAGCCAGGCCCATTGGTCCCGCTTCGTCCCACCAACCGGGACCAAAAGGTCCAGATGAACCGGGAACAATGGCCCACGTGGCCTGGCCGGCCCCCTGGTCTCACGAACCGGGTCCAATGCACCCATTGGTCCCGGTTCTATATTGAACCGGGACTAATGGGCTAACCCGCCCTGGACCGTTGCCCCCTTTTCTACTAGTGGCCCTCGGTTCAAGATTTGGTGGCTTTCAACATTTTTCGTTGTTGTTAGTCTCAACGGCGGCGCCGGTTAGCAACTGGTGTTGACTTGGTTTGTGTTAAGCTCCCTCGGGATCAGATTGTATCTTGTTTTTCTTTGGGGGTATTTTTGCATTTGTGTTGCGACATCTGTTGTCTCTCGCGGCTTCTCGATGATGATGTGTCTGTGCTCTGTTTGTAACTGACTTTGGTCAAAGTATATACTTTTTTTAAATATATATAGTTATTTTAAAAAATAAATGTCTCGATGAGAAAGAGAGTGATAATGCATCTCGATGGTGCAGCAAAATAAGATCATAGCCACCCGGACATTCTGAATTTTGATTTTCTTCCGTTGAAACGATAAGAGCTCTTTTGATAGTACTCCTTTCATTTTTAAATATAAGACCTTTTAGATACTCCCCCGTTCTTTTATGTAAGGTGTATTGTTGTGGGCATGGTGATCAAGAAACAAATTATAGATAATTTTGGACAAAATTACCCTTGGCAAATTTGTTCGTTAGTGTCAAGTAAATCAGTTAGGCTAGGAAAGAAAAAGATACATGTAATCAGGGGAGAGATACTTTGCTTCTTTTATTAGAAAGAGAGATACATGCAATCGGGAGAGAGATAATTGCGATTATGAGAAATTAAAAGAAATGCACTTTACATTGTGAAATTTTATCAAAAAATAAATACACCTTATATAAAAGAACAAAGAGAGTATTTTAATACAAACTAGATGTATTTTAGAGTGTAGATTCACTCATTTTACTCTATATGTAGTATATTTTGAAATCTCTAAAAGGGCTTAGTATTTAGTAAAGGGAGTACAATAGTAAATGAAGGAGCGCCCACAGCTTTATGTTTTTTCTTTTTGAGATAACAATTGCAATCCCGCAGCTTCATGTTCGAATAGGGAACTTAGTATGGGACAGTAAGATGGAAAATTAAACAATGAATCAGTCTCGTCTCGCTCGGAATGCATTACTCGCTCATACAGTACAGTACATCAAATCTTTAGTCTAGATAAATCACAGCAGTCATCAACCACCAAGCGATTGAGAGTCCTCCACAGCATCCATGAGCCCGACGCCAGCATCTTGGCCACCAATTCGTCCGGGTCCGCGCACAGCGCCTCCACCGCGGCCGCCAGCCTCCGCAGCGCCTCGCCCACCGGCTCCTGCCCGGGCAACCTGGCGTAAAACGCCCCGCCATGCCTGAGCATCTCCGCCAGGGTGAGGAACCGCTCGGCGAACCGCGCGCCGACGCCGCCGCCGGCCCTGGCCGCCGCGTCCACCGCATCGGCCCTCGCCGCGTCGGCCACGTCCCGGCCGTTGGGCACGTTCCCGCCGTCCGTCTCCTTGGAGACGAAGCACAGGAACTCGCTGGCCGCGTAGCAGACGAGGTCCTCCGGCTCCATGTCATCCGCGGCGGCGGCGAGCGCCCTCAGGTACCTGCCCCGGAGGCGCAGCGTGGAGAGCACGATCTCCAGGGCGTCGGCCTGCCGCTCGTCCTCCCACGCCGCCATGCCGAGCAGCGCTGCCACTGTCGCGCGCGCCTCCTCGCCGGGCCTGCCGGCGAAGGCCGCAGCGCAGGCCCTGTAGTCCTCCACGCCCTCTGCCATGTCCTGGGCGACGCGCGTGGCGCTCCGCTCGGTGTCGTCCGCCCACTCCAGCTGCTTGAGCGTGGGGAGCCCCTTTCCCTTGGCCCGCAGCGCGTCCGACACCGCGGACTGCAGCTTCCGCATGGTCTCCTCCAGGGGTCGATGCACGCCTTGCTCCACCATCAACCGGATCTCATCGTCGCTCAAGGGCGCGGCCATTGTTACTTCGATCGATCGGTCTCCCAGCCCGGTTAAACCTCCTTTCTTTCTTTTTCTCTTCTTCTTCTGTGGCTGCTATGTATTGTTACGTGGTTCGATCCCTATATATAGACCGGCGGGACTGCGCGCGGTTTTCCTAATGCGACTTGGAACCGTAGTACGTCCCAATTATAGACCGGATATCTCAAGCAGAAGCACGTCCCGATTATAGACCGGATCTCTCAAGCAGAAGCACGTCCCGATTATCTTTCAAATCTAATTAGGGCAGGGCAAGATGTCATGGACATGTTTCCTTTATGGGCGATGCTAGGCGCCGGTGCGCCGGCCGAACGTTTCGGCCGGTCGCACCCTAGCCGTCAGATTGGCCCGTCCCGAGCCGTTGGATCCTTATCCAACCAGGCCGTCTTCCTCTCGCGAGCGCGTAACGAGCGACGTCTTCCTCTCGCAAACCCCATCTCGCCGGCCGCCCGCGTTCCCCCTCGTCGCCGCCCCTCCCTCGCCTGCCCTCCTCGTCCCTGGTCGCCGTCCTCGCCGGCCGTCTTTCCCGGCCGCCTTGGTCGCCGGTAGTCCTCGGCGGCCGTCCTCTTCACCGGCTTCGCCCCCATGCAAATAGCCCATCCCTGCGGTTGTAGCTTCCATGGCCACCGTTGCAGCTCCGGTGGCGACGACCGGAGCTCACCGGTGTGCTCGCCGGCGCTCATCCCCCGCTTGCGAACAAAAAAGATCGAGCGCCCAGGGAGATGCCCAGTGTTGCAACCTACGACGAAAAAAGCTACAACTAGCGATAGGAAAAGCTTCAACCGGCTACGAAAAAACCTTCAACCAGTATACGACTGGAGCTATGGATGACCAAGAAAAGTTACAACCGGTGATAGAGAAAAGCTTCATCAGACTATAAAAAAAGTTTCAACCGTCGAGACAAAAGCCATGGACGAAAAGTTACAACCGGTGAAAAAAAGCTTCATCTAGCGTTGTAAAAAGCTTCATCCAACTATAAAAAAAGTTTCAACCATGGAAACAAAAGCCATGGACGAAAAAACGAAAAGTTGCAACCGACAGTTATAAAACTTACAACCGCATTGAAAAAAGCTTCAAACTCCTTATCTCAGCTGCGACCCCGCGATGACGATGACGCCGTTTTGCTGCAATCGTAGTAGATTTTTGCTACCACCGGCTGTTGAATTTGCTACAACCGGTTTCAGCAAAAAATCGCCGTGGGGTGTAGTCTGCCATGGCTGGTTGCAGCTCCGGCGTGGCTGGGTCCGGCGTGGTAGGCAGAGCTCCGATGCATGCGAGGTAGGCGTCGCCATGGTAGCACCCCGTCGCCCCGGTTGCAGCATCTCCTGTGGTCACCGCCCCTCGGTCGCCGGCGAGATGGGATGGTCAACCGTGCAGATCCATGGCAGCTTCGAGCGGGGAGGGGAGGCGTGGTGCTGTGACCGGGGGGCGGGCGGGGGGGGGGGGGGGGAGGAGGAAGGGATGGGGAAGGGGTGGGGAGGAGGGGGCAGAAGAAGAGGGCGGCGCGTGCCCCGGCGAGCTGCACGAGATGTTGGGGAGCTGCGATGAAGGAGACGCGAGGAAGAGGGAGACCGGCCCAATGTTCCGCCGGTGCCCCGGCTCCAAACGTTTCCCTTCCTTTATTGCAATCCAGTACTATGACATTGTTAATCATGGGTCATGGCAGGTAGCTAGATACGATTGCGGATTTTATAGGTGATACGCTCGGCCCGCAACTCTCTCCATATATAAGTAGTATCAAAACATAAGATGCTAATGACTAAAAGAATATATTTGCGCATATTACACAAATAACATCCATGTATATGCAAACCGATGTTCATGTTTCTCGTGAAAATAAAAACCAAAAAAAGCAGACTTTAAATTTAAAAGAACAAATAGGACTTAAAATCAAAATGCACAAAAAAGAAAAAAAAACGAAAAAGGACTTGTTTAACTCAAACACAATTTTTTTAAAGACGGAAGTCAATTTAACCACAACGGGCCGAGGCCGAGAAAGAGAACCCGCTAAATAC
This sequence comes from Aegilops umbellulata, assembly GCA_032464435.1. Lineage (NCBI taxonomy): Eukaryota > Viridiplantae > Streptophyta > Magnoliopsida > Poales > Poaceae > Aegilops > Aegilops umbellulata. The sequence continues at coordinate 415,207,840 of CP136059.1, read as the reverse complement.
TGAGTGGTGCTTAGGACTTCTTTCTGTTTTTTTTCTTCTCTTTGAGTTTTTTTTCCATAAATTCAAAATTTCAAAAAAGTTAAGTAAATTGTAAAATTGTTCACTTTTTAAAAATATTCATCATTCCAAGTTTTGCAAGAATTATTCACATTTAAAGAAGCCATGAATTTTAAATAATGTTATTTTTTTAAAAAGAAACATAATTTCAAAGACATCACAATTTCTAAATTTGTTCATCGATTCCAAGAAATGTTTGGAATATTAAAAAAATACAATTTAATATTTTGTTCTTGTTTTTGAAAAAATTGTGATTCTAATTTTTTATTGTACAATTGAAATTTGCTCGTGTCTTTAAAAAATATCTCATTTCTAGAAAAGATTCTGAATTAAAAAAAAGATTTTCAGTTTTCTAAAAAAGTCTTTTTTTCTCTAAAAATGAGCACTGTAGTAAACGAGATCGAATTCCTTTTTTTAGGGTTAGTAAACGAGACCGAATTCCTTTTTTTAGGGTTAGTAAACGAGATCGAGTTTTTTAGGCAAAGTAAAGGAGATCGAGTAATTATGTGTTGCGGTAATCTTTTTTTGAGACAATCTCGCGAAGCTTTTATTAAATTGTCATAATGTTTACAGGGACAGATGGAAGGTGTCCAGGATGACCTAACCAGACACGGCGGCCACCACCTAAAGAAAGTGCATGCTTCGCTAAATTATGAGCCTCAAAATTTGAGCTCCTGAATTCATGACTAAACTTACAAAAATCAAAAGTCGAAGAGTGATTTCAAGTATGATTGCTCCATAACTGGACGCATTTTCCTTTTGGATATCTTCTACGACAACCTTATAGTCTGAGGCCACATGAATACACCGTAAATATAGATCTTCTGAGAGGGCTAGTGCCTCTCATACTGTCAGGGCTTCGAGAGTTTGAGGATCAGCAATGTGTCTGAACACTAGCACTGAGGCTCCCAAAAAGCTTCCTGTTGCATCTCTACCAATCGCCCCGACTGCCCCATATCTTCCCTGCCGAGAGACAGCGGCATCTACATTTATTTGTGCACTGTTCGGCACAGGCGGCTACCATTGTGTGGGTCTGGGACCCTGAGTATTACCGGCTTTGGCGTCGATGAAGACACCACTTGGAGCTCGGACAGGAACCTTGTGATGAAGCCGTTGATGGCCAGCGGTGATTGGAAAATGTCCTCGTGAATAGCATTCCTTCTTGCGCTCCAAATTGCCCACACTGTTACAATTATCCGCACAAAATCATCCTTGCTCATGCATTCTTCCTGATGATCAACCAAGGATTCGACAAGATGTTCTGCGCCAGCGCCCAGACACTGCTACTCTGCTAGACATAGGACAAGTGAAAAAAACATGCCTCCAAGTGTCCCTTTCCCTGCACAGGTTACACGTATCCTCCGGCGACATATTACGATGTTTTAGCAGCTCGCCAGTGGGCATAGATTGCCTGGCTAGTCTCCATACGAAAATCCTGATTTTAGACGGTACTTGGATGCGCCAAATGATGCTCCACTGTTTGCTTTCATGCGGGACGTGCAAGGATCCCTCAGCCTCATGCAGCCACGCCTCCCTGTGTAGCTTTGTCCTTAAGATCATAAGGTAGGATGAACGGACACTGAAATTTCCCCAAGTTTCTTCATACCATCCCCAGAAGTCTGCTACTCTGCGTGTGCACAAGGGTACCTTGAGAATTTCGTGAGCATCAAAAGGAGTAAATACAGAAAGGACAAGACCCTCGTTCCATGAAGCTGTGGTGGTGTCAATGAGTTGCTTCACTAGTGTTTGCGGGTTTTGCACCAAGGAAGTAATTGGATGCTTAAAAGTGTCCCTGGGATCCAATTGTGCACCCAGATGTCAGTTGTTTCTCCGTATCATATTCTTCTTATTAAGCCTTGCGCCAGTACATCCCGGCCGTCCAATATTGCCCTCCATATCTGGGATGGATGCGGTCCCAACTCAGCATCAAGTAATGAGCACGCTGGAAAATACACTGATTTGAGGATCTTAATACTAAGTGATGATTCATCTGTCAGTGTCCTCCACGCTTGTCATGCCAATAAGGCCAAGTTGAAAATCTCTAAGTCTCAAAAACCAAGGCCACCCATGTGTTTCGGCATAGTCATAATATCCCATGACACCTAACTCGGTTTCCTTCTTCCACGCTTGCTTCCCCACCAGAATTGCCGTATGATAGATGTGATGCTGTCACATAGTCCCCTTGGCAATCTAAAACAAGACATAGAGAAGAAAGGTATAGCTTGTGCTACAGACTTGATCAGCACCTCTTTGCCCGCAGCAGACAACAATTTCTCCATCCAACCCTTTATCTTCTCTTATACTCTGTCTCTCAAATATTTGAAGGTTCCATTTTTTGAATGACCTACATCCATTAGCATGCCCAGATAACGTTCAGATAAAGATTCATTATGGACCTGTATGGAGTTCTTTACCTCCGTTCTCACAGGGCCTGGACACCCCTTGCTAAAAAATATGGATGACTTCTCATGGTTTATCCTCTGCCCGAAGCTCCACAGTATATATCCAGTAGGTTTGACACTGCAACTGATCCCTCTACACTTGCCTTGAAAAGCAACAGGCTGTCATCTGCAAATAAAAGATGGTTAATGGATGGCGCCATGGGGACCACCTTAATACCTGCCAAAGATGATGACTGGGAACTGTATTTCAGGAGGCACGAAAGGCCCTCTGTTGCAATCAAGAATAAGTAGGGGAAGATTGGGTCTCCCTGCCGGATACCTCTCGTCAGTTTAAATGAGTCAAGTTTCTCTCCATTGAGCATAACTAAAAAAGAGACCGATGATACCATTGCCATGACTGTGTTGATCCATTGCGCCACAAAGCCAAGTTTTGCCATGATCGCTCTCAAATAGTGAAGGAAATATGCCCTAGAGGCAATAATAAAGTTGTTATTTATATTTCCTTATATCATGATGAATGTTTATTATTCATGTTAGAATTGTATTAACCGGAAACTTAGTACATGCGTGAATACATAGACAAAACAGAGTGTTCGTACTATGCCTCTACTTGACTAGCTCGTTAAACAAATATGGTTAAGTTTCCTAACCATAGACATGTGTTATCATTTGATGAACCGGATCACATCATTGGAGAATGATGTGATGGACAAGACCCATCCGTTAGCTTAGCATAATGATCGTTTAGTTTTATTGCTATTGCTTTCTTCATGACTTATACATGTTCCTCTGACTATGAGATTATGCAACTCCCGAATACCGGAGGAGAACCTTGTGTGCTATCAAACGTCACATAGTAACTGGATGATTACAAAGATGCTCTACAGGTGTCTCTGATGGTGTTTGTTGAGTTGGCATAGATCGATATTAGGATTTGTCACTCCGTGTACCGGAGAGGTATCTCTAGGCCCTCGGTGTAATGCACATCACTATAAGCCTTGCAAGCAATGTGACTATGAGTTAGTTGCGGGATGATGCATTACGGAACGAGTAAAGAGACTTGCCGGTAACGAGATTGAACTAGGTATGATGATACCGACGATCGAATCTTGGGCAAGTAACATACCGATGACAAAGGGAACAACGTATGTTGTTATGCGGTTTGACCGATAAAGGTAGGAGCCAATATGAGCATCCAGGTTCCGATATTGGTTATTGACCGGAGATGTGTCTCAGTCATGTCTACATAGTTCTCGAACTCGTAGGGTCCGCACGCTTAATGTTCGATGACGATTTGTATTATGTGTTTCGTGTTTTGATGAACCAAAGTTTGTTCGGAGTCCCGGATGAGATCGCAGACATGACGAGGAGTCTCGAAATGGTCGAGAGGTAAAGATTCATATATTGGAAGGTTGCATTCGGACATCGGAATGGTTCCGAGTGATTCGGGCATTTATTCGGAGTACCGGGAGGTTACCGGAACCCCCGGGGGAAGATTGGGCCTACATGGGCCATAGGGAAGAGGGGAGGCAGCCTACAAGGGGCAGCCGCGCCCCCTCCCTATAGGGAGTCCGAATTGGACTAGGGAGGGGGGTGCCCCCCTTTCCTTCTCCCTCTCTCTCCCTTCCCCTTTTCCCTCTCCGGTGGAAGGAAGGAGGGGGCAAATCCTACTTGCACTAGGAGTCCAAGTAGGACTGACCCCTTGGCGCGCCCCCTCAGGGCCGGCCTCCTCCTCCCCCTCTGAGGGAGTCCTGGACTAAGGGGTCCTCGGGCGTCCGGCCTGTTACTCATTGGGCCAGACTGATGGGCTATAAAGACACGAAGACCGAAGACTATACCCATGTCCGGGTTGGACTCTCCTTGGCGTGGAAGGGAAGTTAGGCGACCGACTATGAAGATTCCCTCTTATGTAACCAATCTCATGTAACCCTAGATCTCTCTGGTGTCTATATAACCCGGAGAGCATAGTCCGGATAGGACAGATTCATTACCATATACTCGTAGGCTAGACTTCTAGGGTTTAGCCATTACGATCTCGTGGTAGATCAACTCTTGTAACACTCATATTCATCAAGATCAATCAAGCAGGAAGTAGGGTATTACCTCCATAGAGAGGGCCCGAACCTGGGTAAACATTGTGTCCCCCGTCTCCTGTTACCATCGATCCTAGGCGCACAGTTCGGGACCCCCTACCCGAGATCTGCCGGTTTTGACACCGACATTGGTGCTTTCATTAAGAGTTCCACTGTGCCGTCGATGAAAGGTTTGATGGCCCCTTCAATCGTCAGTAATGACGTGGTCCAGGGAGAAACCTTCCTCCCTGGACAGATCTTTGTATTCGGCGGCTTCGTACTACGGGCCAACTCGCTCGGCCATCTGGAGCAGATCGATAGCTACGCCCCTGGCCATCAGGTCAGATTCGGAAGCCTGAACTACGTCGCAGACATCCGTGGAGACTTGATCTTCGATGGATTCGAGACCGCGGCAACCGCTCCCTTCGCCCCAATGAACATGGCTTAAACCTGTCATCAGGCCGCATCCAGGAGACAGCTCATGTAACAACTCTGGCCTTAAATCCGGAGAAGATCAAGTCGTTCGAAGATGGGAAACTCAACCCCATCACGGGGGCTACCAATTTGGCAGCGTTGGAGCCGCATGCAGATTCCACTTCGTATGATACTTGCATCAACGAAACCCCGGACTTGTCTCCGGTATCGAGTTTCGAACCCTGCGAGCCCACGGACACCGAACTCGATCGGCTGTCGATCTTCAAGTTCAGCGCCGCGGATATGTTCCAACACTCGCCCATGGGCGACCTACTAAACTCACTAAAAAACCTATCCCTGGCAGACGGCTCGTCACCGAACTATGATCGGTTCGACCTTACGGTGGATGATGGAGAATTTTGCTTCCCACCCGCCACCCACTTCATAGTCACCATCGAAGACCCAACAAACACGCCCGACCCCTGCTCCGAAGACATCGACGGTCTGGACGACGATGAGGGGCAAACCCAGAGCTTACTATCCGATCTACACGGGGTGACCACTTCCTGGTATGACGTGTGTATGGTAGACACACCCAACGACGATCTCAACAATGACAAGGAGGAACCAGTCGAGGATAAGCCTCCTGGTACATAGTCCGAATACCGGCGCCCCCGGCGCCACTCTCAGTTACGTCACTCAAGAGAAAACAATACTAGCACCGAGGTGATAATACTCCGAACAACGAAGACCCTGTTGAGACGGGATCCGAACAGGAGGACCAGGAAAGAGGGCAGGATAGCCCTGATGAACAAGCCACATACAAAGACTCGAAGGATAGTAATTATCTTCCACTCTCCGAGGAAGAAGAGAGCCTCGACAACGAGGAATTCATCGTGCCTGAGGAACCTCTAGAAGAGGAGCGCTTTAAACGTCGGCTCATAGCCACTACAAGGAGCCTAAGGAGGAAGCAGCTGCAGCTTCAAGTGAGCCAAGGTTTGCTCAACGATAGATGGACCGAGGTCCTGGCCGCCCAAGAATACGGCCTTAGCGGCCTAGACAAAAGCCACCACAACAGTAGGTGGCTCCCTCAATACGATGGCAAGGCTTTGGAGCCCACACCACCGTCGAATAAGCCGGTAGGCCGACCACAGTTCGGTCCGGGCAAAGCAGCAGCCCCAGTAGAGCACCATACCAACCCACCCGGCCGTCCAACCAAGAATAAAGAAGCACAGGGGAACACTCGCAACATCCAACAAGACCCGGAGGGTAGAACAGGACACACAAAATCGACTCACAGATCACGGAGACATGCCCCGGCCAGTAATAACGGTTATCTATTCGGACACAACAGACCCGAGCACGCTCAGTCCGAAAACCGTAAGTGGAGTCCGCCGGAGGTGCTTCACAGTGTGGCCCAACATAGAGGAGCCGCACACCCTGTTTGCTTCACCAACGAAGTAATGGAGCATGAATTTCCAGACCGGTTTAAACCCATCAACATCGAATCATACGATGGAACAACAGATCCCGCAGTATGGATTGAGGACTTCCTCCTCCATATCCACTTGGCTCGTGGAGACGACCTTCATGCCATTAAGTACCTGCCTCTCAAGCTTAAGGGGCCAGCACGGTACTGGCTAAACAGTTTGCCAGAAAATTCTATTGGCAGCTGGGAAGATCTGGAAGACGCCTTTCGTGACAAATTCCAAGGAACATATGTCCGGCCACCAGATGCCGATGACTTAAGTCATATTGTCCAACAGCCCGGCGAGTCAGCCAGGGAACTCTGGACTAGGTTCTTAGTCAAAAAGAACCAAATTGTCGACTGCCTGGACACGGAAGCCCTTGCGGCATTCAAATATAGCGTTCGGGATGAATGGCTAGCACGTCACCTCGGCCAGGAAGGACCTAAATCCATGACAGCCCTTACCGCTCTAATGACTCGCTTTTGTGCGGGAGAAGACAACTGGCTCGCTCGTAAAAGCAACAACGCCAGCGACCCGGGCACTTCCAAAATCCGAGACGGCAACGACAAGCCACGATTACACGAACACAACAGTCGCAACAATAATGAAAGATTACGCGACACAGCAGTCACCGCCGGATTTCACAATCCGAAACCCGGTCAACGGAAGAAGCCATTTAAGGCCAACCAGGATGGCCCATCCGCCCTCGACAGGATATTAGACCGACCTTGTCAGATTCACGGTCACCCTGATAAGCCAGCTAATCACACCAACAGAAACTGTTGGGTCTTCAAGCAGGCAGACAAGCTTAACACCGAGCACAAGGGGAGGAGGCCATCAAGCAATAAAGATGACGGAGCAGCTCGCCAGCCGAACACCAGGGGCCAGAAACAGTTTCCCTCCGAAGTTCGACCACTCCCGGAACGGAAATAGCAGTTCGGCTTCCGCCACCCACCCACTATGCCGGCCAGATTTACACCACGTGCGCATCACTACGCGCTCAAGATACCATGGGGATCGGCGGAAGCACAATACGGACAACCCTGCACACATTCTCGTAATGTTCTTTATCTGTTTCCCTTACTTTTCTTTATTATAACTCAAAAACATATGACCAACAGGACAACATCTACAACGGATTCTATCGGAGTTTGGATCCGTACATTCACCTAAGGGGCTACTTCCATTCAGGACTCTGCTCCCCGAGGACGGGCGGCGCAGACGTGCGACAGGAGGTCCAAAATAGCTTTTTATAGACCGCACTCTTTATTTTGAGCCTGTACTATGCCCTTTTTCCTCCGTTCCCGACCCCGAGCATGTCAAATAGCCGGGTTGTGGTCTTTCTTCTTTATATATGAATTTATCATTGGCATATTGCTCCACTCCCAATAAACTTTATCCGAGCTAATCTTAAAATACTCTTGCTACAATGAGTACCTGCTAGATTGATCTTTCTTGCAATGGGAGAAGTGCTTAGCTTTGGGTTCAATCTTGCGGTGTCCTTTCCCAATGACAGTAGGGGCAGCAAGGCACGTATTGTATTGTTGCCATCTAGGATAACAAGATGGGGTTTTTTATCATATTGCATGAATTTATCCCTCTACATCATGTCATCTTGCTTAAGGCGTTACTCTATTTTCTTGAACTTAATACTCTAGATGCACGCTGGATAGCGGTCGATGTGTGGAGTAATAGTAGTAGATGCAGGCAGGAGTCGGTCTAGTTGTCTCGGACGTGATGCCTATATACATGATCATACCTAGATATTCTCATAACTATGTGCCACCTCTTGAGCATTGCATTGGATTTCCTTGAAGAGGAAAGGGTGATGCAGCAGAGTAGAGTAAGTATTTCCCTCAGTTTTTGAGAACCAAGGTATCAATCCAGTAGGAGGCTACGCACGAGTCCCTCGTACCTACACAAAACAAATAGCTCAACGCAACCAACACGATTAGGGGTTGTCAATCCCTTCACGGTCACTTACGAGAGTGAGATCTGATAGAGATGGTAGATAATATTTTTGGTATAGAGATGCAAAGTAAAATAAAAGAGTAAAGTAAAAAAGCAAACCAAATAATAAAGTGTTGGGAGATTGATATGATGAGAATAGACCCGGGGGCCATAGATTTCACTAGTGGCTTCTCTCAAGAGCATAAGTATTCTACGGTGGGTGAACAAATTACTGTTGAGCAATTGACAGAATTGAGCATAGTTATGAGAATATCTAGGTATGATCATGTATATAGGCATCACGTCCGAGACAAGTAGACCGGCTCCTGCCTGCATCTACTACTATTACTCCACTCATTGACCGCTATCTACCATGCATCTAGAGTATTAAGTTCAAGAAAACAGAGTAACGACTTAAGCAAGATGACATGATGTAGAGGAATAAATTCATGCAATATGATACATACCCCATCTTGTTATCCTCGATGGCAACAATACAATACGTGCCTTGCTGCCCCTACTGTCACTGGGAAAGGACACCGCAAGATTGAACACAAAGCTAAGCACTTCTCCCATTGCAAGAAAAACCAATCTAGTAGGCCAAACCAAACTGATAATTCGAAGATACTTGCAAAGATAACCAATCATACATAAAAGAATTCAGAGAAGATTCAAATATTGTTCATAGATAATCTTGATCATAAACCCACAATTCATCAGTCTCAACAAACACACCGCAAAAATAAGATTACATCGAATAGATCTCCACAAGAGAGGGGGAGAACATTGTATTGAGATCCAAAAAGAGGGAAGAAGCCTGGACCCGAAGGTCTGAGGTAAACTACTCACACTTCATCAGAGGGGCTATGGTGATGATGTAGAATCCCTCCGTGGTGGATTCCCCTTCCGACGGAGCTCTGGAACAGGCCCCAAGATGGGATCTCGTGGGTACAGAAGGTTGCGGCGGTGGAATTAGGTTTTTGGCTCCGTATCTGATCTTTTGGGGTACATAGGTATATATAGGAGGAAGGAGTACGTCGGTGGAGCAGAGGGGGCCCACGAGGCAGGCAGGCGCGCCCTAGGGGGGCGCCCTCCACCCTTATGACCGCCCCCCTCCTTTCTTGACGGAGGGTCCAAGTCTCCTGGATCATATTTGTTGATAAAATCACGTTCCCGAAGGTTTCATTCCGTTTGGAATCCATTTGATATTCTGTTTCTTCGAAACACTGAAATAGGCAAAAAAACAGCAATTCTGGGCTGGGCCTCCGGTTAATAGGTTAGTCCCAAAAGTAATATAAAAGTGGAAAATAAAGCCCAATATGGTCCAAAACAGTAGATAATATAGCATGGAGAAATCAAAAATTATAGATACGTTGGAGACGTATCAGGCATCCCCAAGCTTAATTCCTACTCGTTCTCGAGTAGGTAAATGATAAAAAGAGAATTTTTGATGCGGAGTGCTACTTGGCACAATTTCAATGTAATTATTCTTAATTGTGGTATGAATATTCAGATCCGAAAGATTCAAGACAAAAGTTCATATTGACATAAAAATAATAATACTTCAAGCATACTAACAAAGCAATTATTCTTCTCAAAATAACATGGCCAAAGAAAGTTATCGCTACAAAATCATATAGTCTGGCTATGCTCTATCTTCACCACACAAAGTATTCAAATCATGCATAACCCCGATGACAAGCCAAGCAATTGTTTCATACTTTTGACATTTTCAAAACCTTTTCAATCTTCACGCAATACATGAGCGTGAGCCATGGATATAGCACTATATGTGGAATAGAATGGTGGTTGTGGAGAATACAAAAAGAGGGGAAGATAGTCTCACATCAACTAGGCGTATCAACGGGCTATGGAGATGCCCATCAATAGATATCAATGTGAGTGAGTAGGGATTGCCATGCAACGGATGCACTAGAGCTATAAGTATATGAAAGCTCAAGAAAAAAACTAAGTGGGTGTGCATCCAACTCGCTTGCTCATGAAGACCTAGGGCATTTTGAGGAAGCCCATCATTGGAATATACAAGCCAAGTTCTATAATGAAAAATTCCCACTAGTATATGAAAGTGACGAAATGAGAGACTCTCTATCATGAAGATCATGGTGCTACTTTGAAGCACAAGTGTGCTAAAAGGATAGTAACATTGTCCCTTCTCTCTTTTTCTCTCATTTTTTTATTATTTTTATTTGGGCCTTTTCTCCTTTTTTTATGGCCTCTTTTTTTTCTTTTTCGTCTGGAGTCTCATCCCGACTAGTGGGGGAATCATCGTCTCCATCTTCCTTTCCTTACTTGGGACAATGCTCTAAAAATGATGATCATCACACTTTTATTTTTCTTACAACTCAACAATTACAACTCGATACTTAGAACAAAATATGACTATGTGAATGCCTCCGGCGGTGTACCGGGATATGCAATGAATCAAGAGTGACATGTATGAAAGAATTATGAACGGTGGCTTTGCCACAAATATGATGTCAACTACATGATCATGCTAGCAATATGACAATGATGGAGCATGTCATAATAAACGGAATGGTGGAAAGTTGCATGGCAATATATCTCGGAATGGCTATGGAAATGCCATGATAGGTAGGTATGGTGGCTTGTTTTGACGAAGGTATATGGTGGGTGTATGATATCGACGAAAAGTGTGCGGTATTAGAGAGGCTAGCAATGGTGGAAGGATGTGAAAAGTGCGTATAATCCATGGAATCAACATTAGTCATAAAGAACTCATATACTTATTGCAAAAATCTAGAAGTTATCAAAGCAAAGTATTATGCGCATGCTCCTAGGGGGATAGATTGGTAGGAAAAGACCATCGCTCGTCTCCGACCGCCACTCATAAGGAAGACAAACAATAAATAAATCATGCTCTGACTTCATCACATAACGGTTCACCATACGTGCATGCTACGGGAATCAAAAACTTTAACACAAGTATTTCTCAAATTCACAACTACTCAACTAGCATGACTCTATATCACCATCTTCATATCTCAAAACAATTATCAAGCATCAAACTTTTCTTAGTATTCAACGCACTCAAAATAAAGTTTTACAAATCTTGAATACCAAACTTATTATTATTTTTAAGCAAATTACCATGCTACTTAAGAATCTCAAAATAATCTAAGTAAAGCATGAGAGATCAATATTTTCTATAAAACAAATCCACCACCGTGTTCTAAAAGATATAAGTGAAACACTAGAGCAAAACTATATAACTCAAAAGATATAAGTGAAGCACATAGAATATTCTATCAAATTCCAATTCAAGTATGGCTCTCTCAAAAGGTGTGTACATCAAGGATTATTGTGGTAAACTAAAAAAACAAAGAGTCAAATCATACAAGACGCTCCAAGCAAAACACATATCATTTGGTGAATAAAAATATAGCTCCAAGTAAAGTTACCGATGGAAGTAGACGAAAGAGGGGATGCCTTCCGGGGCATCCCCAAGCTTTGAATTTTTGGTGTCCTTGGATTATCTTGGGGGTGCCATGGGCATCCCCAAGCTTAGGCTCTTGCCACTCCTTGTTCCATAATCTATCAAAAGATTTCACCCAAAACTTGAAAACTTCACAACACAAAACTCAACAGAAATCTCGTGAGCTCCGTTAGCGAAAGAAAACAAAAGACCACTTCAAGATACTGTAATGAACTCATTATTTATTTATATTGGTGTTAAAACTACTGTATTCCAACTTCTCTATGGTTTATAAACTATTTTACTAGCCATAGATTCATCAAAATAAGCAAACAACACACGAAAAATAGAATCTGTCAAAAACAGAACAGTCTGTAGTAATCTGTAACTAATGCAAACTTCTGGAACTCCAAAAAATCAGCCAAAATAGGACGCCCTAGGCAATTTGTTTATTGATCATAAGCAATCGGAATCAGTATTTTATCACGTCCTGGTGATTTTTAATAATTGTTTTCGTGAACAGAAAGTTTCTGGAAATTACAGCAAGATCAAATAACTATCATTCAAGAAGATCCTATAGGTTTAACTTGGCACAAACACTAATTAAAACATAAAACCACATATAAACAGAAGTTAGATGGATTATTTATTCCTAAACAGAAACAAAAGCAAAAAAAACTAAAATAAAATTGGGTTTCCTCCCAACAAGCGCTATCGTTTAACGCCCCTAGCTAGGCATAAAAGCAAGGATGCATCTAGGTATTGTCATTTTTGGTAGGAAATCCATAAGTGGCTCTCAAGATAGATTCATATGGTAATTTTATTTTCTTTCCATGGAAGTGTTCCATGCCCTTCTTTAATGGAAATTGGAATCTAATATTCCCTTCCTCCATATCAATAATTGCACCAATCGTTCTAAGGAAAGGTCTACCAAGAATAATAGGACAAGAAGGATTGCAATCTATATCAAGAACGATAAAATCTACGGGCACATAATTCCTATTTGCAACAATAAGAACATCATTAATTCTTCCCATAGTTTTTTTAATAGTGGAATCTGCAAGGTGCAAGTTTAGAGAGCAATCATCAAAATCACGGAAATCTAGCAAATCACACAAAGTTTTGGGAATAGTGGAGACACTAGCACCCAAATCACATAAAGCATAAAATTCATGATCCTTGATCTTAATTTTAATAGTTGGTTCCCACTCATCATAAAGTTTTCTAGGGATATAAACTTCCAACTCAAGTTTTTCTTCATAAGATTGCATCAAGGCATCAACGATATGTTTGGTAAAGGCTTTATTTTGACTATAAGCATGAGGAGAATTTAGCACGAATTGCAACAAGGAAATACAATCAATTAAAGAGCAACTTTCATAATTAAATTCCTTGAAGTCAAAAATAGTGGGTTTAGTAACATCTAGGGTTTTATTCTTTTCAATCCCACTTTTATCAATTTCATCATCAAGATCTAAATACTCCGAATTTTTGGAACGCCTTCTAGGTAAAGGTGGATCATATTCAGTTTCATCAAGATTCATATTGCAAAACAGAGATTTAATAGGGGACACATCAATAACTTTTAGATCTTCATCTTGATTTTCATATTAATCCGGTTTAGCGGCCATCATATTGACTAAGGTAGCCTGCTTATCCGAAATTTCGGCAGTCAACTTTTCAAGACGAGCAATTTGGGATCTTATACCATCAAATTATTTAGACATATCATCGAGATCTTTATTCATATAACTCATAAAACTTTTTTGTTCCTTAAGCTCGTTTCTAAAGAAACTATTATGCTCAAACTGCAAAACCATAAAACTCCTAACGTTGCTTTCGATTTCTTCTAAGCTTTTAAGGTGGAGATCACCAAATCTAGGTAGAGCCATCGAGACTAGCAAGCAATCCAACACACGAGCAAACAAAAAGCAAGCGAGAAAAAGGCAAATAGAATAGAGAGGGCGAATAAAGCGGCAAGGGTGAAGTGGGGGAGAGGAAAACGAGAGGCAAATGGCAAATAATGTAATGCGAGAGATAAGGAATTGTGATGGGTACTTGGTATGTTGACTTTTGCGTAGACCTCCCCGGCAACGGCACCAGAAATCTTCCTGCTACCTCTTGAGCACTGCGTTGGATTTCCTTGAAGAGGAAAGGGTGATGCAGCAGAGTAGAGTAAGTATTTCTCTCAGTTTTTGAGAACCAAGGTATCAATCCAGTAGGAGGCTACACGCGAGTCCCTCGTACCTACACAAAACAAATAGCTCACCGCAACCAACGCGATTAGGGGTTGTCAATACCTTCACGGTCACTTACGAGAGTGAGATCTGATAGAGATGATAGATAATATTTTTGGTATTTTTGGTATAGAGATGCAAAGTAAAATAAAAGAGTAAAGTAAAAAAGCAAAGCAAATAATAAAGTGTTGGGAGATTGATATGATGAGAATAGACCCGGGGGCCATAGATTTCACTAGTGGCTTCTCTCAAGAGCGTAGGTATTCTACGGTGGGTGAGCAAATTACTGTTGAGCAATTGACACTAGTGCAGAACCGGGCAATAGCACCGGTTCGTAAGGCCGTTTAGTGCCGGTTCTGTAACCGGCACTAAAGTGTGGTCACTAAAGGCCCCCCTTTAGTACCGGTTCAGCACGAACTGGTGCTAAAGGCCAACCACGTGGCACGAGCCAGCTCCGGGGGCAGGGAGCCCTTTAGTACCGGTTGGTGACACCAACCGGTATTAAAATGTTGGGGGGGTTTTGGGTTTATGATTTCTTTTTCATTTAATTTTGTGGTTTCCATTTAATTCTTTTTCATTTGCTGGTATTTTACGATACTACACATTGTACACGTTATGCATATATATATATATATATATATATATATATATATATATATATATATATATATATATATATATATATAATTTCTAGTAGAACCGATCATATATATATATCATCAAATGTCTCACAAACCACCATATTAATTAATTCAGACATACACACATGTATATATATATACAATTAGCTAGCTATATACAATTTCTCCTACAATGTTGCCTTCGGAGCCCGTGGCATTAGCCTAATTTGTGCCTTCGGAGAACGATGACAATTGGAAGTGGTTCATGGGGGCGGTAGCGGGTAATAGTATTCTCCCTTCGGATCTATGACTTGGTCGAGCAAAAATCCCGCTATTTCCTCTTGAAGTGCTTGTACGCGCTCCGTTTCTAGGATCTTGTCCCGCACCTCTGTGAACTATTAAGAAGGAGATCAAAATATGCATGTGTATTAGTTGTGTGACTAGATATCGATAATGGTGTAAAAATTGTGAATAGTGTTTTGACAAACGTACCCATTCATGTCTTTGAGATCTGCTCCTTTCGGACGTCATCATGCGAATGTTCTCGCAAACGCAGAATGCATACAGATCAGTCCCCTGTGCCTACTGAAGGGCCTTTACGAGAATGGAATTTGATCAGATAATAATTAATCAAGCATGATAATTAAAGATATGGCAGCTAGCTAGCTATCTAGTACTACTTAATTACTTACCTTGGGTCGAAACCATTTCAGCTTTTGTTTCCATTTGCCTGGAGTGACGCTGATGAACCTTGCCCAAGCCCTGCCCGCCGGCAAAGAAAATGAATAAAGGGGTTATTAAATAGTTCATATCAGGAAATGACAAACTAAATATGCCGAGATATATAGTTAATAATGATTGAAATTACCTCTTGACTATCCCAAACAAGTTGTTATAGTCAGTTTTTATTTTGAGTAGTGAGTCCAGTATTTCAACTGTCCCGGCGTCAACTTTAATGATACACAAGATCCAGTGAAATCTGCATGCACACACGTTTGCATGTCTTAATTAAGCGGGCATATGTAAGCAAAAACATGTAGCTAGCTAGTAGGCAAAAACAGAGAATTTGTTGTACAAGACAGTGTGACTCACTGGAAGTTGTAAGGAAGTAGTATATCTTCATTATATTTGAGGCGCTTCAAGAACTCTAGCATGTTGTCCTCTACATGCTTTTCATGATATGCATCTATTTTCCATGTGTATTCATTAACGGTGTTTGGGTCAATGAACCCAATGCCATAGCATCCACCTTTTTTCATTTCATACATCTTCATCCTGCATAATACCACAGAAAAGAATATAGTGAGGATAATTACAGGTAATGATTGATCAAAAGGATCACTACAGCTAGCTTGAGACTTAAATTACATAAAGGAATCACTTACAGACAATAGCAACTGACGATAGATTTGTCGAGTGCGTCTTGATTGTATAACTGAAATAGTTCATTATACTCAACGGCCACAACTTTCTGATGGTAGTAATGATCCTTCTTGACTTCCACCATGAGGGACCCTCGATTGGAACTCTTGGTAATGTCCATGTACCATTGATGCAATTCATACATTCTCATTGGGAGCTTCTTGACCTCGTCTGGCTTGACCAAAGGTTCGCCCCGGACATATTTCCGTTTTATTTCCTCCTCTCTAAGCACAGGCATGGGCTCGATATCGAGGAGTTGTCCAACAGTGATATTGAGAATTTCAGCCTACGTTATATGCTCCTCGGTTATTACCACATTGCCCACCTCGGGAACGTAAACTTTTTGCCCACAATAATATTGGGCGCGCGTACTCTCACGTGTTGTTGGCACAACAAGCAAGGGGATCGATTGCGCCGTCTGTTCTCCCAGCTGGGTAACGGTTTTCCCGCATTTTTTGACAGCTGCTTGTTGTTTGCTCGAGCTCGAGCTCACCTCCCTCTGTAGACGTGCTCGATTTAACTTCCTGATGTGGCGCTCATAGTCTGTGTCAACAGGCTTCGGAGCTGGTGGTTGAGCCATACGAATGAAGTGGTCAATCGTTTCCTCGGGCACTTTCTCCCTTGGCGGCGGTGGCGGTTTCGGTGCAAAATGGGCCTCCACCTCGGCCTTCGATATGGCTGCGTTTTCCTCCTCGGACTTGTCATAAGGCCTCTGCGGAAGAGGCGCGAGGCTTGCACCATATTTATATCGCTTGCCTCCTCCTGTACTTCCTGTACTACCTCGACTCGTACCGCTACGCACCATAGCTGTGGGATGTCTCTTCTGCGATTGCTTAGGCGGCGGAGACGGCTGACGTGGCTGAGTTGGATGAGGAGGAGTGGCCTGAAGTTGTGCCAGACTTGGAGGAGGAGTGGCCTGAAGTTGCGCCGGACTTGGAGGAGGAGTGGACGTCTGACGCTGTGTCGGACTTGGAGGAGGAGTGGCCTGACACTTTGCCGGACTTGGAGGAGGAGGAGTGTCCTCACGCGTTGGTGGACTTGGAGGAGCGGGAGTCTGCTGACTCAGTGGCGGACTTCGATGAGGAGTCGGGTGATGCAGTGTCGGTGGCCTTTGAAAGACGATGCAATCCTTTCTCCATAGGATGACACGATGTATGGCCTCTCCCAATGTGTGCTCGTCGTCACCTCCAGGAATATCAAGCTGTAGCCCCGAATATGGGTCCACCACCTCATCAACCAAGACATGAGCATAGCCCGCTGGAATCGGGTTGCAATGGAAGGTTGCCTCGGGGGGATTTGAAAAAGCAACGTCCGCCACCTTCATGGATATGTTCTTCATTTTGAAGTGTAGCTCGTAGTTAGTGTTCTCAATGATGTCATCCACGGGGTATCTATCCAGCATTGCGTCGCCCAGGGCGGAACCCACGCTGCTTCTCGGCATGGATGGGGCGGTGCTATCCAATGCTGGATCATCCGCTAGCTGCTGCAGCTACTGAGACCCCCTTTGCTGGCTAAGTGAGTCGATCTGCTCCTGCTGCCGCTGGAATTTGACTGCCAAGTCCGCGTGCCTTGCTTCTAGACCTTGAAGGCATTCATAGTCCAGCTTCATCTGCTCCTCCTCCATCTTCCTCTTCTTCTCCTCTGCAATCTTCTTTCTCGCATGGGTTCTGTAGTCGGCGTTCCAGTCCGAAAACCCCTCATACCACGCAATAGCGCCCTTGCCTCGTGTTCTTCCCGGGTGTTCAGGATTTCCCAGGGCATGCGTAAGCTCGTCATTCTCTCTGTTGGGATGGAACACCCCCGATCGAGCCTCTTCTATTGCAACAAGTAGCTTATCGTCGGCTCCGTTCAGACATGCCTTCGTCGAAACTTTGCCTGTCTTCGGGTCCAACTCCCCCCCATGCGCATAGAACCAAGTCCTGCACCTGGGGGGCAGCTCTTAGTAACCGGAGCGACACCTGCATCCTCCATCTCTTTCTCAGACTTATCCCACTTAGGCATTGCCACCGCGTAGCCACCTGGCCCCAGCTTATGAAACTTATCCTTTTTTCGGCATTCTTCTTGTTTATTCTCGACCGTTCCTTAGCTAATTCTGAATCCTTGAATTTTGCGAAATCGTCCCAATGAGCACTTTGCTTCTCTAGTGTTCCCTCGAATACTGGAGTCTTCCTTCCTCCCTTGACGTACTTGTCCCATTCACGATTCTTGTGGTTCTTGAATGCAACCGCCATCTTCCTAAGAGCAGCGTCCTTGACTTTCTGCACATCTGTTTCTGTGAAATGATCTGGGAGGGTGAAATGTTCCATGAGAGTATCCCAAAGCAGACCTTTTTGTCTGTCGTCGACAAAAGTAAGATCTGGACGTGGCTTTGCTGGCTCTCTCCATTCTTGAAGGGAGATCGGGAGTTGGTCCTTCACAAGAACTTCGCACTGACGAACGGACTTGTCCGCAATCTTCTTAGGCGCTAATGGTTCACCATTAGGTCTGATTGCCTCGATATTGTACTTTACGCCCTCCTTCAACTTTTTGTTCGGGCCTCATTTCGTCCTGTTGCCTGAAGATTTTATTTATCCGGATGGCTGAAAGAAGAAAGATCGATTCATTAATATATCTTCAAGTCATTTAAAACATGTGATGATCACCAGATGCCTGCTTATATAAATATATATACCTCGCCGGTCTTTGTTGTTTCAAGATCAACATTTTCTTCGTCTTCATCATAATCATAGTTCATGACTTCATCAATTCGGTCGTCGCGATCGAATATCATATCACCCTCCCCGGTGTTGTTTAGAAATTTGGAGCCGTCATAATCTTCTTCATTCTGATCATCATCTGGCCCACGAGGATGGAGTATCATATCGAACAGGGCGTGTTCTCCCTCTCTGCCGGTATTGTCCGCCATAGCTTTTATTTAACTAATCCAAAAGAAATATAAAACAATTTAGTATTCAAATTACATCGTCTCGAATAATAGATATAATATCGAATACATCATCTCGAATAATAGATATAATCTCGAATACATCGTATCGAATAATATATAATCTCGAATACATCGTCTCGAATATTATATATCGAATACATCACTAGCTAGGTAGCTAATAAAGATCGAATACTACAGAAGAATCTAGGACACTCGTGGTTCCTGCGGCGCGGGCGGTGGACTCCCAAAGAGAAGGAACCCTCACAGGATCATAGCTGAAGTGAGATCCCTGAAGAAACTGCCAGGTATTGGAGAACCTGCCGCCCTCTAACGCAACCATGTAGCGATGGACGTGCTCGTCCTCCTCCCTGACACGACGACGTACCACCTCCGACGGGGCCGGCTCCCTCCGCACCGAAACTGGCCCACGCGAACGCCACCAAACGAGATCAGGGTCGACGACGGGACCCGGGGCCGGGTTCCTCATCAAGCGGCGCGCCCCTCCAGGCAGCACCTCCCAGTGCCAGCCTGGCGGAGCCCAGTCCCGGACATGGGTCAGCCGGACGTCATCGTGGACGGGTCGACGGCGAGGATGCGGGCCGGGCATCATCAAGAACAAATACTAGCTATATGCCCGCAAAATGTAACATTTTTTTAATGATTGGATTTTGATTACTAAAATTTCTAACATTTCTATATAACTAACATTTCTATAACATTTCTAACAATGCTATATAACTAACATTTCTATAACATTTCTAATATTTCTATAACTAAAAAACAGAAAAAAAATTATAACATTTCTATATATATAACTAACATTTGTATAACATTTCTAATATTTCTATAACTAAAAAAAAGAAAATTTTCTAACTTTTTTATAACTATTTCTATAACTAAAAAACAGAAAAATTTCTAACAATTCTAACTTTTTTTATAACTACTTCTATAACTAAAAACAGAAAAATTTCTAACAATTCTTACATTTCTAACAATATGTTATATAACTAACTATTTCTATAACTAAAAAAAGAACAATTTCTAACTTTTTTATAACTATTTCTATAACTAAAAAACTAAAAAAATGTATGTGTGTGTGTGAGTGTGTGTTTGTGTGTGTGCTCACCGGCGAGGCGAGAGGCGACGGGGGGCGGCGCGCGACGGGGACTGCGACGGGCGGCCACGACGGGGACAGGGACGGGGCGGCGACGACGGGGACGGGGACGGGGCGGCGACGACGGGGACGGGGACGACGCGGGACGGGCCGGGACGGGGCGGCGGTGATGACGGGGACGAGGACGATGGGGCAGTGACGACGTTGACGGGGACGACGGGGCGGCGACGACGGGGACGGGACGGCGACGAGAGGGGATATGGAGACGGGGGCGCGCGACGGGCGACGGGGCAGAGGAGAAGAAGCAGATGAGAAAATGAAATTTTTGAAGTGTTTAGTTATATAGGATGGACCTTTAGTACCGGTTGGAGCCACCAACCGGTACTAAAGGCCTGTTTTGACCAGGCCAAGCGGCGGGAATCGCACCCCCTTTAGTACCGGTTCGTGGCTCCAACCGGTACTAAAGGCCCCCCCTTTAGTACCGGTTGGTGCCACGAACCGATACTAAAGGGGGTGCGCTAGCGCAGGTGCGGTGCAGCAAGTTTAGTCCCACCTCGCTAGCCGAGGGGCGTCCGCACTGGTTTATAACCCCCCGTGCGGTAGCTCTCTCGAGCTCCTCTCCGAAGCAGGCCTACTGGGCCTACATGTTCTGTGCTGCCTTGTGGGCCTACAGGGCCTTTGCGGGCCAGCGTCCTGGCCCAACAACCGGTTGGGTTTCTAGTCGTATGCAGGCCGCTCTGGCCCAGTAGGCGGGCTTTATTTATTTATTTTTTTGCTTTATTTTTTTTGCTTTATTTTTTTGCTTTATTTATTTTTGAGTTTTTTTGTGTATTTAGAGTTTCTTTGTGAATATTTTTGCTTTAGGTACAAAAAATTACAAACTTTCTGTTAGTGCCCGTAGTTTTCAAATTTGAATAGTTAAAATTTTGAATTATTTGAAATTAGTGTGAATCACTAGTTTGTGAATAACTTAACTTTAAAAATCAGTAAAGGCATGAAATAATTTGTTTGCACATAAAATTTCTTCGCGTTTCAAATGCCAAAACACATAACTACCCTAACTCTTACAGAGATTCCCTCCTGGGTGTGAAACACAGAAGAAAGTGATGATAGTGAAGCCGATCACATCCCAGATCTTTGGGTGTGAAAACTTTTCTTCGCGTGTGTCCCTTTGCGCCATAACCATGGAAAATCTTCATCATTTAACGGGATGCTCGGGTCAATATTCACTGTGAATGGAGCAATTTCATCAAACTTTTCATAATCTTCTGACATGTCTGTCTTGTCATCCACTCCCACGATGTTTCTCTTCCCAGAAAGAACTATGTGCCGCTTTGGCTCATCGTACGATGCATTCGCTTCCTTATCTTTTCTTCTTCTCGGCTTGGTAGACATGTCCTTCACATAGAAAACCTGTGCCACATCATTGGCTAGGACGAATGGTTCGTCTGCATACGCAAGATTGTTGAGATCCACTGTTGTCATTCCGTACTGCGGGTCTTCCGTTACCCCGCCTCGTGTCATATTGACCCATTTGCACCAAAACAAAGGGACCTTCAAAACCACGTCGATAGTCAAGTTCCCATATGTCCTGTATATAACCATAATATGTTTCCTTTCCCGTCTTGGTTTCTGCATCAAAGCGGACACCACTGTTTTGGTTGGTGCTCTTCTTATCTTGGGCGATCGTGTAAAATGTATTACCATTTATCCCGTACCCTTTGAAAGTCATTATATTCAAAGATGGTAACTGGGACAGCAAGTACAGGTCATCTTCAATAGAGGCGTCATGCATGGTACGTGTCTGCAACCAGCTGGAGAAACTCCTGGCTTGTTCACGTGTAATCCAGTCATCAGACCGCTCCGGGTGTTTGGAGCGTAGATGTTCATCCATATACGGAGCCACCAAGGAGGAATTCTGTAGAACTGTGTAGTGTGCTTCAGTGAGAGAATGTCCGTCCATACATATTATTTGTTCCCCTCCTAGCGTGCCTTTTCCATCCAGTCTGCCTTTATGCCGCGATTCAGGAACACCAATCGTCTTAAGGTCAGGAATAAAGTCAATACAAAACTCAATGGCCTCCTCATTTTCATGGCCCTTGGAGATGCTTCCTTCTGGCCTAGCACGGTTATGAACATATTTCTTTAAGACTCCCATGAACCTCTCAAAGGGGAACATATTGTGTAGAAATACAGGACCCAAAACGTTAATCTCTTCACATAGGTGAACTAGGACGTGCGTCATGATGTTGAAGAAGGATGGTGGGAACACCAACTCGAAACTGACAAGACATTGAACCAAATCATTCTCTAACCTTGGTATGATTTCTGAATCGATTACCTTCTGAGAGATTGCATTGAGAAATGCACATAGCTTCACAATGGCTAATCGAACATTTTCCGGTAGAAGCCCCCTCAATGCAACCGGAAGCAGTTGCGTCATAAACACATGGCAGTCCTGAGACTTTAGGTTCTGGAACTTTTTCTCCGCCATGTTTATTATTCCCTTTATATTCGACGAGAAACCAGACGGTACCTTAATACTGAGCAGGCATTCAAAGAAGATTTCCTTCTCTTCTTTGGTAAGAGCGTAGCTTGCATGACCCTGATGTATGCCGTCTTCTCCGTGCATACGTTGCTGGTCCTCCAGTGCCTCGGGTGTATCTTTTGTCTTCCCATACACGCCCAAGAAGCCAAGCAGGGTCACACAAAGATCCTTCGTCACGTGCATCACGTCGATTGTGGAGTGGGCCTCTAGGTCTTTCCAATAGGGCAGGTCCCAAAATATAGATTTCTTCTTCCACATGGGTGCGCGTCCGTCAGCTTCATTCGTAACAGGTTGTTCACCAGGATCCTTTCCAAAGACCACCTTCAAATCCTTGACCATATCATGTACATCAGCACCAGTACGGTGGCGAGGCTTCATCCAGTGATCCGCCTCACCTTTGAAATGCTTGCCTTTCTTTCTTACGGGATGCCTGCTCGGAAGAAATCGATGATGTCCCAGGTACACATTCTTCTTACAATTAGCCAAATATATATTGTCGGTATCGTCCAAACAGTGCGTGCATGCGCGGTATCCCTTGTTTGTCTGTCCTGAAAGGTTACTGAGAGCAGGCCAATCATTGATGGTCACGAACAACAACACCTTTAGGTCAAATTCTTCCCCCATATGCTCATCCCATGCACGTACACCTGTTCCATTCCACAGTTGTAAGAGTTCTTCAACTAATGGCCTTAGGTACACATCAATGTCGTTGCCGGGTTGCTTAGGGCCTTGGATGAGCACTGTCATCATAATGAACTTCCGCTTCATGCATAACCAAGGAGGAAGGTTATACAAACATAGAGTCACAGGCCAGGTGCTATGGTTGCTGCTCTGCTCCCCAAAAGGATTAATGCCATCTGCGCTTAGACCAAACCATACGCTCCTTGCGTCATCTACAAACTCCTTCCCGTACTTTCTTTCGATTTTTCTCCACTGCGACCCGTCAGCGGGTACTCTCAACTTTCCGTCTTTCTTACGGTCTTCTCTGTGCCATCGCATCGCCTTGGCATGCTCTTTGTTTTGGAACAAACGTTTGAACCGTGGTATTATAGGAGCATACCACATCACCTTGGCAGGAATCTTCTTCCTGGGGCGCTCGCCCTCGACATCACCAGGGTCATCGCGGTTGATCTTATAGCGCAATGATCCGCATACCGGACAAGCATTCAAATCCTCGTACTCACCGCGGTATAGGATTCAATCATTAGGGCATGCATGTATCTTCTGCACCTCTAAGCGTAGAGGGTAGGCAGCCTTCTTTGCTTCGTACGTACTCTCGGGCAATTCGTTGTCCTTTGGAAGCATATCCTTTATCATTACCAGCAACTTTCCAAATCCGTTGTCAGATACACCATTCTCTGCCTTCCATTACAGCAATTACAGTGTGGTGCCCAGCTTTTTCTTGTCACCTACGCAATTCGGGTACAACAATTTTTTTGTGATCCTCTAACATGCGCTGCAACTTCTTCTTCTCCAAATCACTTGCGCAGTTTCTCTTTGCATCGACAATGGCCCAACCTAGATCATCAACGGGCTCATCTGATGCCTCTTCTTCAGCTTCTTCCCGCATTGCCGGCTCAGCTTCTTCCAGCATTACCGGCTCAGCTTCGTCCCCCATTGTTGTATCATCGTATTCAGGGAACCCATGGCCAGGATAGCTATCGTCGTCCTCTTCTTCATCATTGTCTTCCATCATAACCCCTCTTTCTCCGTGCTTGGTCCAAACATTATAGTGGGGCACGAAACCGGACTTAAACAGGTGGACGTGAATGGTTTTTGACTTAGAGTAATTTAAACCATTCTTACAGCCAGCACATGGACAAGGCATAAAACCATCCGCCCGCTTGTTTGCCTCAGCCGCAAGCAGAAAAGTTTGCATGCCATTAATGAACTCGGGAGAGCATCGGTCATCGTACATCCATTGCCGGCTCATCTTCAATACACAGCACCGAAAACACCAAATTAATACAATACATAAAGTTCATACAACACTTAAATGCAACAAACAAATAACTCTCTAGCTAAAGCATTTAAATGCAACAACAAATGCGATCAAGATCACAACTAAGGTAACAATTGATCCAACAGCATAATGATACCAAGCCTCACTATCGGTGTCATATTTTCTAATCTTTCTAATCTTCAAGCGCATTTTCTCCATCTTGATCTTGTGATCATCGACGACATCGGCAACATGCAACTCCAATTCCATCTTCTCCCCCTCAATTCTTTTCAATTTTTCTTTCAAGTACTCGTTTTCTCTTTCAACTAAATTTAACCTCTCAACAATAGGGTCGGTTGGAATTTCCGGTTCACATACCTCCTAGAAAACATATCTATGTCAACTTGATGGGCATAATTTGTCATAAACACGAAATGCAACTAGTTTTAAAAGAGAATATATATACCACATCCGAATCATAACAAGGACGAGGGCCGACGGGGACGGATG
This sequence comes from Aegilops umbellulata, assembly GCA_032464435.1. Classification (NCBI taxonomy): domain Eukaryota; kingdom Viridiplantae; phylum Streptophyta; class Magnoliopsida; order Poales; family Poaceae; genus Aegilops; species Aegilops umbellulata. The sequence goes on along the minus strand of CP136059.1, from coordinate 415,182,703 downwards.
ATATAAAAACCATGGCACTATGTATAACAAACAACGTATGGGTAAGATAATTATACGAGTAACTATATATCCAAATCACACAAACATCAATTTTTATATAAAATTTCATTAACAAGAGGCTCACCACAAGGTGGTGCCGGCGACAGGACGGTGCGGGCGATCGACGGTGGTTACGGCGGATATTTTGAAGGCACTAAGTAAACCACACCTACATATGCAAACTAAGTGTTATTTTTTACCTCAAATTGCATATAAATCAAATACTAGCACATATAATTCCTCCCAAATTACTAAACTCACAAATTAAACACTATATAAAGCATTGCAAGAGCTAATCTAGCAATGAGAGATGAAAGGACAAAGTTGCTAACCTTTGTGATCATTTGAATTGATGGGGCCCTTCAAATCTTGACAAATTTTGGGCAAAATGTGTGATGAGCTCGAGAGGAAGAGGGGAATAACAGAGAGGGAGGGGAAAGGGGAAGAACAGAGCGAGCTCGGCGGGTGGACGAAGGGTTTATGTAGGACGACCTTTAATACCCGTTCGTGACACGAACCGGTACTAAAGGTGCTGGAGGGGGCCCAGACTGACAACATCCTGCCACCACTCTCATTAGTACCGGTTCGTGGCATTAACCGGTGCTAAAGGTTCACCACGAACTGGTACTAATGAGAGCGGCCCGGCTAGCCATTGGAACCGGCACTAATGGACACATTAGTGCCGGCTCAAATTCAAACCGGCACTAATGTGCTTCACGTTTGACCCTTCTTCTACTAGTGTGACAGAATTGAGCATAGTTATGAGAATATCTAGGTATGATCATGTATATAGGCATCACGTCCGAGACAAGTAGACCGACTCCTGCCTGCATCTACTACTATTACTCCACTCATCGACCGCTATCCAGCATGCATCTAGAGTATTAAGTTCAAGAAAATAGAGTAACGCCTTAAGCAAGATGACATGATGTAGAGGAATAAATTCATGCAATGTGATAAATACCCCATCTTGTTATCCTCGATGGCAACAATACAATACGTGCCTTGCTGCCCCTGCTGTCACTGGGAAAGGACACCGCAAGATTGAACCCAAAGCTAAGCACTTCTCCCATTGCAAGAAAAACCAATCTAGTAGGCCAAACCAAACTGATAATTCGAAGATAGTTGCAAAGATAACCAATCATACATAAAAGAATTCAGAGAAGATTCAAATATTGTTCATAGATAATCTTGATCATAAACCCACAATTCATCGGTCTCAACAAACACACCGCAAAAAGAAGATTACATCGAATAGATCTCCACAAGAGAGGGGGAGAACACTGTGTTGAGATCCAAAAAGAGAGAAGAAGCCATCTAGCTACTAACAATGGACCCGAAGGTCTGAGGTAAACTACTCACACTTCATCGGAGGGGCTATGGTGATGATGTAGAAGCCCTCCGTGGTGGATTCCCCTTCCGGTGGAGCTCCGGAACAGGCCCCAAGATGGGATCTCGTGGGTACAGAAGGTTGCGACGGCGGAATTAGGTTTTTGGCTCCGTAACTGATCTTTTGAGGGTATGTAGGTATATATAGGAGGAAGGAGTACATCGGTGGAGCAGAAGGGGGCCCACGAGGCAGGGGGCGCGCCCTAGGGGGCCCTCCACCCTCGTGACCGCCTCCCTCCTTTCTTGATGGAGGGTCCAAGTCTCCTGGATCATATTTGTTGAGAAAATCACGTTCCCGAAGGTTTCATTCCGTTTGGACTCCGTTTGATATTCCGTTTCTTCGAAACACTGAAATAGGCAAAAAAAACATCAATTCTGGGCTGGGCCTCCCGTTAATAGGTTAGTCCCAAAAGTAATATAAAAGTGGAAAATAAAGCCCAATATGGTCCAAAACAGTAGATAATATAGCCTGGAACAATCAAAAATTATAGATACGTTGGAGACGTATCACTATGCTCAGTTCTGTCAATTGCTGAACAGTAATTTGTTCACCCACCGTAAAACACTTATGCTCTTGAGAGAAGCCACTAGTGAAACCTATGGCCACCGGGTCTATTTTCCATCATATTAATCTTCCAACAATTAGTCATGTTCATTGCCTTTTATTTTACTTTGCATCTTTATCATAAAAATACCAAAAATATTATCTTATCATATCTATCAGATCTCACTCTCGTAAGTGACCTGTAGGGATTGACAACCCCTCATCGCGTTGGTTGCGAGGATTTATTTGTTTTGTGTAGGTGCGAGGGACTCGCGCGTAGCCTCCTACTGGATAGATACCTTGGTTCTCAAAAACTGAGGGAAATACTTATGCTACTTTGTTGCATCACCCTTTCCTCTTCAAGGGAAAACCAACGCAGTGCTCAAGAGGTAGCAAGAAGGATTTCTGGCGCCGTTGCCGGGGAGGTCTACGCAAAAGTCAACATACCAAGTACCCATCACAAACCCTTATCTCCCGCATTACATTATTTTCCATTTGCCTCTCGTTTTCCTCTCCCCCACTTCACCCTTGTCGTTTTATTCGCCCTCTCTTTTCCGTTCGCCTCTTTTCCGCTTGCTTCTTGTTTGCTCATGTGTTGGATTGCTTGTTTGTCACGATGGCTCAAGATAATACCAAATTATGTGACTTTACCAATACCAACAATAATGATTTCCTTAGCACTCCGATTTATCCTCTTACCGATACTAAATCTTGTGAAATCAATGTTGCTTTGTTGAATCTTGTCATGAAAGATCAATTCGCCGGCCTTCCTAGTGAAGATGCCGCTACTCATCTAAATAGCTTCGTTGATTAGTGTGATATGCAAAAGAATAAAGATGTGGACAATGATATTGTTAAATTTAAGCTATTTCCTTTTTCTCTTAGAGATCGTGCTAAAGCTTGGTTTTCGTCTTTGCCTAAAAATAGTATTGATTCTTGGAATAAGTGCAAAGATGCTTTTATCTCTAAGTATTTTCATCCCGCTAAGATCATCTCTCTTAGAAACGATATTATGAATTTTAAGCAACTTGATCATGAACATGTTGCACAAGCTTGGGAAAGGATGAAATTAATGATACATAATTGCCCAACTCATGGTTTGAATTTTTGGATGATTATACAATATTTTTATGCCGGATTGAATTTTGCTTCTAGAAATCTTTTAGATTCGGCCACGGGAGGAACTTTTATGGAAATCACTTTAGGAGAATCTAATAAACTCCTAGATAATAGTATGGTTAATTATTCTCAATGCCACACTGAAAGATCCACTAATAAAAAAGTGCATGTGATAGAAGAAAATAATGTTTTGAGTGGAAAGTTGGATGAACTTATGAAATTATTTGCTACTAAGAGTATTTCTACTAATCCTAATGATAAGCCTTTGTCTACTTTGATTGATAATAATAATGAATCTATGGATGTGAATTTTGTTGGTAGGAATAATTTTGGTAACAACGCGTATAGAGTAAAATTTAATCCTATGCCTTATCCTAGTAATTCCTCTAATAATTATGGTAATTCCTACAACAATTCTTATGGAAATTTTAATAAGATGCCCTCTAAATTTGAGACTAGTGTTAAGGAATTTATGAATTCGCAAAAGAATTTCAATGCTTTGCTTGAAGAGAAATTGCTTAAAGTTGATGAATTGGCTAGGAACATTGATAGAATTTCTCTTGATGTTGATTCTTTAAAACTTAGATCTATTCCTCCTAAGCATGATATCAATGAGTCTCTCAAAGCCATGAGAATTTCCATTGATGAGTGCAAAGAAAGAACCGCTAGGATGCGTGCTAAGAAAGATTGCTTTATAAGAGCGTGTTCCTCTAGTTCCTATGAAAATAAAGATGAAGATCCAAAAGTTATTGATGTGTCCCCAATTAAATCTTTGTTTTGCAATATGAATCTTGATAATGATGGGACTGAATATGATCCACCTTTACCTAGAAGGCGTTCCAAAAATTCGGAGTTTTTAGATCTTGATGCTAAAATTGATAAAAGTGGGATTGAAGAGATCAAAACTCTAGATGTTAATGAACCTAATATTTTGGATTTCAAGGAATTTAATTATGATAGTTGCTCTTTGATAGATTGTATTTCCTTATTGCAATCTGTGCTAAAATCTCCTCATGCTTATAGTCAAAATAAAGCTTTTACCAAACATATCGTTGATGCTTTGATGCAATCTTAAAAACTTGAGTTGGAAGTTTCTATCACTAGAAAAATTATGATGAGTGGGAACCTACTATTAAAATTAAAATTAAAGATCATGAATGCTATGCTTTGTGTGATTTGGGTGCTAGTGTTTCCACGATTCCAAAGACTTTATGTGATTTGCTAGGTTTCCGTGATTTTGATGATTGCTCTCTAAAATTGCACCTTGTGGATTACACTATTAAGAAACCTATGGGAAGAATTAATTATGTTCTTATTGTTGCAAATAGGAATTATGTGCCCGTAGATTTTATCGTTCTTGATATAGATTGCAATCCTTCATGTCCTATTATTTTTGTTAGACCTTTCCTTTGAACGATTGGTGCAATTATTGATATGAAGGAAGGGAATATTAGATTCTAGTTTCCAATAAAGAAAGGCATGGAACACTTCCCTAGGAAGAAAATAAAATTACCTTATGAATCTATTATGATAGCCACTTATGGATCACCTACCAAATATGGCAATACCAAGACCTATCCTTGCTTTTATGCCTAGCTAGGGGCGTTAAACGATAGCGCTTGTTGGGAGGCAACCTAAATTTATTTTATTTTAGTTTTTTTCCTTTTTGCTTATGTTTAGGAATAAATATTTGTTATAGCCTATGGTTAGATGTGTTTTTATGTTTTAATTAGTGTTTGTGCCAACTTAAACCTATAGGATCTTCTTGGATGATAGTTATTTGATCTTGCAGAAATTTCCAGAAACTTTCTGTTCACGACAATAATTGTTAAAAACCACAAGAACGTGATAAAATATTGATTCCAATTGCTGCTGATCAATAAACAAATTTTCTAAGTCTTCCTATTTTGGTATATTTTTTGGAGTTCCAGAAGTTTGCGTTAGTTACATATTACTACAGACTGTTCTGTTTTTGACAGATTCTGTTTTTCGTGTGTTGTTTGCTTATTTTGATGAATCTATGGCTAGTAAAATAGTTTATAAACCTTATAGAAGTTGGAATAAAGTAAGTGTAACACCAATATAAATAAATAATGAGTCCATTACAGTACCTTGAAGTGGTCTTTTGTTTTCTTTCGCTAACGGAGCTCACGAGATTTTCTGTTGAGTTTTGTGTTGTGAAGTTTTCAAGTTTTGGGTGAAAGATTTGATGGATTATGGAACAAGTAGTGGCAAGAGCCTAATCTTGGGGATTCCCATGGCACCCCCAAGATAATCTAAGGACACCAAAAAGCCAAAGCTTGGGGATGCCCCGGAAGGCATCCCCTCTTTCGTCTACTTCCATCGGTAACTTTACTTGGAGCTATATTTTTATTCACCACATGATATGTGTTTTGCTTGGAGCGTCTTGTTTGATTTGAGTCTTTTCTTTTTAGTTTACCACAATCATCTTTGTTGTACACACTTTTTGAGAGAGACACACATGATTCGGAAATTATTAGAATACTCTACGTGCTTCACTTATATCTTTTGAGTTATATAGTTTTGCTCTAGTACTTCAGTTATATCTTTTAGAGCACGGTGGTGGATTTGTTTTATAGAAATTATTGATCTCTCATGCTTCACTTAAGTTATTTTGAGAGTCTTAAATAGCATGGTAATTTTCTTAAATAATCATGCTAGGTATTCAAGATTAGTAAAAACTTTCTTATGAGTGTTTTGAATACTAAGAGAAGTTTGATGCTTGATGATTGTTTTGTGATATGGAGGTAGTGATATTAAAGTTGTGCTAGTTGAGTAGTTGTGAATTTCAGAAATACTTGTGTTGAAGTTTGCAAGTCCCATAGCATGCACGTATGGTAAACGTTATGTAACAAATTTGAAATATGAGGTGTTCTTTGATTGTCCTCCTTATGAGTGGCGGTCGGGGACGAGCGATGGCCTTTTCCTACCAATCTATCCCCCTAGGAGCATGCGCGTAGTGCTTGGTTTTTGATGACTTATAGATTTTGCAATAAGTATGTGAGTTCTTTATGACTAATGTTGAGTCCATGGATTATATGCACTCTCACCTTTCCATCATTGCTAGCCTCTTCGGTACCGTGCATTGCCATTTCTCACATTGAGAGTTGGTGCAAACTTCGCCGGTGCATCCAAACCACGCGATATGATACGCTCTTTCACACATAAACCTCCTTATATCTACCTCAAAACAGCCACCATACCTACCTACTATGGCATTTCCATAGCCATTCCGAGATATATTGCCATGCAACTTTCCACCATTCCGTTTATCATGACACGTTAATCATTGTCATATTGCTTAGCATGATCATGTAGTTGACATAGTATTTGTGGCAAAGCCACCGTTCATAATTCTTTCATACATGTCACTCTTGGTTCATTGCATATCCCGGCACACCGCCGGAGGTATTCATATAGAGTCATACTTTGTTCTAGTATCGAGTTGTAATCATTGAGTTGTAAATAAATAGAAGTGTGATGATCATCATTTTCTAGAGCATTGTCCCAGGTGAGGAATAAAAAAAGAGAAAGGACATAAAAAAAGAGAAGGCCCAAAAAAATGAGAGAAAAAGAGAGAAGGGACAATGTTACTATCCTTTTACCACACTTGTGCTTCAAAGTAGCACCATGATCTTCATGATAGAGAGTCTCTTGTTTTGTCACTTTCATATACTAGTGGGAATTTTTCATTATAGAACTTGGCTCGTATATTCCAACAATGGGCCTCCTCAAGTGCCCTAGGTCTTCGTGAGCAAGCAAGTTGGATGCACACCCACTAGTTTCTTTTGTTGAGCTTTCATACATTTATAGCTCTAGTGCATCCGTTGCATGGCAATCCCTACTCCTTGCATTAACATCAATCGATGGGCATCTCCATAGCTCATTGATTAGCCTCGTTGATGTGAGACTTTCTCCTTTTTTGTCTTCTCCACATAACCCCCATCATTATATTATATTCCACCCATAGTGCTATATCCATGGCTCACGCTCATGTATTGCGTGAAGGTTTGTAAAGTTTGAGATTACTAAAGTGTGAAACAATTGCTTGGCTTTTCATCGGGGTTGTGCATGATGAGAGCATTCTTGTGTGACGAAAATGGAGCATGACTAAACTATATGATTTTGTAGGGATAAACTTTCTTTGGCCATGTTATTTTGAGAAGACATAATTGCTTAGTTAGTATGCTTGAAGTATTATTATTTCTATGTCAATATTGAACTTTTATCTTGAATCTTTCGGATCTGAATATCCATACCACAATTAAGAAGAATTACATTGAAATTATGCCTAGTAGCATTCCACATCAAAAATTCCGTTTCTATCATTTACCTACTCGAGGACGAGCAGGAATTAAGCTTGGGTATGCTTGATACGTCTCCAACATATCTATAATTTCTGATTGCTCCATGCAATATTATCTTCTGTTTTGGACAATATTGGGCTTTATTATTCACTTTTACGTTATTTTTGGGACTAACCTATTAACCGGAGGCCCAGCCCAGAATTGCTGTTTTTTGCCTATTTCAGAGATTCTCAGAAAAAGAATATCAAACGGAGTCCAAACGGAATGAAACCTTCGGGAACGTGATTTTCGGAACGAACATGATCCAGAGGACTTGGACCCTACGTCAAGAAATCAAGGAGGAAGCCACGAGGTAGGGGGCGCGCCTACCCCCCCCCCCCCCTAGGCACGCCCTCCACCCTCGTGGGCCCCTTGTTGCTCCACCGACGTACTCCTTCCTCCTATATATTCCTATGTACCCCCAAACGATCAGAACAGGAGCCAAAAACCTAATTCCACGGCCGCAACCTTCTATACCCACGAGATCCCATCACTACTAGGGAAAACCTTATACACAGAATCTTAGCAGCAGCGCGGTCTAAAAACAGGCGCTACTGCTAATTAGCAGCAGCGAGCTTTAGAAAAGAGCGCTACTAATGACTGAGTAGCAGTAGCGCTCTAGGTGAAAAGAGCGCTACTACTATAATTGCCACGATGTTGCCTCCAGGCTAGATATAGTAGTAGCGCCCTTCCCGTGGACGCGCTACTGCTAAAGAACATAGTAGCAGTGGTTTTCCTCAAAACTCGCTACTGCTAAGTATCACCGCAACTAATTAAGTTTAGTCCCATACTGCTAAGCGAACAAGGTGTTTACCACCTTAAATATGTTGCTTCTCAACCTATCTCGAGCACTTGGTCTTCATTGAACTATATGTGTATGATTTGTGGTTGCAATATGAATCCTCGCCTGTACCTATACAGGTACAGTGAGGATTCATGTTGACTATTTAGATTATACACAAAAAGATCAATGATGACCAATGTATATTTTTGATGTTTTTACTAAACAAAAGAAATAACTGCTTCCATTAGCAGTAGCGGTTTTCTCTAAAACACGCTATAGATAAGTTAGCTACAGCGCGTTTGCTGTACGAGCGCTACTGCTAGTTCGAGTTAACCACCCCCCGGATCAAAATTTCACTAAGTCCTCCTTTCCCCCCACCGGCCTGTTCCCCTACTCCTGTCGCCGCCGCCCGAGCCTGAGCGCGCCTGCCCTTACCGCCGCCGCCGCCGCCCGCCCTCAACCTCACCGCCGTCGCTCTCGACCACACTGTCTCCGCCCTCGACCTCACCGCCGCCGCCCTCGACCGAGCCCGCCGCCCAGGACCGCCGCCTCTCGATCCCGAGCCCGCCCTCGCTGCCCCTCCATCGCCGAGCACCTCCCCGCCACCGTCTCTCCCTCTGTAAGCCCCCCACCCCTCCCCCACCCCCTCTCTCTTTGCTTAGTTAGTAGATGGTTTTAGTAGTAGTAGTAGATGTTAATTTAGGGTTCATAGATAATGATTTTTAGAAGTAGTGGATATTAATTACTAGTAGTGATGGTAAACTAGTTGTATAATTAGCAGTAGTAGATGTTAATTAGTAGTTAGATGTTAATTAGTAGTAGTAGATGTGCTAGTTTCTTTCTATTTATAGTAAGTTTATATTTAGTAAGAACGAGTTGAATTAATAGAACTAGTTTAGTTTTAGTTGAACTAGTATAGTAAGTAAATTAATAACTAGTTGAACTACTTCATTTTTAGAAAGAACTAGTTTTTTATTTTTATACTATGTTTATATTTAGTAAGAACTAGTTGAATTAATAGAATTAGTTTAGTTTTAGTTGAACTAGTTAAGTTTTAGTTGAACTAGTATAGTAAGTAAATTAATAACTAGTTGCCATATTTGTTGTTATTTTTTAGTTTAAGCAATTATTTCATGTTTTGGTTACACCTCCGAGTGGCCTATGTTTTGCCGGAGTGTTGATTAATTTCCGTTCTGGCAAATTTCAGGCGCTCGATATGTCCTTTTTTAGCAAAGGTCATGCCGGATTTTTCCGTGAATTCTGGCATGACTTGTGCTAGAATATGTACAAGTTTAATCCTTGAATTATGATCGTAGGAAATGTCGTACTCGGACGACGACAGTCTCCTGGGGGAGTGCAGCTGGTGCCACGATGATCGAGGTATGTGCGATAGGTTCGTTGAGCTGGATGAAGATCGGTGCTTCAGCATTAAGCTCGAGGATACCTTCGATGTTGAAACGGTACGCAACAACGACAAGTGTTTTTTTGTAATTAAGCATGACTTCAACTATTTCAATGTCTAATTTTCATCTTTTACAATTCGTCTAGCTTATCCCATGCCATGCAAGATGCTATGTCTTGGAGAGGATGGGTTTTGAAGACCATGAAAATTTTCAAACAAAGAAAATACACCTAAGGACCCATCATGATATCGATTGTGAAGTAAATCTGTACAATTCTCAGAGCGTAACCCATTTTGGTTGCCAAAATTGGGAAGCACTTTGCAAAATGTATGGTTTTTATGAGGGTATGGTTGTCACCATGGATCTTGGTGATCCTGACATCGAGCAAGACAATATGGACATTTGGGTCCTTATTGATACGCTTCCGATTCTACCGCAATGTGAGTTTCTCAAACATAGTTATTAACTAATTTATATTGTTTATTCAAAATAGTTGACAGCTTATTTCCATTGACAGCTTATTTTGAATCTTCAAAGAATGTGTAGAAGATGGTAGACAAAACCCACTACACTGATGGCTCCGAATTAACTTATAAGGAGAAAAGTCATCTGATTGCTTATTGTACTTTTTTTGAGAATTACAATACCTATTATCGAACTCCTCCAAATTATGGTGAATACGTGCCACTAGTGCACGTATTGAACCGCGGTAACTTCAATGGAGATACCCTCGTAAGATTTTTAACTATTACGACATCCGTGCATCTTCTGCATACTTCTAAAGCTAGTACATCATTGCTAACTACGAAGTTATTACTATGTTTTTCAACAGAAAATCCTGATGGATTGTGTGCCTCATCTGATGTATCAGAATGGTCGCCTTGCAGTTATGAACCTACAGCCAGGTCATTCTCAGGAGCTCACCTATGCATATCGGATTTCTAAAAGCGGTGAACACATGCTAATCAAAGAATGGAGAAAATGTTTGGACATTCGCAAGGAGGTTCTTGGAAGTAACATTAAGCGAAAGGCAAGAATTGGAGACAGGATAATCTCCATTCTCCATAAAGGAGAGTCAGGGGCTATCTTGTTTTTTGCTATTTTACCTTAGAGAATATAGTAGGTCCTAAGAGAATGTAGTAGTTCCTATGAGGTACAATATGTTTATTATGTGATACAATGTGTTAGAGTTGAAGATGTGAGGAGTACTTGCGATTACGACTAGTGACCAATGATATGATGATGATGATGATGATAAGTTGTTAATGATATGATGATGATGATGATAAGTTGTTAATGATATGATGATGATGATGATGATATTTATTATATCATTGGGTGAAAGAACCACGGATTAGTTTCAAGTGGATTTCCATCCACTTGAAACTAGTCCACACGGTTCTTTCATCCCGTGATGTAATAACTCGTTATGATGTAAAAACAATTTCTAAATTCCTGTTGTATGAAAACTTGTGTAAAGGTGTACGAATACAACATGAAATAAAAAAGAAACAAAATACGAAATAATAGTAGCAGCGCGGGCAGGGAGAAGCGCTACTACTAATTACCAGCAGCGCTCCTCCTGGAACTCGCTACTACTATGTCGATTTAGCAGTAGCGTGGGTGGAGGCACGCTACTGCTATTCGTTAGCTGTAGCGCCTTATCAGTAGCGCATAACCCCGCGCTGCTGCTAGGGTTTTCCCTAGTAGTGCATCTTGGGGCCTGTTCCGGAGCTCCGCCGGAGGGGGCATCGATCACGAAGGACTTCTACATCAACACCATAGCCTCTCCGATGATGTGTGAGTAGTTTACCTCAGACCTTTGGGTCCATAGTTATTAGCTAGATGGCTTCTTCTCTCGTTTTGGATCTCAATACAATGTTCTCCCCCTCTCTCGTGGAGATCTATTCGATGTAATCTTATTTTGCGGTGTGTTTGTTGAGACCGATGAATTGTGGGTTTATGAACAAGTTTATCTATGAACAATATTTGAATCTTCTGAATTCTTTTACGTATGATTGGTTATCTTTGCAAGTCTCTTCGAATTATCAGTTTTGTTTGGCCTACTAGATTGATCTTTCTTGCAATGGGAGAAGCGCTTAGCTTTGGGTTCAATCTTGCGGTGTCCTTTCCCAGTGACAGTAGGGGCAGCAAGGCACGTATTGTATTGTTGCCATCAAGGATAACAAGATGGGGTAGATGGGGTTTTTATCATATTGCATGAATTTATCCCTCTACATCATGTCATCTTGCTTAAAGCGTTACTCTATTCTTATGAACTTAATACTCTAGATGCATGCTGGATAGCGGTCGATGTGTGGAGTAATAGTAGTAGATGCAGGCAGGAGTCGATCTACTTGTCTCGGACGTGATGCCTATATACATGATCATACCTATATATTCTCATAACTATGCTCAATTCTGTCAATTGCTCAACAGTAATTTGTTCACCCACCGTAAAATACTTATGCTCTTGAGAGAAGCCACTAGTGAAACCTATGGCCCCCAGGTCTATTTTCCATCATATTAATCTTCCAACACTTAGTCATTTTCATTGCCTTTTATTTTACTTTGCATCTTTATCATAAAAATACCAAAAATATTATATTATCATATCTATCAGATCTCACTCTCGTAAGTGACCGTGTAGGGATTGACAACCCCTAATCCCGTTGGTTGTGTTGAGCTATTTGTTTTGTGTAGGTACGAGGGACTCGCGCGTAGCCTCCTACTGGATTGATACCTTGGTTCTCAAAAACTGAGGGAAATACTTACGCTACTTTGTTGCATCACCCTTTCCTCTTCAAGGGAAAACCAACGCAGTGCTCAAGAGGTAGCATAGCCCCACATAAAACTCCTATGGCTAAGTGAAAGTGTTAACGCCCTATAGTCCGATTGCCTGGTTCGCCGCATTATCACCTCCTTTATGGACCAAGACGTTGGATAAAGAGTGATTCAATGCTTTTCTGAACACCCTCGTATTTCCTACGAGGGGGCTGAAGCCGATGACTGGAAAACTTTCAAATTACATTAAAACGGCCGCACAGGAGGAATACAAGATTTCAAGCAAAAAAATCAAATGAACTATAAAGTTGTCTGTTACAACCCTTGTACACATCACTCGAATATTATGTCTTTCGAGAATTGACCCTCTATCAAGCGGGCGGCCTCTAGGACGTCTCCAAAATGATGCTCCAGTTCTGGACGGTCCTTGCCTTTGGGTGGACTCTTCGTCGCAACATCGATGGCCTTCATCTTCCCCCAGAATGTCTTGACTCAGGCGAAGGCCATCCGTGCACCTTCAATGCACGCCGACTGCTTCACAACGTCGATACGCGGCACCGCGTCAGCAAGCCACTGCACCAGGCCGAAGTAACTACTCGGAACAGGTTCAGTCGGCCACAAATGGACTAAGACGTTCTTCATGGCAGCGCCAGATATCCTATGTAGCTCGGCCCACTGGGACATCTGTTCATTTAGCAACAGAGGGCGCTTCGACGCGCCAAATTGCGACCAGAAAAGCTTCTCCGATGCATACCCCTCTTGTGCCTGATAAAACTGCGCCGCATCTGAAGAACTCTTTGGCAAGTCTAAATTTTTTTCCAGAGAACTCCATACTTGGTTAAGCTGAGCATAGTTCGGGTTGCCGAACTTAGCCTGTGGCAAAAAGGGCTTGCCAGCCACAATCTCCCCAGCTTGCCGGATCTCCTCACGGGCTGCTCTGGATTCAGACCGCGCTTCCCTCGCCTCTCGTAAGGCCTTGTCAAGTTCAGTTGTTTTGGCTTCATTTTCCTTCTCAAGAAGTTTACAGCGGCTAGCCGCATTCTCTAACTCGCGCGCCATGGTGGACATTGCCTCCTTGTCCTGGCGCCGTGCGGCTTGTTCGGCCTTTAATTCAGCCGATGCCTTTTCGGCAGCCGCATTACTAAACCAGGCCTGCTCCTTGGCCCGGGCTAGCTCCGCCCGAAGGGCTTCCACGGCGGCAGCACCATCTGCATTGATGCACATTTCATATCAAACTCTCTTCAGAGTCAGGCTTACATTACAAGCATATTGGTGTAAGGAATGCTCAAAGTATATACCATGCGAGTCGTCAAGACACCTGTTGATCAAAGCAATGTCATCCTCCGCAATATCCAGCTTTCGCTACAGCTCGGTTACCTCCGAATTTCGGGTAGTGGCAGGAGGGGAGACAGCCTGCATTCCAAATTAAACCAAGGTTAGTACCTGAAAATATCTTCTCGATCCTCCGATCACTTCCTTTGGAAGGTGATCCGAGTCTCAGGGGCTACTACATACAGAACAGGTGCATTCTGTAAATATTATTCAAATTGGCAACATTACACTGCAAACCTCAAAACCTCTCAGAAGGCTCATAAAAGCCTCGTTCAACCCTCTCTTCGCGGATACAACTTTTTCGAACACCATTAAGGCACGATGCTCCTCTGAAACGGACGCTCGTCGCAGCATGTCCGTCGGCATCTCCGGCACTCCTAGGTCTTCGGACACCGCTGCCGGAGCACGACATTCCTTTGAAGGAATCCGCTCACCCGGCTCCAGCATTGTCTCCAGTTGTAAACCGGACAGTTCGGGGCCGTCATTCTTGATCCCCGAACCCTGAGTGACAGAGGCACCACCTTCGGGTAGCTCCTTCCTCGTTTCCTACGCTACTTGCCGGTTGGGAGGAGCACTCTGGGACGACACCTCGAGATCATCCGCCCTGTTAGGAGAGGAGGCCGAAGAAGGCGTGTCACTCTCCATCATCTCCGGAAGAAGGTCTCCCGAGGACGAGGATGATTGAGAAACACCAGGCGTTAACCTGCGAGGACGCACATATGTCGGAGGGCTATTTCAGTAATAAGAATGAGGTATGGTTAAAGTGCCCTGCTCCACTTACGGTCTTGCCGGAGGTTCATCCTCATCATCAAGCTCAACGACGACATCACATGCCTGGCCCAAGCCGCCCGACGATGGCATTTTCCCTTTCTTGGAAGGCTTCCCCTCCTGACCTCTAAAGGCGGGCCTCTTCTTGCCATAAAGTGCCCCCTCCACGCGTTTGCCCCTGGGCAAAAGGGTTTCGGTTTCCCCGAACACAGTGCCTAAATCGCCCGTAGGATGGGAATCTCCTCTGGGCTCCCCGCTCTCGCCCCCCTCTCTAGACACCAGGTACGGTGTCAGGACCAACATCCGCGTCAGTAGGGCGGACGCAGGATCTTCGGGAAGGGGCGCCGGACACCAGATTAACACCGCTTTATTTATCCAGTCGTGTATAAGGGCAGGTTGTTTAGTGTCTTGTCAAGAGATGCTTGGATGGAAGGTGTGCGGGGATTGAATACTTACTGGGGTGCCCGGATGATTGCAGTCGAGGCCGACGTATTCGGTGGTGTCCGGCCATTGCTCTCGCTCCCCGAAATATACCTTCCACATTCCTCCGTGTGTAGTGCCGAAGAAGTGCTGAAGAGTCCGCCGCCCTTCTGGATTGAACTCCCACATACGAAGAGGCCGCCGTTGACACGGCAGGATCCGGCGGACCAGCATTACCTGAACGCAGTTCACAAGATCGATGCCCTTCTCGCTAAGGCTTCGGATGCAACCTTGCAGAGTCTGCACCTCATTAGAGGATCCCCAGTTCAACCCCTTGTTGATCCATGAAGCGAGCTGAGTTGGAGGGCCGGGTCGGAACACGGGCGTAGCTGCCCACTTGGAGCCCTGCGGCTCATTGACATAAAACCACCCCTGCTGCCATAGGTCGGAAGACTCGGCGAAAGATCCTTCAAACCAAACCACGCTGGCAAGCTCGCTTATTATAATGCTACCGCACTCTGCCTGCTCCTCCTCCGTCACCCATGGCCTGACGTTGAAAGTCTTGAGCCACAAACCAAAGTGCGGAGGAGTCCGGAGGAAGGCCTCACACGTGACGATAAATGTTGATATGAGGAGAACAGAGTCCGGGGCCAGGTCGTGAAAATCTAGCCCATAGTAGAACATGAGCCCCCTGATGAAGGGGTTAAGTGTGAACCCTAACACATGGAGAAAGTGGGACACAAATACTACCCTCTCGCCGGATTTGGGGGTGAGAATAACCTGCCCCTTGGCAGCAAGCCGATGAAGGATTTCTGGGGTCAGATACCTCGCCACGCGGAGCTTCGCAATATCCTCCTCTATGACAGAAGAGGCCACCCACCGGCCTGAACGGCTGGGCCCGGATATGATTGGGGCT
Source organism: Aegilops umbellulata (assembly GCA_032464435.1). Taxonomy (NCBI): domain Eukaryota; kingdom Viridiplantae; phylum Streptophyta; class Magnoliopsida; order Poales; family Poaceae; genus Aegilops; species Aegilops umbellulata. The sequence continues at coordinate 415,166,838 of CP136059.1, read as the reverse complement.
GGTAGTGATTGAAACTTGAGGGATAGAACTCGAGGTGGCTGGGGTTGAGGAAGAAGCAAGCGCGGAAGAAAAAGACAAGTTTGGGTCCCTATATAAAGGCCCAGAATATCGAGCGTCCCCTCCTGGGTCTCGAAACTTACCTATCCTCAAAGAGTTATACCCTGGGGACGGTTGGGTTACCCACACCTGCATTATTGAAAATCCCGTGAATAAGGGGACACGATCTCTGCTTTGACAAGACGTGCCAATAAAACCGCTCCCCGAGTCGTGGGGCGACGGGCTAGACAACGGTTGGAAATAATAACCGGGCAGGCATGATACAATGTCATAAACAGTTGTCAGTAGATTGAACTCGTGGAGTATTGTATTTTCTGCAATTACATACACAGGTCCGGATATATTCACTACATCCAAAGACTATCCTGGAGTTCAAAAGAAGGGAACCCGCCTTGCAATGCCGAAGACAACCTGCGCGCCGAACTCCTCGTCATTGAAGCTAGGTTCAGGGGCTACTTAGGGAGCCCTGGACTAAGGGGTCCTCAGGCATCCGGCCTGTTACTCATTGGGCCGGACTGATGGGTTGTAAAGACACGAAGACCGAAGACTATGCCCATGTCCGGGTTGGACTCTCCTTGGCATGGAAGGCAAGCTAGGCGACCGACTATGATGATTCCCTCTTATGTAACCAACCTCATGTAACCCTAGATCTCTCCGGTGTCTATATAAACCGGAGAGCATAGTCCGGATAGGATAGATTATTACCATATACTCATAGGCTAGACTTCTAGGGTTTAGCCATTACGATCTCGTGGTAGATCAACTCTTGTAACACTCATATTCATCAAGATCAACCAAGCAGGAAGTAGGGTATTACCTCCATAGAGAGGGCCCGAACCTGGGTAAACATTCTGTCCCCCGTCTCCTGATACCATCAATCCTAGGCGCACAGTTCAGGACCCCCTACCCTAGATCCGCCGGTATTGACACCGACACCCTCCTTTATATACGTGGGAAGGGACACCCCAAAGGGACCAAGTCTTCTCTTAGCCGTGTGCGGTGCCCCCCTCCATAGTTACACACCTCGGTCATATCGCCGTACTGCTTAGGCGAAGCCCTTCGCCGTAACTTCATCATCACCGTCACCATGCCGTCGTGCTGACAGAACTCTCCCTCGGCCTCAACTGGATCAAGAGTTCGAGGGACGTCATCGAGCTGAACGTGTCCTGATCGCGGAGGTGCCGTACGTTCGATACTTGGATCGGTTGAATCGAGAAGACGTTCAACTACATCAACCGCGTTACTAAACGCTTCTGCTTTCGGTCTACGAGGGTATGTAGACACACTCTCCCCCTCTCGTTGCTATGCATCTCCTAGATAGATCTTGCATGATCGTAGGATTTTTTTTGAAATACTGTGTTCCCCAACAGTGCTATTCGAGTCAGGTCTATGCGTAGATGTTATATGCACGAGTAGAACACAAAGAGTTGTGGGCAATAATAGTCATACCGCTTACCAACAATGTTTTACTTTGATTCGACGATATTGTTGGATGAAGCGGCCCGGACCGACATTACACGACCACGTTCATGAGACTGGTTCTACCGACGTGCTTCACACACAGGTGGCTAGCGGGTGTCTGTTTCTCCAACTTTAGTTGAATCGAGTTTGACTACGCCCGGTCCTTGTTGAAGGTTAAAACAACACACTTGATGAAAAATCGTTGTGGTCTTGATGCGTAGGTAAGAACGGTTCTTGCTAGAAGCCCGTAGCAGCCATGTAAAACTTGCAACAACAAAGTAGAGGACATCTAGCTTGTTTTTGCAGGGCTTGTTGTGATGTGATATGGTCAAGACGTGATGATACATAAATTGTTGTATGAGATGATCATGTTTTGTAGAAGTTATCGGCAACTAGCATGAGCCTTATGGTTGTCGCTTTATTGTATGAAATGCAATCGACATGTAATTGCTTTACTTTATCACTAAGCGGTAGCAATAGTTGTAGAAGCAATAGTCGACAAGACAACAATGATGCTACGATGGAGATCAAGGTGTCAAGCCGGTGACGATAGTGATCATGATGGAGATGGAGATCGAAGGCACAAGATGATGATGGCCATGTCATATCACTTATATTGATTGCATGTGATGTTTATCCTTTATGCATCTTATTTTGCTTAGTATGGCGATAGAATTAGAAGATGATCTCTCACTAAATTTCAAGGTATAAGTGTTCTCCCAGAGTATGCACCATTGCTACAGTTCGTCATGCCGAGACACCACGTGATGATCATGTGTGATAAGCTCTACGTTCATATACAATGGGTGCAATCTAGTTTTGCACATGCATAATATTCGGGTTAAACTTGACGAGCCTAGCATATGCAATGGGCTCGGAACACCGAGACCGAAAGGTCGAACATGAATCATATAGTAGATATGATCAACATAGTGATGTTCACCATTGAAAACTACTCCATCTCACGTGATGATCGGACATGGTTTAGTTGATATGGATCACGTGATCATTTAGATGACTAGAGGGATGTCTATCTAAGTGGGAGTTCTTAAGTAATATGATTAATTGAACTTTAATTTATCATGAACTTAGTACCTGGTAGTATTTTGCATATCTATGTTGTAGATCAATAGCTTGTGCTCCCCGTTTATTTTTTGATATGTTCCTAGAGAAAAACAAGTTGAAAGCTGATTGTAGCAATGATGCGGACTGGATCCATGCTCTGAGGATTATCCTCGTTGCTGCACAGAAAAATTATGTCCTTGATGCACCGCTAGGTGACAAACCTATTGCAGGAGCAGATGTAGATGTTATGAACGTTTAACATAGCTCGGTATGATGACTACTTGATAGTTTAGTGCACCATGCTTTACGGCTTAGACCCGGGACTTCAAAAATGTTTTGAACTCCACGGAGCATATGAGATGTTCCAAGAGTTGAAATTGGTATTTCAAACTCATGCCCATGTCTAGAGGTATGAGACCTCGGATAAGTACTTTGCCTACAAGATGGAGGAGAATAGTTCAGCTAGTGAGCATGTGCTCAGATTGTGTGGGTACTACAATCGCTTGAATCAAGTGGGAGTTAATCTTCCAGATAAGATAGTGATTGACAGAGTTCTCTAGTCACTATCACCAAGTTACTAGAACTTCGTGATGAACTATAATATGCAAGGGATATGACGAAAACGATTCCCAAGCTCTTCGCGATGCAGAAATCAACAAAGGTAGAAATCGGGAAATAGCATCAAGTGTTGATGGCTAACAAGACCACTAGTTTCAAGAAAAGGGGCAAGGGAAAGAAAGGGAACTTCAAGAAGAATAGCAAGCAAGTTGTTGCTCCCGTGAAGAAGCACAAAGCTATACCCAAGCCTAGAACTGAGTGCTTCTACTGCAAAAGGAAATGGTCACTAGAAATGGAACTACCCAAATACTTGGCGGATAAGAAGGATGGCAACATGAACAAAACTATATATGATATACATGTTATTGATGTTTACTTTACTAGTGTTCATAGTAGCCCCTGGGTATTTGATACTGGTTCAGTTGCTATGGTTAGTAACTTGAAACGGGAGTTACAAAATGAACAGAGACTAGTAGAAGGCAAGGTGACGATGTGTATTGGAAGTGATTCCAAGGTTGATAAGATCACCATCGCACACTCCCTTTACCTTCGGGATTAGTGTTGAACCTAAAATAAATGTTATTTGGTGTTTGCGTTGAGCATAATATGATTGGATCATGTTTATTGCAATACATTTATTCATTTAAGTTAAAGAATAATTGTTATTTTGTTTACATGAATAAAACCTTCTATGGTCATACACCCAAGGTGGATGGTTTATTGAATCTCGATCGTAGTGATACACATATTCATAATATTGATGCCAAAAGATGCAAAGTTGATAATGATAGTGCAACATACTAGTGGCACTGCCGTTTAGGTCATATTGGTGTAAAGCGCATGAAGAAACTTCTTGCGGATGGACTTTTGGAATCACTTGATTATGAATCATTTGATGCTTGCGAACCATGCCTCATGGGCAAAATGACTAAGACTCCGTTCTCCGAGCGAGCCACTGACTTATTGGAAATAATACATACCGATGTATGCGGTTCGATGAGTGTTGAGGCTCGCGGAGGGTATCATTATTTTCTGACCTGCACAGATGATTTGAGCAGATATGGGCATATCTACTTAGTGAAACATAAGTCTGAAACATTTGAAAAGTTCAAAGAATTTCAGAGTGAAGTGGAAAATCATCGTAACAAGAAAATAAAGTTTCTACGATCTGATCGCAGAGGCGAATATTTGAGTTATGAGTTTGGTCTTCATTTGAAATAATGCGGAATAGTTTCACAACTCACGCCACCTGGAACACCACAGAGTAATGGTGTGTCCGAACGTCGTAACCGTACTTTATTGGATATGGTGCGATCTATGATGTCTCTTACCGATTTACCACTATCGTTTTTGGGTTATGCATTAGAGACAGCTGCATTCACGTTAAATAGGGCACCATCTAAATCCGTTGAGATGACACCATATGACCTGTGGTTTAGCAAGAAACCTAAGCTGTCGTTTCTTAAAGTTTGAGGCTATAATGCTTGATAAGCTCGAACCCAAATCGGAGAAGTGTGTCTTCATTGGATACCCAAAAGAAACTGTTGGGTACACCTTCTATCACAGATCTGAAGGCAAGATCTTTGTTGCTAAGAATGGATCCTTTCTATAGAAGAAGTTTCCCTTGAAAGAAGTGAGTGGGAGGAAAGTAGAACTTGATGGGGTACTTGTACCTTCTCCCGAATTGGAAAGTAGTTCAACACAGAAATCAGTTCCAGTGATTCCTACACCAATTAGTGAGGAAGCTAATGATGATGATCATGAAACTTCAGATCAAGTTACTACCGAACCTCGTAGGTCAACCAGAGTATAGTCCACACCAGAGTGGTACGGTAATCCTTTCTGGAAGTCATGTTACTAGACCATGACGAACCTAGGAACTATGAGGAAGCAATGATGAGCCCAGATTCCGCTAAATGGCTTGAGTCCATGAAATCTGAGTTGGGATCCATGTATGATAACAAAGTATGGACTTTGATTGACTTGCCCGATGATCGGTGAGCCATTGAGATTAAATGGATCTTCAAAGAGGAAGATAGACGCTGATAGTAGTGTTACTATCTACAAAGCTCGAATTGTCGCAAAAGGTTTTCAACAAGTTCAAGGTGTTGACTATGATGAGAGTTTTCTCACTCGTATCTATGCTTAAAGTCTGTCCGAATCATGTTAGCAATTGCCGCATTTTATGAAATTTGGCAAATGGATGTCAAAACGGCATTCCTTAATGGATTTCTTAAAGAAGAGTTGTATATGATGCAACCAGAAGGTTTTGTCAATCCAAAAGGTGCTAACAAAATGTGTAAGCTCCAGTGATCCATTTATGGACTGGTGCAAACATCTCGGAGTTGGAATGTATGCTTTGATAGTGTGATCAAAGCATATGGTTTTATACAGACTTTTGGAGAAGCCTGTATTTACAAGAAAGTGAGTGGGAGCTCTGTAGCATTTCTGGTATTATATGTGGATGACATATTGTTGATTGGAAATAATACAGAATTTCTGGATAGCATAAAAGGATAGTTGAATAAGAATTTTTTTAATAAAAGACCTCAGTCAAGCTACTTACATATTGGGCATCAAGATCTATAATGATAGATCAAAACGCTTTATAAGACTTTCGATGAGTACATACCTTGATAAGATTTTGAAGGAGTTCAAAATGGATCAGTCAAAGAAGGAGTTCTTACCTGAGTTGTAAGGTGTGAAGTTGAGTAAAGACTCAAAACCCGACCACGGCAGAAAATAGAAAGAGAATGAAAAGTCATTCCCTATGCCTCAGTCATAGGTTCTATAAAGTATGCTATGCTGTGTACCAGACCTATTGTGTACCTCACCATGAGTTTGGCAAGAGGGTACAATAGTGATCCAGGAGTGGATCATTGGACGACAGTCAAAATTATCCTTAGTGGAATAAGGAAATGTTTCTCGGTTATGGAGTTGATAAAGAGTTCGTCGTACACGGTTACGTCGATGCAAGCTTTGACACTGATCCAGATGAGTCTAAGTCTAAATCTGGATACATATTGAATTGGGAGAGATTAACTGGAGTAGCTCCGTGCAGAGCATTGTAGACATAGAAAATTTGCAAAATACATACGGCTCTGAGTGTGGTAGACCCGTTGACTAAACTTCTCTTACAAAGCAAAACATGATCGCTCTTTGGGTGTTAATCACATAGCGATGTGAACTAGATTATTGACTCTAGTAAACCCTTTGGGTATTAGTCACATGGAAATGTGAACTAATCACATAAAGATGTGAACTATTCACATGACGGTGTGAACTAGATTATTGACTCTAGTGCAAGTGGGAGACTGAAGGAATATGCCCTAGAGGCAATAATAAAGTTGTTATTTATATTTCCTTATATCCTTATATCATGATGAATGTTTATTATTCATGCTAGAATTTTATTAACCGGAACTTAGTACATGTGTGAATACATAGACAAAACAGAGTATCCCTAGTATGCCTCTACTTGACTAGCTCGTTAATCAAAGATGGTTAAGTTTCCTAACCATAGACATGCGTTGTCATTTTATGAACGGGATCACATCATTGGAGAATGATGTGATGGAAAAGACCCATCTGTTAGCTTAGCATAATGATCGTTTAGTTTTATTGCTATTGCTTTCTTCATGACTTATACATGTTCCTTTGACTATGAGATTATGCAACTCCCGAATACCGGAGGAACACCTTGTGTGCTATCAAACGTCACAACGTAACTGGGTGATTATAAAAATGCTCTATAGGTGTCTCTGATGGTGTTTTTGAGTTGGGATAGATCGAGATTAGGATTTGTCACTTCGTGTATCGTAGAGGTATCTCTGGGCCCTCTCGGTAATGCACATTACTATAAGCCTTGCAAGCAATGTGACTAATGAGTTAGTTGCGGGATGATGCATTATAGAACGAGTAAAGAGACTTGTCGGTAACGAGATTGAACTAGGTATGATGATACCGATCAATCGAATCTCGGGCAAGTAACATACTGATGACAAAGGGAACAACGTATGTTGTTATGCGGTTTGACCGATAAAGATCTTCGTACAATATGTAGGAGCCAATATAAGCATCGAGGTTCCGCTATTGGTTATTGACCGGAGATGTATCTCGGTCATGTCTACATAGTTCTCGAACCCGTAGGGTCCGCACGCTTAACGTTCGATGACGATTTGTATTATGAGTTTCGTGTTTTGATGAACCAAAGTTTGTTCGGAGTCCTGGATGAGATCACGTACATGATGTGGAGTCTCGAAATGGTTGAGAGGTAAAGATTCATATATTGGAAGGTTGCATTCGGGCATCGAAATGGTCCCGAGTGATTCGGGCATTTATTTGGAGTACCGGGAAGTTACCGGAACCCCTCGGGGGAAGATTGGGCCTACATGGGCCATAGGGAAGAGGGGAGGCAGCCCACAAGGGGCAGCCGCGCCCCTTCCCTATAGGGAGTCCGAATTGGACTAGGGAGGGGGCGCCCCCGCCCCCTTTCCTTCTCCCTCTCTCTCCCTTCCCCTTTTCCCTCTCTGGTGGAAGGAAGGAGGGGGGGGCGAATCCTACTTGGACTAGGAGTCCAAGTAGGACTCCCCCCTTGGCACGCCCCATCTAGGGCCGGCCTCCTCCTCCTTCCCCCTTTATATACGTGGGAAGGGGGCACCCCAAAGGGACCAAGTCTTCTCTTAGCCGTGTGCGGTGCCCCCCTCCACAGTTACACACCTTGGTCATATCGTCGTAGTGCTTAGGCGAAGCCCTGCGCCGGTAACTTCATCATCACCGTCACCACGCCGTCGTGATAACGGAACTCTCCCTCGGCCTCAACTGGATCAAGAGTTCGAGGGACGTCATCAAGTTGAACATGTGCTGATCGCGGAGGTGTCGTACGTTCGGTACTTGGATCGGTTGAATCGAGAAGACGATTGACTACATCAACCGCGTTACTAAACGCATCCGCTTTCGGTCTATGAGGGTACGTAGACACACTCTCCCCCTCTCGTTGCTATGCATCTTCTAGATATATATTGCGTGATCGTAGGAATTTTTTCTGAAATACTGTGTTCCCCAACAAATAGGACCACCCCAATCTGTCATAGACTTTCATCATGTCCAACTTCGAAGCACACAAACTGTTGGTTTTTGATCTAGATTGTTTCATGAAGTGCAAACATTCATAAGCACATATAATGTTATTTGTGAATAATTTTTGAAAATCGTGAACAACTATTGAAACTTGAACAACATTTTAAAACGTGATATTTTTTGAAACAATGAACAAAAATTGAGATACATGAAGAAAAAAAATTCTGGACATTTATTGAACTTTTTTATAAATATGATGAAGATTTTCAAATATGCATTGAGCATGTTTTGTAATATACGCCGAGCAGTTATTAAATACACATGAAAATTATTGTGATATATGCTGAACAATTTTTAAAATACACATTGAACATTATTTTGATATATGCTGAAGAATTTTTAAATACACAAATGAACATTTAAAAAAATTACGTTGGCCATTTTCTTGAATACATGATTTCGTAATACATGGAGAACTCTTTGTATAATACACAAAAAAAGGGAAGAAAAAATAAACATAAAAAACCGGCAGAGAAAACCGTAAGAAATAACTAGAAACAGAGAAAGAAAAAACCCGCAACAGAAAACGGGAGAAAGGGAAGAAAAAACACTGAGCTGCAGCCAGCAACCGAAAAAGAACAAGCAGCGAATGCGCGTACGTGGGCTGCCGGCCCACCTCACTCCGCAGGGGAGGATTCTTCAGCCAGCCCGCTGGCGGCCTCCCCTGCTTCGGTTTTATATTCTCTTCAAAACAGAGGATCGTCTTCCTCCGCGCCTCGTCTCTCCCTCCGCTTCCTCTTCCTCTCCCTCCCGCAGCCTCTTCTCGGCCCTTCCCCGAACCATAGCTGCGTGGAAAAGGCTTCTTCTCGGCCGCAAGCATACCAGAGGGACGGACGCAGCCTAGGAGCAACTTCGAACGATGTAATTTTCTTGCTCACCACTTCTTGGTTTCTTGATTTTGCTCACGGTTTCTTGATTTGCCTCGCGGTTTCTTGATTTTCTGCACCTCAAATATCCTTTGATATCCCGTTTCTTGGTACGAAAGCAGCGCCCATGGCGTCCTCTTCGTCCGCGCACCCGTCGGCGTCGGAGGCGGAAGAGCCGCGGTCACCGGCACCGCAGCTCCGGGATCAAACCGGCTGGGGGCCTATTCCCACAAATGTACGTTATCCTATTCGATTCTCATTTCTCAGCCTTGATTATTGGTTTCCACGCTTGGCTTGATCGTTGATTCCATCGGCGACCTGCAGCTGCAGGATTGGAACTTGCGCCTCGACGAGCCGGCCTGGATAAGGGAGGGCTCTGGCTCCGAAGCCGCCCTGGCAGATCGTAGCCGAGCCGAGGCGGCCGCGGCGGCGGTGCGGCTGATGATGGAGGTGGAGCCATCGCCTCGTCGGCTTCCTCCGACGGTATGAATTTGTTCATCCGCGCCTTTCTCTGTTCATGCGCAGTATCTTACTGGTTTCAGAGTTACAACGACGTTGTGAATTTGTGGGTGGCAGACGCGAAGCAATCCCCCAGCAGCGGCGGCGCCATCGAGACGACCTTACCTTGAGCGACGGGAACGAGAAGCTCGGGCGGAGCTGGATAAACGCTTGAGCGACGTTACCCCACCGCCAGAGGACGATGACGCGAGGTTCAGAGCTGCCGCGGAGAAGATCATGGAGCGCCACCCAATGCTCGACTTTGATCTCACGTGCTCGTGCTGCGGAGAAGAACTTGAAGGCCGAAACATGCTTCTGATCGTATTAGAGTTGCCCGCCGATCTGCGGACCGATCGATTGATGACCGCTGCCACTAAGTGGCTGGACGAGCATCCGGCTCCTTTACTGTAGTTTATTCACTCTGATTCCATCGTTCGCAAATCGGAGTTTACTTGATCTAAGTCTTTGGATAGAGTTAGCTGGCACTACGTTTTTGGATTGAAACTGGGAATTTAGCTGATCCAAGCTTGGAGTTTTGTTGATCCTAGTTGATCCTGAACCTGGTGTGTGTTTTTATCAGTCTGCTTCATATATACAGTCAGTAGTAATTATTTGAAAGGTGGTGTTGATATGATCCAGTGTTAGTGGATTTGTTAACCTCTGGCTCGGTATGAGCAATTTAGGTGTTCTTTTCCCCATGGATGTTGTCGATTTCATTCCTTCGGGTAATCCGATCATAGGTCATGAATCCTCTGTAGCCATGTGACTGAATTTCACTCATGTATTTTCTTACTGCCTTTCTGTATGATTTGATCATTTGAAACTCTGTCAGTTATTTTAAGATGGCCAGTGCGTCGTGGGATGCCTGAATAACAGAAATGGCACTTGCATGTGACTGAATCTCACTCATGTGGCCAGTGTATCGTTAAGCGGTGTATGTTTCCCATGGCACTAGCATTTTTATCTTTCTCATGGATCAATTAATCTAGCATTTTGAAAGCCGTGGAATTGTTTTGCTCGATTTTCCTACCCGGATCGATGCCTACTTCTGATAAATGTGAGATGAGGTGATTCATCCTGCTTCAAACCCAGGTATGAGGCACAGAAATGCATATTCATGTGCACCTCTGTTTGCAGTTTGGTCAGCACTGATTTACATAATTAACTACTCTCTTTTATGGTGTTATAGTCCGAGTTCTGCTGCCACTAGTTTTATCTGCCTCTTCACTTGGCAAAAACATTTTCCTCGAGAATGTCTCCTATCTGAACTAATCAAACAGAGCCGTTTCCTAAAACCTTTTCAGTTAAAATGATGATCGGTGAAGAAACTACAATGTTTGTTTTGCTTCTTTTAATTCTTTGTCATGTTTTTTTTCATGGAAGCACCTTGGTTCCTTGCTCCTTGTGTTAAAAATATATGTTCATGCAACATAAGAATTGAATTATATCCTCACGTTCAAATAAGAATTGAATTATGCCCTGATTCATTTTGGGGGCTGATTCGATAATGTTCCACCATCAATCTAATTTGCCTTGCAAGGTCGATAAGGTCGATAGTCTGCCTTGCACATATCCTACGACGAAGAAGATAACACCTTGCAAGGTCGATAAGGGGATGCTCCCAATTAGTCTGGACTAATTTGCGCTTGATCTGATCTACAAGTGGTTTTTGTGACCTATACTAGGTTTAGGTGCTGATGGTATGATGGTACACAACCTGCTATTGGAAACACATGGAGGTCCATGGTGCTATATTTTCCTTTTAGTGACTGTCGTCTTGGGACTTGTGATGGCTAATTTACAAACTCTATTATTTTTTCCTTCATATTTGTTCAACGAGTAAAGTTGGATGCATTATTCACGCATTTGGATGGGGATCTTAATTTCTTCTTACTTTCAGGTCTCCTCTGTTGGATGCATTGCTCATGCCTTTGGATGGGATCTTAATTTCTTCTGTCTTTTTAGTTTCTTTTTTCTTTTCAGGTCACCTCTACGGTGGGCTAAAAGATTTAATAAGGTCGTTCGAATTTATCATTCTTCAGTTCAGACGCGTTTGCCAGGTTCTAATACTAGTGATTTATGAAAAAAAATAACCCCAATATGTTTGCCTTGCAAAAGATATTTACAGCCAATCAAATGTTATTATGGCCTTATTTTACCTACCAAATGTACTCTGTACTAGATTGAGTGAGGTTACATGTTTACATTAGATGTACCTTCTGAAAATATTTTGTTAAGTGATTTTTTATGATTCACCATTGTACGACATCTTTGGGCTTCAAGGATAGCCTTTTCGGATACATATTTACGTTCAAGGATATTCTTAAAGTGAGCTAAAATAAAAACTTTGAATAGAAGCCAATTTCTTCAAAGGCAAAAGAACTTACTTGGTGAGATACGAATCAGGATCAAAACTATTATTTTTGCGAGATTTTTTTTATCGAAAGTTTTCTCAAAAAAGGTCAAAATTAGCTCTTTTTTTGTTTAGTACCTTGCAAAAATCACCACAAAAATAGCAGGCGAGTTTAAAAAAACAGCAATCAACTAGCAGTTTGCAAAAGACCACCAGTTTTCGGTAAATTTTTCGTCGAAAGCACTAAACGATTGATTGAGCGCGTTTTGACAAAAAAACCGACAGGCGGGCCCCAGTGTATAAGTGATGATATGGCCAGGGGAAAACTGACATAGGAGACGGAGTTTCTCTCCTCTTCCACTTCCCTGGACATTTCGCCGAACACCTTCTAGGCGACGATGCCAGCACCACCCCTGCCGCTCTTCGTGGCCATGGACCCCGGCGCGCACGAGCGGTGCCTCGGCTGTCCGCACTGAGTTGAGCGCTTCGGTTCGCCTGGGGTTGTCCAAGCAACACGCTGGCCTCTGACGCCAGCAACCACAGCGGCGCCGGACACGGTGGTGGCGAGGGGACGAGGTGGGGCTCGCTGGCAGAGGGGAGGCTGTGAGGGTCAACTCCAAGGACGCCGCGCTGGTGCTGCTATGCCGACACGCACTGGCCGCCGGCCGGTTGGCGTCCCGGTCCGCTGGTCGATGTGGGTGTGCCTTGGGACGCCGGTGCGTGCAGCCGACAGCCTCGTGCCGTCAACAGACGGCATGTCGGCATGGAAGCTCCGGCCGCGCTCGAAGACGCGGGCATCTGTGCGTCCATGCCGCGCTCAGCAGGGCCATCCTCGAGCGGGCCGGCGGCGAGCGAGGCACCAAGGCAAGGATGTCGTGGAGGGTGAGCTTCCTGCATCTATTGCCTCGCGCCGGATGGCCGTGCAGCTTCCTGCATCTATTGCCTCATCGCCGGCCACCACATCGGCTGATCGGCCAGCAGCTGGGCGCTCCTCCGAGGGAGCAGGACAAGGACGGGAGCGGGAGCGGGACGGTGCGTCGGCGAGGAAGGAGGAGACGTTTTAGGAGTGCCACGTCGGTTATAGCCTAGTTCTTTTCTTTTTTTTAGAGAGAGAAACTTCCGATCTATCTATCTCATGCCCATCTGTAACAGAAACAGGTGTTACAAACTCATATGAGGGTGTAAGACAATAGTTTCCTACACTCCTCCTCTCCTCCTCTCCCGGTTGCTATCTTCACCTCGTTGAGAGTCGTTGTTCAAGGCCCGGCTCACCCCCCCCCCCCCCCTCCCCCCCTTCTTGTCGATTGACATCACCGGCTGTAGAAGCCTCCGATGAAGAGATGGCCTTGTTGTAGTAGGGTTTTGGTTTGTTGCCCCTTAGTCGGGATTGGTGTTATGGGAAGACGTGTGATGCTGGTGCAGGTGAGATGAGATGGATGATTGGTGGTGGTATTCCTTCGCTCGCGACGCTCCACTGGTTGGAACCAGATGTTGTAGAGGAATTCTCGGCCAATGTCTCGACGCCCACAACATGTAAAAAGATGAACTCATATGAGAGCATGACTATTCCTGCTATTCAATGGAACATTTATATCACATACATGTGTAATACTCCCTCCTTTCCGGTTTATAGGGCTTATCTCAAAATTTTATTTTTTCCATTTTATAAGGCTCAATTTGGTTGTTTTCCATCACATGTTCAGATTCCAAGGTGCATTAAATCATTGCATGCAAGTACTAAGAGAAAATTGACCAATGCATGTAATTTATGCATGCATGCATTGCAATTAATGCATTGGTAAACATACTTTTTTGAGAAAAACAAGAGCATTAATTGGGTGCTTTTGCAAACTACAAAAAGTATTCCACCACTCACCATTTACCTTGGTTGGTGAGAATTTTGAATTGAGCCTTATAAACCGGAAAGGAGGGAGTATTATCTATCTGAGCTCTTTTACGGTGATTGGGGAGTTACATCTTGTAATTTGATGTAACTCCTCCCTTAATTATTCTCCACCGTTGATTATAACTTGTTAACTAAAAAGGTTAAATTTAATGAACAAGGGTACTATGGTCATGCGTAATTTTTTTTAGTAAGTCTGTCAATTCGCTGGTCAATCCCCCGCATCTGGCTAGACGGTTGCGCAGGAGCGACGACCTTGGCGACCAGGCCGGCGCGACATCCATTAGGCGAAGCCCCGGCTGGGCTTGGCCGTGGTGGAAGCTACCCCACGCCACCCACCCCCCGCGCCGCCGTGAGGTCCTGGCGGAGACAACGCTGGTGCGAGGTCCTGGAGGCTCCAGCTGCGGTCGGTCGTAGTGTTCCATCGCCCTGAGCAGCGCCTCCTGCCGCCGATAAGCCGACCAGCAACGCCGGCGACCAGTCCATAGGCACGTAGCCGCCACTCCTGCCTTCCTCCTCCCTGTTCCCTCAACCCCGGCTGAATCTGAATCTATTTGCTCTATTAGCTCTGCTCTTTCTGAATCTCTTTGATCTGAATTACTACCACAGTGTTGGGGCAGGTATTCCAAATTCTGAATCTCTTTCTGTGGAGAACTGACAATATATATGTTCTTCCAATATGTGTTGGTGTAGTTTACAGTGGAATGCGTATGATCTCTTTGCACTTTCTGAATTTGTTGCTATGTTCTGAAATCACTTATATAAAAATCAACAAGTTTCTGAATTAATGTTCAAAAAATCATCTAGTTTCTGAAAATCAACAAGTCATGAGATGTTGTACAGCAGCTTTGTACAACAGCTTTTTCTTTCTTCATATGAACAAAAACTATTATCATAAAAGGCATGAGATGTTGGACATTTTTTAACTTATTCTGAACCTCTTATCTTGAGGGGAATATATGAGCATGGAAATTACTTTACATCCAGTACATGATTGAGACCAGTTGATCATTTATATGTCATATGCAGGAAGTCATGGCCGATGTAAGTGCAGAGTGTATGGCTGAGTACGACGGCATTGTCAGCAGGATGTTTGATAGCGAGGAAGAGGGTTTTGAGTTCTATAACAAGTATGCTCTTGAGAAAGGCTTTAGTGTGAGGAAAGGATATGTTGAGTGGGATGAAGCGAACGAGAAGATAATTCTGAGGAAACTTGTCTGTAGTCGTGAAGGTTGCCGTGAAGAGAAACACATGAAGAGGAAGAGAGAAGATAGGAAGAGGAAGCCATGGAATATCACTCGTGTGGGGTGTAAAGCGAAATTTGTCATTGCAAGAGTCGCGAAAACAGGGCGGTGGTTTGTGAAAGATTTCATCGATGAACACAACCATCCTCTGGCCCCACGAGACCTTTCTTGCTTTCTGCGTTCCCATAGAAGAATCAGCAACGAGAAGAAAGCGGACATTATAGAGATGGAAAGTGTTGGAATCAAGAAACACAAATCATGGATGTGTTGTGCATGCAGTACGGTGGATATGACCATGTTGGATGCACGACGAGGGACATCTATAACTTCTGCCATCGCTACAAGCAGGAAACGGTCGTTGCCGGTGATGCTCAGACGGTGGTCCGTCACATGATGGCGCGGCAAGAGAGAGACCCAGATTATTTCTTCAAATACTTGGTTGATAAAGCTGGGCATCTGAAGGGATTGTTCTGGTCCGATACTCAATCCCGCCTTGATTACGAGGCTTTCGATGATGTTGTTGTTTTTGATAGCACATACGGGACCAATAAGTACAATCTTCCGTTCGTGCCGTTTGTCGGGTTGAATCACCACCGCAGCACTGTTATCTTTGGATGCGGGATCATTTCTCATGAAACTAACGAGGCATACGAGTGGATGTTGCGGACATTTTCTGAAGCCATGTCGCAGAAGCATCCGATATCTGTAATCACCGACGGGGACCTTGCAATGCAGAGAGCGATCAGGGTGGTGTGGCCTGACTCATACCACAGGCTATGTGTATGGAACATTCAGCAGAACATTGTACGCCATCTGCATGACGACGAGGTTAGGTAAGAATTCAGATCTTTCATATATGACTCGTCTTCTATTGAAGAGCACGAGAGAAAATGGATAGAGTTCTTACGAAGGAATGAAGTTACAAGTGAGGAGTCGTGGCTGCATCAGATGTATCAAATGAGGAAGCTGTGGTGTGCTCCATACCTGGTGGGGCGTTGTTTCTTAGGATTGAGTAGCAATCAGCGTAGTGAGAGCCTCAACTCGGTGCTACATACACATCTTGAGGGTAAGATGACATTGTTTGATATGCTAGAGCACTATGAGCGTTGCCTTTCGGGACGACGCTTGAACGAGGCGATCCTAGACATCGTGGCCTTACAGTCCGTTCCATTTACAGACGCGGATGCTTCAAGTCTTGAGAAACATGCTGCCCGGGTTTTCACGCCTTGTATGTTTGAGCTGGTCAGATGGAGCATAAATGCGGTCAGCAAATGTGTTATCAGCGAGATACTAGACGCATGGGAGTTGACTACATATGTTGTCGCTAAGATTGATAGAAGAGAGAAGAAGTTCGAAGTGCGCTGTGAGGTGAAGGAAGGTTCTTTGTACAGGATCAGTTGCTCTTGTTGTAAGCTGGAATGCTTGGGAACACCATGCTCTCACATATTCTACATCTTCTACATCTTGGGAATACGTCAAGTGGAACTGCTGCCTAGGTGTTGTGTTCCCATGAGGTGGACGATGAGTGCGAAGTCAGCATTCCCTCCGGCCAGAAAGAGCGAGATGTATGACTATTCAGAAAGCCTTGTGAGGTACCGTGAGTTGCGGAATTTGAGTCACGCGGCATGTTTCCGAGCATGTCAATCCAGTGAGGAGTATCAGCGTCTGAAGACGGTTCTGAATGCACAAGATGGCAGCAAGGAATCAAGCCGTGGTCAGGAGGAATGCATTAGGTTTGGTCCGGTGCTGCCACAGACGATGGAAATTGATTGTGCAGATTTGGAAAAGTTTCTCGACCCAGTGCATGTGCAAGGCCGAGGTGCACCAAAGAAAAGGTTGCAGGCAAAGATGAAGAAGCAAAGATCAAAGAGGAAATGTGGCTACTGTGGGGTGGAAGGTCATGATCGGCGTATATGCACTAAATTGGAAGAGGTGTCAAATATGTCTATTTTTTATTTTGTGTCTGCTTTACTCATTAATATAGTGCACTAATTATGTTTGTTGCTGTGTAGGAAGTGATGGGCTGATGGCAGCAAACTGTTAGGTACAATTCTCTATACAAGGGATTTCGTGGTAGGAAACTGTTGCGCTTGTGGTCCTGTTATGAAGTATTAATTACTGCAAGTATGACCGTGCTTGAATAACATCAGTGTTAGTTGCCAATTCATGTATCATATTTGTCTTTTAAAAGTATTATTAGATTGGCTTCCATATATTTCTAATGTAAAAATAATTGTTGGTTGGCCGAGCAAAGAATGAAACTGTCTGCATGTTACTTATTAATAACTTGAAACGGACCACTGTTTTGAGATGTACAGTACATGTTGCTAATGTAGCAACGAAATTTGTAGGATGCAAAATGGTATGCATGTTTCCTGACTTGTTTAATTGTATATCTTGATTTTCCCTAAATTGAGTCCGCTTTAATTTCCTGGCATGTACGTGTCCCAATGAATGTACACAACATGCATTGGTTATTACTCGTGTTTAATTTAGACAAAGAAGAGATCCAGATCCTAAACTCCATTCAAGCATATCGTGACATTGCCAAGGAAACTGCACTAGTAAGCTTGCTCTCTTGCTGCCTCTTAGCATCATGTGACACTTTTTGAAAAGCACTAACGCAATCCCTTGAATTACTCCTCATACACCAGGTGGATTCCATTCAGGCGTGTATCAACGAAGCGGTCGAGGATGGTTTGGTAACACCGCCTAAACCCATCAATATTACCCAGTGGAAAACCACTTGCTATACTAACATACCACAACAGATGGATGGGTACGTATAGGCAGCTGTATGATTCCTCACCTAGACTACAATACTTAACTTCAACTTTACATCGCAGTTATTCCTGCGGGGCGTACACACTCAAATACATGTTGACATGGGATGGAGATAAAATTACCGAGGATTTCGCACAGGTCTGCCGAACACTAAATTGCATTTGAAATCATGCACTACCTATGCTTCACCGCTATCCTAACCTATGCGTCGCTATCTAATTCAGGCAGACATACATATTTTCAGCTGGAAAATATGTTCAAGCCTGCTGCGTTCGGATTGCAACAAGCTTCGGAAAAAATCATACAAGAATCCTATAGAGGTAAATTCTACACAACTAGCATTTCATGTCATGTAGTTCCACCTTTCATGATTGCACGTAACGCACCACTATTTCCTCTATAGAGGGATGAGTACGAAGCCCGCATTCCAGAGGAACGAAAAGGTGCAGACGATGATATCACGATTGTCACCAACCCTGATGTTACAAACAAACCAGACACATCCGGTGCCCCAAAGCGTAAACGTGGACGCCCGAGGAAGAATGACCCTCCAAGTAATCCAGTGAAACAACAATTTGACACCGAGAGTATCGCTAAACAAGTGGAGTTGAAAAGACGCAAGCGCAAACCATCAAACGCCGTGTCCAGCCCATTCGTAAAGCCATGAGTGGGCTACACGGAGAGGCGCTTCAAGGGCAGTTCCAAATGATTTATCTTCATAGCATGTTCTTTGAATTAAAGGCTACACTTATGTTCTGATGTTTTTGCATTTTATTTGTATGCTTATTTCCATCCAAATGCTTCACTTTTCATTGGCTCTTTTTTTAACTATACAGTTCTGGTTTAAGTGGATGATGATTATGGCTGAGGCAGGGTAATTAAGGAAGAAAAATCATAGCATATAGAACACATGACCAATGATGTAAATATCATGGTTACACTACTATGTCTCACATCACGAGTTGAGTGGGACATTATTACCTCGCCAGCAAAAGGAACAGAATCAATAATGCAGCTAGCTTGATGGATTACTTCGGTCCACTCCACAAGAAAAATTACAGGCTGCAGCACCAGCAGTCAATGCACACACAGAACCGTATTGTCAAATGCCAGCCTCTCCTGCAGAAAAGAAGAAAGAATAGCATCAGGAACACCATGTACTATTTTTATACTGATATAGACATCTGGACAAGAGTTGGTACATATTGCAGCTCGTGTTTTGCTTCGAAAGTAATGCGATACATTGAGGTAACAAATTTACAACTAATAAATCTAGGCCTAAGTCTGTTGGGTAACAATACCGTAACAGATGTCACATCTAGCTTTACTCTAACAGAGTTCTGGTACTAACTAGACAACTAGGACAACAATAAGAAAAACTAGACAGCTAGGACAACAATAAGAACCAGGCAACCAGGCAACCAACAAACAGATGCTAAACTTGCTCCTTGGCAAAATAGGTTGTGCACGCGAACATGACAGAGAGAACTAAAATACGGGCCATACTTATTCTGTTCCATGCTAAAGGTGACTGCAATATTTGTCGACAATGATTATGGATGAGGCATGGGAATACACATGTGGCAACGCGTGCAAAGCAGGCAAAAAATTCATATGAAGCAACCATCCTTCCAAATTGAGCCAATTTTGGTTTTCCAAGATGTCCATTCAATACGGTGGCATACACCGCCTAAATATACAAAATTCCTAACTAATTTTAATGGGAAATGGCAATAGTCCAGTGGCATAATCACAAGAACAGTGTCTGAATCTCCTACTGTAATTGTATTTCATAGCACAAAGGTTCTAAATCCATCAACTTGCAGGTTATATTCCAATGAAAAGTATTACCTACTTACTCTAATCACTACCTACTGATTCCAACCACTGTAGTCAAAAGGAGGGGGAAATAACTGCTGCTCCAAGATATGCAATCATCAGTCCTCCAGATGATTTCTGCCTCCTCCACATATCCTGCTGTATCCTGGATGTCAGGACCTTGCCGCTCCTCACGGTCCTCTTTTATCTTTTCTATGCGCTTTTGCATCGATCTCATGTTATGTGGCATCTTAATCTTCTTCATCGTGGCTGCCCACTGCAAGAGGTACAATGTAGTGTGTCAGTACCATGGAAGGCTTGAAAGGGGCGGAGATGGCAGTACAAACTAGTTTAAATCAGGTGCTTGACAAAAACAGTGCATAAACTGATATTACACTTGGGATAACAGACTAGTTTTACTTCACTTTCCCCTCAATCAAATCATGATATTTGTTGACATAGCTTACTATTGGTGAAACATAAGAAGGCAGGGACATTTAGGAACGAAATGGCAGTCTTGGCATCAACAGGTACATGTAGCTTTTACTTAACATCGACTCAAAGATCAACTCCAACAGTGAGGTTCAGATCTACTTCACTACATAAAAAAAGTTTTAGATGTAGTTCATTATCTAAAAATATTAATATGTTATTAAACAACATCATTCATATCAACATTGATAGTGACCAAATCGACAGAATCCATACCAGGTTGAGGTCGGTTTCATCTTCAAAATCTTCAAGCATGTCGGCATCCATAAGTCGCTTCAGCCACAACAACATGGACTTATGCTTGATAGACTCTCTCTCAGCGTCGCCGAGCACAGCCTCCACCGACTCTATTGCGACCTTGATGACTGTCAAGGTGAGCATGCACCCGAGTGCCACCCCGACTGTCGACATGGCTCGTGCCTGCTGAGTTGGGCTGTGTGCTGAATATAGTGGATTTGTCATTGAAGCTCCGGCCCTTATCAATCTAACAAAGCATTGGAAGCAAAAAAAATCGAATCAGAAACTGCAGAATCAGTCATGACCTATTTTACAGAATACAGATATCACAGACTAGCAAATAATCAAGTCAATTAATAATATTTATAAAATCTTAGACAAAAGGGAGTTGCCCACCTACTCCATTATGCATAAGGAAGCAACATTCAGATTTTAGTTACATGTCCACTGTATAAAGCTCATGTGCTTCATCAGATACTTTTACAGATTCAAACTAGTAACCAGAACTGAAGAGTACTGCAAAGCCGTGAACTTGCAAGGAATAAGGTAGAGTAAGAGATATGGACCTGTGACGGTGCTGCGCCGGGCTCTCCATAGATCCGGCCTGGATCACGCCGATGGCAGCGTGATCCGGCAAGGTCAAGTGCCTCTTGGACGCCCAGCGGCCCACTCGAAGTATAGCTAACCTGAAACTGTTATAGATCAATTCAAGAATCATATTCTTTTCTTAGAGATAAGGGGCACACCCCTTGGTTTCATTTTATTTGAATGCAAGCACAAGTGCACAAGCAGTGTGATTTCTCGGATGCCAGCACAGGTGCAACCATCAGACTCCAAAAACAATTGAAAAAATTGTAGTGACAACCACAGGTCGGCCAGAGTACAATCAGAATCATCAGCCAAATAAATGTCACCGAACAGGAGCGTTTGAAGATAGAGCATCAGGAAAGATGGAAAATCACAACATGAGTCCTCCGCAAAGATAGGACATCGTTACCACTGACGCAGGGCATCAAACTTGCTTGCAGTTAAGAATCATTGAATCAAAATAAAAATGTATATCTATAATTGAAGTTCACACGCACTACAGTTACATGTATCAGGATAACTGCATAGCTCCCCATGTGCATCAATCGACAAAGCACAAATCAAATCAATACATGTCGGGATCAACATAGGGGATGAGGGGGGGGGGGGGGCGTACGTACCATGTCGGGCAGGATGACCTGCAGTCCGGCGGGGCCGGTGTCAACCTGGGCGACCTCGACCAGCAGCGGCGACTGCAGTGTTGGTAAGGTCGAGGACTAGATGCAGGAGTTGGGGACGACCTCGTCCGGGCACGGCTGCTCCCCCTCCTTCCGGTGACACCGCTGAAGATGCTGCCGCCACGACCACCGGCCTCCTCCGCTAAAGATGCCGCCGCCGCTGCTGAACATGGACGCCGATCTGGTCGATGGCTCAGCGAGGAACGGGGAGGAGAAGGCGCAGGAGAAGCGGCTGAGCCGGTGGCGCAGCGACCGGCAGAGGAGGAGGCGCGGAGGGGGGGGGGGAAGAAGCGTGCGGCGGCGCAGCGACACGGCAGAGGAGGAGGCGCGGAGAGGGGATCGACAGACGGGGAAGAAGCGTGCGTGGCTTCCCAGCGCTGCACACTAAATTGGACGAATCTACCCTTTTGGAAAATGATTAGCCCCATCATAATCTTGTAATGGTCCCACAATTATTTTGTAATTTCATGTAATTTTACTCTCGTAACTCCTCGTAACTCCTATTTCTCCACCGTTTGATCGTAGTGAATGGACGGCCCCTAAATTCGCCAATCATTGTAACAGTTGTATATCTATATATATACTAAAAGTTTTTATTTGGTCATGATTTATTTTACTTTTCTTAGAACACATGTTTATTTGGAGTAATATAAAAAAAGTCAGATAAGTATTGGGCCGGCCCAATATTGGAAGTGATTTTTCCCGCTGTTGACCAAATGAAGTCTTTTTTAATGATTTTCTGTTCTGTTGATGACGCCGGAGACCATGTGGAGTGTGAATAATTACAGCAAAAGACTATTCGCGCCACCACCAACCAGACGACGAGACTTGGTGGCCTCTCAGTCTCAGGTCCACGCCCATCCTCGCTCTCGCCGCCGGCGACACCCACCCACAGATCCAGATTCAGAGGAGGCCGCTCTGTGCTCAGCCGGCGGGATGGAGATCGCGGTGGGCGCGCTGTCGGGCATGGTGGACGCGCTGCCGGGCAAGCTGGGCGAGCTGCTGCAGCAGGAGTACGAGCTGCTCTCGGGCGCCCGCGGGGACGTCGCCTTCTTCCAGGCCGAGCTGAGAACCATGAACGCCGCCGTCGTGCGCTGCGAGGCCCTCGAGGAGCCCGACGTCCAGACCACCAGCTGGATCGCCCAGGTCCGCGACCTCGCCTTCGACATCGAGGATTGGGTCGACCTCTTCGCCCACCGCGTCGACGCCGGCGGCACCCACGACGCCACCTCCCACCGCTTCTCCCGCTGGATCCGCCGGCTCACCACCATCCCCGACCGCCACGTCATCGCCACCGAGCTCAAGGAGCTCCGGGCGCGCGTCGTCGAGGTGAGCGAGCTGCGGAAGCGCTACAGCCTCGGCCCGCAGATGCTGTCCCATCACGCGCCCGCCGTCGACCCCCGCCTCTTCGCGCTCTACGCCGACAGCGCCGGCCTCGTCGGCATGGACGGGCCGCGGGACGAGGTGGCGGGGATGGTGACCGGACAGGGCTCGGACGGGCTCAAGGTGGTCTCCATCGTCGGGATGGCCGGCTCCGGGAAGACGACGCTTGCCAGGGAGGTGTATCGGTTGCTCGGCGCAGGGTTCAAGTGCCGCGCGTCGATTTCGGTCGGCCGGAGCTCCGACGTCGCCAAGGTGCTCGGCGATATGCTCTCCCAAGTGGACGGCAGAGGACGAGGTGATGCTGGCGATGTGAATCAATTGATTGGGAGGCTGAGGCAGCATCTGCAGGATAAGAGGTACTGACAAGATTTTTAGCCAAAACTGTTACTGACAAAAGTTAGTTCCACCATTTATACTGAAAAGTTGCTGCTACGAGTTGCTGGATTGACAATCATCAACCACCATTTATGCTGAAATCTTTATTTTGCTCAACAATCCTGTTATTCTGTCGACCATCATTTGTACTGAAAAAATTGTCTTCAGTACACTGTCTTTCTGTGGCATATTGTGTGTCCTGCTCCCTCTTGGCCGAGATACATGATAGTACATGTATACGCTCTGACTCATTTCCCTCTTGTCATGATACATGTATACAGGTATCTTGTTATGATTGATGATTTATGGAGTGTTCAAACCTGGGAGATAATCAAACACTGTTTTCCAGCGAACAATCTCGGGAGTCGGATAATCACTACAACAAGAATTGAGGCTGTTGCGAAAGCAGGTGCAGGTGACCATGTTTACAAGACATGTCTTCTTGGCAAAGATGATGCCGAAACCTTGTTTACCCAAAGAGCTTTTGGGAGTGTGGGTGGGTGCCCTGCCCATTTGAAGGATATTTCAACTCAGATCAGGAGAAAGTGTGGTGGTTTGCCACTCGCTATAGGGACCGTGGGTGGCTTATTAGCCAGCAAGGCGCGCACAAGAGATGAATTTGAGCGGTCAGGACTGGAATGGCGCACAAATTCAGAGCTACAAGGGATGAAACAGATCATCAAACTCAGCTACAGTGATCTTCCTGCCAATCTCAAGGCATGCCTATTGCACCTAAGCATATTTCCCGAGAACCATGAGATCGAAATAGAGCATCTTGCAAGGCGTTGGGTTGCAGAAGGGTTCATCAATGAACAGCGTGGCACAAGCATGGAGGAAACAGCGAGAAACTACATCAGTGAGCTCATTGGCAGAAACTTAATCCAACCATCACAGATGAATTATGATGGCACCCATAGGAGCTACGTTCTTCATCCAGTAATACACGATTTCATCATTTGCAAGTCCATGGAAGACAACTTTGTTGCTCTGGTACATGCTCAATCAACAGCAAGATGTCCCACCTGGTAATGGCACTGTCCGACGACTATCTTTGTTGAATAGCAGTAAGCATGATCAGGCCGCTGCACAAATCAATGGGGCAAAAGTATCTCGTGCTCACTCGATCACCGTATTTTCTCACACCGGTCGCACGCCTCGTCTGAATGAACTCAGTGTACTGCGGGTTCTTGACCTTGAAGGCTATCAAGGTCCACTGTGCCTTGATGGTCTCTACAAATTGCTGCTTCTGAGGTACTTGAACCTCAAGGGAACAGATGTGAGTGAGCTCCCAGAACAGATTGGGGAGCTAAGATGCCTGGAGACATTGGATGTGAGATCCACAAAGGTGAAAGTACTACCTCCTAGCATTGTCAAGCTAGAAAAGTTAATGCATTTGCTCGCCGGGAATGCCAAGTTGCCAAGTGGGATAACCAAGATGAAGTCACTGCTGACACTTCCGTGCAGCAATATCGGGAAGAGCGCTGATGCGGACATCATTCAAGAGCTCCGTAACATGGTAAGCTTGAGGGAACTGGAATTATTTTGTAATGTTCCTCGGACGTCTGAGGATAAGAAACAAGTCACATTTCCGAGTGATGGATTTCAGAGTCTTAAGAAGCTTTCGATAAGGTGCAGCTTGCCATCAGTGACCTTTGTGACCGATGCTTTATCGAAGGTTGAAGTGCTTGAGCTAAAGTTTGAAGAAGGCCTTTCAAAGGAGTCAAGTGGTGTGTCTGGTATAGAGCATCTGTCAGGCCTGAAGCATATGATCATTGAGTTTTCACAACATGATGCGGGTGCTGCAGCAGCAATTGCTGCAGTCAAGAAGACTGCTGAGAAGGCCCATCCTAATTGTCAAGTGATCATCGTGAATGTTGATAAGAAGACCGACGAATTAACTTTTGGAGCATTGTGCACATCTGATTCTGAGCAAGCATGAGGGATGTGACATACCTTCTACAGGAGACAGTCAAGGGCATTTGATGGTTCGTTTCAATACACTTCCTTAAACAGCTTTCTCATGATTAATGTAGTGAATTGGTGCTTGAATAAGTGATGCCCCTAGAACTAGGCATTATCGTTCCTCAAATTAAATGTATGATGTTTTCTGCCATTGTTACTTGCTTCTATGCCCGAGTGTTCTGATGGGAGGGTGTATCTTACAGAAACTTTATTTTGCTTTCAGTTTCTGTCTGAAAACTATACTAGCAAATGACCCTATATGGAGTTCGTGTGAATACATTTATTTATCATTTTAGCTACATGTAAGTCGCTTGAATTTTGAATTTGGGTCAGTCAATTTCTAGACCGTTGATTCTTGCTCCAAGATTCGTGTTGTGTTTTTTTGGGCTGTTCTATGAGATGGTTTGGGTTAGTTTTTTGACTGACCACATATTTGGGCCAGTCAATTTGCTACTAGGCTTAAGCCCATTACCAATCACGCTCAGCCCATCCCTCTTTCCCTTTGTTTTTTTTTCTCTTTTTATGTGTTTCTCCTTTTGCTTTTTGTTTATCTTTGTTACTTGGTTTGAAAATTTTCTTTTCTATGTATCTTTAGAATGTTGGGTGAGTGTAAATGTATACACACAACACACAAATTCTGTGCAATATGTGCAAAAAATACAGTATTATATGATTGTTGTTGGCATACTACAAAAAGTGCAATTTTAGAGCAAAGTTGTGTGCAATTTTTTAAACTTTCTTACATTATTTTTATTCTTAAAGATTAATATCAATGGCACTAATTCATTGTTCCTTATAAAACTTCCTTATTTTGATTTTCATTTAGTTATTATTTCATTTTATTTTTTAAAATTCCTCTAGTATACGCCAATTCTTGCATTTTTTAAAATTGTGTACATCGTCTCGTGTGCAAATTTTGTCATTGTTTATTTTAGATATTTATTTCATTTTATTTCTTTTTAAAAGGTAATACCAATGCCACCAATTCATTCTCTCTTAGAAAATCTAATTATTTTGATTTTTAGTTCTTTTTTATTTTCTTTCTTCTTAAAGGGTAATATCAATGCCACTTTTTCATTTTTTCTTAAAACCTTCACTATATTAAGAAATAAAATTTTCACTTTGTTTCAATCTTATTTCCTTGTCTTGGATTATTTATCATCCTAATTTTTTTTAATAATTTCATATATGAACTTATTATATCTTTTATCCATCTAAGTAGTAAGCATGGCACACATATATGTCATGTAATGCCCAGGTTCCAAGCCTAGATGATGTGCAGCTCGTGTAACCTCGTGCTCTGTTCTGCGTGCGCGTGCGTTTTCTGAATTTTTTGGTAGAGTAGTAGAATAGAGCAGTGTGTGCATTCTTTTTTTGAATTTTTGGGAAGTACTACCAGAACAGAGAAAGTGTGATGTAAGCATAATTGGGCATATGTAAAGAAAGTCAGCTTGTTCATGCTCTTGGAATTCCATACCATACCTGAGCATAGACGTAGCTCGGTAGTAGAACAGAGCAAGCAGGTTCGACAGTAGGTTCAGTCGCCGTGGGTTGTACAGCAGCCTGATATGAGTTCCTTTCGACAACTAAATTCACTTTCAACAGCTCCACGCTAGGATCAGTTTGATTGCGCTATTTAAGGGCAGCTGTTGCAGACGACGATGGTTGTTCGCACCAAAAAAAGAAGCTGCTTTTGGGTCCAATTTTTTTTTACAACACCTTGTTTTCGTGCGAAAGATAGGCCAGCTATTGACGATGCTCTTATGTGTTGGAAGGGTAGTCAAATGTCATGCAATATATGGGTTCTGGTGACGTTGTTCTATTCTAATCTTTATCGAATCGTTGGCGGTACATCATATTAGAAAAATTACTCTGTAAATGTACATCTTTATTTTTTAGATGGATTTTTTCAATAGAGAGTTTTATTAATTCAAAAGAGGAAACATCGTTCTTACAATCTTGCAAGGCCACGCTCAACACACAGGTTGACACTGTCCCTTGCATAACATCACCACGCAACTTTCTATGCCCAAACTCGGCAAGACTATGAGCTAAACTATTGATTGTTCTATCTACTTTTCGAACTTTAACCTCTCTTCTTCCTTGCTTGATGGCTTGAAATTCCCTTGCAGTCACTCCGATTTCCAATGTATCCTTCCATTAGGGGTCGAGTGCCTTTGCCACCATGATGTTGTCCGTCTCAACAACTAAAGGTAGGTCCGCACCCGGCATCGCTTTCCGTAGTCCTTCTAGACAAGCAGTAGCTTCTGCAAAGACTGCTCCTTTATATCATCAAATTTGAGGTAAATCTTAGTCATAGGTAGTACTCTGTAATTGCAGGATTTGGTAAGAGCATCTTCAATAGATGATGTATTTTACATCATCAAAAAGTGATTTTTGTTACATCACGAAAAACGTCAAACTCCAACCGATGATGTAAAATAGGGCCACGGCAACCGTTCTAACAATT
The DNA here is from genome assembly GCA_032464435.1 of Aegilops umbellulata. Classification (NCBI taxonomy): domain Eukaryota; kingdom Viridiplantae; phylum Streptophyta; class Magnoliopsida; order Poales; family Poaceae; genus Aegilops; species Aegilops umbellulata. The sequence goes on along the minus strand of CP136059.1, from coordinate 415,138,908 downwards.
GATGTAAAAATAGGCCAGCCGCACCCGCACAACAACAACCAACAACAGCACACCAGCAGCCAAATGCAGCACATATTTGAATCGAAATCATCCCAAATTAATCCATAAACAAACCTAATAATAATTTCATCAATCCACAACATCAAATTATTACATAATTCATCAAATCACACAACATGAAATGCAACACAAACAACAAAGTTCTCACACAATACAACAAACATAGAGATGGAACTAGGAGGCTTGTTCCCCATGCCATGTCCACCACTCCACCATTATGTCTTTTTGAAGATCAATGTGTGTGTCGGACTCTCTAATGTCATGATACACCTCCATGAAGCGTATGATTCGGTCTTCCCTTCTTATTGGCCGAACGCTTTTTCCCATGAGACCGTAGAGTGTGTAATCCGAATTTCGTACATGCTCATTCTCAATGATCCATAGTCTTTGCAAATTGTTTGACATAAAAAATAGAAGTGCTCTCGGCCATTGCCAAACTATCATCAATGTAATCTGTCGAAACACCATAGGCCATCGTGCGCAATACAGTAGTGGCCTTCTGCTCAGTGCTATGTCCAAGCAAGCTCGAGCAATTCCTCCTCTGCTCGAAGGCTCAGTCATGTTGCTTCACAGAATTGCAAATGTGAATACGCAAATCATTGGACATCCTGAAACGGTGTCAAAAATACCTCTCTGAAAAATAGGTGGAGTAGCAAAATAGTTGCGCATCAATCTTTTGTGTGCCTCTACCCATTCACTCAGTATGTACTCACGGTCAAACACAAAAATGCCATGCTTCGGCTTCTTCCTCTTGCACATCGCTAAGAGCAAAGCAATGTCTTCTTCCTCGGCCAAGTCGAATTCATCATCCGATAAGGAATCGTCCCAAACAAAGGAGTCGCGTGAGCTTATCTACAATACGAAAATGTACATCAAACTACATCTTCATGCACACGATAAAAATTTGACATGTTGTGCCAAATTTTTACCTTGGGGAAATTTTGTTGAACACCTTGTGTGCGAGGAGGAAAAAACCGTTTGGCTGCACGTCGAAGCGTTCATGGTAGTTGCGCCGGCTGGTGGGGTTGGGCAATTGGGTCCCCTACGCCTCCTTAATAGTTGTCGTTTGGTGGCTGAGCCTAATTGCAACGACGATGGCCGAAGCAGTGGCTGCTCAACTCGGTCGTGGTGGCCGCGCGATAGGACGTGGTAGCTCTGGCGGCCAGTGGTCCTATTCCGGACGGCAGCCATGAGCTGCGGGAGCCATCACGAACGCCGGCGCTCCTGCTAACAGCCAAATCGGATGAAAAAACGGCACGGGTCAGCGGATCCAAATCTACTCATCGGCGAGGCTTCCAAAGGGGCGGCTGGCGGTGGGGCCAGGGATGGGCTGGCGGGCGGCGACGACAGACGACCGGGGCAAAATTGCCAGCGGCAGCAGGCAGGTGGAGGAACGGCTATGGCGCAGGAAGTTTCAGTGCGACAGTTGGGGGTGTGCGTGCGACCGGCTATGTTTTGCTTGGGCGCGGCCCAAGTGTCTTATTTTACATCTAGAGCAAACTTGGAGTAAATTATAGATGCTGTAAAAATCAGTCATTTATAGGTCTACATCATCATAATATCTATGGGAGATGCTCTGAGATGTCGACATGTGAACGGGAGCAGAGCCTTCAGGAGTGTGGCAGAGCAAGGTGGTCCGGACGCTTGCCCGATTTGGCCATTTCGTCCTCTCGCCTGCTCGATCGATCACGTGATCATCATTCATTCACCTCCTCCGCCTCTCCGCTTTGCTTTGACCCCCTGCTCTACTCGCCTACAACACCTCGCCGGCGCCGAGGCAAGGTGAGCCCAACCCCTCAGACTCGCTCGCCTCCCCCTTCCTCCGAACGACATTGGACCGACCGATCCTCACTGGGCAGTAAACCCTAGGTTGGTTGGTGGCGGGGGCGGCGTCGGTCTGGCCAGGAGGTGCGCGGGTCCATGGACTCCAGCGAGGCACCTGATGAGCGGTACGTGATGCTTCCCCCCTCCCTGAGATTTCGCTCCATATCCGGTGAGGCACCCGAGAGGAGGCTGCAATTGAGCGTCTTTGCTTTCCCCATTTCGGTAGGATTTGCGAGGAAGGGGGTTTCCGGAGGAGCGACCGGAGCGCCAGCGATACCCTGCCTCGGCGTCACGCAGCCGGAGCAGACTCAGATGCCAGTAGACATGGTCGCGGCCTCACCACGCGCGTGAAGGACCAAGTGCCCGACTCGCCGGAGCCTCGCCCTGTCCAGAGCAGAGAGGAGCAGTTCATGTGGCCGTGGATGGGGGTGCTGGCCAACGTGCCCACGGAGTGGAGAGGCGGGCGGCAGATCGGGGAGAGCGGGAACTGGCTCAAGGAGCGGCTCGCCGCCTTCTGCCCGCACAAGGTCGTGCCTTTGTGGAGCAACAAAGACCACACCGGGAACGCCATCGTCGAGTTCGGGAAGGACTATGCCTCTCTCCGCAACGTGTTCAGCTCCGAGAACCACTTCTAGGCGCAGGGCCACGACAGACGGGGCTGGGAGGCGAGCAGGTGCCGAGGTGGGCCGGAGATGTTCGGGTGGGTTGCCAGGGCCGACGATCGACGGACGCCGGGGCTGATTGGGGAGTACCTGCACTGGAATGGCGACCTGAAGTCTGTCGCCGAGCTTGAGAGCGAGGCGACGCGCAAGACCGACAAGCTGGTGGCCAATTTGGCCAGCCAGATTGAGGTGAAGGCCAAGCATGCCCAGGAGCTTGAATCTAAGTACAGTGAGAGGACGACCTCACTTGACAATGTGATGGAAGAGAAGGAGCTCATACTCCAGAGATACAATCATGGTCTGTTGCAAAATCTTTCTGTTTACATGCTCTGTTATTATGACAGAACAACATAGATGCATTTCTTTGCTTTGAACTTTCAGCTACTTAATGCCTTCTGGATTTGCATTGTCACCAGAAATCGAAAAGATGCAGCAACTTGCTCGTCAGCATTCTCAGAGGATCATCGACGAGAATCAGAAGGTTCGTTCGAAGCTGGATTCCAAGATGCAGGTTCTTGAGCTCAAAACCAAGCAGCTTGATGAGCTTGCTGTGCGTAGCAAATCTGACAGAAAGAACCTTGAGAAGGAGAAGGAAAAGGTGAAGGAAATATGCCCTAGAGGCAATAATAAAGTTATTATTTATATTTCCTTATATCATGATAAATGTTTATTATTCATGCTAGAATTGTATTAACCGGAAACTTAGTACATGTGTGAATACATAAACAAAACAGAGTGTCCCTAGTATGCCTCTACTTGACTAGCTCGTTAATCAAAGATGGTTATGTTTCCTGACCATATACATGTGTTATCATTTGATGAACGGGATCACATCATTAGAGAATGATGTGATGGACAAGACCCATCCTTAGCTTAGCATAATGATCGTTTAGTTTTATTGCTATTGCTTTCTTCATGACTTATACATGTTCCTATGACTATGAGATTATGCAAATGCCGAATACCGGAGGAACACCTTGTGTGCTATCAAACGTCACAACGTAACTGGGTGATTATAAAGATGCTCTACAGGTGTCTCTGATGGTGTTTGTTGAGTTGGCATAGATCGAGATTAGGATTTGTCACTCCGTGTATCAGAGAGGTATCTCTGGGCCCTCTCGGTAATGCACATCACTATAAGCCTTGCAAGAAATGTGACCAATGAGTTAGTTTTGGGATGTTGCATTATGGAACGAGTAAAGAGACTTACCGGTAACGAGATTGAACTAGGTATGATGATACCGACGATCGAATCTCGGGCAAGTAACATACCGATGACAAAGGGAACAACGTATGTTGTTGTGCGCTTTGACCGATAAAGATGTTCGTAGAATATGTAGGAGCCAATATGAGCATCCAGGTTCCGCTATTGGTTATTTCCCGGAGATGTGTCTCAGTCATGTCTACATAGTTCTCGAACCCGTAGGGTCCGCACGCTTAACGTTCGATGACGATTTGTATTATGAGTTATGTGTTTTGATGTACCGATGTTTGTTCGGAGTCCCGGATGAGATCACGGACATGACGAGGAGTCTCAAAGTGGTCGAGACATAAAGAATGATATATTGGATGATGTTATTCGGACACCGGATGAGTTCCGAGGGGTACCGGATGACTATCGGAGTGTCGGGGGGTTATCGGAACCCCCGGGGGAACTAACGGGGTTTCATGGGCATTAGTGGAGAGAGAGGAAGGGCCACGAGGGCAGGCCGCGCACCCCCCATGGGCTAGTCCGAATTGGACTAGGGAGGGGGCGGCGCCCCCCCCCTCTTTCCTCCTCCTTCTCTCCCTCTACTTCCTTCCCCCTCTCTTCCTTTTGGCGTGCCCTAGGGGCCGGCCGGCCCTCCCCTCCTCCCTCCTTTATATACGTGGGGAGGGGGGCACCCTAGAACACACAAGTTGATCTTTTAGCCGTGTGCGGTCCCCCCTCCATAGTTACACACCTCGGTCATATCGTTGTAGTGCTTAGGCAAAGCCCTACGCCGGTAACTTCATCATCACCATCACCACGCCGTCGTGCTAACGGAACTCTTCCTTGGCCTCAATTGGATCAAGAGTTCGAGGTACGTTTGTCGGGTGGTTGGGGCGACATATGCCAATGGATGGCTTATCATTGTGGGAGCCAATAAAACGTCGCCGGTGCCTGGAAACGGGATGAGGCGAAGACATGCACGCCGGCGAATCTTACCCAGCTACGGGGCTCTCCGTGGAGATAACACCCCTACTGCTACTCTGCGGGGTCTCCGCATGATCACTAGTTTGGCAACTAGCTACAAGAGGCTCCTTGAGCTGTTCAGAAGGAAGAAGAAGAAGGGCAAGGCTAGGTTTCTTCTCCCCTCTACGTGTTGTCTAAAACTCCTAAAAAAGATCTCCCTCTGCATGGGCGCCCTGGGGGTTTATATAGGCCTACTCCCCAGGGGTACAATGGTAATCCAGCTGGGCGTGGGCCCTAGCTGTCTGCGTCTATGCTTGCCGGCTTCTCCGCCGGCCGATGGGGCCCGCCGACTGGTGGGCCCGCCGGCTGCCGGCTTTCCAGTCGACAGGCCAGTCCCACCGCTCGGGGGTCTTGTCGGGGGCTGGTTACTATTGCCCCACCTCTGGTGACGTGGGCTTCGTCGTGGTAAGCATGGCTATGATGCCGCTGCTGGGCAGCATATCACTGTAGCCTTACCCCGTCTTGTCTCCTTAATGAGGCGCGTCCCTCGAGGGGAGGGACTAGCTGGCTACTGGGAGCCGGATTCTCCTCAGGCCGACTACGGGAGGCCTGGCCGCCTTCGGGCGTCTTCTTGACCGATGGGGCCCGCAGCCCTTGGGTCGTACTGACAGCTCGCCGTGGGTGATGTCACGGTCAACATGGCAACAATGCTGCGCCGGATTGGGGATGGACACCCTGTACGGCACACTGTGGCCATGTGTGTCCCGGGATTCGGGGGTGTCAGGCTTCACTGTAGCCACACCCCGTCTCATCGTCGTTATGTGGGTGCAGATCTTGAGGGCGCGATCCTGGTCGCCGGTTTGGGGGCCGACTTCTTGGGAGTCGGCCTTCTCGTGGCCAACTTCTTGAAGCCGACCCTCTCATGGTTTCCTTTGGGAGGTTTTGGCGCCGGGCCGCCTTCGTGCAGCCGGCCTGAGAGGCAGCCGGCTGGAGGAGGGCGGCCCCGTGCCTTGGGTCTTGAAGGCTTGAATGTCTTGCAATTTTTCTGAAGTGCCAGGGGGAGCCAGCTAGGCTACCCGTGGTCATTTACTCCGACAGTAGTCTCCGAAGCTGGTTGGGCTCCGAGGCTGAAGAAAGGCGAGAAGCTCAATCAGCTTCCTATCTTGAGGAGCCGACAGCTGGGAGCCAGCTTTGATTCGGTGCGCCGTCTTTCGGTGGTTTCAAAGTTTGAAGGCGGGAACCAGGCGTTTGCGCGGGTTAGGTTGCGAGCTGACCGCTCACTGCCTACGCGCCATATGGCACCCGATGGATGGAAGGGCCTGCCAGCCCACGCGCGCGACGGGACGTCGCCGCAGTCCGGGGCCCACCACCGCCGGGCCTCGGCCCACGCGCGGATCCTCTGTGGCCCGGACGGAGCGCACGTCTTCCAGCAGCGGTTACCGCACGCCGTTAAGGCGTAATAATTGCGCAACGTGGGGGAGTGGGCGCAGTTAATCCCACGCTCCCCCACGCCTCGCCTCCTCGGCTTCGCCGCGTGAGGCTATAAGTAGGGGGAGGAGGAGCGGCAGACGCTCGCACGCTCGCCCTCGCTCCGCCCCCTACCTTTCCTTCTTCCTCTCCGTCGCCGCAGCCTCCTGCCGCCGCTCGGCTCTTCTGCCCATCTTCTTGGCTCGCCGTTGCTCCGCCGCAGCAAAATCGCGTGCATCTCCTCCGCCGCACCCAGTTCACCGCCGCGCCATACCCATGGCATTGTCGAGCTCTTGCGACGGCTCCAACGTCCATGAAGACCATGTCGACTTCCTCCGCCGGACCGGCGTCTACCCGGCGCGAACTACGTGCGGGTCCGTCGTGCGCCAGCGAGGGAGATCTCGCCGGCACCGGAGGAGGACGAGCGGGTAAACTTCCGCTCGCACTGCCTACGCGGCTTCGGCCTTCCGGCGAGCGGGTTCCTCCGTTCTTTCCTCGAATTTTACCGCCTCCAGCCGCATCACCTCACTCCAAACGCGGTGATGCTGCTGTCGACCTTCGTCACCTTGTGCGAGGGCTTTCTCGGTGTCCTCCCCACTCTCGAGCTCTGGGGAGAATTCTTCCAGTGCAAGCTCGGCACTGTTGTCGCGGGCGTGCCCGCCCCATGCGGAGCCTTCATCGCCATGAGGCGGACGGGCGAGAACAATCCGTTCCCGTCCATCCCGCTGATCCAGTCGGTGAAGCTCTGGCAAAAGTATTACTTCTATGTGAAGAACGTCGCCCCGCAAGGCAACTTCGTCAACTTGAAGGCTTACGTAGCCGGCCCGCCGGCTGGGAGGCAACCCTCATGGAGCTACCGGGCCAGGTCGCTGTCTCAGGCCGGGGCCGCTGCCGTTGCCCGGCTTCGGGTGATGATCCAGTCGGAGGGCCTGACCGGAGCCGACCTGGTGGCCGCCTTCGTGGAGCGCCGAGTGCTTCCGCTCCAGGGCCAGCCTACATGATTTGCCAGATGAGCGGCCGATTCAACCCATGCCGACTAAGCACCAGGGAGATGCCGCATGTCGAGGTGTCCTATATGGTGAACTACATCTCCAACTGCATAGCTACGGTTGGGGGCTGCTTACTGTTGCCCCACCTCTGGTGACGTGGGCTTCATCGTGGTAAGCATGGCTACGATGCCGCTGCTGGGTGGCATATCACTGTAGCCTTACCCCATATTGTCTCCTTAATGACGCGCGTCCCTTGAGGGGAGGGACTAGCCGGCTACTGGGAGCCGGATTCTCCTCAGGCGGACTACGGGAGGCCTGGCCGCCTTCGGTCGTCTTCTTGACCGATGGGGCCCGCAGCCCTTGGGTCGTACTGACAGCTCGCCGTGGGTGATGTCACGGTCAACATGGCAATAGTGCTGCGCCGGATTGGGGATGGCCACCCTGTACGGCACACTGTGGCCGTGCGTGTCCCGGGATTCGGGGGTGGCAGGATTAACTGTAGCCACGCCCCGTCTCATCGTTGTTATGTGGGTGCAGATCTTGAGGGCGTGTTCCTGGTCGCCGGTTTGGGGGCTGGCTTCTTGGGATTCGGCCTTCTCATGGCCGGCTTATTGAAGCCGGCCCTCTCGTGGTTTCCTTTGGGAGGTTTTGGCGCCGGACCGCCTTCGTGCAGCCGGCCTGAGAGGCAGCCGGCTGGAGGAAGGCGGCCCCGTGCCTTGGGTCTTGAAGGCTTGAATGGCTTGTATTTTTTCTGAAGTGCCAGGGGGAGCCGGCTAGGCTACCAGTGGTCATTTACTCCGACAACGTCATTGAGCTCAACGTGTGCTGATCGTGGAGGTGCCGTACGTTCGGTACTTGGATCGGTTGGATCGCATGAAGGAAATATGCCCTAGAGGCAATAATAAAGTTATTATTTATTTCCTTATATCATGATAAATGTTTATTATTCATGCTAGAATTGTATTAACCGGAAACATAATACTTGTGTGAATACATAGACAAATAGAGTGTCACTAGTATGCCTCTACATGACTAGCTCGTTGATCAAAGATGGCTATGTTTCCTAGCCATAGACATGAGCTGTCATTTGATTAACGGGATCACATCATTAGGAGAATGATGTGATTGACTTGACCCATTCCGTTAGCTTAGCACTTGATCGTTTAGTATATTGCTATTGCTTTCTTCATGACTTATACATGTTCCTATGATTATGAGATTATGCAACTCCCGTTTACCGGAGGAACACTTTGTGTGCTACCAAACGCCACAACGTAACTGGGTGATTATAAAGGTGCTCTACAGGTGTCTCCAAAGGTACTTGTTGGGTTGGCATATTTCGAGATTAGGATTTGTCACTCCGAGTGTCGGAGAGGTATCTCAAGGCCCACTCGGTAATGCACATCACTTAAGCCTTGCAAGCATTGTAACTAATGAGTTAGTTGCGGGATGATGTATTACGGAACGAGTAAAGAGACTTGCCGGTAACGAGATTGAACTAGGTATTGAGATACCGACGATCGAATCTCGGGCAAGTAACATACCCATGACAAAGGGAACAACATATGTTGTTATGCGGTTTGATCGATAAAGATCTTCGTAGAATAAGTGGGAGCCAATATGAGCATCCAGGTTCCGCTATTGATTATTGACTGGAGACGTGTCTCGGTCATGTCTACATAGTTCTCGAACCCGTAGGGTCTGCACGCTAAAAGTTTCGATGACAGTTATACTATGAGTTTATGAGTTTTTATGTACCGAAGGTTGTTCGGAGTCCCTGATGTGATCACGGACATGACGAGGAGTCTTCAAATGATTGAGACATGAACATTGATATATTGGAAGCCTATATTTGGATATCGGAAGTGTTCCGGGTGAAATCGGGATTTTACCGGAGTACCGGAGGGGTTACCGGAGCCCCTCGGGGGTTTAATGGGCCATAGTGGGCCTTAGTGGATAAGAGGAGGGGCGGCCAGGGCAGGCCGCATGCCCCCTCCCCCTCTAGTCCGAATAGGACAAGGAGTAGGGGGGGCGCCCCCGTTTCCTTGCGCTCTCTCTCCTCCTTCCCCCTTCTCCTAGTCCAATAAGGAAAGGGAGGGAATCCTACTCCCGGTGGCAGTAGGACTCCTCCTGGCGCGAGCCTCCTGGTCGGACGCCTCTCCCCCTTGCTCCTTTATATACGGGGGCAGGGGGGCACCCCATAGACACAACAATTGATCATTGATCTTTTAGGCGTGTGCGGTGCCCCCCTCCACCATAGTCCACCTCGATAATACTGTAGCAGTGCTTAGGTGAAGCCCTGCGTCGGTAGAACATCATCATCGTCACCACGCCGTCGTGCTGACGAAACTCTCCCTCAACACTCGGCTGGATCAGAGTTCGAGGGACGTCATCGGGCTGAACGTGTGCTGAACTCGGAGGTGCCGTGCGTTCAGTACTTGATCGGTCGGATCGTGAAGACGTACGACTACATCAACCGCGTTGTGCTAACGCTTCCGCTTTCGGTCTATGAGGGTACATGGACAACAATCTCCCCTCTCATTGCTATGCATCACCATGATCTTGCGTGTGCGTAGGACATTTTTTGAAATTACTACGTTCCCCAACAGTGGCATCCGAGCCAGGTTTTTTATGCATAGATGTCATATGCACGAGTAGAACACAAGTGAGTTGTGGGCGATATAAGTCATACTGCTTACCAGCATGTCATACTTTGGTTCAGCGGTATTGTTGGATGAAGCGGCCCAGACCGACATTACGTGTACGCTTACGCGAGACTGGTCCTACCGACGTGCTTTGCACACAGGTGGCTGGCGGGTGTCAGTTTCTCCAACATTAGTTGAACCGAGTGTGGCTACGCCCGGTCCTTGCGAAGGTTAAAACAACATCAACTTGACAAACTATCGTTGTGGTTTTGATGCGTAGGTAAGAACGGTTCTTGCTCAAGCCCGTAGTAGCCACGTAAAACTTGCAACAACAAAGTAGAGGACGTCTAACTTGTTTTTGCAGGGCATGTTGTGATGTGATATGGTCAAAGCATGATGCTAAATTTTATTGTATGAGATGATCATGTTTTGTAACCGAGTTATCGGCAACTGGCAGGAGCCATATGGTTGTCGCTTTATTGTATGCAATGCAATCGCCCTGTAATGCTTTACTTTATCAGTAAGCGGTAGCGATAGTCGTAGAAGCATAAGATTGGCGAGACGACAACGATGCTACGATGGAGATCAAGGTGTCGCGCCGGTGACGATGGTGATCATGACGGTGCTTCGGAGATGGAGATCACAAGCAAAAGATGATGATGGCCATATCATATCACTTGTATTGATTGCATGTGATGTTTATCTTTTATGCATCTTATCTTGCTTTGATTGACGGTAGCATTATAAGATGATCTCTCACTAAATTTCAAGATAAAAGTGTTCTCCCTAAGTATGCACCGTTGCCAAAGTTCGTCGTGCCGAGACACCACGTGATGATCGGGTGTGATAAGCTCTACGTCCATATACGACGGGTGCAAGCCAGTTTTGCACACGTAGAATACTCATGTTAAACTTGATGAGCCTAGCATATAACAGATATGGCCTCGGAACACTGAGACCGAAAGGTCGAGTGTGAATCAGAAAGTAGATATGATCAACATAATGATGTTCACCATTGAAAGCTACTCCATTTCACGTGATGACCGGTTATGGTTTAGTTGATATGGATCACGTGATCACTTAGAGGATTAGAAGGATGTCTATCTAAGTGGGAGTTCTTAAGTAATATGATTAATTGAACTTAAATTTGTCATGAACTTAGTACCTGATAGTATCTTGCTTGTCTATGTTGATTGTAGATAGATGTCCCGTGCTGTTGTTCCGTTGAATTTTAGTGCGTTCCTTGAGAAAGAAAAGTTGAAAGATGATGGTAGCAATTACACGGACTGGGTCCGTAACTTGAGGATTATCCTCATTGCTGCACACAAGAATTACGTCCTGGAAGCACCGCTAGGTGCCAAACCTGCTGCAGGAGCCAGCAGATGTTATGAACGTCTGGCAGAGCAAAGCTGATGACTACTCGATAGTTCAGTGTGCCATGCTTTACGGATTAGAACCGGGACATCAACGACATTTTAAACGTCATGGAGCATATGAGATGTTCCAGGAGTTGAAGTTAAGATTTCAAGCAAATGCCCGGATTGAGAGGTATGAGGTTTCCAATAAGTTCTACAGCTGTAAGATGGAGGAGAATAGTTCTGTCTGTGAACATATACTCAAAATGTCTGGGTATAACAATCACTTGATTCAACTGGGAGTTAACCTTCCGGATGATAGCGTCATTGACAGGATTCTTCAATCACTGCCACCAAGCTACAAGAGCTTCGTGATAAACTATAACATGCATGGTATGGATAAGACAATTCCCGAGCTCTTCGCAATGCTAAAGGTTGCGGAGGTAGAAATCAAGAAAGAGCATCAAGTGTTGATGGTCAATAAGACCACCAGTTTCAAGAAAAAGGGCAAAGGGAAGAAGAAGGGGAACTTCAAGAAGAAAATCAAGCAAGTTGCTGCTCAAGAGAAGAAACCCAAGTCTGGACCTAAGCCTGAGACTGAATGCTTCTACTGCAAGCAGACTGGTCACTAGAAGCGGAACTGCCCCAAGTATTTGGCCGATAAGAAGGATGGCAAGGTGAACAAAGGTATATGTGATATACATGTTATTGATGTGTACCTTACCAGAGCTCGCAGTAGCACCTGGGTGTTTGATACTGGTTCTGTTGCTAATATTTGCAACTCAAAACAGGGACTATGGATTAAGCGAACACTGGACAAGGACGAGGTGACGATGCGCATGGGAAACGGTTCCAAAGTCGATGTGATCGCCGTCGGCACGCTACCTCTACATCTACCTTCGGGATTAGTATTAGACCTAAATAGTTGTTATTTGGTGCCAACGTTGAGTATGAACATTATATCTGGATTTTGTTTGATGCGAGACGGCTATTCATTTAAATCAGAGAATAATGGTTGTTCTATTTATATGAGTAATATCTTTTATGGTCATGCACCCTTGAAGAGTGGTCTATTTTTGATGAATCTCGATAGTAGTGATACACATATTCATAATGTTGATGCCAAAAGATGCAGAGTTGATAATGATAGTGCAACATATTTGTGGCACTGTTGTTTGGGTCATATTGGTGTAAAGCGCGTGAAGAAACTCCATACTGATGGACTTTTGGAATCACTTGATTATGAATCACTTGGTACGTGCGAACCATGCCTCATGGGCAAGATGACTAAAACGCCGTTCTCCGGAACTGTGGAGCGAGCAACTGATTTATTGGAGATCATACATGCTGGTGTATGTGGACCAATGAATATTGAGGCTCGCGGCAGGTATCGTTATTTTCTCACCTTCACAGATGATTTAAGCAGATATGGGTATATCTACTTAATGAAACATAAGTGTGAAACATTTGAAAAGTTCAAAGAATTTCAGAGTGAAGTTGAAAATCATCGTAACAAGAAAATAAAGTTTCTACGATCTGATCATGGAGGAGAATATTTGAGTTTCGAGTTTGGTCTACATTTGAAACAATGCAGAATAGTTTCACAACTCACGCCACCCGGAACACCACAGCGTACTGGTGTGTCCGAACATCGTAATCGTACTTTACTAGATATGGTGCGATCTATGATGTGTCTTACTGATTTACCGCTATCGTTTTGGGGTTATGCTTTAGAGACAGCCGCATTCACGTTAAATAGGACACCATCAACATCCGTTGAGACGATGCCTTATGAACTGTAGTTTGGCAAGAAACCAAAGTTGTCGTTTCTTAAAGTTTGGGGCTGCGATGCTTATATGAAAAAGCTTCAACCTGATAAGTTCGAACCCAAATTGGAGAAATGTGTCTTCATAGGACACCCAAAGGAGACTGTTGGGTACACCTTCTATCACATAACCGAAGGCAAAACATTCGTTGCTAAGAATGGATCCTTTCTAGAGAAAGAGTTTCTCTCGAAAGAAGTGAGTGGGAGGAAAGTAGAACTTGATGAGGTAACCGTACCTGCTCCCTTATTGGAAAGTAGTTCATCACAGAAACCAGTTCCTGTGACGTCTATACCAATTAGTGAGGAAGTTAATGATGATGATCATGGAACTTCAGATCAAGTTGTTACCAAACCTCGTAGGTCAACCAGAGTAAGATCCGCACCAGAGTGGTACGGTAATCCTGTTCTGGAGGTTATGTTACTAGACCATGACAAACCTACGAACTATGAAGAAGCGACCGTGAGCCCCGATTCCGCGAAATGGCTTGAAGCCATGAAATCTGAGATGGGATCCATGTATGAGAACAAAGTATGGACTTTGGTTGACTTGCCCGATGATCGGCAAGCCATTGAGATTAAATGGATCTTCAAGAAGAAGACTGACGCGGACGGTAATGTTACTGCCTATAAAGCTCGACTTGTTGCGAAAGGTTTTCGACAAGTTCAAGGGGTTGACTACGATGAGACTCTCTCACCCGTAGCAATGCTTAAGTCTGTCCGAATCATGTTAGCAATTGCCGCATTTTATGATTATGAAATTTGGCAAATGGATGTCAAAACTGCATTCCTGAATGGATTTCTGGAAGAAGAGTTATATATGATGCAACCGGAAGGTTTTGTCGATCCAAAAGGAGCTAACAAAGTGTGCAAGCTCCAGCGATCCATTTATGGACTGATGCAAGCCTCTCGGAGTTGGAATAAACGTTTTGATAGTGTGATCAAAGCATTTGGTTTTATATAGACTTTTGGAGAAGCTTATATTTACAAGAAAGTGAGTGGGAGCTCTGTAGCATTTCTGATATTATATGTGGATGACATATTGTTGATTGGAAATGATATAGAATTTCTGGATAGCATAAAGGGCTACTTGAATAAGAGTTTTTCAATGAAGGACCTCGGTGAAGCTGCTTATATATTAGGCATCAAGATCTATAGAGATAGATCAAGACACTTAATTGGACTTTCACAAAGCACATACCTTGACAAAGTTTTGAAGAAGTTCAAAATGGATCAAGCAAAGAAAGAGTTCTTGCCTGTGTTACAAGGTGTAAAGTTGAGTAATACTTAATGCCCGACCACTACAGAAGATAGAGAGAAGATGAAAGATGTTCCCTATGCTTCAGCCATAGGCTCTATCATGTATGCAATGCTGTGTACCAGACCTGATGTGTGCCTTGCTATAAGTTTGGCAGGGAGGTACCAAAGTAATCCAGGAGTGGATCACTGGACAACGGTCAAGAACATCCTGAAATACCTGAAAAGGACTAAGGATATGTTTCTCGTTTATGGAGGTGACAAAGAGCTAGTCATAAATGGTTACGTCGATGCAAGCTTTGACACTGATCCGGACGATTCTAAATCGCAAACCGGATACGTGTTTACATTGAACGGTGGAGCTGTCAGTTGGTGCAGTTCTAAACAAAGCGTTGTGGCGGGATCTACGTGTGAAGCGAAGTACATAGCTGCTTCGGAAGCAGCAAATGAAGGAGTTCATATCCGATCTAGGTGTCATACCTAGTGCATCGGGTCCAATGAAAATCTTTTGTGACAATACTGGTGCAATTGCCTTGGTGAAGGAATCCAGATTTCACAAGAGAACCAAGCAAATCAAGAGACACTTTAATTCCATCCGGGATTTAGTCCAGGTGGGAGACATAGAAATTTGCAAGATACATACGGATCTGAATGTTGCAGACCAGTTGACTAAGCCTCTTCCATGAGCAAAACATGATCAGCACCAAGGCTCCATGGGTGTTAGAATCATTACTGTGTAATCTAGATTATTGACTCTAGTGCAAGTGGGAGACTGAAGGAAATATGCCCTAGAGGCAATAATAAAGTTATTATTTATTTCCTTATATCATAATAAATGTTTATTATTCATGCTAGAATTTTATTAACTGGAAACATAATACTTGTGTGAATACATAGACAAACAGAGTGTCACTAGTATGCCTCTACTTGACTAGCTCGTTGATCAGAGATGGTTATGTTTCCTAGCCATAGACATGAGTTGTCATTTGATTAATGGGATCACATCATTAGAGAATGATGTGATTGACTTGACCCATTCCGTTAGCTTAGCACTAGATCGTTTAGTATATTGCTATTGCTTTCTTCATGACTTATACATGTTCCTATGACTATGAGATTATGCAACTTTCGTTTACCAGAGGAACACTTTGTGTGCTACCAAACGTCACAACGTAACTAGGTGATTATAAAGGTGCTCTACAGGTGTCTCCAAAGGTACTTGTTGGGTTGGCGTATTTCGAGATTAGGATTTGTCACTCCGATTGTCGGAGAGGTATCTCAAGGCCCACTCGGTAATGCACATCACTTAAGCCTTGCAAGAATTGCAACTAATGAGTTAGTTGCGGGATGATGTATTATGGAACGAGTAAATAGACTTGCCGGTAACGAGATTGAACTAGGTATTGAGATACCGACGATCGAATCTTGGGCAAGTAACATACTGATGACAAAGGGAACAACATATGTTGTTATGCGGTTTGACCGATAAAGATCTTCGTAGAATAAGTGGGAGCCAATATGAGCATCCAGGTTCCGCTATTGGTTATTGACCGGAGACGTGTCTCGATCATGTCTACATAGTTCTCGAACCCATAGGGTCCGCACGCTTAAAGTTTCGATGATGGTTATATTATGAGTTTATGAGTTTTGATGTACCGAAGGTTGTTCGGAGTCTCGGATGTGATCCACGGACATGACGAGGAGTCTCAAAATGGTCGAGACATGAAGATTGATATATTGGAAGCCTACATTTGGATATCGGAAGTGTTCCGGGTGAAATCGGGATTTTACCAGAGTATAGGAGGGGTTACCGGAACCCCCCGAGGGTTTAATGGGCCATAGTGGGCCTTAGTGGAGAAGAGGAGGGGCGGCCAGGGCAGGCCGCGCGCCCCTCCCCCTCTAGTCCGAATAGGACAAGGAGGGGGGCGGCGCCCCCCTTTCCTTCCCCTCTCTCTCCTCCTTCCCCCTTCTCCTAGTCCAACAAGGAAAGGGAGGGAGTCCTACTCCCGGTGGGAGTAGGACTCCTCCTAGCACGCCCCTGCTGGCCAGCCTCCTCTCCCCCTTGCTCCTTTATATACAGGGGCAGGGGGCACCCCATAGACACAACAATTGATCATTGATCTTTTAGCTGTGTGCGGTGGCCCGCTCCACCATAGTCCACCTCGATAATACTGTAGCGGTGCTTAGGCGAAGCCCTGCGTCGGTAGAACATCATCATCGTCACCACACCGTCGTGCTGACGAAACTCTCCCTCAACACTCGGCTGGATCAAAGTTCGAGGGATGTCATCGGGCTGAACGTGTGCTGAACTCGGAGGTGCCGTGCGTTCGGTACTTGAGCGGTCGGATCATGAAGACGTACGACTACATCAGCCGTGTTGTGCTAACGCTTCCACTTTCGGTCTACGAGGGTACGTGGACAACACTCTCCCCTCTCGTTGCTATGCATCACCATGATCTTGCGTGTGCGTAGGATTTTTTTTTTGAAATTACTACGTTCCCCAACATCGCAAAGACGCTCGACTACATCAACCGCGTTACTAAACGCTTCCGCTTTCGGTCTACGAGGGTAAGTGGACACACTCTCCCCGATCGTTGCTATGCTTCTTCTAGATAGATCTTGCGTGATCGTAGGAAAATTTTGAAATACTATATTCCCCAACAAAAGGTACGTGCCAAATGTCTTCTGTAAAGAAATGATATGGAAATTAGTTTTTGTGTCATCTCATTTTGTTTGTTATGGATTGAGGGAGTCCTGGATTAGGGTGTATCCGAACAGTCGGACTATATCCTTTGGCCGGACTGTTGGACTATGAAGATACAAGATTGAAGACTTCGTCCCGTGTCCGGATGGGACTCTCCTTGGTGTGGAAGGCAAGCTTGGCAATACGGATATGTAGATCTCCTTCCTTGTAACCGACTCTGTGTAACCCTAGCCCCCTCCGGTGTCTATATAAACCAGAGGGTTTAGTCCGTAGGACCAAGAACAACAATCATACCATAGGCTAGCTTCTAGGGTTTAGCCTCTTCGATCTCGCGGTAGATCAGCTCTTGTAATACTCATGTCATCAAGATCAATCAAGCAGGAGTAGGGTTTTACCTCCATCGAGAGGGCCCGAACCTGGGTAAAAACACCGTGTCCCCCGTCTCCTGTTACCATCCGCCTAGACGCACAGTTCGGGACCCCCTACCCGAGATCCGCCAGTTTTGACACCGACATTGGTGCTTTCATTGAGAGTTCCTCTGTGTCGTCATCGTTAGGTTTGATGGCTCCTTCGATCATCGATAGCGATGCAGTCCAGGGTGAGACTTTTCTCTCCGGACAGATCTTTGTATTCGGCGGCTTCGCACTACGGGCCAACTCACTTGGCCATCTCGAGCAGATCGAGAGTTACGCCCCTGGCCACCAGGTAAGGTTTGGAAGCTTGAACTACACGGCCGACATCCGTGGAGACTTGATCTTCGACGGATTCGAGCCCCTGCCGAGTGCGCCGCACGGTCATGATGAGCATGATTTAGCTCTACCATCGGACATTGTTCAGGAGACCGCACCAGCAACCGCTCCGACCCTCAATTCGGAGCCAATTGTGCCATCCATGGACGGGTGGATAGACCCCACCACGGAGGCCGCATTCTCAGCAGCGATCGAGCAGAGTATCGACCTTACCCTTTACGAGAGCCGTGAAAGCCAAACTGTCGGATTCTTCCCCGGCCGCGGACTCCGAACCGCCTGCGCCCGTGCCTGTCGAATCCGACTGGGCGCCGATCATGGAGTTCACCTCCGCGGATATCTTTCAGCACTCGCCCTTTGGCGACATACTGAACTCATTAAGGTCTCTCTCCTTGTCAAGAGAGTCCTGGCCGAACTATGTCCGGCAGGATTGGGATGCGGATGACGAAGAAATTCGCCGCCCACCCACCACCCACTTAGTAGCCACTGTCGATGATTTGACCGAAATGCTTGACAGAGAGGCATTTCAGCCAAAAGGCTCAGCCCGCACCCTGACGCCACTCAAATAAAAATGTCAAGGCACGGGGAAATATGCTAGACCTGCGAGACGTATTGGAGGACAAAGCAAAACACGCAAGATCGATCTACGGATCACGAGGGCATGCCACTACGGGAGACGATAACCGTCACGCCGGATACAGTAAAAGTAAATCCGGCCTGGCCGAACACAGCAGACACGACTCATTTGAGCTGCATCGCGATATAGCCTAGTACAGAGGCGCCACACACCCCCTATGCTTCACAGACGAAGTAATGGATCACCAAATTCCAGAGGGTTTCAAACCCGTAAATATCAAATCATACGACGGTACAACAGATCCTATGGTATGGATCGAGGACTTCCTCCTGCACATCCACATGGCCCACGGTGACGATCTACACGCCATCAAATACCTCCCACTCAAACTCAAAGGACCAGCTCGGCATTGGCTCAACAGCCTGCCAGCAGAATCCATTGGCTGTTGGGAAGATCTGGAAGCCGCATTCCTCGACTACTTCCAGGGCACTTATGTGCGACCACCAGATGCCGATGATTTGAGCCACATAATTCAGCAGTCAGAGGAATCGGCCAGGCAATTCTGGACACGGTTCTTGACAAAGAAAAATCAAATCGTCGACTGTCCGGATGCAGAGGCCCTAGCAGCTTTTAAGCACAACATCCGCGACGAGTGGCTCGCCCGACACCTTGGCCAGGAAAAGCCGAAATCTATGGCAGCCCTCACGACACTCATGACCCGCTTTTGCGCGGGAGAGGACAGTTGGCTCGCTCGCAGCAATAACATATCAAAGAACCCTGGTACTTCGGATACCAAGGATAGCAATGGCAGGTCACGTCGCAACAAACACAAGCGCCGCATCAACAACAACAATACCGAGGATACGACAGTCAATGCTGGATTCAGGGGCTCTAAACCCGGTCAGCGGAAAAAGCCATTCAAAAGAAGCACTCCGGGCCCGTCTAGTTTGGGCCGTATACTCGATCGCTTGTGTCAAATACACGGCACCCCCGACAAGCCAGCCAACCACACCAACAGAGAATGTTGGGTGTTCAAGCAGGCCAGCAAGTTAAATGCCGAATATAAGGATAAGGGGCTACATAGCGATGACGAGGAGGAGCCCCGTCCGCCGAACTCCGGAGGACAGAAGAGGTTCCCCCCACAAGTGCGGACGGTGAACATGATATATGCAACCCACATCCCCAAGAGGGAGCGGAAGCATGCGCTAAGGGACGTATATGCGTTGGCGCCAGTTGTTGGGGAACGTAGTAATTTCAAAAAATTTCCTACGCACACGCAAGATCATGGTGATGCATAACAACGAGAGGGGAGAGTGTTGTCTACGTACCCTCGTAGACCGAAAGCGGAAGCGTTATATCAACGCGGTTGATGTAGTCGTACGTCTTCACAATCCGACCGATCCAAGCACCGTTACTCCGGCACCTCCGAGTTCTTGGCACACGTTCAGCTCGATGACGTTCCTCGGGCTCCGATCCAGCAAAGCTTCGGGGAAGAGTTCCGTCAGCACGACGGCGTGGTGACGATCTTGACGTTCTACTGTCGCAGGGCTTCGCCTAAGCACCGCTACAATATGACCGAGGTGGAATATGGTGGAGGGGGGCACCGCACACGGCTAGGGAACGATCTCAAGGATCAACTTGTGTGTCTTGGGGTGCCCCCCTGCCCCCGTATATAAAGGAGCAAGGGGGGAGGGCCGGCCGGCCCTAGGGGCGCGCCAAGGGAGGGGGAGTCCTCGTCCTAGTGGGAGTAGGACTCCCCTTTCCTAGTCCAACTAGGAGGGGGAAGGGGGGAAGGAAGGAGAGGGAGAGGGAGAGGGAAAGGGGGGCCGCGCCCCCCCTCCTTGTCCAATTCGGACTCCTCATGGGGGGGGCGCGCGCCACCTCCTGGCGCGGCCCTCTCTCTCCCCTCGCGGCCCAATAAGGCCCATACTTCCCCCGGGGGGTTCCGGTAACCCCTTCGGCACTCCGGTAATATCCGAAACCTCTCGGAACCATTCCGATGTCCGAACATAGCCATCCAATATATCAATCTTTATGTCTCGACCATTCCGAGACTCCTCGTCATGTCCGTGATCACATCCGGGACTCCGAACTCCTTCGGTACATCAAAATGCATAAACTCATAATAACTGTCATCGTAACCTTAAGCGTGCGGACCCTATGGTTCGAGAACAATGTAGACATGACCGAGACACGTCTCCGGTCAATAACCAATAGCGGGACCTGGATGCCCATATTGGCTCCTACATATTCTACGAAGATCTTTATCGGTCAGACCGCATAACAACATACGTTGTTCCCTTTGTCCATCGGTATGTTTCTTGCCCGAGATTCGATCGTCGGTATCCAATACCAAGTTCAATCTCGTTACCGGCAAGTCTCTTTACTCGTTCTGTAATACATCATCCCGCAACTAACTCATTAGTTGCAATGCTTGCAAGGCTTAAGTGATGTGCATTACCGAGAGGGCCCAGATATACCTCTCCCACAATTGGAGTGACAAATCCTAATCTCGAAATACGCCAACCCAACATCTACCTTTGGTGACACCTGTAGTACTCCTTTATAATCACCCAGTTACATTGTGACGTTTGGTAGCACCCAAAGTGTTCCTCCGGCAAACGGGAGTTGCATAATCTCATAGTCAAAGGAACATGTATAAGTCATGGATAAAAGCAACAGCAACATACTAAACGATCGGGTGCTATGCTAATGGAATGGGTCATGTCAATCAGATCATTCAACTAATGATGTGACCTTGTTAATCAAATGACAACTCCTTTTGTCTATGGTTAGGAAACTTAACCATCTTTGATTAACAAGCTAGTCAAGTAGAGGCATACTAGTGACACTATGTTTGTCTATGTATCCACACATGTATTATGTTTCCGTTTAATACAATTCTAGCATGAATAATAAACATTTATCATGATATGTAAGGAAATAAATAATAACTTTATTATTGCCTCTAGGGCATATTTCCTTCAGTCTCCCACTTGCACTAGAGTCAATAATCTAGATTATACAGTAATGATTCTAACACCCATGGAGTTTTGGTGCTGATCATGTTTTGCCCGTGGAAGAGGCTTAGTCAACGGGTCTGCCACATTCAGATCCGTATGTATCTTGCAAATCTCTATGTCTCCCACCTGGACCAAGTCCCGGATGGAATTGAAGCGTCTCTTGATGTGCTTTGTTCTCTTGTGAAATCTGGATTCCTTCGCCAAGGCAATTGCTCCAGTATTGTCACAAAAGATTTTCATTGGACCCGATGCACTAGGCATGACACCTAGATCGGATATGAACTCCTTGATCCAGACTCCTTCATTTGCTGCTTCCGAAGCAGCTATGTACTCCGCTTCACATGTAGATCCCGCCACGACGCTTTGTTTAGAACTGCACCAACTGACAGCTCCACCGTTTAATGTAAATACGTATCCGGTTTGCGATTTCGAATCGTCCGGATCAGTGTCAAAGCTTGCATCAACGTAACCTTTTACGATGAGCTCTTTGTCACCTCCATACACGAGAAACATTTCCTTAGTCCTTTTCAGGTATTTCAGGATATTCTTGACCGCTGTCCAGTGATCCACTCCTGGATTACTTTGGTACCTCCCTGCTAAACTTATAGCAAGGCACACATCAGGTCTGGTACACAGCATTGCATACATGATAGAGCCTATGGCTGAAGCATAGGGAACATCTTTCATCTTCTCTCTATCTTCTGCAGTGGTCGGGCATTGAGTCTGACTCAACTTCACACCTTGCAATACAGGCAAGAACCCTTTCTTCGCTTGATCCATTTTGAACTTCTTCAAAATCTTGTCAAGGTATGTGCTTTGTGAAAGTCCAATTAAGCGTCTTGATCTATCTCTATAGATCTTAATGCCCAATATGTAAGCAGCTTCACCGAGGTCTTTCATTGAAAAACTCTTATTCAAATATCCCTTTATGCTATCCAGAAATTCTATATCACTTCCAATCAGTAATATGTCATCTACATATAATATCAGAAATGCTACAGAGCTCCCACTCACTTTCTTGTAAATACAGGCTTCTCCAAAAGTCTGTACAAACCCAAATGCTTTGATCACACTATCAAAATGTTTATTCCAACTCCGAGATGCTTGCACCAGTCCATAAATGGATCGCTGGAGCTTGCATACTTTGTTAGCTCCCTTTGGATCGATAAAACCTTCTGGTTGCATCATATACAACTCTTCTTCCAGAAACCCATTCAGGAATGCAGTCTTTACATCCATTTGCCAAATTTCATAATCATAAAATGCGGCAATTGCTAACATGATTCGGACAGACTTAAGCATCACTACGGGTGAGAAGGTCTCATCGTAGTCAATCCCTTGAACTTGTCAAAAACCCTTTGCGACAAGTCGAGCTTTGTAGACAGTAACATTACCGTCGGCGTCAGTCTTCTTCTTAAAGATCCACTTGTTCTCTATTGCTTGCCGACCCTCGGGCAAGTCAACCAAAGTCCACACTTTGTTTTCATGCATGGATCCCATCTCAGATTTCATGGCTTCTAGCCATTTTGCGGAATCTGGGCTCACCATCGCTTCTTCATAGTTCGTAGGTTCGTCATGATCTAGTAGCATGATTTCCAGAATAGGACTGCCGTACCACTCTGGTGCGGATCTCACTCTGGTTGATCTACGAGGTTCAGCAGTTACTTGATCTGAAGTTTCATGATCATCATCACTAACTTCTTCTCTGATTGGTGTAGATGTCACAGAAACCGGTTCCTGTGATGTACTACTTTCCAATAAGGGAGCAGGTACAGTTACCTCATCAAGTTCTACTTTCCTCCCACTCACTTCTTTCGAGAGAAACTCCTTCTCTAGAAAGGATCCATTTTTAGCAACAAATGTCTTGCCTTCGGATCTGTGATAGAAGGTGTACCCAACTGTTTCCTTTGGGTATCCTATGAAGACACATTTCTCCGATTTGGGTTCGAGCTTATCAGGTTGAAGCTTTTTCACATAAGCATCGCAGCCCCAAACTTTAAGAAACGACAACTTTGGTTTCTTGCCAAACCATAGCTCATAAGGCGTCATCTCAATGGATTTTGACGGTGTCCTATTTAACATGAATGCGGCCGTCTCTAGAGCATAACCCTAAAACGATAGCGGTAAATCTGTAATAGACATCATAGATCGCACCATATCTAGTAAAGTGCGATTACAACGTTCGGACACACCATTGCGCTATGGTGTTCCGGGTGGCGTGAGTTGCGAAACTATTCCGCATTGTTTCAAATGTAGACCAAACTCGTAACTCAAATATTCTCCTCCACGATCAGATCATAGAAACTTTATTTTCTTGTTACGATGATTTTCAACTTCACTCTGAAATTCTTTGAACTTTTCAAATGTTTCAGACTTGTGTTTCATTAAGTAGATATACCCATATCTGCTTAAATCATCTGTGAAGGTGAGAAAATAACGATATCCGCCACGAGCTTCAATATTCATCGGACCACATACATCTGTATGTATGATTTCCAATAACTCTGTTGCTCTCTCCATAATACCGGAGAACGGTGTTTTAGTCATCTTGCCCATGAGGCACGGTTCGCAAGTACCAAGTGATTCATAATCAAGTGTTTCCAAAAGTCCATCAGTATGGAGTTTCTTCATGCGCTTTACACCGATATGACCTAAACGGCAGTGCCACAAATAAGTTGCACTATCATTATTAACTCTGCATCTTTTGGCTTCAACATTATGAATATGTGTATCACTACTATCGAGATTCATCAAAAATAGACCACTCTTCAAGGGTGCATGACCATAAAAGATATTATTCATATAAATAGAACAACCATTATTCTCTGATTTAAATGAATAACCGTCTCGCATCAAACAAGATCCAGATATAATGTTCATGCTCAACGCTGGCACCAAAATAACAATTATTTAGGTCTAATACTAATCCCGAAGGTAGATGTAGAGGTAGCGTGCCGACCGCGATCACATCGACTTTGGAACCATTTCCCACGCGCATCGTTACCTCATCCTTTGCCAGTGTTCGCTTAATCCGTAGTCCCTGTTTCGAGTTGCAAATATTAGCAACAGAACCAGTATCAAATACCCAGGTGCTACTGCGAGCTCTAGTAAGGTACACATCAATAACATGTATATCACATATACCTTTGTTCACCTTGCCATCCTTCTTGTCCGCCAGATACTTGGGGTAGTTCCGCTTCCAGTGACCAGTCTGCTTGCAGTAGAAGCACTCAGTTTCAGGCTTAGGTCCAGACTTGGGTTTCTTCGCTTGAGCAGCAACTTGTTTGCTGTTCTTCTTGAAGTTCCCCTTCTTCTTCCCTTTGCCCTTCTTCTTGAAACTGGTGGTCTTATTGACCATCAACACTTGATGCTCCTTCTTGATTTCTACCTCCGCAGCCTTTAGCATTGCGAAGAGTTCGGGCATAGTCTTATCTATCCCTTGCATATTATAGTTCATCACGAAGCCTTTGTAGCTTGGTGGCAGTGATTGAAGAATTCTGTGAATGACACAATCATCCGAAAGATTAACTCCCAGTTGACTCAAGTGATTGTAATACCCAGACATTCTGAGTATGTGCTCACTGACAGACCCATTCTCTTCCATCTTGCAGCTATAGAACTTATTGGAGACCTCATATCTCTCAATCCGGGCATTCTGTTTGAATATCAACTTCAACTCCTGGAACATCTCATATGCTCCATGGTTCTCAAACCGTCGTTGAAGTCCCGGTTCTAAGCCGTAAAGCATGGCACACTGAACTATCGAGTAGTCATCAGCTTTGCTCTGCCAGACGTTCATAACATCTGGTGTTGCTCCAGCAGCAGGCCTGGCACCTAGCGGTGCATCCAGGATGTAATTCTTCTGTGCAGCAATGAGGATAATCCTCAAGTTACGGACCCAGTCCGTGTAATTGCTACCATCATCTTTCAACTTTGCTTTCTCAAGGAACGCATTAAAATTCAACGGAACAACAGCACGAGCCATCTATCTACAATTAACATAAACAAGCAAGATACTATCAGGGACTAAGTTCATAATAAATTCAAGTTCAATTAATCATATTACTTAAGAACTCCCACTTAGATAGACATCCCTCTAATCTTCTAAGTGATCACGTGATCCAAATCAAACTAAACCATAACCGATCATCACGTGAAATGGATTAGTTCTCAATGGTGAACATCATCATGTTGATCATATCTACTATATGATTCACGTTCGACCTTTCGGTCTCCGTGTTCCGAGGCCATATCTGCATATGCTAGGCTCGTCAAGTATAACCCGAGTATTCCGCGTGTGCAAAACTGGCTTGCACCCGTTGTAGATGGACGTAGAGCTTATCACACCCGATCATCACGTGGTGTCTGGGCACGACGAACTTTGGCAATGGTGCATACTCGGGGAGAACACTTCTTGATAATTTAGCGAGAGATCATCTTATAATGCTACCGTCAAACAAAGCAAGATAAGATGCATAAAAGATAAACATCACATGCAAATCAATATAAGTGATATGATATGGTCATCATCATCTTGTGCTTCGTGATCTCCATCTCTGCAGCACCATCATGATCACCATCGTCACCGGCGCGACACCTTGATCTCCATCGTAGCATCGTTGTCGTCTCGCCAATCTTATGCTTCTACGACTATCGCTACCGCTTAGTGATAAAGTAAAGCATTACAGGGCGATTGCATTGCATACAATAAAGCGACAACCATACGGCTCCTGCCGGTTGCCGATAACTCGGTTACAAAACATGATCATCTCATACAATAAAATATAGCATCATGTCTTGACCATATCACATCACAACATGCCCTGCAAAAACAAGTTAGACGTCCTCTACTTTGTTTGTTGCAAGTTTTACGTGGCTGCTACGGGCTTAAGCAAGAACTCATCTTACCTACGCATCAAAACCACAACGATAGTTTGTCAAATAGACTCCGTTTTAACCTTCTCAAGGACCGGGCGTAGCCACACTTGGTTCAACTAAAGTTGGTGAGACAGTCTCCCGCAAGCCATCTGTGTGCAAAGCACGTCGAGGAAACCGGTCTCGCGTAAGCGTACGCGTAAGGTTGGTCCGGGTCGTCTCATCCAACAATACCGCTGAACCAAAGTATGACATGCTGGTAGGCAGTATGACTTGTATCGTCCACAACTCACTTGTGTTCTACTCGTGCAAATAACATCAAACCATAAAAACCTAGGCTCGGATGCCACTGTTGGAGAACGTAGTAATTTCAAAAAAATTCCTACGCACACGCAAGATCATGGTGATGCATAGCAACGAGAGGGGAGAGTGTTGTCTACGTACCCTCGTAGACTGAAAGCGGAAGCGTTATATCAACGCGGTTGATGTAGTCGTACGTCTTCACAATCCGACCGATCCAAGCACCGTTACTCCGGCACCTCCGAGTTCTTGGCACACGTTCAGCTCGATGACGTTCCTCGGGCTCCGATCCAGCAAAGCTTCGGGGAAGAGTTCCGTCCGCACGACGGCGTGGTGACGATCTTGACGTTCTACTGTCGCAGGGCTTCGCCTAAGCACCGCTACAATATGACCGAGGTGGAATATGGTGGAGGGCGGCACCGCACACGGCTAGGGAACGATCTCAAGGATCAACTTGTGTGTCTTGGGGTGCCCCCCTGCCCCCGTATATAAAGGAGCAAGGGGGGAGGGCCGGCCGGCCCTAGGGGTGCGCCAAGGGAGGGGGAGTCCTCGTCCTAGTGGGAGTAGGACTCCCCTTTCCTAGTCCAACTAGGAGGGGGAAGGGGGGAAGGAAGGAGAGGGAGAGGGAGAGGGAAAGGGGGGCCGCGCCCCCCCTCCTTGTCCAATTCGGACTCCTCATGGGGGGGCGCGCGCCACCTCCTGGCGTGGCCCTCTCTCTCCCCTCGCGGCCCAATAAGGCCCATACTTCCCCCGGGGGGTTCCGGTAACCCCTTCGGCACTCCGGTAATATCCGAAACCTCTCGGAACCATTCCGATGTCTGAACATAGCCGTCCAATATATCAATCTTTATGTCTCGACCATTCCGAGACTCCTCGTCATGTCCGTGATCACATCCGGGACTCCGAACTCCTTCGGTACATCAAAATGCATAAACTCATAATAACTGTCATCGTAACCTTAAGCGTGCGGACCCTACGGTTCGAGAACAATGTAGACATGACCGAGACACGTCTCCGGTCAATAACCAATAGCGGGACCTGGATGCCCATATTGGCTCCTACATATTCTACGAAGATCTTTATCGGTCAGACCGCATAACAACATACGTTGTTCCCTTTGTCCATCGGTATGTTACTTGCCCGAGATTCGATCGTCGGTATCCAATACCTAGTTCAATCTCGTTACCGGCAAGTCTCTTTACTCGTTCCGTAATACATCATCCCGCAACTAACTCATTAGTTGCAATGCTTGCAAGGCTTAAGTGTTGTGCATTACCGAGAGGGCCCAGAGATACCTCTCCCACAATTGGAGTGACAAATCCTAATCTCGAAATACGCCAACCCAACATCTACCTTTGGTGACACCTGTAGTACTCCTTTATAATCACCCAGTTACGTTGTGACGTTTGGTAGCACCCAAAGTGTTCCTCCGGCAAACGGGAGTTGCATAATCTCATAGTCAAAGGAACATGTATAAGTCATGGATAAAAGCAACAGCAACATACTAAACGATCGGGTGCTATGCTAATGGAATGGGTCATGTCAATCAGATCATTCAACTAATGATGTGACCTTGTTAATCAAATGACAACTCCTTTTGTCTATGGTTAGGAAACTTAACCATCTTTGATTAACAAGCTAGTCAAGTAGAGGCATACTAGTGACACTCTGTTTGTCTATGTATCCACACATGTATTATGTTTCCGTTTAATACAATTCTAGCATGAATAATAAACATTTATCATGATATGTAAGGAAATAAATAATAACTTTATTATTGCCTCTAGGGCATATTTCCTTCACCAGTCGCCCCAAAGTTCTACCCATGGTCCTCCTATCCGGTCACCTTCGATCGCAGGGACCATCCCACTAGTATACGTCATGGCGGATTTGCCGCACTAGTCCTAGACCCAATCATCGACGAATTTCACCTCACTCGAGTCCTTATGGATGGCGGCAACAGCATGAACCTGCTTTATCAGGACACAGTGCGCAAAATTGGTATAGACCCCTCAAGGATCAAACCCACAAAAACGACATTCAAAGGCGTCATACCAGGTGTAGAGGCCCATTGCATAGGCTCAATCACACTGGAAGTGGTCTTCGGATCCCCGGATAACTTCCGAAGTGAGGAGTTAATCTTCGATATAGTCCCGTTCCGTAGTGGCTATCACGCATTGCTCGGGCGAACCGCATTTGCGAGATTCAATGCGGTACCGCATTATGCATACCTCAAGGTCAAGATGCCAGGACCTCGGGGGGTCATCACAGTCAACGGAAACACAGAGCGCTCTCTCCGCACGGAGGAGCACACTACGGCCCTTGCAGCAGAAGCACAAAGCAGACTCTTAAGGCAATCCGCCAGTTCGGCGATTAAACACCCGGACACCGTCAAGCGCGCCCGGAGTAATCTGCAACAAGACCGCCTGGCACGTTCCGAGCTCGCATAGCAATGCGGCCCCCCACCCCAGTCCCAGCCAAACGGCGAAATCCGTGCCACGCGTACATAATTACGCATTGAAAATACCATGGGCATAGGTGGGGGGGGGGCACGACTACGGCACGCCCCAAAACACGGCTCAACCGCACTAGGGGCTTCCCGCTTTGTTATTTTTTCTCTCTTTCAGGACTCTACTCTCTGGAAACCCCGTCCGGTAGTACGATTGCCAAGCACACGATACAGCAACCAAGGAGGCAGAAAGCTACGTCGCACCATGGAACTCCCAGGTGGTCTCTGATAACGAGTGAAATACCTGCTTTAAATACCATTTCGCAGCTTGCCCTTGGAGGGACATGTCAAATAGTCCTACTTTTTGCTTATCGCACTACTTGTATCATTATGCTTCGAGGCACCTTTTTGAATAAACAATGCATAGCACTAGTCTATTATCGCATTCTCTATTCTTTATATATGTTCATTCATGACATTCAGCACCCGTACACTCTGGTACGGCCAATACGCCAGGGGCTTAAGCGTACCCCATAATACGGCGTGAGAAGTCCGAACACTTTCGACAGTGCGGCATCCCAAACTTATAGCATTATATGCATCAACTCCGAATCATGTCTTGGGTCAATAGTTGGGTTTGCCCGGCTCCCATGTTTTGGTACCTTACGTTCCGCTATATCGGCTAAGGTAGCACTGGGAGAACTACTGCGATTGTGCCCCGGTTCATCTGGGCAAGCACCTCAGTAGAGAAAGCTAAAACTGACTGTCATGATAAGGCGAGAGCTGGTCGCTGTTGGGGAGGTCTCGAGTCCCTAAAGACTAATGCCGCGTAGGGAGAAAAGTCGGCTTTGTCCGGCTTAGGCGTGTATAGCGCTCCGAATTCAGCCTTCCGAATACTAGGGGCTTCGTCAAAATTTAAAATTGTAGACTTCTATGGCTAAGTGAGAGTGATAAAGCATTATAGTCCGATTTCCTTGTTCGTTGCGCTGAGCACCTCCCTCGAAGGACCCAATAATGGGAAAAAGAGTGCTCAGATTTATCTAGAACACCCCAGCACTCGTGGCATGGGGGCAGAAGCCGACGACTGGCCATCTCTCAGATTTGATAAACAAGCACACAGAAGGTAATATTTTAAACTGAAACAAGCGTTGCATAGCGCACATGAACAAGTTTTTAAAATACAGGATCACACGAGCAAGTTCATTCAAAAATACATCCTTCGCACACTCGTCCGCCACAAGACGGGCACCCTTCAGGACACCCTCATAATACATTTCAGGGTGGCGATGCTCCTTGCCCTGCGGCAGCCCCTCCTTCACCAGCTTCTCGGCGTCCATCTTGGCCCAGTGCACCTTCGCAAAGGCAAAAGCCCGGCGTGCACCTTCGATGCAGACGGACCGCTTTATGACTTCCAGCCGTGGGCAGGCATCCACAAGCCGCCTCACCAGGCCGAAGTAGCAGTTGGGAAGGGAGTCGCCTGGCCACATCCGGACTATAAGGCCCCTCATGGCCTATTCTGCCACCTTGTGCAGCTCGACCAGTTGCTTCAGCTGGTCACTCACAGGCGTCGGGGCCACGAAGACACTATTCTAAATCCGAATAACTATTTTGATCCGAATAACTATTTTGATCCTTTTCTACTGATCCTGTAGCTCCTAAATCCGTCGTGCACTCATATCCGAAAAATCAGTAGAAAAGGATCAAAATATATATAGTAGCACTATTCTAATGAAAGGACCAGAATAGTTATTCGGATCACGGTCGGCTATAGCCCGAAGACACGTTCCCGAACTGCCGAAACCCACGAAGAACAAAAAAAAAAAGCCCCCTCCACGCCCCCTCGTCCACCACCTCGCCCAATCTCCCCAGTCCCAGCGAGGCAGCGATGCCCACCTCCCCCTGACCCCGCCTCCACCCGGCGTCGCCGCCCGCGCCTCCTTCTGGCGAGTCGCCGCCCCCGCCCCCTCCCACTCCCGCCCCGCCGGCAAGCCGGGCGCCGCCATGCCGGCGGCACCGTCGCAGCCCCACCCTTGCCGGCGACGCCACCGTAGCCCCGACCCCAACCGATGACGCGCCACACCACCTACCGGAGCACCTCGGGGTCGCCAGATCCGGCGAGGATCCTTCACCACCCTCCTCTCTCCGGCGACCACCAGCCCGCTTGCGGATGGGGTGCTATCCTGCAGATCGAGGAGGCGTCGAACTTCAGATGGAGGAGGCCACAACCTGCAGCTGGCGGCGCGTTGCCGGCATCCTCCGTCACGCTCGGCACCTCCTGAGCGTTGGAGTGAAGGTCGACTCCGATGCACTCTGCAGTTCAATTTCTACTGATCCTGTAGCTCCTAAATCCGTCGTGCACTCATATCCAAAGGTTCTTGCGTGTGTGTTTTGTCCTGCAGAGCATTTTCTTCAGGGCAATGGAGACCACCCTCACCCTGATCCGATCTGCAGCAGCGCCCCGAGTCCTCCCAAAGCAGCCCTGAGCCGTTCAAGTATGCATCCCCGGGCCGTTCAACGACGGAGCTACCGACCGTTCGTGAACACAACACCTCGGATCCTGCTGCCCACCATTAAGTTCAACTTCTGTTGAATCCTGTAAAGGGAGTCTTATTTGGGAGCAATCCATGAGGTAGTTGTCTCGATTTCAAATAACGGCCCATGGGTTGAGCTATGAAGCTGAACTTGTTGTTATGCCTCTGAACATCTACCTCATTCCTGTAGGTGTTGATCCTGGTTGGAGTTGATTGACGCGAAATGCCAAAAGATTTTGAAATTATCTCTCTGAGAACAACTGTATTGGACAACCAGTATGTTAACGTACATCAACAATAGATTGTTAATGGGGGAAGCTTTATTCTTGTGCCACATCTCATACGCTGAATTCGAAATTGAGATTAAGTGTAGTCATATCTTACCTTGAAGCATCATTACTACAGGATTTCACAACGAGAACAAGACCAGAAATAGTATATTTTACTGCTGAAGCTCTCCTATCCGGGGACCAAAACTTGGATGCATGAGTGTACAGCCTAGAAAAACGCCGAGCTGAGGTATGCAACTTATGTGATGAACTTCCATGCTCAGGCA
The DNA here is from genome assembly GCA_032464435.1 of Aegilops umbellulata. NCBI lineage: Eukaryota > Viridiplantae > Streptophyta > Magnoliopsida > Poales > Poaceae > Aegilops > Aegilops umbellulata. Next base: position 415,106,911 of record CP136059.1, on the reverse strand, counting down.
ATACAGAGTAAAGAGAAACCTCAAGTGCAGCAACTTCACGGAGTTCTTGCTCCATCTTCTCAAGTTTTGACTGTAGTTCCTCATTTCTCCGATGTAAAACTGCTTTGTCATCATCAACCATCTTTTCTTCAATTTCATCATCAGTACCAATACTCTGATCACAATGTGGAGCTTCGTCTAACACATCGATCTCTTTGGCCTCTTCATTGCGTATATCATCAATGGTTCTTGCTTCACTAACTATATCATCTGCCTCCTCGGACAGTTCTGATGGAGGGTGAGAAGGGATTTTTACAATATCTGGTCTTCTAAATTCAATTGCTCTAGCACCATTAACTGCTGCTTTCCTAGGTTTTGGTGATCTGTTCTGAGTGTTGTTTGGTGCTCTCTGTTGCACCTTGTTTTGAACTTGACGACTGGTGCTGCTTTTGGCCATGCGAAGGCTATTTTCTTTGGTCTCTTTTTTCAAGAGCTTCTTTGGAACCACTGAACCTCTTTTCGCTCTATTGTCTTCATTACCATGAGCCTTACCTTGCGAGGAAACAGAAACTCTAGATGGTTCATAATCTGATCTAACTCCCTTCTCATCTCTCACTTCGCCATTCTCTGTGGCACCCATTTCAGTATACTTCTAATTTGTTAATCTGATTCCTGGAGAAATCATAAGACACAAATAATTACATAACCACGTTCGCAAAACAAGCCTATCCACATTAGACTGAAAAATGTCCCAGAAGAAATACATCATTCAAATTCAGGCATAAAGGAATAAAAAACAAACACATCGGAAGAAGAACACTACAGAAAATGGTGGCTTATACTGGTTTGAAGTAGTAAGAATACACACCTCCAAGACGTGCTGTCTAATTCAAAAAGGTGAAGACGCAACTTTCTGAACCAAATCGTCATTCTCCTTTTCATATAGGATGTGATGTCGAAATCAAGGACGGTGCCAAAGGACTCCACTAATAAGAGACCTTAGGCGTCCCGTCCATCTTATATTTTTATTTGAAACTTCATCAATATATTTGTTGCTTACTTATACTACAGAGCTGCCGACCGTTCGAGCTGCCGACCGTTCGTGAACACAACACCCCGGATACTGCTGCCCACCATCAAGTTCAACTTCTGTTGAACCCTTGTGCTTGTCGCCATTCACGAGGAAAGGTAGTCGGTCTTCGAACGGGTGAGTGATCTTGCTGTTGCTGGGATGCTATTCAACATGGGGATTTGATCTCCCTTGAGGTGCAGTGTAGCGAGATATATGCTGCTGCCACTTTTGGATTTACTGTTGAGATAGTCGATCAAGCTCAATATTGATTAGTCCTTCCCCTAGATCTTTCCCTACATGCTCTGTAGGTCATCAGTAGGAACAAAAAGTATGCCTCTAAGCTGCCTATGTTTATTCCACAAAATAAATTAGTATGGCTGCACACGGTCGACTATTCTTGACCAGTTTCTGTAGCAACAACAGCTTCGAGCTGATGGACTGAAGTCCTTGCGGCCGAGGAATATGAAATCGAACGCCCCTCCAAGAGTTACCCAAAGCGCAGGTTGCTACCCCGACTGGAGGAGGAAGCATTAAAACCTACATCTCCAGCGTATGACGCGGCTGATCGGCCACCTCGTGGCCGCGACAGAGAGGCATTTCAGCCAAAAGGCTCAGCCCGCACCCTGACGCCACTCAAATAAAAATGTCAAGGCACGGGGAAATACGCTAGACCTGCGAGACGTATTGGAGGACAAAGCAAAACACGCAAGATCGATCTACGGATCACGAGGGCATGCCACTACGCGAGACGATAACCGTCACGCCGGATACAGTAAAAGTAAATCCGGCCTGGCCGAACACAGCGGACACGACTCATTTGAGCTGCATCGCGATATAGCCTAGTACAGAGGCGCCGCACACCCCCTATGCTTCACAGACGAAGTAATGGATCACCAAATTCCAGAGGGTTTCAAACCCGTAAATATCAAATCATACGACGGTACAACAGATCCTATGGTATGGATCGAGGACTTCCTCCTGCACATCCACATGGCCCACGGTGACGATCTACACGCCATCAAATACCTCCCACTCAAACTCAAAGGACCAGCTCGGCATTGGCTCAACAGCCTGCCAGCAGAATCCATTGGCTGTTGGGAAGATCTGGAAGCCGCATTCCTCGACTACTTCTAGGGCACTTATGTGCGACCACCAGATGCCGATGATTTGAGCCACATAATTCAGCAGTCAGAGGAATCGGCCAGGCAATTCTGGACACGGTTCTTGACAAAGAAAAATCAAATCGTCGACTGTCCGGATGCAGAGGCCCTAGCAGCTTTTAAGCACAACATCCGCGACGAGTGGCTCGCCCGACACCTTGGCCAGGAAAAGCCGAAATCTATGGCAGCCCTCACGACACTCATGACCCGCTTTTGCGCGGGAGAGGACAGTTGGCTCGCTCGCAGCAATAACATATCAAAGAACCCTGGTACTTCGGATACCAAGGATAGCAATGGCAGGTCACGTCGCAACAAACACAAGCGCCGCATCAACAACAACAATACCGAGGATACGACAGTCAATGCCGGATTCAGGGGCTCTAAACCCGGTCAGCGGAAAAAGCCATTCAAAAGAAGCACTCCGGGCCCGTCTAGTTTGGGCCGTATACTCGATCGCTTGTGTCAAATACACGGCACCCCCGACAAGCCAGCCAACCACACCAACAGAGAATGTTGGGTGTTCAAGCAGGCCAGCAAGTTAAATGCCGAATATAAGGATAAGGGGCTACATAGCGATGACGAGGAGGAGCCCCGTCCGCCGAACTCCGGAGGACAGAAGAGGTTCCCCCCACAAGTGCGGACGGTGAACATGATATATGCAACCCACATCCCCAAGAGGGAGCGGAAGCATGCGCTAAGGGACGTATATGCGTTGGCGCCAGTTGTTGGGGAACGTAGTAATTTCAAAAAATTTCCTACGCACACGCAAGATCATGGTGATGCATAACAACGAGAGGGGAGAGTGTTGTCTACGTACCCTCGTAGACCGAAAGCGGAAGCGTTATATCAACGCGGTTGATGTAGTCGTACGTCTTCACAATCCGACCGATCCAAGCACCGTTACTCCGGCACCTCCGAGTTCTTGGCACACGTTCAGCTCGATGACGTTCCTCGGGCTCCGATCCAGCAAAGCTTCGGGGAAGAGTTCCGTCAGCACGACGGCGTGGTGACGATCTTGACGTTCTACTGTCGCAGGGCTTCGCCTAAGCACCGCTACAATATGACCGAGGTGGAATATGGTGGAGGGGGGCACCGCACACGGCTAGGGAACGATCTCAAGGATCAACTTGTGTGTCTTGGGGTGCCCCCCTGCCCCCGTATATAAAGGAGCAAGGGGGGAGGGCCGGCCGGCCCTAGGGGCGCGCCAAGGGAGGGGGAGTCCTCGTCCTAGTGGGAGTAGGACTCCCCTTTCCTAGTCCAACTAGGAGGGGGAAGGGGGGAAGGAAGGAGAGGGAGAGGGAGAGGGAAAGGGGGGCCGCGCCCCCCCTCCTTGTCCAATTCGGACTCCTCATGGGGGGGGGGGGCGCGCGCCACCTCCTGGCGCGGCCCTCTCTCTCCCCTCGCGGCCCAATAAGGCCCATACTTCCCCCGGGGGGTTCCGGTAACCCCTTCGGCACTCCGGTAATATCCGAAACCTCTCGGAACCATTCCGATGTCCGAACATAGCCATCCAATATATCAATCTTTATGTCTCGACCATTCCGAGACTCCTCGTCATGTCCGTGATCACATCCGGGACTCCGAACTCCTTCGGTACATCAAAATGCATAAACTCATAATAACTGTCATCGTAACCTTAAGCGTGCGGACCCTACGGTTCGAGAACAATGTAGACATGACCGAGACACGTCTCCGGTCAATAACCAATAGCGGGACCTGGATGCCCATATTGGCTCCTACATATTCTACGAAGATCTTTATCGGTCAGACCGCATAACAACATACGTTGTTCCCTTTGTCCATCGGTATGTTTCTTGCCCGAGATTCGATCGTCGGTATCCAATACCAAGTTCAATCTCGTTACCGGCAAGTCTCTTTACTCGTTCCGTAATACATCATCCCGCAACTAACTCATTAGTTGCAATGCTTGCAAGGCTTAAGTGATGTGCATTACCGAGAGGGCCCAGAGATACCTCTCCCACAATTGGAGTGACAAATCCTAATCTCGAAATACGCCAACCCAACATCTACCTTTGGTGACACCTGTAGTACTCCTTTATAATCACCCAGTTACATTGTGACGTTTGGTAGCACCCAAAGTGTTCCTCCGGCAAACGGGAGTTGCATAATCTCATAGTCAAAGGAACATGTATAAGTCATGGATAAAAGCAACATCAACATACTAAACGATCGGGTGCTATGCTAATGGAATGGGTCATGTCAATCAGATCATTCAACTAATGATGTGACCTTGTTAATCAAATGACAACTCCTTTTGTCTATGGTTAGGAAACTTAACCATCTTTGATTAACAAGCTAGTCAAGTAGAGGCATACTAGTGACACTATGTTTGTCTATGTATCCACACATGTATTATGTTTCCGTTTAATACAATTCTAGCATGAATAATAAACATTTATCATGATATGTAAGGAAATAAATAATAACTTTATTATTGCCTCTAGGGCATATTTCCTTCAGTCTCCCACTTGCACTAGAGTCAATAATCTAGATTATACAGTAATGATTCTAACACCCATGGAGTTTTGGTGCTGATCATGTTTTGCCCGTGGAAGAGGCTTAGTCAACGGGTCTGCCACATTCAGATCCGTATGTATCTTGCAAATCTCTATGTCTCCCACCTGGACCAAGTCCCGGATGGAATTGAAGCGTCTCTTGATGTGCTTTGTTCTCTTGTGAAATCTGGATTCCTTCGCCAAGGCAATTGCTCCAGTATTGTCACAAAAGATTTTCATTGGACCCGATGCACTAGGCATGACACCTAGATCGGATATGAACTCCTTGATCCAGACTCCTTCATTTGCTGCTTCCGAAGCAGCTATGTACTCCGCTTCACATGTAGATCCCGCCACGACGCTTTGTTTAGAACTGCACCAACTGACAGCTCCACCGTTTAATGTAAATACGTATCCGGTTTGCGATTTCGAATCGTCCGGATCAGTGTCAAAGCTTGCATCAACGTAACCTTTTACGATGAGCTCTTTGTCACCTCCATACACGAGAAACATTTCCTTAGTCCTTTTCAGGTATTTCAGGATATTCTTGACCGCTGTCCAGTGATCCACTCCTGGATTACTTTGGTACCTCCCTGCTAAACTTATAGCAAGGCACACATCAGGTCTGGTACACAGCATTGCATACATGATAGAGCCTATGGCTGAAGCATAGGGAACATCTTTCATCTTCTCTCTATCTTCTGCAGTGGTCGGGCATTGAGTCTGACTCAACTTCACACCTTGCAATACAGGCAAGAACCCTTTCTTCGCTTGATCCATTTTGAACTTCTTCAAAATCTTGTCAAGGTATGTGCTTTGTGAAAGTCCAATTAAGCGTCTTGATCTATCTCTATAGATCTTAATGCCCAATATGTAAGCAGCTTCACCGAGGTCTTTCATTGAAAAACTCTTATTCAAATATCCCTTTATGCTATCCAGAAATTCTATATCACTTCCAATCAGTAATATGTCATCTACATATAATATCAGAAATGCTACAGAGCTCCCACTCACTTTCTTGTAAATACAGGCTTCTCCAAAAGTCTGTACAAACCCAAATGCTTTGATCACACTATCAAAATGTTTATTCCAACTCCGAGATGCTTGCACCAGTCCATAAATGGATCGCTGGAGCTTGCATACTTTGTTAGCTCCCTTTGGATCGATAAAACCTTCTGGTTGCATCATATACAACTCTTCTTCCAGAAACCCATTCAGGAATGCAGTCTTTACATCCATTTGCCAAATTTCATAATCATAAAATGCGGCAATTGCTAACATGATTCGGACAGACTTAAGCATCACTACGGGTGAGAAGGTCTCATCGTAGTCAATCCCTTGAACTTGTCGAAAACCCTTTGCGACAAGTCGAGCTTTGTAGACAGTAACATTACCGTCGGCGTCAGTCTTCTTCTTAAAGATCCACTTGTTCTCTATTGCTTGCCGACCCTCGGGCAAGTCAACCAAAGTCCACACTTTGTTTTCATGCATGGATCCCATCTCAGATTTCATGGCTTCTAGCCATTTTGCGGAATCTGGGCTCACCATCGCTTCTTCATAGTTCGTAGGTTCGTCATGATCTAGTAGCATGATTTCCAGAATAGGACTGCCGTACCACTCTGGTGCGGATCTCACTCTGGTTGATCTACGAGGTTCAGCAGTTACTTGATCTGAAGTTTCATGATCATCATCACTAACTTCTTCTCTGATTGGTGTAGATGTCACAGAAACCGGTTCCTGTGATGTACTACTTTCCAATAAGGGAGCAGGTACAGTTACCTCATCAAGTTCTACTTTCCTCCCACTCACTTCTTTCGAGAGAAACTCCTTCTCTAGAAAGGATCCATTTTTAGCAACAAATGTCTTGCCTTCGGATCTGTGATAGAAGGTGTACCCAACTGTTTCCTTTGGGTATCCTATGAAGACACATTTCTCCGATTTGGGTTCGAGCTTATCAGGTTGAAGCTTTTTCACATAAGCATCGCAGCCCCAAACTTTAAGAAACGACAACTTTGGTTTCTTGCCAAACCATAGCTCATAAGGCGTCGTCTCAATGGATTTTGACGGTGTCCTATTTAACATGAATGCGGCCGTCTCTAGAGCATAACCCTAAAACGATAGCGGTAAATCTGTAATAGACATCATAGATCGCACCATATCTAGTAAAGTGCGATTACAACGTTCGGACACACCATTGCGCTATGGTGTTCCGGGTGGCGTGAGTTGCGAAACTATTCCGCATTGTTTCAAATGTAGACCAAACTCGTAACTCAAATATTCTCCTCCACGATCAGATCATAGAAACTTTATTTTCTTGTTACGATGATTTTCAACTTCACTCTGAAATTCTTTGAACTTTTCAAATGTTTCAGACTTGTGTTTCATTAAGTAGATATACCCATATCTGCTTAAATCATCTGTGAAGGTGAGAAAATAACGATATCCGCCACGAGCTTCAATATTCATCGGACCACATACATCTGTATGTATGATTTCCAATAACTCTGTTGCTCTCTCCATAATACCGGAGAACGGTGTTTTAGTCATCTTGCCCATGAGGCACGGTTCGCAAGTACCAAGTGATTCATAATCAAGTGGTTCCAAAAGTCCATCAGTATGGAGTTTCTTCATGCGCTTTACACCGATATGACCTAAACGGCAGTGCCACAAATAAGTTGCACTATCATTATTAACTCTGCATCTTTTGGCTTCAACATTATGAATATGTGTATCACTACTATCGAGATTCATCAAAAATAGACCACTCTTCAAGGGTGCATGACCATAAAAGATATTATTCATATAAATAGAACAACCATTATTCTCTGATTTAAATGAATAACCGTCTCGCATCAAACAAGATCCAGATATAATGTTCATGCTCAACGCTGGCACCAAAATAACAATTATTTAGGTCTAATACTAATCCCGAAGGTAGATGTAGAGGTAGCGTGCCGACCGCGATCACATCGACTTTGGAACCATTTCCCACGCGCATCGTTACCTCATCCTTTGCCAGTGTTCGCTTAATCCGTAGTCCCTGTTTCGAGTTGCAAATATTAGCAACAGAACCAGTATCAAATACCCAGGTGCTACTGCGAGCTCTAGTAAGGTACACATCAATAACATGTATATCACATATACCTTTGTTCACCTTGCCATCCTTCTTGTCCGCCAGATACTTGGGGTAGTTCCGCTTCCAGTGACCAGTCTGCTTGCAGTAGAAGCACTCAGTTTCAGGCTTAGGTCCAGACTTGGGTTTCTTCGCTTGAGCAGCAACTTGTTTGCTGTTCTTCTTGAAGTTCCCCTTCTTCTTCCCTTTGCCCTTCTTCTTGAAACTGGTGGTCTTATTGACCATCAACACTTGATGCTCCTTCTTGATTTCTACCTCCGCAGCCTTTAGCATTGCGAAGAGCTCGGGCATAGTCTTATCTATCCCTTGCATATTATAGTTCATCACGAAGCCTTTGTAGCTTGGTGGCAGTGATTGAAGAATTCTGTGAATGACACAATCATCCGAAAGATTAACTCCCAGTTGACTCAAGTGATTGTAATACCCAGACATTCTGAGTATGTGCTCACTGACAGACCCATTCTCTTCCATCTTGCAGCTATAGAACTTATTGGAGACCTCATATCTCTCAATCCGGGCATTCTGTTTGAATATCAACTTCAACTCCTGGAACATCTCATATGCTCCATGGTTCTCAAACCGTCGTTGAAGTCCCGGTTCTAAGCCGTAAAGCATGGCACACTGAACTATCGAGTAGTCATCAGCTTTGCTCTGCCAGACGTTCATAACATCTGGTGTTGCTCCCGCAGCAGGCCTGGCACCTAGCGGTGCATCCAGGATGTAATTCTTCTGTGCAGCAATGAGGATAATCCTCAAGTTACGGACCCAGTCCGTGTAATTGCTACCATCATCTTTCAACTTTGCTTTCTCAAGGAACGCATTAAAATTCAACGGAACAACAGCACGAGCCATCTATCTACAATTAACATAAACAAGCAAGATACTATCAGGGACTAAGTTCATAATAAATTCAAGTTCAATTAATCATATTACTTAAGAACTCCCACTTAGATAGACATCCCTCTAATCTTCTAAGTGATCACGTGATCCAAATCAAACTAAACCATAACCGATCATCACGTGAAATGGATTAGTTCTCAATGGTGAACATCATCATGTTGATCATATCTACTATATGATTCACGTTCGACCTTTCGGTCTCCGTGTTCCGAGGCCATATCTGCATATGCTAGGCTCGTCAAGTATAACCCGAGTATTCCGCGTGTGCAAAACTGGCTTGCACCCGTTGTAGATGGACGTAGAGCTTATCACACCCGATCATCACGTGGTGTCTGGGCACGACGAACTTTGGCAATGGTGCATACTCGGGGAGAACACTTCTTGATAATTTAGCGAGAGATCATCTTATAATGCTACCGTCAAACAAAGCAAGATAAGATGCATAAAAGATAAACATCACATGCAAATCAATATAAGTGATATGATATGGTCATCATCATCTTGTGCTTCGTGATCTCCATCTCTGCAGCACCATCATGATCACCATCGTCACCGGCGCGACACCTTGATCTCCATCGTAGCATCGTTGTCGTCTCGCCAATCTTATGCTTCTACGACTATCGCTACCGCTTAGTGATAAAGTAAAGCATTACAGGGCGATTGCATTGCATACAATAAAGCGACAACCATACGGCTCCTGCCGGTTGCCGATAACTCGGTTACAAAACATGATCATCTCATACAATAAAATATAGCATCATGTCTTGACCATATCACATCACAACATGCCCTGCAAAAACAAGTTAGACGTCCTCTACTTTGTTTGTTGCAAGTTTTACGTGGCTGCTACGGGCTTAAGCAAGAACTCATCTTACCTACGCATCAAAACCACAACGATAGTTTGTCAAATAGACTCCGTTTTAACCTTCTCAAGGACCGGGCGTAGCCACACTTGGTTCAACTAAAGTTGGTGAGACAGTCTCCCGCAAGCCATCTGTGTGCAAAGCACGTCGAGGGAACCGGTCTCGCGTAAGCGTACGCGTAAGGTTGGTCCGGGTCGTCTCATCCAACAATACCGCTGAACCAAAGTATGACATGCTGGTAGGCAGTATGACTTGTATCGTCCACAACTCACTTGTGTTCTACTCGTGCAAATAACATCAAACCATAAAAACCTAGGCTCGGATGCCACTGTTGGAGAACGTAGTAATTTCAAAAAAATTCCTACGCACACGCAAGATCATGGTGATGCATAGCAACGAGAGGGGAGAGTGTTGTCTACGTACCCTCGTAGACCGAAAGCGGAAGCGTTATATCAACGCGGTTGATGTAGTCGTACGTCTTCACAATCCGACCGATCCAAGCACCGTTACTCCGGCACCTCCGAGTTCTTGGCACACGTTCAGCTCGATGACGTTCCTCGGGCTCCGATCCAGCAAAGCTTCGGGGAAGAGTTCCGTCCGCACGACGGCGTGGTGACGATCTTGACGTTCTACTGTCGCAGGGCTTCGCCTAAGCACCGCTACAATATGACCGAGGTGGAATATGGTGGAGGGGGGCACCGCACACGGCTAGGGAACGATCTCAAGGATCAACTTGTGTGTCTTGGGGTGCCCCCCTGCCCCCGTATATAAAGGAGCAAGGGGGGAGGGCCGGCCGGCCCTAGGGGTGCGCCAAGGGAGGGGGAGTCCTCGTCCTAGTGGGAGTAGGACTCCCCTTTCCTAGTCCAACTAGGAGGGGGAAGGGGGGAAGGAAGGAGAGGGAGAGGGAGAGGGAAAGGGGGGCCGCGCCCCCCCTCCTTGTCCAATTCGGACTCCTCATGGGGGGGCGCGCGCCACCTCCTGGCGCGGCCCTCTCTCTCCCCTCGCGGCCCAATAAGGCCCATACTTCCCCCGGGGGGTTCCGGTAACCCCTTCGGCACTCCGGTAATATCCGAAACCTCTCGGAACCATTCCGATGTCTGAACATAGCCGTCCAATATATCAATCTTTATGTCTCGACCATTCCGAGACTCCTCGTCATGTCCGTGATCACATCCGGGACTCCGAACTCCTTCGGTACATCAAAATGCATAAACTCATAATAACTGTCATCGTAACCTTAAGCGTGCGGACCCTACGGTTCGAGAACAATGTAGACATGACCGAGACACGTCTCCGGTCAATAACCAATAGCGGGACCTGGATGCCCATATTGGCTCCTACATATTCTACGAAGATCTTTATCGGTCAGACCGCATAACAACATACGTTGTTCCCTTTGTCCATCGGTATGTTACTTGCCCGAGATTCGATCGTCGGTATCCAATACCTAGTTCAATCTCGTTACCGGCAAGTCTCTTTACTCGTTCCGTAATACATCATCCCGCAACTAACTCATTAGTTGCAATGCTTGCAAGGCTTAAGTGATGTGCATTACCGAGAGGGCCCAGAGATACCTCTCCCACAATTGGAGTGACAAATCCTAATCTCGAAATACGCCAACCCAACATCTACCTTTGGTGACACCTGTAGTACTCCTTTATAATCACCCAGTTACGTTGTGACGTTTGGTAGCACCCAAAGTGTTCCTCCGGCAAACGGGAGTTGCATAATCTCATAGTCAAAGGAACATGTATAAGTCATGGATAAAAGCAACAGCAACATACTAAACGATCGGGTGCTATGCTAATGGAATGGGTCATGTCAATCAGATCATTCAACTAATGATGTGACCTTGTTAATCAAATGACAACTCCTTTTGTCTATGGTTAGGAAACTTAACCATCTTTGATTGACAAGCTAGTCAAGTAGAGGCATACTAGTGACACTATGTTTGTCTATGTATCCACACATGTATTATGTTTCCGTTTAATACAATTCTAGCATGAATAATAAACATTTATCATGATATGTAAGGAAATAAATAATAACTTTATTATTGCCTCTAGGGCATATTTCCTTCAGTCTCACACTTGCACTAGAGTCAATAATCTAGATTATACAGTAATGATTCTAACACCCATGGAGTTTTGGTGCTGATCATGTTTTGCCCGTGGAAGAGGCTTAGTCAACGGGTCTACCACATTCAGATCCGTATGTATCTTGCAAATCTCTATGTCTCCCACCTGGACCAAGTCCCGGATGGAATTGAAGCGTCTCTTGATGTGCTTTGTTCTCTTGTGAAATCTGGATTCCTTCGCCAAGGCAATTGCTCCAGTATTGTCACAAAAGATTTTCATTGGACCCGATGCACTAGGCATGACACCTAGATCGGATATGAACTCCTTGATCCAGACTCCTTCATTTGCTGCTTCCGAAGCAGCTATGTACTCCGCTTCACATGTAGATCCCGCCACGACGCTTTGTTTAGAACTGCACCAACTGACAGCTCCACCGTTTAATGTAAATACGTATCCGGTTTGCGATTTCGAATCGTCCGGATCAGTGTCAAAGCTTGCATCAACGTAACCTTTTACGATGAGCTCTTTGTCACCTCCATACACGAGAAACATTTCCTTAGTCCTTTTCAGGTATTTCAGGATATTCTTGACCGCTGTCCAGTGATCCACTCCTGGATTACTTTGGTACCTCCCTGCTAAACTTATAGCAAGGCACACATCAGGTCTGGTACACAGCATTGCATACATGATAGAGCCTATGGCTGAAGCATAGGGAACATCTTTCATCTTCTCTCTATCTTCTGCAGTGGTCGGGCATTGAGTCTGACTCAACTTCACACCTTGCAATACAGGCAAGAACCCTTTCTTCGCTTGATCCATTTTGAACTTCTTCAAAATCTTGTCAAGGTATGTGCTTTGTGAAAGTCCAATTAAGCGTCTTGATCTATCTCTATAGATCTTAATGCCCAATATGTAAGCAGCTTCACCGAGGTCTTTCATTGAAAAACTCTTATTCAAATATCCCTTTATGCTATCCAGAAATTCTATATCACTTCCAATCAGTAATATGTCATCTACATATAATATCAGAAATGCTACAGAGCTCCCACTCACTTTCTTGTAAATACAGGCTTCTCCAAAAGTCTGTACAAACCCAAATGCTTTGATCACACTATCAAAATGTTTATTCCAACTCCGAGATGCTTGCACCAGTCCATAAATGGATCGCTGGAGCTTGCATACTTTGTTAGCTCCCTTTGGATCGATAAAACCTTCTGGTTGCATCATATACAACTCTTCTTCCAGAAACCCATTCAGGAATGCAGTCTTTACATCCATTTGCCAAATTTCATAATCATAAAATGCGGCAATTGCTAACATGATTCGGACAGACTTAAGCATCACTACGGGTGAGAAGGTCTCATCGTAGTCAATCCCTTGAACTTGTCGAAAACCCTTTGCGACAAGTCGAGCTTTGTAGACAGTAACATTACCGTCGGCGTCAGTCTTCTTCTTAAAGATCCACTTGTTCTCTATTGCTTGCCGACCCTCGGGCAAGTCAACCAAAGTCCACACTTTGTTTTCATGCATGGATCCCATCTCAGATTTCATGGCTTCTAGCCATTTTGCGGAATCTGGGCTCACCATCGCTTCTTCATAGTTCGTAGGTTCGTCATGATCTAGTAGCATGATTTCCAGAATAGGACTGCCGTACCACTCTGGTGCGGATCTCACTCTGGTTGATCTACGAGGTTCAGCAGTTACTTGATCTGAAGTTTCATGATCATCATCACTAACTTCTTCTCTGATTGGTGTAGATGTCACAGAAACCGGTTCCTGTGATGTACTACTTTCCAATAAGGGAGCAGGTACAGTTACCTCATCAAGTTCTACTTTCCTCCCACTCACTTCTTTCGAGAGAAACTCCTTCTCTAGAAAGGATCCATTTTTAGCAACAAATGTCTTGCCTTCGGATCTGTGATAGAAGGTGTACCCAACTGTTTCCTTTGGGTATCCTATGAAGACACATTTCTCCGATTTGGGTTCGAGCTTATCAGGTTGAAGCTTTTTCACATAAGCATCGCAGCCCCAAACTTTAAGAAACGACAACTTTGGTTTCTTGCCAAACCATAGCTCATAAGGCGTCGTCTCAATGGATTTTGACGGTGTCCTATTTAACATGAATGCGGCCGTCTCTAGAGCATAACCCTAAAACGATAGCGGTAAATCTGTAATAGACATCATAGATCGCACCATATCTAGTAAAGTGCGATTACAACGTTCGGACACACCATTGCGCTATGGTGTTCCGGGTGGCGTGAGTTGCGAAACTATTCCGCATTGTTTCAAATGTAGACCAAACTCGTAACTCAAATATTCTCCTCCACGATCAGATCATAGAAACTTTATTTTCTTGTTACGATGATTTTCAACTTCACTCTGAAATTCTTTGAACTTTTCAAATGTTTCAGACTTGTGTTTCATTAAGTAGATATACCCATATCTGCTTAAATCATCTGTGAAGGTGAGAAAATAACGATATCCGCCACGAGCTTCAATATTCATCGGACCACATACATCTGTATGTATGATTTCCAATAACTCTGTTGCTCTCTCCATAATACCGGAGAACGGTGTTTTAGTCATCTTGCCCATGAGGCACGGTTCGCAAGTACCAAGTGATTCATAATCAAGTGGTTCCAAAAGTCCATCAGTATGGAGTTTCTTCATGCGCTTTACACCGATATGACCTAAACGGCAGTGCCACAAATAAGTTGCACTATCATTATTAACTCTGCATCTTTTGGCTTCAACATTATGAATATGTGTATCACTACTATCGAGATTCATCAAAAATAGACCACTCTTCAAGGGTGCATGACCATAAAAGATATTATTCATATAAATAGAACAACCATTATTCTCTGATTTAAATGAATAACCGTCTCGCATCAAACAAGATCCAGATATAATGTTCATGCTCAACGCTGGCACCAAAATAACAATTATTTAGGTCTAATACTAATCCCGAAGGTAGATGTAGAGGTAGCGTGCCGACCGCGATCACATCGACTTTGGAACCATTTCCCACGCGCATCGTTACCTCATCCTTTGCCAGTGTTCGCTTAATCCGTAGTCCCTGTTTCGAGTTGCAAATATTAGCAACAGAACCAGTATCAAATACCCAGGTGCTACTGCGAGCTCTAGTAAGGTACACATCAATAACATGTATATCACATATACCTTTGTTCACCTTGCCATCCTTCTTGTCCGCCAGATACTTGGGGTAGTTCCGCTTCCAGTGACCAGTCTGCTTGCAGTAGAAGCACTCAGTTTCAGGCTTAGGTCCAGACTTGGGTTTCTTCGCTTGAGCAGCAACTTGTTTGCTGTTCTTCTTGAAGTTCCCCTTCTTCTTCCCTTTGCCCTTCTTCTTGAAACTGGTGGTCTTATTGACCATCAACACTTGATGCTCCTTCTTGATTTCTACCTCCGCAGCCTTTAGCATTGCGAAGAGCTCGGGCATAGTCTTATCTATCCCTTGCATATTATAGTTCATCACGAAGCCTTTGTAGCTTGGTGGCAGTGATTGAAGAATTCTGTGAATGACACAATCATCCGAAAGATTAACTCCCAGTTGACTCAAGTGATTGTAATACCCAGACATTCTGAGTATGTGCTCACTGACAGACCCATTCTCTTCCATCTTGCAGCTATAGAACTTATTGGAGACCTCATATCTCTCAATCCGGGCATTCTGTTTGAATATCAACTTCAACTCCTGGAACATCTCATATGCTCCATGGTTCTCAAACCGTCGTTGAAGTCCCGGTTCTAAGCCGTAAAGCATGGCACACTGAACTATCGAGTAGTCATCAGCTTTGCTCTGCCAGACGTTCATAACATCTGGTGTTGCTCCCGCAGCAGGCCTGGCACCTAGCGGTGCATCCAGGATGTAATTCTTCTGTGCAGCAATGAGGATAATCCTCAAGTTACGGACCCAGTCCGTGTAATTGCTACCATCATCTTTCAACTTTGCTTTCTCAAGGAACGCATTAAAATTCAACGGAACAACAGCACGAGCCATCTATCTACAATTAACATAAACAAGCAAGATACTATCAGGGACTAAGTTCATAATAAATTCAAGTTCAATTAATCATATTACTTAAGAACTCCCACTTAGATAGACATCCCTCTAATCTTCTAAGTGATCACGTGATCCAAATCAAACTAAACCATAACCGATCATCACGTGAAATGGATTAGTTCTCAATGGTGAACATCATCATGTTGATCATATCTACTATATGATTCACGTTCGACCTTTCGGTCTCCGTGTTCCGAGGCCATATCTGCATATGCTAGGCTCGTCAAGTATAACCCGAGTATTCCGCGTGTGCAAAACTGGCTTGCACCCGTTGTAGATGGACGTAGAGCTTATCACACCCGATCATCACGTGGTGTCTGGGCACGACGAACTTTGGCAATGGTGCATACTCGGGGAGAACACTTCTTGATAATTTAGCGAGAGATCATCTTATAATGCTACCGTCAAACAAAGCAAGATAAGATGCATAAAAGATAAACATCACATGCAAATCAATATAAGTGATATGATATGGTCATCATCATCTTGTGCTTCGTGATCTCCATCTCTGCAGCACCATCATGATCACCATCGTCACCGGCGCGACACCTTGATCTCCATCGTAGCATCGTTGTCGTCTCGCCAATCTTATGCTTCTACGACTATCGCTACCGCTTAGTGATAAAGTAAAGCATTACAGGGCGATTGCATTGCATACAATAAAGCGACAACCATACGGCTCCTGCCGGTTGCCGATAACTCGGTTACAAAACATGATCATCTCATACAATAAAATATAGCATCATGTCTTGACCATATCACATCACAACATGCCCTGCAAAAACAAGTTAGACGTCCTCTACTTTGTTTGTTGCAAGTTTTACGTGGCTGCTACGGGCTTAAGCAAGAACTCATCTTACCTACGCATCAAAACCACAACGATAGTTTGTCAAATAGACTCCGTTTTAACCTTCTCAAGGACCGGGCGTAGCCACACTTGGTTCAACTAAAGTTGGTGAGACAGTCTCCCGCAAGCCATCTGTGTGCAAAGCACGTCGAGGGAACCGGTCTCGCGTAAGCGTACGCGTAAGGTTGGTCCGGGTCGTCTCATCCAACAATACCACTGAACCAAAGTATGACATGCTGGTAGGCAGTATGACTTGTATCGTCCACAACTCACTTGTGTTCTACTCGTGCAAATAACATCAAACCATAAAAACCTAGGCTCGGATGCCACTGTTGGAGAACGTAGTAATTTCAAAAAAATTCCTACGCACACGCAAGATCATGGTGATGCATAGCAACGAGAGGGGAGAGTGTTGTCTACGTACCCTCGTAGACCGAAAGCGGAAGCGTTATATCAACGCGGTTGATGTAGTCGTACGTCTTCACAATCCGACCGATCCAAGCACCGTTACTCCGGCACCTCCGAGTTCTTGGCACACGTTCAGCTCGATGACGTTCCTCGGGCTCCGATCCAGCAAAGCTTCGGGGAAGAGTTCCGTCCGCACGACGGCGTGGTGACGATCTTGACGTTCTACTGTCGCAGGGCTTCGCCTAAGCACCGCTACAATATGACCGAGGTGGAATATGGTGGAGGGGGGCACCGCACACGGCTAGGGAACGATCTCAAGGATCAACTTGTGTGTCTTGGGGTGCCCCCCTGCCCCCGTATATAAAGGAGCAAGGGGGGAGGGCCGGCCGGCCCTAGGGGTGCGCCAAGGGAGGGGGAGTCCTCGTCCTAGTGGGAGTAGGACTCCCCTTTCCTAGTCCAACTAGGAGGGGGAAGGGGGGAAGGAAGGAGAGGGAGAGGGAGAGGGAAAGGGGGGCCGCGCCCCCCCTCCTTGTCCAATTCGGACTCCTCATGGGGGGGCGCGCGCCACCTCCTGGCGCGGCCCTCTCTCTCCCCTCGCGGCCCAATAAGGCCCATACTTCCCCCGGGGGGTTCCGGTAACCCCTTCGGCACTCCGGTAATATCCGAAACCTCTCGGAACCATTCCGATGTCTGAACATAGCCGTCCAATATATCAATCTTTATGTCTCGACCATTCCGAGACTCCTCGTCATGTCCGTGATCACATCCGGGACTCCGAACTCCTTCGGTACATCAAAATGCATAAACTCATAATAACTGTCATCGTAACCTTAAGCGTGCGGACCCTACGGTTCGAGAACAATGTAGACATGACCGAGACACGTCTCCGGTCAATAACCAATAGCGGGACCTGGATGCCCATATTGGCTCCTACATATTCTACGAAGATCTTTATCGGTCAGACCGCATAACAACATACGTTGTTCCCTTTGTCCATCGGTATGTTACTTGCCCGAGATTCGATCGTCGGTATCCAATACCTAGTTCAATCTCGTTACCGGCAAGTCTCTTTACTCGTTCCGTAATACATCATCCCGCAACTAACTCATTAGTTGCAATGCTTGCAAGGCTTAAGTGATGTGCATTACCGAGAGGGCCCAGAGATACCTCTCCCACAATTGGAGTGACAAATCCTAATCTCGAAATACGCCAACCCAACATCTACCTTTGGTGACACCTGTAGTACTCCTTTATAATCACCCAGTTACGTTGTGACGTTTGGTAGCACCCAAAGTGTTCCTCCGGCAAACGGGAGTTGCATAATCTCATAGTCAAAGGAACATGTATAAGTCATGGATAAAAGCAACAGCAACATACTAAACGATCGGGTGCTATGCTAATGGAATGGGTCATGTCAATCAGATCATTCAACTAATGATGTGACCTTGTTAATCAAATGACAACTCCTTTTGTCTATGGTTAGGAAACTTAACCATCTTTGATTAACAAGCTAGTCAAGTAGAGGCATACTAGTGACACTATGTTTGTCTATGTATCCACACATGTATTATGTTTCCGTTTAATACAATTCTAGCATGAATAATAAACATTTATCATGATATGTAAGGAAATAAATAATAACTTTATTATTGCCTCTAGGGCATATTTCCTTCAGTCTCCCACTTGCACTAGAGTCAATAATCTAGATTATACAGTAATGATTCTAACACCCATGGAGTTTTGGTGCTGATCATGTTTTGCCCGTGGAAGAGGCTTAGTCAACGGGTCTGCCACATTCAGATCCGTATGTATCTTGCAAATCTCTATGTCTCCCACCTGGACCAAGTCCCGGATGGAATTGAAGCGTCTCTTGATGTGCTTTGTTCTCTTGTGAAATCTGGATTCCTTCGCCAAGGCAATTGCTCCAGTATTGTCACAAAAGATTTTCATTGGACCCGATGCACTAGGCATGACACCTAGATCGGATATGAACTCCTTGATCCAGACTCCTTCATTTGCTGCTTCCGAAGCAGCTATGTACTCCGCTTCACATGTAGATCCCGCCACGACGCTTTGTTTAGAACTGCACCAACTGACAGCTCCACCGTTTAATGTAAATACGTATCCGGTTTGCGATTTCGAATCGTCCGGATCAGTGTCAAAGCTTGCATCAACGTAACCTTTTACGATGAGCTCTTTGTCACCTCCATACACGAGAAACATTTCCTTAGTCCTTTTCAGGTATTTCAGGATATTCTTGACCGCTGTCCAGTGATCCACTCCTGGATTACTTTGGTACCTCCCTGCTAAACTTATAGAAAGGCACACATCAGGTCTGGTACACAGCATTGCATACATGATAGAGCCTATGGCTGAAGCATAGGGAACATCTTTCATCTTCTCTCTATCTTCTGCAGTGGTCGGGCATTGAGTCTGACTCAACTTCACACCTTGCAATACAGGCAAGAACCCTTTCTTCGCTTGATCCATTTTGAACTTCTTCAAAATCTTGTCAAGGTATGTGCTTTGTGAAAGTCCAATTAAGCGTCTTGATCTATCTCTATAGATCTTAATGCCCAATATGTAAGCAGCTTCACCGAGGTCTTTCATTGAAAAACTCTTATTCAAATATCCCTTTATGCTATCCAGAAATTCTATATCACTTCCAATCAGTAATATGTCATCTACATATAATATCAGAAATGCTACAGAGCTCCCACTCACTTTCTTGTAAATACAGGCTTCTCCAAAAGTCTGTACAAACCCAAATGCTTTGATCACACTATCAAAATGTTTATTCCAACTCCGAGATGCTTGCACCAGTCCATAAATGGATCGCTGGAGCTTGCATACTTTGTTAGCTCCCTTTGGATCGATAAAACCTTCTGGTTGCATCATATACAACTCTTCTTCCAGAAACCCATTCAGGAATGCAGTCTTTACATCCATTTGCCAAATTTCATAATCATAAAATGCGGCAATTGCTAACATGATTCGGACAGACTTAAGCATCACTACGGGTGAGAAGGTCTCATCGTAGTCAATCCCTTGAACTTGTCGAAAACCCTTTGCGACAAGTCGAGCTTTGTAGACAGTAACATTACCGTCGGCGTCAGTCTTCTTCTTAAAGATCCACTTGTTCTCTATTGCTTGCCGACCCTCGGGCAAGTCAACCAAAGTCCACACTTTGTTTTCATGCATGGATCCCATCTCAGATTTCATGGCTTCTAGCCATTTTGCGGAATCTGGGCTCACCATCGCTTCTTCATAGTTCGTAGGTTCGTCATGATCTAGTAGCATGATTTCCAGAATAGGACTGCCGTACCACTCTGGTGCGGATCTCACTCTGGTTGATCTACGAGGTTCAGCAGTTACTTGATCTGAAGTTTCATGATCATCATCACTAACTTCTTCTCTGATTGGTGTAGATGTCACAGAAACCGGTTCCTGTGATGTACTACTTTCCAATAAGGGAGCAGGTACAGTTACCTCATCAAGTTCTACTTTCCTCCCACTCACTTCTTTCGAGAGAAACTCCTTCTCTAGAAAGGATCCATTTTTAGCAACAAATGTCTTGCCTTCGGATCTGTGATAGAAGGTGTACCCAACTGTTTCCTTTGGGTATCCTATGAAGACACATTTCTCCGATTTGGGTTCGAGCTTATCAGGTTGAAGCTTTTTCACATAAGCATCGCAGCCCCAAACTTTAAGAAACGACAACTTTGGTTTCTTGCCAAACCATAGCTCATAAGGCGTCGTCTCAATGGATTTTGACGGTGTCCTATTTAACATGAATGCGGCCGTCTCTAGAGCATAACCCTAAAACGATAGCGGTAAATCTGTAATAGACATCATAGATCGCACCATATCTAGTAAAGTGCGATTACAACGTTCGGACACACCATTGCGCTATGGTGTTCCGGGTGGCGTGAGTTGCGAAACTATTCCGCATTGTTTCAAATGTAGACCAAACTCGTAACTCAAATATTCTCCTCCACGATCAGATCATAGAAACTTTATTTTCTTGTTACGATGATTTTCAACTTCACTATGAAATTCTTTGAACTTTTCAAATGTTTCAGACTTGTGTTTCATTAAGTAGATATACCCATATCTGCTTAAATCATCTGTGAAGGTGAGAAAATAACGATATCCGCCACGAGCTTCAATATTCATCGGACCACATACATCTGTATGTATGATTTCCAATAACTCTGTTGCTCTCTCCATAATACCGGAGAACGGTGTTTTAGTCATCTTGCCCATGAGGCATGGTTCGCAAGTACCAAGTGATTCATAATCAAGTGGTTCCAAAAGTCCATCAGTATGGAGTTTCTTCATGCACTTTACACTGATATGACCTAAACGGCAGTGCCACAAATAAGTTGCACTATCATTATTAACTCTGCATCTTTTGGCTTCAACATTATGAATATGTGTATCACTACTATCGAGATTCATCAAAAATAGACCACTCTTCAAGGGTGCATGACCATAAAAGATATTATTCATATAAATAGAACAACCATTATTCTCTGATTTAAATGAATAACCGTCTCGCATCAAACAAGATCCAGATATAATGTTCATGCTCAACGCTGGCACCAAAATAACAATTATTTAGGTCTAATACTAATCCCGAAGGTAGATGTAGAGGTAGCGTGCCGACCGCGATCACATCGACTTTGGAACCATTTCCCACACTCATGACCCGCTTTTGCGCGGGAGAGGACAGTTGGCTCGCTCGCAGCAATAACATATCAAAGAACCCTGGTACTTCGGATACCAAGGATAGCAATGGCAGGTCACGTCTCAACAAACACAAGCGCCGCATCAACAACAACAATACCGAGGATACGACAGTCAATGCCGGATTCAGGGGCTCTAAACCCGGTCAGCGGAAAAAGCCATTCAAAAGAAGCACTCCGGGCCCGTCTAGTTTGGGCCGTATACTCGATCGCTTGTGTCAAATACACGGCACCCCCGACAAGCCAGCCAACCACACCAACAGAGAATGTTGGGTGTTCAAGCAGGCCAGCAAGTTAAATGCCGAATATAAGGATAAGGGGCTACATAGCGATGACGAGGAGGAGCCCCGTCCGCCGAACTCCGGAGGACAGAAGAGGTTCCCCCCACAAGTGCGGACGGTGAACATGATATATGCAACCCACATCCCCAAGAGGGAGCGGAAGCATGCGCTAAGGGACGTATATGCGTTGGCGCCAGTTGTTGGGGAACGTAGTAATTTCAAAAAATTTCCTACGCACACGCAAGATCATGGTGATGCATAACAACGAGAGGGGAGAGTGTTGTCTATGTACCCTCGTAGACCGAAAGCGGAAGCGTTATATCAACGCGGTTGATGTAGTCGTACGTCTTCACAATCCGACCGATCCAAGCACCGTTACTCCGGCACCTCCGAGTTCTTGCCACACGTTCAGCTCGATGATGTTCCTCGGGATCCGATCCAGCAAAGCTTCGGGGAAGAGTTCCGTCAGCACGACGGCGTGGTGACGATCTTGACGTTCTACCGTCGCAGGGCTTCGCCTAAGCACCGCTACAATATGACCGAGGTGGAATATGGTGGAGGGGGGCACCGCACACGGCTAGGGAACGATCTCAAGGATCAACTTGTGTGTCTTGGGGTGCCCCCCTGCCCCCATATATAAAGGAGCAAGGGGGGAGGGCCGGCCGGCCCTAGGGGCGCGCCAAGGGAGGGGGAGTCCTCCTCCTAGTGGGAGTAGGACTCCCCTTTCCTAGTCCAACTAGGAGGGGGAAGGGGGGAAGGAAGGAGAGGGAGAGGGAGAGGGAAAGGGGGGCCGCGCCCCCCCCTCCGTGCACGGTTCAGAATTTATATTGCGGGGCGGCCGGCATCAAATTACATGTTTTAAATTGGCAAAAGATGTAATCGAACCTTCAATTGCGTGTAATTCAACGTATACACAAAAATGTAATAGAAGTTCATAGTGAAAACGATGAGAAGTTCGAGTACTGCAAAAAATGCATTTCAGGTGAGAATAAAACTATAGAAAAATAAAAGCTTAAAAGGTTTGTTGAAAGAAGTTCAAGTGCTCTGTCCGGGGAAGTTCAAAAATTCTTGCGAAAGAGTTTCACCTTGTATGTCCATGTTCGACTTATTTGGTATAAAAATCAAATACAATTCTTTACTAAAAATTTAAAAATGTTAAGTTCAAATTGAAATAACATAGAAGTTCAGAGTTTATTAAAACCTAGGATTTACCTGTTCAAAAAATAAAAAACACAACGCCATTTTTTGCACTTTTAAAAACAACTCATAAACGAAAAAAAGGTTGCTAAAAGTTCAAGTGCTCGGCGAGGAAAAGTTCAAAAAATTCTTGTGAGAGAGGTTCACCGTGTATTTAGATGTCCAAAATACATAAAAAATATGTTTTTTTTGTGTTTTAAAATAATTCTCTCAAACCAGAGAGAAGTTCAGAAGTGATAACAACAGGAAGTTCACGTACTACATGGTGTGTATTTCATATAAGAAAAATACAAATAAAGTGAAACAGAGTGAAGTTCAAACAGACATGCCCTAGAAGTTCAACTACTTCACGCAGTGCAGAAAACAGCACGTCAAAAAATAGCATGTCAAAAACAGAGTGAAGTTCAAACAGACATGCCCGAGAAGTTCAACTACTTCAAGTAGTGCATTTCCATTCGCGATGATGGCATAAATCATGATCTTATCATTTTCTAATTTACTTCAAAACGACAGGAATATCGTTTGTGTAAGTTCAAGTCCTCGGTCGGAGCAAGTTAAAAAAGTTATTGTGAGAAGGGTTTGTATAAAAGGAAAATCATTTGTGTAACACTAACGAATGGATGAGAAAAATTACAAATGAAAATACATCACAGAAGTTCAACGTGAAAACAACAGGAAGTTCAACTACTAGACTGAATGAATTTCACATGAAAAACTTTTAAAACCACCGCGAGTATGAAAAATGATCAACACGGGAAAGTTGCGTGTTTACAGCAGCTTTCCATCGGTGTCGGTGTCAAAACCGGCGGATCTCGGGTAGGGGGTCCCGAACTGTGCGTCAAGGTCGGATGGTAACAGGAGACAAGGGACACTTTATTTTACCCAGGTTCAGGCCCACTCGATGGAGGTAAAACCCTACTCCTGCTAGATTAATATTGATGATATGGGTAGTACAAGAGTGGATCTACCACGAGATCAAGGAGGCTAAACCCTAGAAGCTAGCCTATGGTATGATTGTGTATGATGATGGTTGTCCTACGGACTACAACCCTCCGGTTTATATAGACACCGGATAGGGTTAGGGTTACACAGAGTCGGTTACAATGGTAGGAGATCTCGAATATCCGCACACCTAGCTTGCCTTCTACGCCAAGAAAAGATCCTTCCGGACACGGGATGAAGTCTTCAACTTTATATCTTCATAGTCCTGGAGTCCGGCTGAAGGTATAGTTCGGCTATCCGAACACCCCCTAATCCAGGACTCCCTCTATCGGTATATCACTTGCTCAATTCCGGTGAGTGTTCTGGTGCGTGGATGGAGAGCTATGGGCAAAAAAAGCACGTGAAAAACAGAGTGAAGTTCAAGGTTTCATACCGAGAACTTCAGGTACTTCAGGCGATGCATTTTTAACGAATCTGTTTCGCGATAAAGGCAGAACGAATGATCTCCTCATTTTCGAAATTACTTAAAAACGGTTGGGAATCAGAGAAAACTGTTAGCATGAAATTTTTTCTCATTTTCCGTAGCTTTTCAATGGTATATTATTTACCCCATTCCGATAGAATTTGTAGAAATTACGGTGAAAATACATTTTTAGCCATTTTCAAAACTGACATAAAATTGTTTTCATCGTTCCACCTCAGCCCGTATAGCGAGGCGGTTTCCTTGGCACGTCTTGTCGAAGCAGAGATTGTGTGCCCCCCTCTAATAGGATTCTCATTAATACGGATGTGGGTAACCCAACCGCGCCATTTACCGCGGCGCTTGGGAGGCAAGTGAGTTTTATTAGGTAGGTGAGGACGCCCAACCGTACCTGCTTATATAAAGGGATAAGGATTCACCCTTTTAACCTACGCCTTCTTCCTCCTTCGCCAATCCATCTCTCGCGCACTCAAGCTCCAGCGCCCAAGTCCGCTCTTCTCCTTCAACCTTCTCCAACAATGTCCGGAGCGGGAGGCAAGTGGATGGTCTCCTCCGTTACGGAGGCTCAAGTAAAAAGGCTAAGGAAAGCCGGATACTTATCCAAGGATATCCCGCATAGGCTTCCTGATAAGGGGCAGCTTCTTCCTACCCTAAGGCCCCATGAGAGGGTGGTTTTTCGCCCCCACTTCCTCCGTGGACTGGGCTTTCCACTTCACCCATTTGTCCGGGGGCTCATGTTCTACTACGGCCTAGATTTTCACGATCTGGCCCCGAACTTCGTCCTCAACATCTCGGCGTTTATCGTCGTGTGTGAGGCCTTTCTCCGCGTCCGCCCCCACTTCGTCCTCTGGCTCAAGACCTTCAACGTCAAGACCAAGGTGGTGTCCGGCACCCAGGCGGAGTGTGGAGGTGCTATGGTTGGCAAGATAGCCAACGTCCTCTGGTTCGATGGCTCCCTCATGGAGTCCCTAAAGGGGTGGCAGGCAGGGTGGTTTTACATCACCGAGCCCCGCGATCCGAAATGGGTCGCGGCCCCTGAGTTCAGATCCGGACCCCCCACGCGGCTCATGTCCTGGAAAGAGACAGGCCTGTCGTGGGGCAACGAAGAAGAAGTGACTGGGTTGCAAACATGCATCCAGTCCCTGGTGGACAAGCCAATCTGGCTTGCCAACATAGTCCAGGTCATGCTCGTTCGCCTGATCCTCCCGTGCCAAGAACGGGATTTTACATTGTGGGAATTCGACCCGGCGCAGCACCAGACCCTCAGTAGGCTCTTCAACACGACGTATGAAGACGTTTGGAAGGTGCTAACCAAAGGCGCCGAGTCCCCCACATCCGCCTCTGAGGACCGCGGATACAGCTCGCAGCGTATCGCCGGCGAGGTGAGCTATCTATACCTTTGACAGGTTCGTTAAGCTCTTCTTCATAGATTATCTCTATGCGGGATATAAACCCCCTTTTACCTTTGACAGGCTTGGCTGGAGATAGCCGTACCAATCAACTGTCCGGCCCCTCTGCCCGAAGACCCGGCCCCAGCTCTCTTGGTGAAGCTAATGGCTCCGGCACCTTACGTGGTGCCGGAGAGGAAGGCCAAGAAGAAGAAAACCACCGGGACTCGAAAGAGTTCCCGCAACATGGTGGTGTCGGACTCGTCATCCAAGGAGTCCGCAACACCCTCCTCTCGTGAAAACGAGGAGGAGGAACCAGGAAGCTCTCCCCCTCCAGCTAGGGGAGCAAAGAAGAAGAAGTCCGCCCCAACAGGGGAGGCCGAGGAGTCAAGGAAAAGGAAGACCCCTCCACCGGACTACTCCAACGACGCCGAAGAGGGCGTAGAAGAGTGTCCGGACAGGACCAAGCGTCTGGCGAAATTGTAAGTATTTATATACTAGAGTAACTCATGATACCCCTTTTCTTTGTGTGTGTGTGCGGCTTTCCCTGATATCGCACGCATTTTATGCAGCCCGCCCCGGGCCGAACTCGATGACTCGTCGAGCGGCTCCTTGGATTCATCGGACGTGAACTCTGTTCCGCCCGCGGTCTCCCCCCGCGGGGCGGACAACGCCGAAGTGGTGCCCCGCCAAGCTTCAGGGCAGGAGGAGATGGTCCTGGAGGAGCCACAAGGCAATCCTCCGGACCCCAGGAGTGAAGGGGATGAAACCCTCCAGGGCTCCAAGTCCGGCTTTGTGCCGGACACCGCGGCGGGCGGGCGGGCGGGCGAAGTCCTTCCAAGAGGAGCAAGCCGTCCGAGCCGGCGGCCTCCGTCCAATCGGAGGCGCCGGACAATTTGCTGTCGGTGCTTGAGGGCGCCGCCATCGACGACGAGCACCGTACTATTATGAGTACGGTGATCCAAAGGATTCAGTCCGCCAAGAGCGGACTGAATGAAGCTTGTGCTAGCCTTCTAACAGGCTTTGAGGTAAGTAAAAATGTGCCAATTTATTTACCGCATAGACAGTAGCCCCTGATGCTCTGTTCGGTGTTCGGGAAGAAAAGCCGAATAGAGGATCTAATAATTTTCGCAGGAGTCTAATAAAAAGGTCAAATATGCGTATGCAGGCTTCGCTGCTTTCCACCGCCGCACTGACTGCGCAGGTGGAAGTCCTTAAAAAGGACCTCGAGCGGTCCGAGCAAGAGCTCGGCCTTGCCAAACGGCAGCTCGAGGAGAGAGAAGGTAAGAAATACCCTAAAAGGAAAGGTGCCTATAGAGAGGCTTGATTGTAGAAAGAAATAACAGGATTGTGCTGCTTATTGTAGGGGCCACAACCGAGGTGACAGCCCTGAAGCAGGCGCTGGCTGAGGCCGAGAAGAAAACGGCCGAGGAGCGCACCGAACGAGAGAAGCTTGGGGTCCAAGTCGGCGAGGTGCAGCAAGAGCTGCAAGCTCTCATGAAAAAACATGAGGGTTTGGAGCTTGAGGCGGAAACGCAAGCATCCGAGCTCGCCTCGGCCGTCGAGACCGCCAAGAATGCCAAGGCCGAAGCCCAAAAGGCCCTCCAAGAGTTGGAGGATGCGAGAAAGATAGCAGCGGGTAAGGCATTCTCAATGCAAAGTAGGAATATAAAAGTAAATTACCTATTACTTACCCGAATCCGGAGTTCTCCAGGAGCATTCTTCGATCTTCCCCGCAGCGCATCCGACGCCGCCGCGTTCTACCGAGCTGAAGAGGGCAGCTCGACGGAGAGTGTGTTCTGGTCTCAGTATTATGAGGCCAGACACCCTGTGCCCTTGAGCGAGCAGCTGAAACAGCTGGCCGAGCTCCATAAGGCGGCCGAACAGGCCATGAAGGGCTTACTAGTTCGGCTGTGGCCTGGAGAGGCCCTGCCTGGGAGCTATTTCGGGCTGGTGCGGCGGCTGGTGGAGGCCTGTCCACGGCTTGAAGTCATCAAGCGCTCCGTCTGTATTGAAGGTGCCCGGAGGGCCCTTGCCCGTGTAAGGGTACACTGGGGTAAGCTGGACGGAGAGAAGCTGGTGAAGGACGGGCCGCCGCAGGGGAAGGAGCATCGCAAGCCCGAGAACTACTACAAGGACGTTCTTGCCGGAGCCCGCCTTGTCGCGGATGAGTGTACTAAAGATGTAGTATTTGAATGAACTTGCTCGTTTTTATCCTGTGCGCTGAAAACTTGTTCATATGCGCTAAGCAATGCTTGTTTAATTTAAAATATTATTTTCTGTGCGGCCGTTTATCAAAAATTGAGAGATGGCGAGTCGTCGGCTTCTGCCCCCATGCCACTAGTGCTGGGGTGTTCGGGATAAACCTGAGGGCTCTTGTTCCCATAGTTGGGTCCTTCGAGGGAGGCGCTCAGCACAGCGAACCAGGCAATCGAACTATAATGCTTGAACACTCTCACTTAGCCATAGAACGTTATAATTTTAAATTTCGGCGAAGCCCCTAGTTCGGAAGGCCGAATTCGGGGCGCTATCCACGCCTTTGGCCGGACATAGCCAGCTCCTCGCTCAAAGCGGCATAAGCCTTTAAGGACTCGAAAAACCTCTCGAATAGCGACCGGTCTCGCGCCTTATCATGACAGTCTGTTTTAGCTTTCTCCACTGAGGTGCTCAACCCACCTGATCTAGGGCACAATCGCAGTGGTTCTCCTAGTGCTACCTTAGCCGATAGAGCGGAACGTAAGGTACCAAAACATAGGAGCCGGGCAAACCCAACATGTGACCAAAATCATGACTCGGAGCCGATGCATATAGTGCTATAAGTTCGGGGTGCCGCACTTGTGAAAGTGTACTGACTTCTCACAACCAGATAGAAGGGTAATGAAGCCCCTGGCGTGGTTTGCCGTACCATGGTGTACGGGTGCGATCATGTTATTTAATAAACACACACACACACACACACACACACACACATATATATATATATATATATATATATAATAGGATAATGCAAAAGATAGACAAAAAGCTATGCATTGTTTATAACGAGGCTATTTATCAAAGCCGAACGATACAAGTAGTGCGATAGGCAAAAAAGATATTAGACTATTTAACATGTCCTGACCAGGCGCAGGCCGCGAAGTTTAGAAACAGATATATCGCTCGAAATAGAGACCACCTGAGAACTCCGGAGTGCGGCATAGCTTTGTCTGCTTTCCTGGCTCTTGCATTGTTTGTGCGGCAACACTGCCGGACAGGTATCCAGAGTATGGAGTCCTGAAAGTAAAAGAAGTGCGACAGCCCCTATTACGTTTGACGCCGTATCTTAGGCATGCCATTTAATGTGCCCCTCCCCCTGTGCCCATGGAATTTTAAGGGCATAATTGTGTACTCTAGGTACTGGCTCCGTTATGGTGCGATG
Organism: Aegilops umbellulata; assembly: GCA_032464435.1. Classification (NCBI taxonomy): domain Eukaryota; kingdom Viridiplantae; phylum Streptophyta; class Magnoliopsida; order Poales; family Poaceae; genus Aegilops; species Aegilops umbellulata. The sequence goes on along the minus strand of CP136059.1, from coordinate 415,077,413 downwards.
GCTGGGGTTGGGGCCGAATTGCTACGCTTGTTCCGAACGTGCCAAACGGACTTGTTGCAGGTTACTCCGGGCACGCTTTGCATTGTCCGGTTTTTTAACGGCCAGACTGGAGTGTTGCCTTGAGAGGCTGCTTTGTACTTCCGCCGCGAGGGCCGCCGTGTGCTCCTCCGTACGGATGGAGCGTTCGGTGTTTCCGCTGACCGTGATTACTCCTCGAGGGCTTGGCATCTTGAGCTTGAGATATGCGTAGTGCGGCACCGCATTGAATTTAGTGAATGCGGTTCGTCCAAGCAGGGCATGATAGCCACTGCGGAAAGGGACTATATCGAAGATTAACTCTTCGCTTCGGAAGTTATCCGGAGATCCGAAGACCACATCAAGTGTTATCGAGCCTGTGCAATTGGCCTCTACACCTGGGATGACGCCTTTAAAGGTCGTCCTTGTGGGCTTGATCCTTGAAGGATCTATGCCCATTTTCCGCACTGTATCCTGATAAAGCAGGTTCAGGCTACTGTCACCGTCCATGAGGACTCTTGTGAGGTGAAATCCGTCCACGATTGGGTCAAGAACCAATGCGGCGAAACCGCCGTGACGGATGCTAGTGGGGTGGTCCCGCCGATCGAAGGTGATTGGGCAGGAGGACCATGGGTTGAACTTTGGGGCAACTGGCTCCATCGCGTATACGTCCCGTAGCACACGCTTCCTCTCCCGCTTGGGAATGTGTGTTGCGTATTCATGTTCACCGTCCGCACTTGTGGGGGAAACCCTTTCTGTCCATTTTTGTTCGGCAACCTGGGCTCCTCCTCGACATCGCTATTCAACCCCTTGTCTTTGCGTTCGGCTCTTAACTTGCCTGCCTGCTTGAACACCCAACAGTCCCTGTTGGTGTGATTGGCTGGCCTTTCGGGGGTGCCGTGAATCTGGCACGAGCGATCGAGTATCCGGTCCAAACTAGACGGGCCCTGGGTATTCTTTTTAAACGCCTTTTTCCGCTGACCGGATTTATAGCCTTTGAATCCGACATTTACTGCCGTATCCTCATTGTTGTCGCTGCTGACGCGGCGCTTTTGCTTATTCCGGCGTGACCTGCCACTTTTATCCTTGATATCCGAATTACCGTGCTTCTTCGATAAGTTGTTGCTGCGAGCCAGCTAGCTGTCTTCGCCCGCCCAAAAGCGGGTCATGAGTGTCGTGAGGGCTGCCATGGATTTAGGCTTTTCCTGTCCCAGGTGCCAGGTAAGTCATTCGTCGCGGATGTTATGTTTGAAAGCTGCTAGGGCCTCTGCATCCGGACAATCGACTATCTGATTTTTCTTTGTTAGGAACCGTGTCCAGAATTGCCTGGCCGATTCTTCTGGCTGTTGGATTATGTGGCTTAGGTCGTCGGCGTCCGGTGGTCGCACATAGGTCCCCTGTAAGTTATCGAGGAATGCGGCCTCCAGGTCCTCCCAAGAACCGATTGAGTCTGCTGGGAGGCTATTGAGCCAGTGCCGGGCTGGTCCCTTGAGCTTAAGGGGCAAATATTTGATGGCGTGCAAGTCATCGCCACGTGCCATGTGGATGTGAAGGAGATAGTCCTCAATCCATACTGCCGGATCTGTCATACCATCGTACGACTCGATATTCACGGGTTTGAAACCCTCTGGGATTCTATGATCCATTACTTCGTCTGTGAAGCATAGTGGGTGTGCGGCGCCTCTGTACTGGGCTATGTCACGGCGCAGTTCGGAAGACCTGTGCCTGTTGTGTTCGGCCCGGCCGGATTTACTGTGTCCGGAGTGAAGGTCATCACGTGTCGTCGGGCGTCCGCGCGATCCGTAGATCGATCTTGTTTGCCTTGCTTTATCCTCTAGTACGTCTCGCAGGTCTGGCTCGTTTTCCCGTGCCTTATTTGAACGGCGCCTGGCCATGGCTTGTTTAGAGGTTCGGCAGGCCTCTCTGTCGCGGCCGCGAGGTGGCCGGTCTGCCATGTCATGGGCTTCCTCCTCTGATTGGGGTAGCGGTCTGCGCTTGGGATAATTTTTGGAGGGGCGCTCGAGTTCATGCTCTTCGGCCGCAAGGACTTCGGTCCATCTGTCAGCTAGCAAATCTTGATCAGCTCTAAGCTGTTGCTGCTTTTTCTTTAGGCTGTTCGCCGTGGCTAGAAGCCTGCGTTGAAAGCGCTCTTGTTCAGCGGGGTCTGATGGTACGACGAATTCATCGTCGCCGAGGCTTGCCTCGTCTTCGGAGGGAGGCATGTAATTATCATCCTCAACCTCCTGCTCTGTCGCTCTCTCGTGAGGGCTGGCTTTTTCATCTTCCTGCACCGAATCTTGCTGGTTTTGGTGTTCGTCGGCGCTGTCCGAGGTAGTATTATCTCCCGTGCCGGAATCACCATTTCTGCTATGGTGGGATTTAGAGCGGCGCTGTTGGTGCCGGTGTTTTGGCGGCTTTTTCGAGGTGCCGTCCTCCGCAGTTCCCTCGCCATCTCCATTCTTTGGAGCATCCACCATGTATATATCATATGACGAGGTGGCGGTCCAGCGCCCTACAGGTGCTGGTTCTTGTTCGTCTCCTCCTTCGTCGTCCATACCGTCGAAGTCTTCGGAGCCGAAGTCAAGCATGTCGGTTAAGTCATCGACAGTGGCTATTAAGTGGGTGGTGGGTGGGCTTTGAATTTCTTCGTCGTCCGAATCCCAACCTCGCAGGCCATAGTCTGTCCTGGGCTCTCCTGATAAAGAGAGAGACTTGAGAGAATTCAGAATATCACCAAAAGGTGAGCACTGAAAGATGTCCGCGGCGGTGAACTCCATTACAGGTGCCCAATCAGACTCGATCGGCAGGGGCACGGAAGGCCCGGACTTCGGAGAGGAGTCTGGCTCCTTGGAGTCGTGAGCCAAGCGGAGTGCGGGGCTGGCGTTCGGCTCGATCGCCTTTGAGATCGCAGCCCCTGAGGTGACGTCCAACCGTTCATCCTCGAAGAACGCGGCGGGCTCCGAGTCACGGATCGGGGCCGGAGCGTGTGCGGCCTCCAGGTCACTGTTCGGAGGCAGAGCTATATCATGCCCCTCGAGATAGTGCGGCGCGCTTGGCTGTGGCTCGAATCCGTCAAAGATCAAGTCTCCGCGGATATCCGCCTTGTAGTTTAAGCTTCCAAACCTGACTTGATGGCCAGGGGCGTAGCTTTCGATCTGCTCCAAATGACCAAGCGAATTGGCCCGCAGAGCGAAGCTGCCGAAGACGAAGATCTGTCCGGGGAGGAAAGTCTCACCCTGGACTCATCGCTGTTGATGATCAAAGGAGCCATCAGGCCTAAAAGCGACGACACAGAGGAACTCTCAATGAAAGCACCAATGTCGGTGTCAAAACCGGCGGATCTCGGGTAGGGGGTCTCGAACTGTGCGTCAAGGTCGGATGGTAACAGGAGACAAGGGACACTTTATTTTACCCAGGTTCAGGCCCTCTCGATGGAGGTAAAACCCTACTCCTGCTAGATTAATATTGATGATATGGGTAGTACAAGAGTGGATCTACCACGAGATCAAGGAGGCTAAACCCTAGAAGCTAGCCTATGGTATGATTGTGTATGATGATGGTTGTCCTACGGACTACAACCCTCCGGTTTATATAGACACCGGATAGGGTTAGGGTTACACAGAGTCGGTTACAATGGTAGGAGATCTCGAATATCCGCACACCTAGCTTGCCTTCTACGCCAAGAAAAGATCCTTCCGGACACGGACGAAGTCTTCAACTTTATATCTTCATAGTCCTGGAGTCCGGCTGAAGGTATAGTTCGGCTATCCGAACACCCCCTAATCCAGGACTCCCTCAATCGGTATATCACTTTCTCAATTCCGGTGAGTGTTCTGGTGCGTGGATGGAGAGCTACGGGCAAAAAAGCACGTGAAAAACAGAGTGAAGTTCAAGGTTTCATACCGAGAACTTCAGGTACTTCACGCGATGCATTTTTAACGAATCTGTTTCGCGATAAAGGCAGAACGAATGATCTCGTCATTTTTGAAATTACTTAAAAACGGTTGGGAATCAGAGAAAACTGTTAGCATGAAAAAGTTTCTCATTTTCCATAGCTTTTCAATGGTATATTATTTACCCCATTCCGATATAATTTGTAGAAATTACGGTGAAAATACATTTTTAGCCATTTTCAAAACTGACATAAACCGTAAAAAGTTGGGAGAATCCATATATACGAAAAAGTTTCGCATTTGTTCAAGCTATCCAACGCCATATCATTCAATGCATTCGGATCTACGATTAAAACATTAGCTCAAAAATACAAACTCGGTGGAACTTGTATCGTTTTCTAAATTAATTTTAAACCATTGAAAATCAGAAAATACTTTTAACATAAAAAATTAGCGCAATTCCATAAGCTTTCCAACGCCATATCATTTGCCTCAATTGGATCAGCCGTTTAGAAATGACATCGAAAATGCGAAGTCGGCTGTTCGGTTTGCGAAATTTTACGATTTTCCAAATTACTCTTTAACCGTAGGTAATTAGAGAAAACTTTTAACATATGGAATGAGCAGTTTTTCAGCAGCTTTCCAACACCATATTATTTGCCTCATTCCGTTAAACGGTTTAGAAATGCGATCGAAAATACGATTCATGTTTTTTGTGTGAAGAAAAAACGATTTTCAAAACTGCTCTTAAACCGCTTACAATTTGCCAAAAATTAAACTTAGGTGATGATACTGGTGTCCATAGCTTTCCAACGGTATATAGCAAGCCACATTTGGGCAATGTTGGCGGAAGTTCAACCTAGCACATGGGGAAGTTCAGGTCGAATAACTCAGGCAGTAAAATTGCAAAAAACGCGAGTTCATCACGACCCGAGTGCAAAATCCATCTATGAGGGAGATTCCTATTTAAAACGAGTATTTAGTTGCTAAAAACTGTGTCCACATTACACTTGCATCACAAACAACACGAATAATCAGAAAAAATCGCCGTAGAAGCGACGGTTGCGAAGATAGCCAGAAGTTCGGGTTCGTACAAAAGGAAGTTCAGACGCGTTACTCAGGCAGTTTATGTTGTGATCAGAATATTATTCTGATCCCGTGATCAGAATAGTGTTTATATATATATATATATATATATATATATATATATATATATATATATATATATATATATATATATATATATATATATATATATATATACTATTTATCACCCAGGGCGCAGAATAAGTTATTCTTCACCCGAGGTAATCTTACGATCATATCATAATTAAATTACGTTTGGAATTGAAAGAGTTACATCCCTATTGATTCACTACGTAAAATTTGGCATAAAAAAATAAAAATATACGTCATAAGACAAGAAAATTTGCAGTTTATGTGTATTTTACACTATATTTTTACGTTTGTAATTTTACATAACATAAAATATTTTTTACGACGATTATATATTTTCTTGCGGTCTCTTTTTACGTCGGAAATAAGACAAAACATACGGAACGTAAAATTACGCTGCATTGATGGTAAAATAGAGGGGGGGTGAAGAATAACTATTCATCACCCAGGGTGACGAATAGTCAATCCCTACATATATATATATATATATATATATATATATATATATATATATATACATATATATATATATGTATGTGTATATATATATATATACATATATATATATATATGTATGTATATATATATATATACAAGGTATTACTTACCTTTGTTCTCCTCGAGCTGCCCCTTGGCAAGACCGAGCTCTTTCTCAGACCGCTCGAGGTTCTGCTTCAGTGCGGCGACCTCCGCAGTCAGTGCGACAGAGGTCAGCAACGAAGCCTGCATACACATATAGACATACTTGTATTAGACTTCTGCAGATATTATTTGATCCTCTATTCGACTTTTCTTTGTGAACACCAAACAGAGCATCAGGGGCTACTGTCTATGCGATAATATTTTCCTATATTTTAAATACTTACCTCAAAGCCTGTTAGAAGGCTGGCACAGGCTTCAGTCAGTTCGCTCTTGGCGGACTGAACCTTCTTGATCACCGCACTCATAATAGTGCGGTGCTCTTCGTCGATGGAAGAGACGCGAAGCGCTCCGAGCAGGTTGTCCGGTACCTCTGGATAGACAGTGGTCACCGGCAAGGGCGGCTTGCCCCTCTTGGCAGGGGGCCGCCTGCCGGAGTCCGGAACCAATGGAGGTTCCGGCGCGGTGTTCGGCTGAGGGCCGAACGTGGAGCCCTTGGGAGTCTTGCTCCCTTTGCGCCTGAAGTCTGGAAGGTCACCTTGAGGCGCCTCTAGGACTACCTCCCCACGGCTCGGTGCCCCTTGAGACAATACCTCGGCATTGTCCGTGGGGCGAGGAGAGGAGGCGGTCGGAAGTGAATCACTATTCATATCCGACGAATCCAAAGAACCTGTCACGACCGGTTTTCCAATAAAAATATTTATTGAGAAACCAATCTTTTGGATCCAGTATGAGAGAAAATCCTCCTCACTGGTAGACAAACTCTTGATACAATAAGCCAGTAGCACAGGATATATTACAGGGTTGAGCTAAGGGTGCTCAACAATTTATTACAAGCGCGCCAATAATCATACTTAATGGCTGATATATCACAATGGTGTCGTGGCATACTACTGACTCGGGGAATAAGCGATGGTGGAGTAATATAGTGGGGAGTGAGATAATATGGCTCTCAAAGTAGCATCTCATCGAGCGTCGAGGTGAAGCTCGATGTACTTTATTCGGGTTGCGGAAGCGGATATAATATAGTGACCAAATCCAGGGTCGCGTGTGACTGACTGGGATTCCTCTAGGCGTCGGACTCGCTATCGAACTCTTCATCCATGAGATCACCTTCGTCAGCATCTGGCCGAATCAACAAGCCAGTGAGTACTTTGGAAGTACTCGCAAGACAGTTCGGACGTAAGATATAACAAATGCATGCATGAATGCGTCATGATTAATTTATCAATGCATAATTGAAATAATAGCAGGCAAGGTAAGTAATAAGGGAATCGGCGGTAGTCCGCCTGAAATCCCAACAATAAAGTAAAGGAGACCAATCGAGTGTCTGGAGCGATGCCACGAAAGGTGAACATATAAGTAAAAGGAGAATCATGCCACAGTCGGGCGTCTATGCGACACCACATAAAGGGCTTAAAAAGAAATGCCGCAGTCGGGCGTCTAAGCGACACCACATAAAGGGCTTAAAAAGAAATGCCGCAGTCGGGCGTCTAAGCGACACCACATAAAGGGCTTAAAAGAAATGCCGCAGTCGGGCGTCTAAGCACACCACATAAAGGGCTTAAAAGAAATGCCGCAGTCGGGAGTCTAAGCGACACCACATAAAGGGCTTAAAAAGAAATGCCGCAGTCGGGCGTCTAAGCGACACCACATAAAGGGCTTAAAAGAAATGCCGCAGTCGGGCGTCTAAGCGACACCACATAAAGGGCTTAAAAGAAATGCCGCAGTCGGGCGTCTAAGCGACACCACATAAAGGGCTTAAAAGAAATGCCACAGTCGGGCGTCTAAGCGACACCACATAAAGGGCTTAAAAGAAATGCCGCAGTTGGACGTCTAAGCGACATCGCAGAAAGGGCTTATGAGGAAAATAAATAACAGCACTGCCGCAGTCGGACGTCTGAGCGACATCACAGAAAGGGCTTTCTTCATAATGAAAATAATACACGTGTTAGATTAATCAGCTCAGATCAATATACGGGTTAGTCCATCCACAGGAATAAACATTTAACTGGACTCAGCATGCTTATGATTCACCGGAGTATCTGTCACCAAATCTGGCACATGTCAGAATAAGTTAGCACAGAACTTGGATATGGATAGGATGATTTGAAGAATTTATGACTCTGCAGAGTTTGTACAAAAATTTCCCACAGCCAACGGATTTCCGTAGTCAGGAAGGACTAGTTCCGTTTACGGTATTTCGGAAGTAAACACAGCTAACCAGTACACACCCATCCAACCTCTCGATGCCAGGAATCACCCTAGACATCGTCCAAGAAAAACTTTTGAGAGGGGGAGATCTCAATCTCGAATAGCATGGGATCAAATTTGTATACGCGCGCTCTAAGGGGTGCCCCCCTCTCGGTCCCAACCGGAAACACCCATGCCCCCTGACCGGATGACTGGCTTTAATCCAGGGCCATGGAACCATCATTCCGGCCTCTCCTTTTTGGTGTGTACCAGGGAAGCGGTTTGCAACTTACTAAACCATATCTCTTGCGAGACACATGTGGTAGTACAGGGAAGGGAAATGGATAGGAACCACACCGATACGGGTTGGTACTGAAGTTAACTTGCATGGCATAAGACTGGCATGCTTCAACACTGCCATCTTACCCATCTCCTTGCCAACACATGGCTTTGTATACTCACATGCAACAACGTATGGATCATCGAACTTACTTGCATCAACAATGCATGATAAACACGTTCATCGGTATGCTCACAACATGCCATGAGACCAACTAAAATGCAAAACATGCCAAGACACTCATCATATCAAAAGTTCAAACATGCTTGCCTGGTTCAGAGTAGTCGGAGCCTAGCTCGGTGAAGTTTGCGGTCACGTCACCTCCGTCGGTATCTACGGTATAAAGAGAATACACGCACTATCGTAACTACCAAGAGGTGCTCAGAAATTAATCCAAATATTTTTCAAATAAATCTGATAAAAAAACTAGGCAAATTTTGGAAGAGAACAGAAAAAGAATCACTCAAAAATATGCTTCTGTTAAAGAGTTATAAAGGCTTTTGTCTAGGGACCCATCTGTAATGAAACAGAAACTTCCCAGGGTTCTTTTTATAAAAACAGAAAACGCTTCAGTCCTGAATACGCCGGCTCAGAGGAGAAAGCGTATTTTGCCCGAAGGCGTTTTCAGAAAACGTTTCAAAAAGATTAAAACGCTGACGGGATGGACCCACCCGTCAGGTTTGAAAAATGAAGGCAGAGACTTGGCGCCAGAGGGCCGCGGCGATCGCCGGCGGCGATCCACGACGAGGTAGAGGGATCGGAGGGTACCTCCGTGCTCAGGGCGCCATTCCGCGTCGGGTGGTGGTGGTGGTGGTCGCCGGTGAGCACCACATTGATGGTGGCTCCTGCTCCGGCGGACGGCGGTTTGGGCGGGGATGAAGCTCGTCGGAGAGGGCTGCACGCATCAAATTGAGGTGGGGGTCAGGCCTCTGGTAGCTAGAGGAGGAGATTGACGGAGTTTGGGAGCCGGGGATGGCCTTACCGCAGTGAACGCTGCTGGAGCCCGAGGCGGATGGAGGTGGCCGGAGTCGAGGAAGGAGGGCTCCTCGAGGCCCCTCCAGTGGCCAGGCAGGGTTTAGCGGGGTGGTGGAGTCATGCGGGAGTGAGAGCAGGCTCGGGGGTGCTATATATAGCCGCCCCGAGGCGGTTGCCGAGAACGGGGTTCTCCGGCGAGGTGATTACGGCGGTGCGGGGTTAGGTCGCTTAGGGGGAGCTCGACGGAACGGGGCGGCGCGGGTGCGCTGGCGAGGAGATGGCCACGCGGAGCCACCAGGGGGTTTGGGCGGCGCTGAACAGCGTTGCGCCGCCGTTCTGCTTCCTGTCGGCCGTTACGGTGGCTCGGCCGCCGCAAGACACGCCGGCGCAGGCGGGCCAGGGCGCCACCGACGCCAGGAAGGTGCCAAGCGCGCGTGTGAGGCTCCGGACAAGCAGGCCAGGCGGCGAGCAACGTGCCAAGGGCACTGTGAGCATGTGACTGAACTAACTGACGAAGATCGACACTGAAAACTAAATTTAACTGAAAATGGCTGAAACAGTGCCTGCAAGGTGTTCGACAGAATGATCTAGGCATGTAGGGATTTTTCCTTGAGCTGATCTTTGGTGGAGTGGCTCCTCATTGCTCCAGTAGGCTGCCTGATTTTTGGTGGAATTTTTGGTAAGTGGAAATATGAATTTCACCAAATTTGGCAAATCTGGTCCAAACTTGCAGGGAGTGAAAGTTGAAATATTTGAAAAGAAGATGAGTGGATTAAGATGGTTCCAGGTTGAGGGTACCAAGGACTAGCCAGTAGAGTTGGTTTGAGGTCCAAATACAAATGCTATAGGGTACTTGCATTGAAAATGACTCAGGCTCAAAATAAAGATCAGAAAAGATTTGAGAGGTGAAATAATTAAAATGAAATCCAAAACTTGTTTGGTTTAGAAGGGACAGAGGACTTAGGTTGTTTCAAGGAGGAGGGGAGGTTTTGAATGGGTTTTACCACATGGGCAAAAATATGGGTGGTTTTCAATATATGAAAGTCCCCAATTCTCATAGAGTTTTCTTATAAAAAGAAAAAGATTAAACTCCAAAAATAATTAGAGAGGGATTCAACAGAGGAGTAGTTTTTAAAAGATCAAACCCAAAGTTTGAAGAGGGAAACAGAAATAACAATCCTTGCCCATAAAAAAAAGTTTTTAAGAGGAAGGTTTCTGAAAGAAAGAAAATTTAAATGCCCTCTTTTCAAAACCGACAAAGGTTTTTGCTAAAGACCAAATGAAATTTTTTGGAGTGTCACAACACCTACCCCCTTAGGAAAAATCTCGTCCCCGAGATTTCAGCTGTTCCATAAATAAGTGCGGATGCTCTGCTCGAAGAAAATCCTCTCTTTCCCAAGTTGCTTCGCTGTCAGTGTGATTGCTCCACTGAACTCTGAAAAATTTAATGGTCTTCTGTCGGGTCCTCCTTTCAGACTCCTCTAATATCTTCACGGGACGTTCCCTATAAGTGAGGTCTTGTTGCACTTCAATGCTCTCATGGGATACTTGTTTCTCTGGGTTGCTTACGCACTTTCTTAACTGCGAAACGTGGAACACGTTGTGGATATCTGACAGTTCCTTAGGTAAGTCTAGCTGATACGCTACTGTGCCTTTTCGGGCCACTATACAGAATGGTCCGATGAATCTTGGCGCTAGCTTCCCTTTTATTTTGAATCGTTGTAACCCCCTCATAGGGGATACTCGTAGGTATACGAATTCACCGGGTTCGAAGTTCACCCTACGATGCTTCTGATCGTAATAACTCTTCTGTCGGCTTTGAGCGGTCTTGAGTCTATTTCTGATTAGCTTGACCTTTTCCTCGGCTTCTCTGAGCATGTTTGGTCCGAAGATACGGCTGTCTCCAGTTTCTGACCAATTTAACTGGGTACGACATCTCCGTCCATACAAAGCCTCAAATGGTGCCATTTGCAGGCTGGCCTGGTAACTGTTGTTGTACGCGAACTCGGCATATGGCAGGCTCTCTTCCCAACTGGCTCCATATGTGAGGACACATGCTCTTAGCATGTCCTCTAAAATCTGGTTTACGCGTTCTGTCTGTCCATCGGTCTGGGGGTGGTATGCTGTACTGAAGGCTAGTTGAGTTCCCAGAGCCTGTTGTAAATAATCCCAAAATCTTGAGACGAACTGAGTGCCTCTGTCAGATATTATGGTCTTCGGAACACTGTGCAAACAAACTATACAGGAGAGATATATCTTGGCAAGCTTCTGAGTGGTGTGGGTCGTCTTTACTGGAATAAAGTGTGCCACCTTGGTTAATCTGTCGGTGATGACCCATATGGCATCATTTCCGTGTCGTGACTGAGGTAGTCCGACAATGAAATCCATCCCTCTTTCATCCCATTTCCACTCAGGTATTTTGTTTGGTTGCAGTAATCCGGCTGGTCTCTGATGCTCAGCTTTAATGCGTTGGCAGGAGTCGCAACATGCAATGAAAGTGGCTATGTCTCTCTTCATACCGTGCCACCAAAATCTTTCCTGAATATCCTTATACATTTTGGTTCCTCCCGGGTGGATTGAGTACGGGGCGGTGTGGGCTTCAGCTAAAATTTGCTGTTTAAGGTCTTCTATGTCCGACACGCAGAGTCTCTCCCCGTACCATAATATTCCTCCATCGTCTACGACGAATTCCGAGGCTTTGCCCTTACTCACCTTTCTTTTGATGCCTTCGATGCTGGGATGACCAGGTTGAGCTCCTTTGATTTTCTCCACAAGGTCGGGTTGTATTGCCAATTTTGTCATGGTGCCTTCCGCTACCATTAATAAGTTGAGTTTGGCAAATTCTAGTTGGAACTCGGTTCTCAAGCTTTGCAGACTGCTTTCGTCGGAGCCGGGGTTCTGACTAAGGGCATGGGCTACTACATTTGCTTTACCCGGATTGTAGTGGATACCAACATCATAATCCTTTACCAATTCCAGCCAGCGTCATTGCCATAAATTCAGTTCTGGCTACGTGAAAATATATTTGAGACTTTTATGGTCCGTATATATTTCACATCGATTTCCAAGTAGGAAGTGCCTCCATTCCTTAAGTGCATGAATGACGGCTGCCATCTCTAAGTCATGAGTGGGATAATTTTCCTCGTGCTTGCGAAGCTGCCTTGAAGCATAGGCGACAACCTTGCCTTCTTGCATCAATACACATCCGAGACCTTTTCTGGATGCATCACAATATACTTCAAAATTCTTGTGTATGTCCGGCACAATTAATACTGGTGTTGTCGTTAATTTCCGCTTTAGCTCTTGGAAACTTTTCTCGCAGGCTTCTGTCCATTCAAACTTCTTGTCTTTCTTGAGTAACTGCGTCATAGGCTTGGCGATGGTGGAGAATCCTTCAATAAATCTGCGGTAATATCCTGCCATTCCCAAGAAACTTCGTATGTCCGTTACACTGGCTGGTGACTTCCAGCCAAGTATGGCCTTGACTTTTTCCGGGTCTACTGTGATACCGTCTTGGGTCAGCACATGGCCTAGAAAGCCTACTTGTTTTAGCCAAAATTCGCACTTGCTGAACTTGGCATACAATTGATGTTTCCTGAGTTCGCCTAGTACCATTCTGAGTTGTTCCGCGTGCTCTTCTGGTGTCTTGGAGTATACCAGAATATCGTCGATGAATACCACGATGAATTTGTCCATAAATTTCATAAGTACTTTGTTCATGAGGTGAACAAAATATGCGGGGGCGTTCGTTAATCCAAATGGCATTACCGTGAACTCATACAGTCCATATCTGGAGGTGAAGGCTGTCTTGGGGATATCTTCGGTTCGCACCTTCAATTGATGGTATCCTGACTTTAAGTCAATTTTTGCGAATACCTTGGCCTGTGCGAGTTGATCAAACAAATCGTTTATCCTTGGCATTGGGTATTTGTTCTTGATTGTGACCATGTTAAGTGCTCGATAGTCAATACACAATCGCAGTGTTCCGTCCTTCTTTTTGGCAAATAAAATTGGTGATCCCCAAGGTGAGGAACTGGCTCGAATGTATCCTTTGTCCATCAATTCCCTTATTTGTTTTTTCAACTCAACCAACTCGGATGGTGCCATTCTGTATGGTTTCTTGTATATGGGGGTGGTTCCTGGTGCGAGCTCAATGCTGAACTCTATCTCTCGATCTGGTGGCATGCCTGGTAGCTCTTCGGGGAATACGTCTGGAAATTCACATACTACTAGAACCTTGTTTAACTCAGAAACGTCCACCTTATTTAATCTTGGTTGCCGGGGTATTTCTCTTTCCTTGGCGGATACCCTTATTGTCTTCCTGTGGTGGTGTGTGAGAATTACGGTCCGGTTGAAACAGTCAATGAAACCCTTGTTGGTGGTTAGCCAGTCCATCCCGAGGATGACATCCAGTCCTTTATTTTCCAACACAATGAGACTGGCGTGGAACTTCAATCCTTTGAACTCAATAACCACATCCTGACAGTAACTCTGAGTGACTTGCTGAATCCCAGGGGACTTGATGGTCATGGATTTCTCCAAAGGAAGCATCGAAAAATTATTTTGCAAAGCAAAACTTTTCGAAATAAAAGAGTGAGAAGCTCCAGAATCAAACAAAACCATTGCAGGTATTGTGTTGACAGGAAACATACCGAGTACGATATCCGGAGCATTTTGTGCCTCCTCTTTGGTTACGTGGTTCAGATGACCCTTCCTGTGGTTGTTGTTGGGATTGAAATTGTTTCGCTTGGGCGCTGTATTATTGTCGCCGTTGTTCGGCTTTGGTGCTGAGCTTCTAGGCTTGGGACACTGCTTGGCATAGTGTCCTTCCTCTCCACAGGCGTAGCAAGTAATGCCGGGGCGATATGTGAACTCCTTGTCCCTTGCATGGAAATTCTTGATTGGGCGTGAAACGTTGGACACGGACTTGTGTGTTCCACCCTTTTGAAAATCTGTCTTGCTTCGATGATTGCGAGCATAGTTGGTCTGGTCCCTTTTTCGCTTGCGGATATCTTCCAAGCTGCGTCTTTCATTTTCCAGAGTAATCGCCTTGCCCACCAGTGTTTTAAAATCTGGAAAAGTGTGTACGACCAGTTGGCATTTAAGCGCGGGCGCTAGACCGTCAAGGAATTTTTCCATCTTCTTGCTTTCAGTCATACGATCTTCATTGGCGTAACGAGACAATAAAGTAAATTGACCGTTGTAATCTGACACTGTCATGTTCCTCTGTTTGAGGTCATCGAACTCTCTCCTTTTGATTTTCATAATACTCTTTGGAATGTGCGCGCCACGGAAGCCTTCCTTGAAATCATCCCAGGTTATATTATTTTCGTTGGGATGCATGTGCAGGAAATTTTCCCACCAAGATGCGGCTGCTCCTGTGAGATAGTGCGGAGCATATAGTACCTTTTCGAGGTCTGAACATTGTGCAATATTTAATTTTCTCTCCACGTCTCGAAGCCAGTCTTCGGCCTCAAGAGGCTTATCAGTATGAGAAAATGTTGGAGGACGCGTCTTCTGTAGCTCAGATAACTTGAAATGCTGTTGATACTGCCCATGGTGATTTCTCATGTTGATGACTTGGTTCATCATTTCCCGATGCTGCTGCTGACTTTGTTCATAAAGGCGGCACATTTGAGCAAGTGCCGTTTCACTGCCCTGTTGACTTGATTGACCTTGAGTGAAATTGTTGCCTGGTTGAGTGTCATGATATTGACTCGTCTGCCCTTGTGCAAAATTGTTGTCCGGTTGAGTGCCATAATTTTCCTCTGGCGGAGCTGGCATGGAGCGAGTCCAAGGATGAGACATTTTTTTCACTCTGGGGATATATTTTGTAAAACCCATAAGAAACACGAAAAGGGGTGCCAAAATTTTTTAATTCCATAAAAACACAAGGTTGGCAAATAAATCAAAATAGCCAAGATTGCTTAAGGGAAAACAATTTAATTTGCGCACGGAGAAAGACTGCTCATTACGTATCTTACACGCGGGCGATAATTATACAATACACCACTCAGGATATGCGTACATAACCCTGACATGTTATTTAGGCTAGTGCACTCCTCCACTTCCTACATGATGCGCAAACAGGCTACTTCCCATATCTTACATGGCGATACATCGCGTGACGGCTAAGCGTACTTAGTCGGAGATGTTGATGATGTCCTTGGCCCTGCCAAGGGTGAGGCGTAGCGATGCTGGGGACTCGACTTCCTCCTCGCTAATAGGCTCCATACGAGTAGTGCTGCGCCGAGTAGATGGAGCGGGAGCCAGGGGTGGAATGACACGAATAGGAGTCGGCGTGAGTGGCGGTGCAGTGCGCGCTGGAGTGGGCGCAATGACTTGGTTGAACTCCTCAGTAGATGGCAGGCGACGAGCAGGCGCATAAGATGCAGATGATGAGGCATAAGTCAATGGCGGTGCTGTGGGCAGGATCTCCCTCCGGTTGGCAGCACAGCCATGGACTGAGTCCATGCGGGCGGCCACGAAGTCGTCCACCAAGTTATCGAAGGCGGCCTCCAGGGCCCTAAGATACTCAATAAGCATCTCAAAGGCCTCGTCTCGCTCTCCTCTGGGGCAGGAGTATGCATAGTGATAGGTGTAGGGCACGTGGCATGGAAGATAGCGGTAACGACGAGCCTTCATCACGGGAAGGACATCCCTGAGGCGAGCTATCGACTCGCGGGCTGCCATCTGGATAGCATGCTTCTCTGTGGGCATGGCTCTTCCCATGAACCGGAAGCGGCGTAACTCACCACGCCCTCCCCTGAATTGCACCGAGGCCTGGTGCATGGTCAGACTGTATTTGACTTTGTGCTGGCAGAGAGAGACGACTGGGCGCACAGATGGCCCCATCGCGACCTGAACGATGAAGGATAGAAGCTTAACGAACCCATCGGGTACGTTGGCGAAGGACTGAGACTCGCAGCTGTTGTCAGCCATCTACAAAAGTAGGCAAGAATTCTAAATGGTCAGATCATAAATATATGCTGAATGTCAGAAAAAAATGACTACAATTAGCTCTAACATGCTAATAATCAATTAGCGATCGCACCTAGTGGCTTCCTACAGTCAGCCTGGCTCTGGTACCAAGCTTGTCACGACCGGTTTTCCAATAAAAATATTTATTGAGAAACCAATCTTTTGGATCCAGTATGAGAGAAAATCCTCCTCACTGGTAGACAAACTCTTGATACAATAAGCCAGTAGCACAGGATATATTACAGAGTTGAGCTAAGGGTGCTCATCAATTTATTACAAGCGCGCCAATAATCATACTTAATGGCGGATATATCACAATGGTGTGGTGGCATACTACTGACTCGGGGAATAAGCGATGGTGGAGTAATACAGTGGGGAGTGAGATAACATGGCTCTCAAACTAGCATCTCATCAAGCGTCGAGGTGAAGCTCGATGTACTTTATTCGGGTTGCGGAAGAGGATATAATATAGTGACGAAATCCAGGGTCGCGCGTGACTGACTGGGATTCCTCTAGGCGTCGGACTCGCTATCGAACTCTTCATCCATGAGATCACCTTCGTCAGCATCTGGCCAAATCAACAAGCCAGTGAGTACTTCGGAAGTACTCGCAAGACAGTTTGGACGTAAGATATAACAAATGCATGCATGAATGCGTCATGATTAATTTATCAATGCATAATTGAAATAATAGCAGGCAAGGTAAGTAAAAAGGGAATCGGCGGTAGTCCGCCTGAAATCCCAACAATAAAGTAAAGGAGACCAATCGAGTGTCTGGAGCGACGCCACGAAAGGTGAACATATAAGTAAAAGGAGAATCATGCCACAGTCGGGCGTCTATGCGACACCACATAAAGGGCTTAAAAAGAAATGCCGCAGTCAGGCGTCTAAGCGACACCACATAAAGGGCTTAAAAGAAATGCCGCAGTCGGGCGTCTAAGCGACACCACATAAAGGGCTTAAAAGAAATGCCGCAGTCGGGCGTCTAAGCGACACCACATAAAGGGCTTAAAAAGAAATGCCGCAGTCGGGCGTCTAAGCGACACCACATAAAGGGCTTAAAAGAAATGCCGCAGTCGGGCGTCTAAGCGACACCACATAAAGGGCTTAAAAGAAATGCCGCAGTCGGGCGTCTAAGCGACACCACATAAAGGGCTTAAAAGAAATGCCGCAGTCGGACGTCTAAGCGACATCGCAGAAAGGGCTTATGAGGAAAATAAATAACAGCACTACCGCAGTCGGACGTCTGAGCGACATCACAGAAAGGGCTTTCTTCATAATGAAAATAATACATGTGTTAGATTAATCAGCTCAGATCAATATACGGGTTAGTCCATCCACAGGAA
Organism: Aegilops umbellulata; assembly: GCA_032464435.1. Taxonomy (NCBI): domain Eukaryota; kingdom Viridiplantae; phylum Streptophyta; class Magnoliopsida; order Poales; family Poaceae; genus Aegilops; species Aegilops umbellulata. Next base: position 415,059,856 of record CP136059.1, on the reverse strand, counting down.
TAAACATTTAACCGGACTCAGCATGCTTATGATTCACCGGAGTATCTGTCACCAAAACTGGCACTTGTCAGAATAAGTTAGCACAGAACTTGGATATGGATAGGATGATTTGAAGAATTTATGACTCTGCAGAGTTTGTACAAACATTTCTCACAGCCAACGGATTTCCGTAGTCACGAAGGACTAGTTCCGTTTACGGTATTTCGGAAGTAAACACAGCTAACCAGTACACACCCATCCAACCTCTCGATGCCAGAAATCACCCTAGACATCGTCCAAGAAAAACTTTTGAGACGGGGAGATCACAATCTCGAATAGCATGGGATCAAATTTATATACACGCGCTCTAAGGGGTGCCCCCCTCTCGGTCCCAACCGGAAACACCCATGCCCGCTGACCGGATGACTGGCTTTAATCCAGGGCCATGGAACCATCATTCCGGCCTCTCCTTTTTGGTGTGTACCAGGGAAGCGGTTTGCAACTTACTAAACCATATCTCTTGCGAGACACATGTGGTAGTACAGGGAAGGGAAATGGATAGGAACCACACAGATACGGGTTGGTACTGAAGTTAACTTGCATGGCATAAGACTGGCATGCTTCAACACTGCCATCTTACCCATCTCCTTGCCAACACATGGCCTTGTATACTCACATCCAACAACGTATGGATCATCGAACTTACTTGCATCAACAATGCATGATAAACACGTTCATCGGTATGCTCACAACATGCCATGAGACCAACTAAAATGCAAAACATGCCAAGACACTCATCATATCAAAAGTTCAAACATGCTTGCCTGGTTCAGAGTAGTCGGAGCCTAGCTCGGTGAAGTTTGCGGTCCCGTCACCTCCGTCGGTATCTACGGTATAAAGAGAATACACGCACTATCGTAACTACCAAGAGGTGCTCAGAAATTAATCCAAATATTTTTCAAATAAATCTGATAAAAAAACTAGGCAAAATTTTGAAGAGAACAGAAAAAGAATCACTCAAAAATATGCTTCTGTTAAAGAGTTATAAAGGCTTTTGTCCAGGGACCCATCTGTAATGAAATAGAAACTTCCCAGGGTTCTTTTTATAAAAACAGAAAACGCTTCAGTCCTGAATACGCCGGCTCAGGGGAGAAAGCGTATTTTGCCCGAAGGCGTTTTCAGAAAACATTTCAAAAAGATTAAAACGCTGACGGGATGGACCCACCCGTCAGGTTTGAAAAATGAAGGCAGAGACTTGGCGCCAGAGGGCCGCGGCGATCGCCGGCGGCGATCCATGGCGAGGTAGAGGGATCGTTGGGTACCTCCATGCTCAGGGCGCCATTCCGCGTCGGGTGGTGGTGGTGGTGGGCGCCGGTGAGCACCACGTCGACGGTGGCTCCTGCTCCAGCGGACGGCGGTTCGGGCGGGGATGGAGATCGTCGGAGAGGGCTGCACGCATCAAATTGAGGTGGGGGTCATGCCTCTGGTAGCTAGAGGAGGAGATTGACGGAGTTTGGGCGCCGGGGATGGCCTTACCGCAGTGAACGCTGCTGGAGCCCGAGGCGGATGGAGGTGGACGGAGTCGAGGAAGGAGGGCTCCTCGAGGCCCCTCCAGTGGCCAGGCAGGGTTTAGCGGGGTGGTGGAGTCGTGCGGGAGTGAGAGCAGGCTCGGGGGCGCTATATATAGCCGCCCCGAGGCGGTTGCCGAGAACGGGGTTCTCCGGCGAGGTGATTATGGCGGTGCGGTGGTTGCACAGGAGGGTTCAGAGGTTGAGCATCGTCGTGGGTGCTCCCTGGTTCCGTTTATGTGCTAACAGCGTCGGGATTAGGTCGCTTAGGGGGAGCTCGACGGAACGGGGCGGCGCGGGCCCGTCGGCGGTAGAGAGCATGCTCTGTGCGTGCCGCGCCACGGCGACGGTGCTGCATGCGTGCGCTGGCGAGGAGATGGCCACGCGGAGCCACCAGGGGGTTTGGGCGGCGCTGAACGGCGTTGCGCCACCATTCTGCTTCCTGTCGGCCGTTACGGTGGCTCGGCCGCCGCAAGACACGCCGACGCAGGCGGGCCAGGGCGCCACCTATGCCAGGAAGGTGCCAAGCGCGCGTGCGAGGCTCCGGACAAGCAGGCCAGGCGTCGAGCAACGTGCCAAGGGCACTGTGAGCATGTGGCTGAACTAAGTGACGAAGATCGACACTGAAAACTGAATTTAACTGAAAATGGCTGAAACAGTGCCTGCAAGGTGTTCGACAGAATGATCTAGGCGTGTAGGGATTTTTCCTTGAGCTGATCTTTGGTGGAGTGGCTCCTCATTGCTCCAGTAGGCTGCCTGATTTTTGGTAGAATTTTTGGGTAAGTGGAAATATGAATTTCACCAAATTTGGCAAATCTGGTCCAAACTTGCAGGGAGTGAAAGTTGAAATATTTGAAAAGAAGATGAGTGGATTAAGATGGTTCCAGGTTGAGGGTACCAAGGACTAGCCAGTAGAGTTGGTTTGAGGTGCAAATACAAATGCTATAGGGTACTTGCTTTGAAAATGACTCAGGCTCAAAATAAAGATCAGAAAAGATCTGAGAGGTGAAATAATTAAAATGAAATCCAAAACTTGTTTGGTTTAGAAGGGACAGAGGACTTAGGTTGTTTTCAAGGAGGAGGGGAGGTTTTGAATGGGTTTTACCACATGGGCAAAAATATGGGTGGTTTTCAATATATGAAAGTCCCCAATTCTCATAGAGTTTTCTTATAAAAAGAAAAAGATTAAACTCCAAAAATAATTAGAGAGGGATTCAACAGAGAAGTAGTTTTTAAAATATCAAACCCAAAGTTTGAAGAGGGAAACAGAAATAACAATCCTTGCCCATAAAATTTTTTTTTAAGAGGAAGGTTTCTGAAAGAAAGAAAATTTAAATGCCCTCTTTTCGAAACCAACAAAGGTTTTTGCTAAAGACCAAATGAAATTTTTTTGAGTGTCACAGAACCGCCCGACGAGGATACATCGATATGGGCTCGGGACGGACTGCATAATCATATTCGGCATTAGGGAAGCAGTGCGACAAATATATGCTATGAGTTACTCTGGTATCCAAATATTTACGACTTCGCCAGGGGCTTGGCCCTGGGTAACCACTCGTCTTCACTGTCGGCGGCGGTGGTGGAACAGTCCGGAAGGAGAGTCCTTCCCTTCTTGGACCCTTCGGCCCCCCGGTTGGGGCGGCCTTCCTCTTCTTTTCTCCCCCGGCTGGAGGGGGAGAACCTTCCTCTTCCTCCTCCTCGTCCTCATGGGAGGAGTGTGCTTCGGAGTGTTCGGAAGACGAGTCCGATGTAACCCGGCGCCGGAGACCCTTCCTGGTCCCCGTGGCCTTCTTCTCCAGCACCACATAAGGTGCCGGAACCAACATCTCCGCTAAGCGAGCGTCTGCTGGGTCTTCGGGCAGAGGGGCTAGGCAGTCGATCTGTTCGGCCATCTCTAGCCATTCCTGTCAAAGGTATGGGAGCTTAGACCCCGCATATGATTATACTGGGGAAAATGAATACCCTATAAGTAATGAAAGAGCTTACAGCGCCGGCTTGGCGCTGCGCGCTGAGTCCGCGATCCTCGGTAAGGGGAGGGGGAACCTCGGCACTCTTAAACAGCACCTTCCAGACGTCCTTGTGCGTCGTGTCGAAGAGCTTGCTCAGAGTCTAGTGCTGGGCCGGGTCGAACTCCCACAAATTGAACGCCCGTTGTTGACACGGGAGGATCCGGCGGATGAGCATGACCTGGACTATGTTGACAAGCTTGAGCTTCCTGTTTATCATATTTTGGATGCAGGTCTGGAGTTCGGTCAGCTCTACCGGATTACCCCAGGGCAGGCCCTTCTCTTTCCAGGAGGTGAGCCGCGTGGGGATTCCGGATCGGAATTCGGGGGCCGCCGCCCATTTGGTGTTGCGCGGCTCGGTGATGTAGAACCACCCCGGTTGCCACCCCTTTATGGTCTCCACATAGGAGCCCTCGAGCCATGTGACGTTGGGCATTTTGCCCACCATGGCGCCTCCGCACTCCGCCTGCTGGCCGCCCACCACCTTCGGTTTGACGTTGAAGGTCTTCACCCATAAGCCGAAGTGGGGCCTGATGCGGAGGAAGGCCTCACACATGACGATAAACGCCGAGATGTTGAGGATGAAGTTCGGGGCCAGATCATGAAAATCCAGGCTGTAGTAGAACATGAGCCCACAAACGAATGGGTGGAGGGGAAATCCCAGTCCGCGGGGGAAGTGGGTAAGGAATACTACCCTCTAATGGGGCCTAGGGGTAGGGATGATCTGCCCCTCATCTAGGAGCCGGTGTGCGATATCCTCGGATAGGTATCCCGCTCCCCTCAGCTTTTTAACGTCTCCCTCTGTCGTGGATTTGTCACGGCAGATGTCCTTAGTGTCAGGACTTAGTCGCGAGGCCAACGCATCTATGTGGTAGCTTGAGAGGGGTTGAGTGGGACGAGAGACGCAGGGCGGATCAACACGCAAGACAAGGGTTTAGACAGCTTCGGGCCCCGGGAAACATCATCCGGTCAAAACCCTACATGCTGTTTGAGGCTAGGTCTCATTATCATCCCGAGGGAGACGCCGTAAACCGGCTCTTTGTGTCTAGCCCTAGAGATTATTGATTGCTTATCGCTTCTAACTTCTAACTTGTAACTTGTCCCTCTTTGGGGAGCCCCGCCCCTCCTTATATATGTTGAAGGGGCAGTTTACATGTGGAGTCCTATTAGGATTAGGACTAGTCTATCTCTAATACAAACCGGGTACAAGTCTCGGTCTTAACTCCTTGTAAGATAAATATTCCTTTCCTGTTAAACCGGCCCACAATAGTTGAACCGGCCTCCATGAACCGCCAGACGGGCCACCGGGTCTTGTCGCTCCTCTGACCCGTCCGTCGGGTTACCATTGAGTTACAACGTCCAAGCGGGTTGCTTGTAAACCGCCAAGGTCAGGGCGGGTCTTCAGCTAAACCGTCAAGTCCGGCCGGTTTAACTTCCGGCCGGTTTACACCGCGGGGTATATCCCCGACACCCTCCATGACGGAGGATACCATCCACTTGCCTCCCGCTCCGGACATGTTTGGAGAGGGTTGAGGAGAAGGATGTGGACTTGGGCACTGGAGCTCGAGTGCGCGAGAATGGATGAGCAAGGAGGAAGAAGGCGTGGGTAGAAAAAGGTGAACCCTTATCCCTTTATAAGGGCGGACGAAACTATGTGCCCCCACCAGCCTGGTAAAACTCGCTTATCCCCCAAGCGTCGTAATTGATGGCGCGGTTGGGTTACCCACGTCCGTATTGATGGGAATCCCATAATAAGGGGACACGATCTCTGCTTCGACAAGACGTGCCAAGGAAACCGCCTCACGAAACATGCTGAGATTGGTTACGAAAAACGATTCGAATAAAGACCTGGCTGTGGTGTGATGTCACACTACGGGGTACGTCGGCCGATTAGATTGGTGGAAATATTATTCTCTCTACGGTGGTGTGTGGAACTTGTTTTGCAGAGCCGTCCACGATCCTCGTGTTCAAAATCTTCTATGAAGTATTCGGAGGAGGAACCCGCCTTGCAATGCCGAAGACAATCTGCGTGCCGGACTCGTCGTCATTGAAGCCTGGTTCAGGGGCTATTGAGGGAGTCCTGGATTAGGGGGTATCCGGACGGCTAGACTATATCCTTTGGCCGGACTGTTGGACTATGAATATACAAGATTGAAGACTTTGTCCCGTGTTCGGATGGGACTCTCCTTGGCGTGGAAGGCAAGCTTGGCAATACGGATATGTAGATCTCCTTCTTGTAACCGACTCTATGTAACCCTAGCCCCCTCCGGTGTCTATATAAACCGGAGGGTTTAGTCCGTAGGACCAAGAACAACAATCATACCATAGGCTAGCTTCTAGGGTTTAGCCTCTTCGATCTCGTGGTAGATCAACTCTTGTAATACTCATGTCATCAAGATCAATCAAGCAGGAGTAGGGTTTTACCTCCATCAAGAGGGCCCGAACCTGGGTAAAAACACCATGTCCCCCGTCTCCTGTTACCATCCGCCTAGACGCATAGTTCGGGACCCCCTATCCGAGATCCGCCGGTTTTGACACCGACATGGATGATGGTTGATTGTTCCAGTGTTTCTTTCTAAGAACAAATTACCACAAAATTGCTTTGTAGAAAAATATTTCATGTGTTCAGAACCCAAAGACCACAGTACAGTTGTAAGGACTGTGCCAGAACAATGTTCAGGATGCTACTTGAGTGATAGAACACATATGCACACAAACGAGAGGCAAATATTTATGTCAGTTGTAGAGTGATTATTAATCATTAATCCCCCTTTCTCATAATTACAGAGTTCCACTAGGCCTAAACACAAAAAAACACTACCCTAGTGTTCTTTCTATTACTACTTCTTGTGTTGTGTCTGCTAGAGAAACACTAAACATGTTGTTGCAAACACTTGCGTTAACATGGGATTAATATAGAGAGATACCTAAGGCGGAAAATGATGAGGTGATCAGATCCCATGTCCATTTGACACAAACACATGCCATTGAAAAATGCATCTTTCTGTTTACATTTTTTTGTCATTAGATATTTCAATCTAGAACGTTTTGACAATTTGAAAAAAAATGCATGGAACTTCTTTTTTAATCTCTAGAGACGTCATGGTGGTAGGTAGGTAAACATCTAAACATGTAGATGTTGTTAGGTGTCCCCCATGCAGTGTTTTTGCATAATACTGATGTCAGGCTGTTGCATAATACTGATCAAAGCAAAATAACTCAAGATGGCAACATTGGGGCAACAGAAGGCCAACGAAAATGTCCTGAAGCTTGTGAAAAAACACAAGGTATGTGCCTTGATATATTGTTTCACTTGATTTCTTTAGATGCTAATTCATATGACTGTCTTACTTTGCTAGAAATGGCAAACTGTAGAGGGAGAAACAAGCTGCTGCAGATGAGATTATCAAGTTAGAGCAGAAACTCGATGCCAAACAGAAGCTTGGGTTAAAAATAAAATAGCTGCATGGAAAAATGAATGTTCTGAAACATAGGCCAAGTGAGGAAGACTTTGAATCAAAGAGGAAAAGTGATGAACTTAGCGAGGAGCTGCAGGAGAAGTATGATGAAATAAATGAGATGGAATCACTACATGGGGCTCTGCTTATGAAGGAAAGGATGAGCAATGATGAGTTGCAACATGATCGGAAGAAGCTAATAGATGTAAGCCACCTCTTTATTGTGCACTTGCACTTTCCTAGTATTTTGTTTGAATTACATCTTAGAGCTATCTGTTGCATATGCTGCAGGGCCTACTGGATGTTACAACTAGGCGAGCAAACATAGGCATTGAACGAATGGGTGATCTTGATTTGAAATCATTTGCCATTGCCTGCAAACATAAAATGGCAAAAGAAGATGCAGAAGTTACTGCTTCCATTCTTTGTTCAAAGTGGGACAATGAGATTAGAAATCCAGAATGGCACCCTTTTAAAGTTGTCATGGATGGCGGCAAAGTGAAGGTAATAATATCTTCAATCTTGCTTTTATTCACTTGCTGTTCTCTAATACTCCCTCTGTAAACTAATATAAGATCTTTTAGATCACTAATGTTATATTAGTTTACATAGGGAGTAGCTTGTAATCTCGAGTTGTCAATTTCACAACGAATTTTCTATTCTGCAAACAGTAACGTGGTATATCTATGCATAAGTAAATTATGGTGAAAGCTGACAATCCGAGACACCAAGTTTAATTTACTCCCGTAAAAGTTCTTACATTGATCTGAGGGGACATAAGTAGCAGAAACTCCCACATTAGTTAGAGAAATGGGAAATACCTAATCTGTTGATGAAAGTATTATCGACATGTCACAGCCCTAGATTACCGGAGTGTATTAGTTGCATCAAGCATCCATGCATCATGTTTAAATTCCATTTAAATGTGAATTGGGGAAAGTGTCAAGCCTCAGAGGTCATTTCAAAAAAAATGATCAACATAAAAAATTGCTTCAAATAAACCCAAGAAAAATGTTCCTGTTAAGCTAAAAAAAATATTGGCAAGAGGTAAAATTCAAACCAATATTTTTGGAGTCTCAGGGATATTTATTTTGGGCCTTTGAAAATGAATCACTAAGTATTTGACTTTTGGATTATATTCATTTTATATAGAATATATTTCAAAAGGCCCTGAAATTATTTATGTGCCTTTGGAAAAGTCCATAATGGCAACATACAAATATTCAGAAGGTTTTGCCCTGCTTTGAGTTACCTTTGAATTTGAAACAGTGGCAAAATGAATAAAGGAAAGAAAACAACACAGAAAATAAAACAGAGCAGAGGCTTACCTGAGCACGGCCCAGCCCAGCTGGCCGATGCCAGTCATCTCCCTCCTCTCGCCAGAAGGACGAGAGTCGCGTGCTCGCTGCGCGCGTCCACGCGCCCGAGCCACCTCCTGCTTCTGCCGACACTGGAGGCTGGCTGGAGACGCCACGCGACCCCCCCTCGATCCCCTCTCACTTTCCTCTCTCTCCCTGGACCTCTTCCCCCTACTCTGCTCTCTCTCTCGCCCGGGTCCGAGCGTGTCTCAGAGCGCCGACGAGCACCACCGCACCCAGAGCCTCCCCCACCCGACCTATCTCCGTGCCCTACAGCTCCTCTATGACCTCTTATTCGTCCTCGACGAGCTACACATCGCCGGACGCCCCGAGCGCTCTCCCCATCGTCTTCTTCAACCACGGCCGCCGAGATCGCCGGGGTCCTTCCATCGTCTTCAGCCTTTCCCCGAGCTCAAAGAGGCCGCCGATGCAACCGCCGTGAGCCCCTCACCCGATCCCCCCTCTCCCCTGCCTCGTTTGCATCACGTAGCTGTCGAATCCGCCGGAGCCGTGAGCTTCCGCTCGCCGGTCATGTCGCCGCCGCGGCCACGGTAACTGCAGCCCGTGCCCGAGCACACCAGTGTGCTCAGAACCTCTCCGCGCACCCGTAGCCACCACCAGCTCCTCCTCCCGAACACCCTAGCGAGGAACTCGAGCACAGCCGAACCACGGCCGCCGCAAACCTCATCGCCGGCGTTGATTCCGGCGACCATCTGGTTCAGCTCCACCACCCACAGATGAGGCTCAGCCCAAGCTCTCCATAGAACCCAACCATGCACCAAACCGTGCCCTGCAGCGCAATCCCGACGCGGCCGCCGCCGTGATCTTAGGTCGCCGGCGGTTAAACGCTGTTCGCTGACGTGGCGCGGGTTAAGTAAGCACTAATCACACCCCCCGTTTCACTGACAGTGGGTCCCACAGGGTTAAACAACCGGCTAACAAAATACTTAGTATTAATTTAACAAGATGGACCCCACCCATTAGGTTGACCTTGCCACGTCACCCGTTGACCGTCCCCACACGTCAGAGTTGGCCTACTGAAGTGTCTGTTGACCCAGCCCCACCTGTCAGCGGCACTAACCAGCCCTGGGTCAATGACCAGTGGACCCCACTGGTCAGGTTTGACCTGAACCGGTTCTATTGACCTGCTGAGGTCAGCATGACGCAGTGCTGATGCAGTAATGCCCTTTTCTGGAATTATTCTTATTTAGGAAATTCTAGAAAATAGCCAAAACTTCTAAAATTCATAGAAATTCAACCGTAACTCCAAATCAAACAAGTTATATATGAAAAATGATCAGAAAAATCCAATCTATCCATCTGTACTGGTTTCTTGCATGTTAGAGCAACCTAACCCTGCTGTTTAGCTCAAAACATGTTAATGCACTTTATAAACCCATAACTTGAGTTTGTATTTGAATCTTTGATTCAAATGAGCTCAAACCACCCTGGTTGTAGATGCATTAGCCCAACACACCCATTTTGCCATGTCATATTCATGCATCATATTGTTGCATTGCATTGATTGTGTTTTCTCTCTGTTGCCGGTAATTGTCCCCTCTCAGTAGACGTTGCTTCGGCGATGTGTACGATGAGACCGATGAAGAGCTATATTATCTTCAGAAGTGCCAGGCAAGCAAAACCCCCCTTGTTCATTCCGATACAATCCCACTCTCTCGCTCCTGCTCTCTTTTACTGCATTAGGACAACAACGATTCATCTGTTACTTGCTGCGGTAGTTGAACCCCTTATCCTCTGCATGACCTGTCATTGCCACAGTAAATAGATGAAACCCACTAGCATGAGTAGGAGTTGATTGAGCCCTGATGTGCCTACTCATTCATGCTTGTTTGTCGTGCCTGCTATTGCTTAGAGTTGTGTCAGGTCTGATTCATCGGGAATGAATTGGAATGGTGATGAACATGTCCTACTGTGTGGGAGCTAAGTGTGTGAACACGATTTGGTAAAGGTAGCGGTGAGAGGCCATGTAGGAGTACATGGTGGGTTGTCTCATTGAAGCCGTCCTCAGGAACTGAGTTCTGTGTTTGTGATCCATGAAACAGCTACTACCATGCATTGGGCCCTGAAATATGACCCGCTCGACTTCTTAATCACCCTTGTCCTCTGTCCAGGAGTTGCAAGTAGTTTCTGGTGTTTGTAGTATGCTGGGGGCCGCACGCGGTGCTGACCATAGGGGTGGGCTGTATTGCGGTAGGCACGTGGCACGGTGTACCGATTCGCCCGTTTGGTGTCTCGGAAACCCTGCACACATCGTTCGGGGCCGTTAGTGGAAACCTCGGCCGGACTCCCTGTGGATGGAACCCGAATAGGCGGTAAACCTAGACTAGAGACTTGAGTGTTTAGGTAGGTCGTGGTCTACACCCACGTCGGCTTTCGCTTGAAGTCTGCCGAGCACATGTCGTGTGCAGACGCTAAGTGGTGGAAACATGTATGAAGAAGTACACCCCTGCAGGATTAACATCATCTATTCGAATAGCCGTGTCCACGGTAATGGACTTCTGGGTTGCATGTACAATTCATAGACAAGTGAAAGTGGATACTCTAAAATGCGCAAGATAAGCGTGAGTGCTATGGATGGTGTTCTCGTAGGGAGACGAGAGCGGATCCATAGTGGTGTATTGAAATGGTGAATATGTGGACTCGTGTGCGCCACCTCAAGAGAGTTGCTTGAAGTCGTAGTTTAGGATAGCTACCGAGTCAAAGCTGGCTTGCTGCAGTCAAACTCCACCACCCCCTTTATTGATACTGATGCGTATGTAGCTAGTTCTGATGTAAGTCTTGCTGGGTACATTTGTACTCACGTTTGCCTATTTTATGTTTTTGCAGAGAGACGCCAGTCTCGCTAGTAGTTCCGTGTGGACTTCGACGTTTAGCGTGATACCTCAGCTACGATCTTGTGCTCTCGGCAGGATCTGGTAGATAGTCATGCTTCTCAGCCTTTTCCATTTGTAGATGTCTGTACTCAGACATGTTAAGCTTCCGCATGTGCCTTGACTTGCATGCTCTGAATGTTGGGTCATGAGACCCATGTTTGTAATATCTCGCTCCTCGGAGCCTAATGAATAAATACTTTAGTCGTACAGTCTTGTTGTGATGCCATGTTGTATTTACACATATCGAGCATATTGTGTGTATGATTGAAATGCTTGCTATGTGTGGGATCCGACAATCTAGTTGTTTATCCTTGGCAGCCTCTCTTATGGGGAAATGTAGTCTAGTGCTTCCTTGAGCCATATTAGTCCGCTACAGCCCGGTTCACCGGAGTCCTGCTAGCCCAACACTACTGCTCAGGACACTTGACTGGCCGGCATGTGTTTCACTTCGTTCCTGTGTCTGTCCCTTCGGGGAAATGTCACGTGGTGAGATCCAGAGTCCTGCCTAGCCTGCTACAGCCCGGGTTATCGGAGTCCTGTTAGCCTAGTGCTACAGCCCGGATTCACACACCGTTGACCGACATGCTCGAAGTTGATTCATGTATGCCTGTCCCCATGGGTTAGCGCCGCTTTGGGTTCACGACTAGCCATGTCGGCCCGAGTTCTTTGTCATATGGATGCTAGCGACACTATCATATACGTGAGCCAAAAGGCGCAAACGGTCCCAGGCCAGGTAAGGTGGCACCTGTGGGAATACCGTGCGTGAGGCCGCAAAGTGATATGATGTGTTACATGCTAGATCGGTGTGACTTAGGATCGGGGTCCTGACAGCGTTGGTATCAGAGCCTGACTGCCTGTAGGATTACCAAGCCAAACTGGTCGAAGTTGAGTCTAGAAATGCTTTAGTTATGTAAGGGAATTGATTGTGGAAGGGAACGTAAGGCTCTTTTTACTCCTTTATCTTATGCCCTTCTGATCTGAGTCAACCTCTTCTCTTCTACGGGGATTAAGAACTAGGTCTTCTCATCTATCTCTCAGGATGACGTGTTACTAAACCGTAGTTGCCTAGGATTGTTGAGTTCAAGCCTCAGTTCAGTTCCTACTACTTCCATATGTTTATAGCTGGCCTCAGAACCTTGATATTGTGATGTTGAGTGGTTATGCCACCATTTTGCAGGATGTCTCAAATCAATTTGAGCATTTACAGTCGTTATGCTGTCCGAGTCATCCCAGGTTTCTAAATAGTCTGATGCATTTGCAAATCCCTTCTTCACGTGCCTGACGTCCATTTGGACCAGATTAATCACACTAATCAGTGAGTTGAGGTACTCTGTTGCCTCGACATATATGTTGGAGTTATTATTATGACCCTAGGTGTCCTAGGGGATCACCTAGTAATCTAGCCATGTTTTGTGTTCCCGGTGTGATAATTCTGGCCACCTTTATAGAAAGCATCCCGTGATGTTATTCAGTATGTAGGTATTCTATTTCTGGGTTTTGAACCCGAGATTCACCCTACTTACTTCATGTTGATAGTGTTTGCTAGTTCCTTTAGGATATTAGTAACCTTGCGACAGTCCTCGAGGTCCGTGGTAGTTCCTTCTTCCAAATACTACAAACCGCTTATGGCAGAAGTTCTATGAACCAAAAGATCCCAACCAGAGTGCTCTTGATGAGTTCGCCATTCATATTGTGATTCTGCCAGTTCTTCCTGTCTGCATGGGTTATCCGGAAGAAATATGTTGAACTCGTTCGACATGCTAATCTATGCATACACAACTCAGAAAGTTATATGTTCCTTGAGTTGTCCCTCTTTAGTTGTTTTCTGACCTTCGTCTATCAATTGATAGTCAGGGGTATATGTGCATTCGTCCATCGATGCCTATTATTCTTGTGGTCTGTCAAGACATTTTATTCCGGAATGACTAGGAGAAACAAACTCAAGTACCTCATCCATATCTAGGAATGGGTCAAAACAGTTGTATTCCGCAGATCAAAATGCCAATCCAGTTTTTGATTCTGTTCTACCCTGAGGTATTGCCCTCTTTATGTCAGGAATATAATAGGAATCGCACAACACCCTATGAACTCTTGATACAGTGATACTTCTCGCCATCATCATTCATTCCTTAGTCTCCGTGTTATTGTAACCGGATTGCCGACAAGTGAATTGTGATGTGTGAAATCTATACTCCTAACAACTCCGTTGCCTGGTAGTAAATGGACAATATTCTCATTCTTAGCGTGTTGGTTATTGAATCATCATTCTAAGATAGATTGTGCTACCTAGTCCTTATTTCTGGTGCACTTTTCGATCAATAAGTTAGGATTATTCAACCCCTTGCTTATTTGATCATATCGTCTTGCCCTGAAAAGCAAGATTGTTCTCGAGCTTAGTAACATATCGGTGGTTCGTGATGTTCCAAATGTCTTCTCGGAAGTATTACCAGGTTGTCACCTGACCGCTATGTTGAGTTTGTGATTATGTTGGTTTGCCTCCAAACCACCCATTCTCCAAGAATCTGTGTGGGATACCCCTGAGCTAGTTGGTTAAGCCAAACAACAACTTGGAGAGTTGGAAGATAAAAGCTTGTCTGACTTAGCTCATGTTAAGGGATATCTTTTTTTGTGTGTGTGTTGAAGAGAGATGATATCTCCATCGATTGGTCCTCGTGATCAGTTGTTGGATCTATTGCCTCGTCAAAACTTTGACTTGAGTATGGGCTATCGTCAAGTCAAATCAGAACCAACGATGTTCGTAATGTTGTCTTACTTGTGGTTGATCCCTCGAGCATACACCATTACATCTTTTGGTCTGACTAATGCTATCACCGTGTTCACATGATGGTGGAAGTCCAGTGATATGGAAATTCCGATGAGTTGCTGTTGAGCCCATCACCAGCATTTTGTCTCCCCCATGATTCATGTTGAACATCAACCTAGTGTTGAAAACTTTGTAAGCAATGCCTCCGTGTTCCGCTCATGAAGCTTATGCTTGGATGGAAGAAGTGACTTGCTCGAATTCATGTGCACTTGGTGCAAGTTGCCGCCGTGAATTCGAGAAAGTTTGTTTTTGCTTCCTTGGAATCGTCCCAAGTCAGTCACGCATGTGCGAAGTATTCTATGGTTTGATAGACTGATCATCTCCATTCCATATGTATTCCTAGCACACAAAGCCACTGATTGACTTGTTCAAGGAAAAGAAGTCTAGCGCGCATAAAGACTTCGATATCCTCGATGATGGTTCCCCACCTGAACCCGGTAGTGTTTTATTATAAGACTACTACGTGGTCATGCTTGTCTAGGACAGTGTGTTCACAGGTGTATAGCAGAACCAGCTCATGTTTTGGAGCTTGCTATCGTAGTTCATCTCCCGAGAATCTCGCAACGTTATCTCGTCGAGTTGTGTTGCAAACTTTCTTTTTCAGACATGCTGTCTGAAATATCCTGTTTCCAATCCGATCTAAATCTCAGGCAGATATGATGGTTGGAACATTCCCAACAGTTGCAAGTTGTTCCTAGCTTGCACCGCCATTGTGCCAATTCCCCATAGGCTGCCTTCTCGGTAGTTGCTGTCCAATATCATCTTCAAAAGTGGACTTACCATGGGTCCATCCATCTCCAATGATAAGCAAAAATCACTCATTGCGTTGTCTTCAACAAGGTAGTCCACATCATCCATTCCGGTTTGAGTATGTCATTTTTTCGAACTCCTTGAAATGATCGTTTGTGATTGCCTTAGGCTGGTATGAAGAGTTTCCATGATCTTTGTATCAAAAGTAATTCTTTTTGCCACTTAAGGGAATAACTCTACGAGTCACCTTTCCTAAGGTGTCCCGTTATGGAATCATGGCAATCATCTCCTTGCTATTTTGAAACCATGCACCATTTTACTTAAGCGTGGAATGGTTGCCTACCAATTTGAACCTTCGTCATCTATTTCTTTTCCATCATCCCTGATGTGTGTTTTCTGTCTCAACTCAAGAGATGTTCTTACGTCTCACTCCATGAACTGATCTTGAGTTGCTCGATCTTCAAGAAGATCAGATCCTGTAGGGTTTCCCTCTCTTTCTGTTGTCGTGTCGAGTGAAGATCTCGAAGGCAAAGATGTCAAGACCAAGATGATGGAATGAATCAACATCTTCGAGAAGGGCAATTGGATCGAGAAGATTGTGATAGTTTTGTTCCCCTCTGTCTTCTTACCTCACGTCTTGAATCTCGGGACGAGATTCTTGTTTAGTGGGGGTGAGCTGTCACAGCCCTAGATTACCTGAGTGTATTAGTTGCATCAAGCATCCATGCATCATGTTTAAATTCCATTTAAATGTGAATTGGGGAAAGTGTAAAGCCTCAGAGGTCATTTAAAAAAAATGATCAACATTAAAAATTGCTTCAAATAAACCCAAGAAAAATGTTCCTGTTAAGCTAAAAAAAATATTGGCAAGAGGTAAAATTCAAACCAATATTTTTGGAGTCTCAGGGATATTTATTTTGGGCCTTTGAAAATAAATCACTAAGTATTTGACCTTTGGATTATATTCATTTTATATAGAATATATTTCAAAAGGCCCTGAAATTATTTATGTGCCTTTGGAGAAGTCCATAATGGAAACATACAAATATTCAGAAGGTTTTGCCCTGCTTTGATTTACCTTTGAATTTGAAACAGTGGCAAAATGAATAAAGGAAAGAAAACAACACAGAAAATAAAACAGAGCAGAGGCTTACCTGTGCAGCCACTTACCTGGCGCTCACCTGGCCTGGCCCAGCACGGCCCAGCCCAGCTGGCCGATGCCAGTCATCTCCCTCCTCTCGCCAGAAAGGACGAGAGTCGCGTGCTTGCTGCGCGTGTCCACGCGCCCGAGCCACCTCCTGCTTCTGCCGACACTGGAGGCTGGCTGGAGACGCCACGTGACCCCCCCTCGATCCCCTCTCACTTTCCTCTCTCTCCCTGGACCTCTTCCCCCTACTCTGCTCTCTCTCTCGCCCGGGTCCGAGTGTGTCTGAGAGCGCCGACGAGCACCACCGCACCCAGAGCCTCCCCCCGACCTATCTCCGTGCCCTACAGCTCCTCTACGACCTCTTATTCGTCCTCGACGAGCTACACATCGCCGGACGCCCCGAGCGCTCTCCCCGTCGTCTTCTTCAACCACGGCTGTCGAGATCGCCAGCGTCCTTCCGTCGTCTTCAGCCCTTCCCCGAGCTCAAAGAGGCCGCCGATGCAACCGCCGTGAGCCCCTCACCCGATCCCCCCTCTCCCCTGCCTCGTTTGCATCGCGTATCTGTCGAATCTGCCGGAGCCGTGAGCTTCCGCCCGCCGGTCATGTCTGTAACGCCCTCGATGCGGCTATATCTCCCACGTGTCGAGGCACGACTTAGAGGCATAACCGCATTGAGGGCGTTACAAGTTGGTAATCAGAGCCTTCCCCGACCTTAGGAGCCCCCACTGATTGATCGTTTTTAGCGGCCGAGTTGTGTCTAGAAAAATGTTTTGAGTCATTTAGGAATTATATATCAGAGAGTTTAGGAATTCTTTTTACTTCCCAGTCTCCTCATCGCTCTGGTAAGGCATCCTGACGTAGAGTTTTGACTCTTCTCTTCTCAAATTTCACTAAAAAAAATTTTAGGATCACGCGGGTATCTTAGAATCGTTCCGATGGTTTTGTGATGACAACATTGTCTTGGTGCCTCCTGTCAGCAGGGGTTTAGTGGAGGTGTCCCGGGGAGTTGAGCTCCGAGGTGTTGTCGTCATAATTTTATCGTTGCGGTTCTGGAATACCTGAGTTTAGTACGCCGACATCGAAAATCTCTTTTGTACAGTTGTTGGTGAGATAACCCTGATAGCCCAGTACTGAGGCGAGTGCGGGAGTATTGCCATGACTCGTATAACGGATGCTTTTTGAAGGTTGAGGTAGACGATTTCCGAAGGTTTCTTGGTTATGTGTTGAAGGATGGATACAGCTGGATCTAGGTATTCTTAGTTTGGGTGATATATTTTGTGTCCCCTGTATCCCCAATACCTGAATTCATGTAGCTCTAGTATTTCTTCCCGCAGATATTTGGTTCGTGATTGGGTAATCCTTACCAAGTATTTGTTCACATCCGTACCTTGTTGATTTTATTCCATACCTTTTTTTCTAAGTGGCTTCTCAACTTATGGAAGTGTGATGATTTACTTTGGAATTCATTCGTTCATTCTCGTTCGAATGTTTATTGTGAAGACTATATGTTGCAATTTCGATCCTTTGATTCAGCTTGAATATATGTCTTGCAAGATGCTAATGGATGTCACCCTCTTCAGGATGGCTCCGCCAACGCGTCAGAATCCGGAACGCAATGAAGGAAGTCAAGCTAACCCTCCGCCACCACCTCCGCCTCCGGAGGCATGGCAAGCCCTGATGACTGCCACAGATGCCAACGCTCAGATTCTGATTCAACTCTTGCAAGATCGCAACCAAGGGCAAGGTAATCAAGGAAATCAAGGCCAAGGCAACAATCAGCCGCATTTTTCTACCCTCAATCAGTTCCTTGCAAATCAGCTGAAGACTTTCAGCTACTGTGTCGAGGCCACATACGTCGATGATTGGCTCGTGGACATCAGCAAGCATTTCGAGTGCAGCAATGTCAGACCTGAGGATTTTGTCAAGTTTGCCTCTTTTCAACTCAAAGATCAAGCTGCTGAGTGGTTCCAACAATACAAAGATTCCAGAGGAGGTCGTGTGATTACCTGGGATGATTTCCGCCGTGACTTCAAAGCTCATCACATTCCAGAAAGTGTTGTTGAGAGTAAGCGTGAGGAATTCTGCAATCTCAAGCAAGGCAACATGTCTCTGTATCAATACAACACTCAGTTCTAGAAGCTCTCTCGCTTTGCTAAGCAGGACATCTCTGACGAGAAGAGCATGATCTACCAATTCAGGCGTGGTCTCAGAGAAGATTTGCAACTACCTCTCGTGCTTTTTGAGCTGTTAAAGTATGATGAATTCTACAACATGGCACTGAAACAAGAAGCTGCTCAGCTCAGGTATATTTTACATGACATTTCATAGGAGCATTTCTAAGAAATCCTGACCGGTACAAACTATTCATTGTTTTTGTACGCTTCAACGAAACATAGTTTTACGTGATTTTAATAATACATGTGTTTTCTCTTTCATGTGTTTTTGACTACTACAAATAAAAGAGGTCCTCTATTTAATTAACACAGTAAGGTTACTTGAATGAAGACTTCAAGCTAGGTATAATCGCCTAAAAAATGAGCTCCATGGCTCAGCCTAACCATTGAATTATGACATGTCCAAATAACTGACGTTGCTTTCAACACTATCAAAGAGAAACTCGTCACTGCTCCAGTTTTGACTCCTCCTGACGAATCCAAGCCTTATGAAGTTTTCTGTGATGCTTCTCTTCAAGGTCTTGGTGCTGTCTTAATGCAAGAGAAGAAGGTTGTGGCCTATACCTCTCGTCAGTTGAAGCCCAACGAAAAGAACTACCCCACTCACGATCTTGAGCTGGCGGCAGTTGTCCATGCATTGATAACATGGAGACATCTCTTGTTGGGAAGGAAAGTGGACATATTCACCGATCACAAGAGTCTCAAGTATATCTTCACTCAGCCCAACCTCAACCTCAGGCAAACCCGTTGGGTCGAAATGATTCAAGAGTATAATCCGAGTATCGAATATACTCCAGGCAAGGCTAATGTGATTGCAGACGCTTTGAGCAGGAAGGCTTATTGCAATAGCTTAATCCTCAAGCCCTTTCAACTGGATCTCTGTGAAGCTTTCCGCAAGTTGAATCTCCAAGTTGTTCCTCAAGGTTTTCTTGCCAACCTCATCGTCTCTCCTACTTTGGAAGATCAAATTCGTGAGGCACAACTGATGGATACCATGGTGAAGAAGGTGAAACGTGTTATTGACAAGGGCATTTCCAAATACAAGTGCTATCGCGTTGATGACAGAGATACTCTTTTCTTCGAGGACCGGATCATGGTTCCAAAGGGTGATCTTCGTAAAGTCATTATGAACGAGGCGCACAATTCTCTTCTGTCAATTCATCCTGGAAGTACAAAGATGTACCATGACCTCAAGCAGTCGTATTGGTAGACTTGAATGAAGCGAGAAATTGCTCAATTCGTGAATGAATGTGATGTCTGCAGAAGGGTGAAAGCAGAACATCAACGACCAGCTGGTCTACTCCAACCTCTTGCTATTCCAGAATGGAAGTTTGCTCATATCGAAATGGACTTCGTGACTGGTTTTCCTAAGTCCAAGCGTGGAAATGATGCTATCTTCGTCGTCATCGACAAGCTCACTAAAGTGGCTCATTTTCTTCCTATCAAAGAGTCTATCACAGCAGCGCAGCTGGCAGAGCTTTACACCTCCAGAATTGTCTCCTTGCATGGCATTCCACAATTGATCTCTTCAGACCGTTGCAGCATCTTTACATCCAAGTTCTGGGACTCCTTCCAGAAGGCCATGGGCACAAATATTCGCTTCAGCACAGCTTTCCATCCTCAAACTAGTGGACAAGTCGAGCATGTCAACCAAATTCTTGAAGATATGCTCAGGGCTTGTGTTATCTCTTTCGGCATGAAGTGGGAGGATTGTCTTCCATATGCTGAGTTCTCTTACAACAACAGCTTTCAAGCGAGCTCGGGCAAAGCCCCATTCGAGATTCTCTATGGCAAAAAGTGTCGTACTCCTCTCAACTGGTCTGAGACGGGCGAACGCCAACTTCTTGGCAACGATTTGATCTCAGAGGCTGAGGCAATGTGCAAGGTCATTCGTGAGAATCTCAAAGCCGCGCAATCGCGCCAGAAGAGCTATTACGATAGCAAACATCGTGATGTGGCATTCGAGATCGGAGACCATGTCTACCTCCGCGTCTCTCCAATGAAAGGCACTCGTCGCTTCGGTATCAAAGGGAAACTTGCCCCTAGATACGTCGGTCCTTTCAATATCATCGGCAAACGAGGCGATCTCGCCTATCAACTTGAGCTTCCCTCCAACTTTGCAAATGTGCACGATGTGTTCCACGTGTCACAGCTTCGCAAGTGCTTCAAGACGCCTGAGCGCACCATCAACTTCGAAGAGATTGATCTTCAAGAAGATTTTTCCTATCATGAGCATCCCGTTGCTATTCTCGAAGAAACCGAGCGCAAGACTCGCAACAAGTCAATCAAATTCCTGAAAGTGAAATGGTCACACCATTCAGACCGAGAAGCCACCTAGGAGCGCGAGGACCACCTCCGTTCCGAATATCCGGAGTTCTTTCAGTCCTAGATCTCGGGACGAGATCCTCTCATAGTGGTGGAGTGTTGTAACGCCCCGGATGTAACTTGCCGTATTTGTAACTCCAACTCTTGCCATTTTCGGCTATGTGATTTGATAATCCCTCCGTGGTTGGGTTTTCCGTATTTTGCATTTTTGTTCATGTCATGCATTTCATATCATGTCTTCATGTGCATCGCATTTGCATATGTGTGCGTCTCATGAATCCGAGCATTTTTCCCGTTGTCCGTTTTGCAATCCGGCGCTCCTATGTCCCCCGGCGTCCCCTTTTACCTTTTTCCGTGAGCGGCTACAAAACCTTCTCGGAATGGGCCGAGGTTTGCCAAGCGTCCTTGGTATAGCACCGGTAGACCGCCTGTCAAGTTTCGGGTCATTCGGAGGTCGTTTGATACTCCAACGGTTAACCGGGTAACCGTAAAGGCTTCGTGTGTGTTGCAGCCCAAAACCCCTCCAAAACGGCCCAATAACCCATCTAAGTCACTCCCATGTCCATCGCGGTTCGATCACGATCGCGTGGGCGAAAACCGCTCTCCATTTGGAGCTTCCTAGCCTCTCCTACCCATAAATATAGCCCCTCTCCCGAAATTTGCGGATGAAAACCACCCTAACCCTAGTCCAACTCCTCCCCAGCCGCCACCGGACGCGTCCGCGACGGCCGGACACGTCCGCCCGCCGCCGCCGGACCAATCGCCGCCCGCCACGTGGCGCTCCGCCGCCAGCCGCCGCCTCCCCGTCCGGCGGCCCGCCGGGGGCCGGATCGGGCCCTCCCGGCCCGTGCGCTCGCGCCGCCCCCGCCGTCCTCCTTCCCCGCGCCCGAGCCGCGCGCCGTCGTCCCCGTCCGCGCGCCGTCATCGCAGCTCGTCGTCGGCCGCCGCGCCTCCTCCGCGGAACCTCGCCGGCGCCCCGCCCTCGCCGGCCTCCGCCGCCCGCGCGCCTCCCCGGCGTCCCCTCGCCTCGCCCGCCGGCCTCCTCCGCCTCCCGAGCCGGGATCCGGCCCCTGCCTCGCCGGATCTCGCCTCTCCGGCCGCCGCCGCACGACCCTGGCCATCCTCGGTTCGCGTGCGAACCCTAGATCTGGGATTCGCGGGGTATTTTTCTTCTAAGTCTCAGTAATTTTGTTGCATGTTCATCGCATCATATCTCTGCACCCGTGCTCCGTTTTGGGCGTATACCATATCAAATTGTTCGCCTCGACCAGTACATCATTTCATTTCATTGTATGATTTTCTATTGAGCTCATCTTGATGCCCGAAATGCTGTTAGAAGAGGGCTATGTGATGTTAGTTTCAGATCTGTTTCAGAACATGCACTTTTGTCATTTTTGCCATGATTGATGTGTGCACCATATGAATTGGAGCCCTACATGTGTTTTGTAATATGCCATGCCATCTTTACAGGGGTGTATTCCATGTATTTTTGTGATGTTTGTGGTGACTAGCACAAGCATGCAAACTAGGGTACATAATGTTGCTGATTTCAGAGACTGTAATTTTGCTAAGTCATGTCCTGCTGTTATTTTTATGCCATGTGTTCATGTTGTTTCAGAGAGATCTATGCCTTGTTTGAGCATGATCATTAAGAGTGTTTTGAGCATATGGATTTTCGATATCCATCCATGCCTTTGTTTGTAATTATGAAGTGCCATAGCTTGAGACAACCGAGCTCTACTTTTGCTATAAAATGTTTCTGGCAGATTGTTTACATGTTATTCGATTTTGCCAAGCTTGGTGTAGTTGATCCCTGCATGCTATGATGTTGTTCTTGCTATTTATAGCTTCTATGCTATCTCTTCCTGATGGATGTATGCTTAGTTTATCATGCAATGCTCTGTAGTGAGTGCATCGAGCTTGTAAACATGCCTACTTGTTATCTGTTTTCGACATGTCCAGTTTTCTGCTAAGTCTGAAACCTGTAACGAAACTTGCTTATTTGACATGGGTGTTATTATATTTTCTTTTCCTTTTGGCTCATGGTCAGTAAGGGACTCTTGTTAAGTGCTTTGTGTAGATTCATGCCGTGGCATATTTTGCTATGTCCTGTTCCGGTAGCATGTTGTTTGCTTGCTCTAAACATGTCATCCTGATGTTAATTTCTGGCAAGTTGTTATTTTCACTAAGTCTGTGAACCTGTTATCTTTTGCACTTTTGCCATGCTTGTTTGAACCTGTTGTGCTGTGATTTAGGCGTAGCTCAGTGTTCATCTTTTGCCAAGCATCTTGAGTAGATTACTGTTATATGCTTTGTTGATACGTTTGGGTGAAGTAGCTTAATTTATTGTTGCTTGCTAAGTAGCATCATGCTGTTAATGGCAGAATCTTGTCATTCTTGTTTTGGTTGCCATTTGCAAACCGTGCATCCGATTCCGGTGATCCTTATATCGATTTCAACCGAAATCACCTCACCTATCCAGTGGCATACTTGGTTTGCCAAGGTTATGCCTTGTTCATCCTTGTCCTTCCGGAGCACGCATATGCATTGCATATCACATCTCGCATATCATGCCATGTTTTGCATCATGTTGCTTGCGCATTGCATCGTGGTTGATAGTTGTTCCTTTGCTTGTGTTCTTGTTTTGGGTAGAGCCAGGAGACGAGTACGTGAACGAGGAACCTGTTGAGAACGCTTACGAAGACCAAGCTTTCGACAACTCTGAGAACCTTGCAGGCAAGATGACCATACCCTCGAAATCACTTCTATCTTTGCTTGATAGTTGCTCGCTCTTTTGCTATGCCTATGCTGCGATACCTACCACTTGCTATATCATGCCACCCATATTGCCATGTCAAACCTCTAACCATCCATTTCCTAGCAAACCGTTGATTGGCTATGTTACCGCTTTGCTCAGCCCCTCTTATAGCATTGTTAGTTGCAGGTGAAGATGAAGTTTGTTCCTTGTTGGAACATGGAGATGTTGTTCCTTGTGGGAACATGTTTACTTGTTGGGATATCACAATATCTCTTATTTAATTAATGCATCTATATACTTGGTAAAGGGTGGAAGGCTCGGCCTTATGCCTGGTGTTTTGTTCCACTCTTGCCACCCTAGTTTCCGTCATACCGGTGCTATGTTCCTTGATTTTGCGTTCCTTACACGGTTGTGTGATTTATGGGACCCCCTTGACAGTTCGCTTTGAATAAGACTCCTCCAGCGAGGCCCAACCTTGGTTTTACCATTTGCCTACCACCTACACCTTTTCCCTTGGGTTTTCGCGAGCCCGAGGGTCATCTTTATTTTAGCCCCCCCCCCCGGGCCAGTGCTCCTCTGGGTGCTCGTCCGAAACGAGCAGACTGCGGGGCCACCTCGGGGAAACTTGAGGCTTGGTTTTACTCGTAGGATGTCTCATCCGGATGTGCCCTGAGACCGAGATATGTGCAGCTCCTATCAGGATTTGTCGGCACAATCGGGCGGCTTTGCTGGACTTGTTTTATTACTGTCGAAATGTCTTGTAGTCCGGGATTCCGAGACTGATCGGGTCTTCCCGGTAGAAGGAATATCCTTCGTAGACCGTGAGAGCTTATAATGGGCTAAGTTGGGACACCCCTGCAGGGTATTATCTTTCGAAAGCCGTGCCCGCGGTTATGAGGCAGATGGGAATTTGTTAATGTCCGGTTGTAGAAAACCTGAAGTTGACCTTAATTAAAACACATCAACCGCGTGTGTAACCATGATGGTCTCTTCTCGGCGGGGTCCGGGAAGTGAACACGGTGTTGGAGTTATGTTTGATGTAGGTTGTTCTAGGATCACTTCTTGATCACTTCTAGCTTCTCGACCGTGCTTTGCTTCTCTTCTCGCTCTCTTTGGCGTTGTTAGCCACCATATATGCTAGTCGCTTGCTGCAGCTCCACCTCACAACCTTATCCTACCTTTAAGCTTAAATAGTCTTGATCTCGCGGGTGTGAGATTGCTGAGTCCCCGTGACTCACAGATTCTACCAATACAGTTGCAGGTGCCAACGATGCCAGTGCAGATGACGCGACCGAGCTCACGTGGGAGTTCGACGAGGAACGTGGCCGTTACTATGTGTCTTTTCCTGATGATCAGTAGTGGAGCCCAGTTGGGGTGATTCGGGGATCTGTGTAGCATTTGGGGTAGTCTTCTTTCATTTTGGTTCCGTAGTCGGACCTTGAGTGTATTCTGGATGATGTATGTTTATTTATGTATTGTGTGAAGTGGCGACTGTAAGTCAACTATGTATCTCTTTCCCTTATGTATTACATGGGTTGTGTGAAGATTACCTCACTTGCGACATTGCTTTCAATGCGGTTATGCCTCTAAGTCGTGCTTCGACACGTGAGAAAATAGCCGCATCGAGGGCGTTACAATGTCGCCGCCGCGGCCACGGTAACTGCAGCCTGTGACCGAGCACACCAGTGTGCTCAGAACCTCTCCGCGCACCCGTAGCCACCACCAGCTCCTCCTCCCGAATACCCTAGCGAGGAACTCGAGCACGGCCGAACCACGGCCGCCGCAAACCTCGTCGCCGGCGTTGATTCCGGCGACCATCTGGTTCAGCTCCACCACCCACAGATGAGGCTCAGCCCCAGCTCTCCATAGAACCCAACCACGCTCCAAACCGTGCCCTGCAGCGCAATCCCGACGCGGCCGCCACCGTGATCTGAGGTCGCCGGCGGTTAAACGCCGTTCGCTGACGTGGCGCGGGTTAAGTAAGCACTAATCACACCCCCACCCGTTTCACTAACAGTGGGTCCCACAAGGTTAATCAACCAGCTAACAAAATACTTAGTATTAATTTAACAAGATGGACCCCACCCATTAGCTTGACCTTGCCACATCACCCGTTGACCGGCCCCACACGTCAGAGTTGACCTGCTGACATGTCTGTTGACCCAGCCCCACCTGTCAGCGGCACTAACCAGCCCTGGGTCACTGACCAGTGGACCCCACTGGTCAGGTTTGACCTGAACCGGTTCTGTTGACCTGCTGAGGTCAGCATGACGCAATGCTGATGCAGTAATGCCCTTTTCTGGAATTATTCTTATTTAGGAAATTCCAGAAAATAGCCAAAACTTCTAAAATTCATAGAAATTCAACCGTAACTCCAAATCAAACAAGTTATATATGAAAAATGATCAGAAAAATCCAATCTATCCATCTGTACTGGTTTCATGCATGTTAGAGCAACCTAACCCTGCTGTTTAGCTCAAAACATGTTAATGCACTTTATAAACCCATAACTTGAGTTTGTATTTGAATCTTTGATTCAAATGAGCTCAAACCACCCTGGTTGTAGATGCATTAGCCCAACACACCCATTTTGCCATGTCATATTCATGCATCATATTGTTGCATTGCATTGATTGTGTTTTCTCTCTGTTGCCTGTAATTGTCCCCTCTCAGTAGACGTTGCTTCGGCGATGTGTTCGATGACACCGATGAAGAGCTATATTATCTTCAGAAGTGCCAGGCAAGCAAAAACCCCCTTGTTCATTCCGATACAATCCCACTCTCTCGCTCCTGCTCTCTTTTACTGCATTAGGACAACAACGATTCATCTGTTACTTGCTGCGGTAGTTGAACCCCTTATCCTCTGCATGACCTGTCATTGCCACAGTAAATAGATGAAACCCACTAGCATGAGTAGGAGTTGATTGAGCCCTGATGTGCCTACTCATTCATGCTTGTTTGTCGTGCCTGCTATTGCTTAGAGTTGTGTCAGGTCTGATTCATCGGGAATGAATTGGAATGGTGATGAACATGTCCTACTGTGTGTGAGCTAAGTGTGTGAACACGATTTGGTAAAGGTAGCGGTGAGAGGCCATGTAGGAGTACATGGTGGGTTGTCTAATTGAAGCCGTCCTCAGGAACTGAGTTTTGTGTTTGTGATCCATGAAACAGCTACTACCATGCATTGGGCCCTGAAATATGACCCCGCTCGACTTCTTAATCACCCTTGTCCTCTGTCCAGGATTTGCAAGTAGTTTCTGGTGTTTGTAGTATGCTAGGGGCCGCACATGGTGCTGACCATAGGGGTGGGCTGTGTTGCGGTAGGCACGTGGCACGGTGTACCGATTCGCCCGTTTGGTGTCTCGGGAACCCTGCACACATCGTTTGGGGCCGTTAGTGGAAACCTCGGCCGGACTCCCTGCGGATGGAACCCGAATAGGCGGTAAACCTGGACTAGAGACTTGAGTGTTTAGGTAGGTCGTGGCCTACACCCACGTCGGCTTTCGCTTGAAGTCTGCCGAGCACATGTCGTGTGCAGACGCTAAGTGGTGGAAACATGTATGAAGAAGTACACCCCTGCAGGGTTATCATCATCTATTCGAATAGCCGTGTCCGCGGTAATGGACTTCTGGGTTGCATGTACAGTTCATAGACAAGTGAAAGTGGATACTCTAAAATGCGCAAGATAAGCGTGAGTGCTATGGATGGTGTTCTCGTAGGGAGATGGGAGTGGATCCATAGTGGTGTATTGAAATGGTGAATTTGTGGACTCGTGTGCGCCACCTCAAGAGAGTTGCTTGCCGTCGTAGTTCAGGATAGCCACCGAGTCAAAGCTGGCTTGCTGCAGTCAAACTCCACCACCCCCTTTATTGATACTGATGCATATGTAGCTAGTTCTGATGTCAGTCTTGCTGGGTACATTTGTACTCACGTTTGCCTATTTTATGTTTTTGAAGAGAGACGTCAGTCTCGCTAGTAGTTCCGTGTGGACTTCGACGTTTAGCGTGATACCTCAGCTACGATCTTGTGCGCTCGGCAGGATCTTGTAGATAGTCAGGCTTCTCAGCCTTTTCCATTTGTAGATGTCTGTACTCAGACATGTTAAGCTTCCGCATGTGCCTTGACTTGTATGCTCTGAATGTTGGGTCATGAGACCCATGTTTGTAATACTCGCTCCTCGGAGCCTAATGAATAAATACTTGAGTCATAGAGTCTTGTTGTGATGCCATGTTGTATTTACACATATCGAGCATATTGTGTGTATGATTGAAATGCTTGCTATGTGTGGGATCCGACAATCTAGTTGTTTATCCTTGGCAGCCGCTCTTATGGGGAAATGTAGCCTAGTGCTTCCTTGAGCCATAGTAGTCCGCTACAGCCCGGTTCACCGGAGTCCTGCTAGCCCAGCACTACTGCTCAGGACACTTGACTGGCCGGCATGTGTTTCACTTCGTTCCTGTGTCTGTCCCTTCTGGGAAATGTCACACGTTGACATCCGGAGTCCTGCCTAGCCTGCTACAGCCCGGGTTACCGGAGTCCTGTTAGCCCAGTGCTACAGCCAGGATTCACACGCCGTTGACCGACATGCTCGAAGTTGATTCATGTATGCCTGTCCCCATGGGTTAGCGCCGCTTTGGGTTCACGACTAGCCATGTCGGCCCGGGTTCTTTGTCATATGGATGCTAGCGACACTATCATATACGTGAGCCAAAAGGCGCAAACGGTCCCGAGCCAGGTAAGGTGGCACCCGTGGGAATACCGTGCGTGAGGCCGCAAAGTGATATGATGTGTTACATGCTAGATAGGTGTGACTTAGGATCGGGGTCCTGACACGACAGTAGAATACTGCCACAATACAAACATGTGCACATACCTAGTTAAGGGTTCCAAACAGTATTATAGTC
The DNA here is from genome assembly GCA_032464435.1 of Aegilops umbellulata. NCBI lineage: Eukaryota > Viridiplantae > Streptophyta > Magnoliopsida > Poales > Poaceae > Aegilops > Aegilops umbellulata. The sequence continues at coordinate 415,031,711 of CP136059.1, read as the reverse complement.
ATTGAATCTTGATGTATTTGAGCCTGTCCCAAAACATTAGTTGCATTACCAGTTCATATCCTTGCAAAACAGAGAGGAGGAAAATAAGAAAATGTCAGCCACCAAGTGTCACCAGCCAAGGAGCTATATTCTTGTGTTAGTTAACTAATACATTTTTCTTGGGAGTTTAAATGATCTTTTATTTTCATGTCATGGTGTGGTTGTATGACGGTCTTCACAATTAATCAGTTAGCCAGTCAAATTAGGTTTTGCCATAAATAATTTTGTGTTTGTGCAAATAGTTCATATTTGATGGATGCTTGATGAAGGAATCTGATAATCTGGTCATTTGTTTTTACTCATACAGTAACAGGTTAGCTAAGTTCCATTTACTTAATATGGTACCTTTCGAAGAATCCAGTCATATGCATAGCATCTTATTGAAGTGTACTATTCCCTCTGTTCATTGTTGTAAGACATTTTAGACAGCAAAAGTTGAACTGTTGTAGGTGTTGTCTTAAATGTCTAAAACTTCTTACAAAAGTGAACATAGGGAGTAGTGATTCTTATTTACTCAAGACTTGCTTTCGTCCTCTTGTCACTTTTCTCTAAAGCTGAAGGTCAGCAAATTTGTGAGCTCTCGGAGCAGAGTGCATCTAGTATTTGCTGGTGGAGCTGGTAACCAAACCAAAAATGCTTTGCCAATAGGTACTCAGTTACCCAGTTGCTGCAGCATGCTAAATTGCTAATAACTCTTGCATGTCTTGGCTGCTCAAATTTGACCTGATATATACTTGTAGCTCAAAGCTCTGCTGGCATCTGAAAGAAGAGACTGTTTTCCAGAACTTTCTGTATCACACATACGAGTGCCACATGCACATAAATGTCCCGGTGTATTTATATTTGGCATATAATTTACTGTAGTGACGCATTACAATATACTTACTAGTAATGAAGTAGGCGTGCCATGCTTTAATTGTAACTAGTCGTCAACCCGTGCGTCCGCACGGGCTAGCTTACTTTTACATCTATTGGAAAAAAAATTAAAGAAATATTTGTTAGCTCCTTGGACAGGAAATTATTTGGTACCAAACCCTACTACATGAAAGTTAAACAAATTTCCATGACAATAAGAAGCATATAATTTCTTTTATTTATAGTGTGAGTCAAAACCTGTTGTGCTTGCATAATCCACTCTCTCAAACGTACTGGCGTTATATACCAAACCTTGAATGACTCGTATAAGATCGATTAAAAGAAGAAAGAAATTTCATTTTGAAGAAGATTCAGAAAGAATATATAAAATTTAAAAAATGGTTTATATTTAAAATGTGTGCATTAATTTTATCTACAATGTGCTCTTTTAGATCCACACATTATTAATTTTTGTCTAACCTAGAAATAAAAATATTCTTAAATATGTAGTGGACATTAATATTTAGAATAAATCAGGAATATTTTACATGACACTTCATAGGAGCATTTCTAAGAAATCCTGACCGGTACAAACTATTCATTGTTTTTATACGCTTCAACGAAACATAGTTTTACGTGATTTTAATAATACATGTGTTTTCTCTTTCATGTGTTTTTGACTACTACAAATAAAAGAGGTCCTCTATTTAGTTAACACAGTAAGGTTACTTGAATGAAGACTTCAAGCTAGGTATAATCGCCTAAAAAATGAGCTCCATGGCTCAGCCTAACCATTGAATTATGACATGTCCAAATAACTGACATGATGTGCATTAACTGTGTGACGTGTAGAGAACCAAAAATCAGTAAATATATAAGACATGGATTAGAAGGAGGAAAAATAATAAGGTCTAATTACACAATATTTATGAATTGTAACAAAGTAAAACAATAATAGAAACAGATGCATTGTTACGGAACATATCTGAGTGAACACAACAATCAAGCGCAAGTTGTAGGTAGCGAGTGTGCATATGCAAAACAATAATGGAAAGGCAATGACATTCGACATCCAAACAAATGTTGCAATCAATAAATAATTGTATGCACATTTGTAATGAAAGTGCATCCCGGTGAGATCTGGACAAAAGGATCACGACGCATTGCATAGGGAGCAATGGACCTGACATGAAGTAGAAACCAACATTTAATTAAGCCTTATACGCACATAATTCCATCGGTTACTTCCAGCAATTTCAGTGGTGACCTAGCCACTCTCATTATTATTGTCAATCAAATCATTGTAAATTGTGATTTCCTCCCAATTTTTACTATTTTCACGCTACCATCACCGAGGAACCTAAAACTAAATCACGTCATAAAGTCCAAATCCCTGGCAAGTTCAAATGAATGCACTTCAGTATACTCGTTAAGGGATAAAACAGACACAAATTTCCATAAGATTTACCCGCAAAAAAATTCCTTCATATTTTACGGGCAGCAATGCAAAACAACATTATACCACTCAATATGTCAAAGAAGTATAAGTGTGCCTATAAGCTCAAATATAAATATGGAAGCAGCTGTTAGTGTATGACGATTTATACTTTGCTTATGTTGCCTGGAAGATTTATAGCATGCACAATCTAGGATGTATATGTGCAGATGTAGCAAGTGTCAGCCACAGAATAGCGATCTGAATAATAATTGGAAACTTATTACGCTTTTATAAATTTATTCATGGCTTTAAATTCTTTAGTGAAGCAGTTGATTACATCGATTATCTTGGAAAGAAAGAACGAAGAGAAATAACCTTTTTATAGAATAATAAAAGAGAAAGAGCTTATGCACAGACAATATTACCAACTTTAACAAAAAAAACAGTACCAGTTCAACATGTCTTGTCATTATAGAAATATACATAACCATGAGCCATGCATATGTGACCCCCAGTTTCATCCATAAACAAACTACAGTCAATAAAATCATACATATATTGAGGAGTACCTGCAGCAGTATCAAATTTCAACCACATCACTGGACACAGATGGTGTCATACCTGGACAAACAGGGTTGTTGTTGCTATGTTTCTCTTGCAATAGGGGTTCAACCATAGCAGTACTGCAGCAGTCACAAAAAATAATTCTGGTCTCCGGCAGCCAATTGTATTTACCGACCATGCGGTCACATTGTGCTCCCAGCCTCGATCATTTTTCCAGATCAATGCAGGAAACGGATCAAATGCAAAAGAATATAACATAATGTAATTGTACTTTGGTCCGACGACTGGGAAGTGGCTGCCATATTACTTGATTGCGTTAAGCGCTGGACGTTCTGGTAGGACACCAGGATCCTGGCAGCCCTACGGCTGATGGAAGCACCTAAATCTGCTCGCTCGTGTGCACAATCTGCAATGGAGTTGTCCACGTACACAAATATAGGGGATAGGAAAACATTAAGTAGCCGAGGTCAGGGAGGAGAACTGAAGGACAAACGCACAGGTGTCGGTTTCATGCAGGGTTGTGGCTCCATGATGACTTGAGCTACTTGATTCTTTCCTGATGAGATCCTTCAGGAAGCTAGCAGATAGCTTGTCCAGCGAGATGTCTATGTAAAAGGCTGCTCGATTGACCAAAACACGGCAACAGGCATGTACACAACCTCCATGATCGAACATGCACAGCTGGAAAAACAATGGAGGTCAATCGAACCGAAAATCATATTAGATCATGGGAGAGAAAAGAGGTGGGGGGACGATGTGCTACCTGTGGTGGCAGAATCTCAAGCGAAGAGCGAGTTCTATCTGTGGTGGCAGAATCTCAAGCGAAGAGCGAGTTTGATAGAACTCGAGAGGACAGCCGCGGCCTGCCATGGTGTTGGAGGGAGGATATCTATTAGTTTGGTAACATTAGGCCCATCAGCTCCTTGCTGCAGGTACATATCGATCCCTCATCTCGTCTCCATCTGCTTAGCCGTACTGCTCCTTGCAAGGACTAAGGCAAGAAGAACGTTGGGAGGGGCGTCATCTGGACCGAGAAGCGGCAACGCTGACGGGTCATAACGTGGAGAGGAAACGTCGCAATAGTTGCTGGATGAGGAGATGGCTGGAACGGAATTGATGGAAAAGTGGAGGAGAAGGCTTGAGCGAGAGAGTCGCCATTGGATTCTAATGGACTATCACGATGGCAAAAGTAGAGGCGCGAGAGGGAGATGACCTTCCTATTCCTACACGCCTGGGAGAGATAAGAGACGGCCACCAATAAATTATAGGGATCTTGGAGAGTAGATAGAGATTGTTTTCTTTTAACCAAAGAGATAGAGAATGCTTTAATTAGAGAAGGAATAAACGGTGGAGAAGTAGTAGTGGTCGTATCTTTGCTGGATTCTATTGTTACAACCGATTGTGGGCCTTCAAGTTTTTTATTGAGCCAGGAATTATATCGGTGGATCTACACCGTAATAACTTGGTCCCACCAGATTAACGGCTCCTGATTACTGATTAACGTGGTAATTTCTTGGAGTCTATAATTACTATAGGTACTAGTCGTCAACCCGTGCGTCCGCACGGGCTAGCTTACTTTTACATCTATTGGAAAAAAATTAAAGGAATATTTGTTAGCTCCTTGGACAGGAAATTATTTGGTACCAAACCCTACTACATGAAAGTTAAACAAATTTCCATGACAATAAGAAGCATATAATTTCTTTTATTTATAGTGTGAGTCAAAACCTGTTGTTCTTGCCAAATCCACTCTCTCAAACGTACTGGCGTTATATACCAAACCTTGAATGACTCGTATAAGATCGATTAAAAGAAGAAAGAAATTTCATTTTGAAGAAGATTCAGAAAGAATATATAAAATTTAAAAAATGGTTTATATTAAAAATGTGTGCATTACTTTTATCTACAATGTGCTCTTTTAGATCCACACATTATTAATTTTTGTCTAACCTAGAAATAAAAATATTCTTAAATATGTAGTGGACATTAATATTTAGAATAAATCAGGTATATTTTACATGAAACTTCATAGGAGCATTTCTAAGAAATCCTGACCGGTACAAACTATTCATTGTTTTTGTACGCTTCAACGAAACATAGTTTTACGTGATTTTAATAATACATGTGTTTTCTCTTTCATGTGTTTTTGACTACTACAAATAAAAGAGGTCCTCTATTTAATTAACACAGTAAGGTTACTTGAATGAAGACTTCAAGCTAGGTATAATCGCCTAAAAAATGAGCTCCATGGCTCAGCCTAACCATTGAATTATGACATGTCCAAATAACTGACGTTGCTTTCAACACTATCAAAGAGAAACTCGTCATTGCTCCAGTTTTGACTCCTCCTGACGAATCCAAGCCTTATGAAGTTTTCTGTGATGCTTCTCTTCAAGGTCTTGGTGCTGTCTTAATGCAAGAGAAGAAGGTTGTGGCCTATACCTCTTGTCAGTTGAAGCCCAACGAAAAGAACTACCCCACTCACGATCTTGAGTTGGCGGCAGTTGTCCATGCATTGATAACATGGAGACATCTCTTGTTGGGAAGGAAAGTGGACATATTCACCGATCACAAGAGTCTCAAGTATATCTTCACTCAGCCCAACCTCAACCTCAGGCAAACCCGTTGGGTCGAAATGATTCAAGAGTATAATCCGAGTATCGAATATACTCCAGGCAAGGCTAATGTGATTGCAGACGCTTTGAGCAGGAAGGCTTATTGCAACAGCTTAATCCTCAAGCCCTTTCAACTGGATCTCTGTGAAGCTTTCCGCAAGTTGAATCTCCAAGTTGTTCCTCAAGGTTTTCTTGCCAACCTCATCGACTCTCCTACTTTGGAAGATCAAATTCGTGAGGCACAACTGATGGATACCATGGTGAAGAAGGTGAAACGTGGTATTGACAAGGGCATTTCCAAATACAAGTGCTATCGCGTTGATGACAGAGATACTCTTTTCTTCGAGGACCGGATCATGGTTCCAAAGGGTGATCTTCGTAAAGTCATTATGAACGAGGCGCACAATTCTCTTCTGTCAATTCATCCTGGAAGTACAAAGATGTACCATGACCTCAAGCAGTCGTATTGGTGGACTCGAATGAAGCGAGAAATTGCTCAATTCGTGAATGAATGTGATGTCTGCAAAAGGGTGAAAGCAGAACATCAACGACCAGCTGGTCTACTCCAACCTCTTGCTATTCCAGAATGGAAGTTTGCTCATATCGAAATGGACTTCGTGACTGGTTTTCCTAAGTCCAAGCGTGGAAATGATGCTATCTTCGTCGTCATCGACAAGCTCACTAAAGTGGCTCATTTTCTTCCTATCAAAGAGTCTATCACAACAGTGCAGCTGGCAGAGCTTTACACCTCCAGAATTGTCTCCTTGCATGGCATTCCACAATTGATCTCTTCAGACCGTTGCAGCATCTTTACATCCAAGTTCTGGGACTCCTTCCAGAAGGCCATGGGCACAAATATTCGCTTCAGCACAACTTTCCATCCTCAAACTAGTGGACAAGTCGAGCGTGTCAACCAAATTCTTGAAGATATGCTCAGGGCTTGTGTTATCTCTTTCGGCATGAAGTGGGAGGATTGTCTTCCATATGCTGAGTTCTCTTACAACAACAGCTTTCAAGCGAGCTCGGGCAAAGCCCCATTCGAGATTCTCTATGGCAGAAAGTGTCGTACTCCTCTCAACTGGTTTGAGACGGGCGAACGCCAACTTCTTGGCAACGATTTGATCTGAGAGGCTGAGGCAATGTGCAAGGTCATTCGCGAGAATCTCAAAGCCGCGCATAGCGCCAGAAGAGCTATTACGATAGCAAACATCGTGATGTGGCATTCGAGATCGGAGACCATGTCTACCTCCGCGTCTCTCCAATGAATGGCACTCGTCGCTTCGGTATCAAAGGGAAACTTGCCCCTAGATACGTCGGTCCTTTCAAGATCATCGGCAAACGAGGCGATCTCGCCTATCAACTTGAGCTTCCCTCCAACTTTGCAAATGTGCACGATGTGTTCCACATGTCACAGCTTCGCAAGTGCTTCAAGACGCCTGAGCGCACCATCAACTTCGAAGAGATTGATCTTCAAGAAGATTTGTCCTATCATGAGCATCCCGTTGCTATTCTCGAAGAAACCGAGCGCAAGACTCGCAACAAGTCAATCAAATTCCTGAAAGTGAAATGGTCACACCATTCAGACCGAGAAGCCACCTGGGAGCGCGAGGACCACCTCCGTTCCGAATATCCGGAGTTCTTTCAGTCCTAGATCTCGGGACGAGATCCTCTCGTAGTGGTGGAGTGTTGTAACGCCCCGGATGTAACTTGCCGTATTTGTAACTCCAACTCTTGCCATTTTCGGCTATGTGATTTGATATTCCCTCCGTGGTTGGGTTTTCCGTATTTTGCATTTTTGTTCATGTCATGCATTTCATATCATGTCTTCATGTGCATCGCATTTGCATACGTGTGCGTCTCATGAATCCGAGCATTTTTCCCGTTGTCCGTTTTGCAATCCGGCGCTCCTATGTCCCCCGGCGTCCCCTTTTACCTTTTTCCGTGAGTGGGTATAAAACCTTCTCGGAATGGGCCGAGGTTTGCCAAGCGGCCTTGGTATAGCACCGGTAGACCGCCTGTCAAGTTTCGGGTCATTAGGAGGTCGTTTGATACTCCAACGATTAACCGGGTAACCGTAAAGGCTTCGTGTGTGTTGTAGCCAAAAACCCCTCCAAAACGGCCCAATAACCCATCTAAGTCACTCCCATGTCCATCGCCGTTCGATCACGATCGCGTGGCCGAAAACCGCTCTCCATTTGGAGCTTCCTAGCCTCTCCTACCTATAAATATAGCCCCTCTCCCGAAATTTGCGGATGAAAACCACCCTAACACTAGTCCAACTCCTCCCCAGCCGCCACCGGACGCGTCCGCGACGGCCGGACACGTCCGCCCGCCGCCGCCGGACCAATCGCCGCCCGCCACGTGGCGCTCCGCCGCCAGCCGCCGCCTCCCCGTCCCGCGGCCCGCCGGGGGCCGGATCGGGCCCTCCCGGCCCGTGCGCTCGCGCCGCCCCCGCCGTCCTCCTTCCCCGCGCCCGAGCCGCGCGCCGTCGTCCCCGTCCGCGCGCCGCCGTCGCAGCTCGTCGTCGGCCGCCGCGCCTCCTCCGCGGAACCTCGCCGGTGCCCCGCCCTCGCCGGCCTCCGCCGCCCGCGCGCCTCCCCGCCGTCCCCTCGCCTCGCCCGCCGGCCTCCGCCACCGCCCGAGCCGGGATCCGGCCCCTGCCTCGCCGGATCTCGCCTCTCCGGCCGCCGCCGCACGACCCTGGCCATCCTCGGTTCGCGTGCGAACCCTAGATCTGGGATTCGCGGGGTATTTTTCTTCTAAGTCTCAGTAATTTTGTTGCATGTTCATCGCATCATATCTCTGCACCATGCTCCGTTTTGGGCGTATACCATATCAAATTGTTCGTCTCGACCAGTACATCATTTCATCTCATTGCATCATTTTCTATTGAGCTCATCTTGATGCCCGAAATGCTGTTAGAAGAGGGCTATGTGATGTTAGTTTCAGATCTGTTTCAGAACATGCACTTTTGTCATTTTTGCCATGATTGATGTGTGCACCATATGAATTGGAGCCCTACATGTGTTTTTTAATATGCCATGCCATCTTTACAGGGGTGTATTCCATGTATTTTTGTGATGTTTGTGGTGACTAGCACAAGCATGCAAACTAGGGTACATAATGTTGCTGATTTCAGAGACAGTAATTTTGCTGTCATGTCCTGCTGTTATTTTTATGCCATGTGTTCATGTTGTTTCAGAGAGATCTATGCCTTATTTGAGCATGATCATTAAGAGTGTTTTGAGCATATGGATTTTCTATATCCATCCATGCCTTTGTTTGTAATTATGGAGTGCCATAGCTTGAGACAACCGAGCTCTACTTTTGCTATAAAATGTTTCTGGCAGATTGTTTACATGTTATTCGATTTTGCCAAGCTTGGTGTAGTTGATCCTTACATGATATGATGTTTTTCTTGCTATGTATAGCTTCTATGCTATGTCTTCTTGATGGATGTATGCTTAGTTTATCATGCAATTCTCTGTAGTGAGTGCATCGAGCTCGTAAACATGCGTACTTGTTATCTGTTTTCGACATGTCCAGTTTTCTGCTAAGTCTGAAACCTGTAACGAAACTTGCTTATTTGACATGGGTGTTATTATATTTTCTTGTCCTTTTGGCTCATGGTCAGTAAGGGACTCTTGTTAAGTGCTTTGTGTAGATTCATGCCATGCCATATTTTGCTATGTCCTGTTCCGGTAGCATGTTGTTTGCTTGCTCTAAACGTGTCATCCTGATGTTAATTTCTGGCAAGTTGTTATTTTCATAAAGTCTGTGAACCTGTTATCTTTTGCACGTTTGCCATGCTTGTTTGAACCTGTTGTGTTGTGATTTAGGCGTAGCTTAGTGTTCATCTTTTGCCAAGCATCTTGAGTAGATTACTGTTATATGCTTTGTTGATACGTTTGGGTGCAGTAGCTTAATTTATTTTTGCTTGCTAAGTAGCATCATGCTGTTAATGGCAGAATCTTGTCATTCTTGTTTTGCTTGCCATTTGCAAACCGTGCATCCGATTCCGGTGATCCTTATATCGATTTCAACCGAAATCACCTCACCTATCCAGTGGCATACTTGGTTTGCCAAGATTATGCCTTGTTCATCCTTGTCCTTCCGGAGCACGCATATGCATTGCATATCACATCTCGCATATCATGCCATGTTTTGCATCATGTTGCTTGCGCATTGCATAATGGTTGATAGTTGTTCATTTGCTTGTGTTCTTGTTTTGGGTAGAGCCGGGAGACGAGTACGTGAACGAGGAACCTGTTGAGAACGCTTACGAAGACCAAGCTTTCGACAACTCTGAGAACCTTGCAGGCAAGATGACCATACCCTCGAAATCACTTCTATCTTTGCCTGATAGTTGCTCGCTCTTTTGCTATGCCTATGTTGCGATACCTACCACTTGCTATATCATGCCACCCATATTGCCATGTCAAACCTCTAACCATCCATGTCCTAGCAAACCGTTGATTGGCTATGTTACCGCTTTGCTCAGCCCCTCTTATAGCATTGTTAGTTGCAGGTGAAGATGAAGTTTGTTCCTTGTTGGAGCATGGAGATGTTGTTCCTTGTGGGAACATGTTTACTTGTTGGGATATCACAATATCTCTTATTTAATTAACGCATCTATATACTTGGTAAAGGGTGGAAGGCTCGGCCTTATGCCTGGTGTTTTATTCCACTCTTGCCACCCTAGTTTCCGTCATACCGGTGCTATGTTCCTTGATTTTGCGTTCCTTACACGGTTGGGTGATTTATGGGACCCCCTTGACAGTTCGCTTTGAATAAGACTCCTCCAGCGAGGCCCAACCTTGGTTTTACCATTTGCCTACCACCTACACCTTTTCCCTTGCGTTTTCGCGAGCCCGAGGGTCATCTTTATTTTAGCCCCCCCGGGCCAGTGCTCCTTTGGGTGCTCGTCCGAAACGAGCAGACTGCGGGGCCACCTCAGGGAAACTTGAGGCTTAGTTTTACTCGTAGGATGTCTCATCCGGATGTGCCCTGAGACCGAGATATGTGCAGCTCGTATCAGGATTTGTCGGCACAATCGGGCGGCTTTGCTGGACTTGTTTTATTACTGTCGAAATGTCTTGTAGTCCGGGATTCTGAGACTGATCGGGTCTTCCCGGTAGAAGGAATATCCTTCGTTGACCGTGAGAGCTTATAATGGGCTAAGTTGGGACACCCCTGCAGGGTATTATCTTTCGAAAGCCGTGCCCACGGTTATGAGGCAGATGGGAATTTGTTAATGTCCGGTTGTAGAAAACCCGAAGTTGACCTTAATTAAAACACATCAACCGCGTGTGTAACCATGATGGTCTCTTCTCGGCGGGGTCCAGGAAGTGAACACGATGTTGGAGTTATGTTTGACGTAGGTTGTTCTAGGATCACTTCTTGATCACTTCTAGCTTCTCGACCGTGCTTTGCTTCTCTTCTTGCTCTCTTTGGCGTTGTTAGCCACCATATATGCTAGTCGCTTGCTGCAGCTCCACCTCACAACCTTATCCTACCTTTAAGCTTAAATAGTCTTGATCTCGCGGGTGTGAGATTGCTGAGTCCCCGTGACTCACAGATTCTACCAATACAGTTGCAGGTGCCAACGATGCCAGTGCAGATGACGCGACCGAGCTCACGTGGGAGTTCGACGAGGAACGTGGCCGTTACTATGTGTCTTTTCCTGATGATCAGTAGTGGAGCCCAGTTGGGTTGATTCGGGGATCTGTGTAGCATTTGGGGTAGTCTTCTTTCATTTTGGTTCCGTAGTCGGACCTTGAGTGTATTCTGGATGATGTATGTTTATTTATGTATTGTGTGAAGTGGCGACTTTAAGTCAACTATGTATCTCTTTCCCTTATGTATTACATGGGTTGTGTGAAGATTACCTCACTTGCGACATTGCTTTCAATGCGGTTATGCCTCTAAGTCGTGCTTCGACACGTGGGAGATATAGCCGCATCGAGGGCATTACAATGTCGCCGCCGCGGCCACGGTAACTGCAGCCTGTGCCCGAGCACACCAGTGTGCTCAGAACCTCTCCGCGCACCCGTAGCCACCACCAGCTCCTCCTCCCGAACACCCTAGCGAGGAACTCGAGCACGGCCGAACCACGGCCGCCGCAAACCTCGTCGTCGTCGTTGATTCCGGCGACCATCTGGTTCAGCTCCACCACCCACAGATGAGGCTCAGCCCCAGCTCTCCATAGAACCCAACCACGCTCCAAACCGTGCCCTGCAGCGCAATCCCGACGCGGCCGCCGCCGTGATCTGAGGTCGCCGGCGATTCAACGCCGTTCGCTGACGTGGCGCGGGTTAAGTAAGCACTAATCACACCCCCACCCGTTTCACTAACAGTGGGTCCCACATGGTTAATCAACCGGCTAACAAAATACTTAGTATTAATTTAACAAGATGGACCCCACCCATTAGCTTGACCTTGCAACGTCACCCATAACTTGAGTTTGTATTTGAATCTTTGATTCAAATGAGCTCAAACCACCCTGGTTGTAGATGCATTAGCCCAACACACCCATTTTGCCATGTCATATTCATGCATCATATTGTTGCATTGCATTGATTGTGTTTTCTCTCTGTTGCCTGTAATTGTCCCCTCTCAGTAGACGTTGCTTCGGCGATGTGTTCGATGACACCGATGAAGAGCTATATTATCTTCAGAAGTGCCAGGCAAGCAAAACCCCCCTTGTTCATTCCGATACAATCCCACTCTCTCGCTCCTGCTCTCTTTTACTGCATTAGGACAACAACGATTCATCTGTTACTTGCTGCGGTAGTTGAACCCCTTATCCTCTGCATGACCTGTCATTGCCATAGTAAATAGATGAAACCCACTAGCATGAGTAGGAGTTGATTGAGCCCTGATGTGCCTACTCATTCATGCTTGTTTGTCGTGCCTGCTATTGCTTAGAGTTGTGTCAGGTCTGATTCATCGGGAATGAATTGGAATGGTGATGAACATGTCCTACTGTGTGTGAGCTAAGTGTGTGAACACGATTTGGTAAAGGTAGCGGTGAGAGGCCATGTAGGAGTACATGGTGGGTTGTCTAATTGAAGCCGTCCTCAGGAACTGAGTTCTGTGTTTGTGATCCATGAAACAGCTACTACCATGCATTGGGCCCTGAAATATGACCCCGCTCAACTTCTTAATCACCCTTGTCCTCTGTCCAGGATTTGCAAGTAGTTTCTGGTGTTTGTAGTATGCTAGGGGCCGCACATGGTGCTGACCATAGGGGTGGGCTGTGTTGCGGTAGGCACGTGGCACGGTGTACCGATTCGCCCGTTTGGTGTCTCGGGAACCCTGCACACATCGTTCGGGGCCGTTAGTGGAAACCTCGGCCGGACTCCCTGCGGATGGAACCCGAATAGGCGGTAAACCTGGACTAGAGACTTGAGTGTTTAGGTAGGTCGTGGTCTACACCCACGTCGGCTTTCGCTTGAAGTCTGCCGAGCACATGTCGTGTGCAGACGCTAAGTGGTGGAAACATGTATGAAGAAGTACACCCCTGCAGGGTTATCATCATCTATTCGAATAGCCGTGTCCGCGGTAATGGACTTCTGGGTTGCATGTACAGTTCATAGACAAGTGAAAGTGGATACTCTAAAATGCACAAGATAAGCATGAGTGCTATGGATGGTGTTCTCGTAGGGAGACGGGAGTGGATCCATAGTGGTGTATTGAAATGGTGAATATGTGGACTCGTGTGCGCCACCTCAAGAGAGTTGCTTGCAGTCGTAGTTCAGGATAGCCACCGAGTCAAAGCTGGCTTGCTGCAGTCAAACTCCACCACCCCCTTTATTGATACTGATGCATATGTAGCTAGTTCTGATGTAAGTCTTGCTGGGTACATTTGTACTCACGTTTGCCTATTTTACGTTTTTGAAGAGAGACGTCAGTCTCGCTAGTAGTTCCGTGTGGACTTCGACGTTTAGCGTGATACCTCAGCTACGATCTTGTGCCCTCGGCAGGATCTGGTAGATAGTCAGGCTTCTCAGCCTTTTCCATTTGTAGATGTCTGTACTCAGACATGTTAAGCTTCCGCATGTGCCTTGACTTGTATGCTCTGAATGTTGGGTCATGAGACCCATGTTTGTAATATCTCGCTCCTCGGAGCCTAATGAATAAATACTTGAGTCGTAGAGTCTTGTTGTGATGCCAAGTTGTATTTACACATATCGAGCATATTGTGTGTATGATTGAAATGCTTGCTATGTGTGGGATCCGACAATCTAGTTGTTTATCCTTGGCAGCCTCTCTTATGGGGAAATGTAGCCTAGTGCTTCCTTGAGCCATAGTAGTCCGCTACAGCCCGGTTCACCGGAGTCCTGCTAGCCCAGCACTACTGCTCAGGACACTTGACTGGCCGACATGTGTTTCACTTCGTTCCTGTGTCTGTCCCTTCTGGGAAATGTCACGCGGTGACATCCAGAGTCCTGCCTAGCCTGCTACAGCCCGGGTTATCGGAGTCCTGTTAGCCCAGTGCTACAGCCCGGATTCACACGCCGTTGACCGACATGCTCGAAGTTGATTCATGTATGCCTGTCCCCATGGGTTAGCGCCGCTTTGGGTTCACGACTAGCCATGTCGGCCCGGGTTCTTTGTCATATGGATGCTAGCGGCACTATCATATACGTGAGCCAAAAGGCGCAAACGGTCCCGGGCCAGGTAAGGTGGCACCCGTGGGAATACCGTGCGTGAGGCCGCAAAGTGATATGATGTGTTACATGCTAGATAGGTGTGACTTAGGATCGGGGTCCTGACACGACAGTAGAATACTGCCACAATACAAACATGTGCACATACCTAGTTAAGGGTTCCAAACAGTATTATAGTCATTGAATCTTGATGTATTTGAGCCTGTCCCAAAACATTAGTTGCATTACCAGTTCATATCCTTGCAAAACAGAGAGGAGGAAAATAAGAAAATGTCAGCCACCAAGTGTCACCAGCCAAGGAGCTATATTCTTGTGTTAGTTAACTAATACATTTTTCTTGGGAGTTTAAATGATCTTTTATTTTCATGTCATGGTGTGGTTGTATGACGGTCTTCACAATTAATCAGTTAGCCAGTCAAATTAGGTTGTGCCATAAATAATTTTGTGTTTGTGCAAATAGTTCATATTCGATGGATGCTTGATGAAGGAATCTGATAATCTGGTCATTTGTTTTTACTCATACAGTAACAGGTTAGCTAAGTTCCATTTACTTAATATGGTACCTTTCGAAGAATCCAGTCATATGCATAGCATCTTATTGAAGTGTACTATTCCCTCTGTTCATTGTTGTAAGACGTTTTAGACAGCAAAAGTTGAACTGTTGTAGGTGTTGTCTTAAATGTCTAAAACTTCTTACAAAAGTGAACATAGGGAGTAGTGATTCTTATTTACTCAAGACTTGCTTTCGTCCTCTTGTCACTTTTCTCTAAAGCTGAAGGTCAGCAAATTTGTGAGCTCTCGGAGCAGAGTGCATCTAGTATTTGCTGGTGGAGTTGGTAACCAAACCAAAAATGCTTTGCCAATCGGTACTCAGTTACCCAGTTGCTGCAGCATGCTAAATTGCTAATAACTCTTGCATGTCTTGGCTGCTCAAATTTGACCTGATATATACTTGTAGCTCAAAGCTCTGCTGGCATCTGAAAGAAGAGACTGTTTTCCTGAACTTTCTGTATCACACATACGAGTGCCACATGCACATAAATGTCCCGGTGTATTTATATTTGGCATATAATTTACTGTAGTGACGCATTACAATATACTTACTAGTAATGAAGTAGGCGTGCCATGCTTTAATTGTAACTAGTCGTCAACCCGTGCGTCCGCACGGGCTAGCTTACTTTTACATCTATTGGAAAAAAAATTAAAGGAATATTTGTTACCTCCTTGGACAGGAAATTATTTGGTACCAAACCGTACTACATGAAAGTTAAACAAATTTCCATGACAATAAGAAGCATATAATTTCTTTTATTTATAGTGTGAGTCAAAACCTGCTGTGCTTGCCAAATCCACTCTCTCAAAGGTAATGGCGTTATATACCATGACATTCTGCGGAAACCTTGAAGGACTCGTGTAAGATCGATTAAAAGAAGAAAGAAATTTCATTTTGAAGAAGATTCAGAAAGAATATATAAAATTTAAAAAATGGTTTATATTAAAAATGTGTGCATTACTTTTATCTACAATGTGCTCTTTTAGATCCACACATTATTAATTTTTGTCTAACCTAGAAATAAAAATATTCTTAAATATGTAGTGGACATTAATATTTAGAATAAATCAGGAATTTTTTACATGACACTTCATAGGAGCATTTCTAAGAAATCCTGACCGGTACAAACTATTCATTGTTTTTATACGCTTCAACGAAACATAGTTTTACGTGATTTTAATAATACATGTGTTTTCTCTTTCATGTGTTTTTGACTACTACAAATAAAAGAGGTCCTCTATTTAGTTAACACAGTAAGGTTACTTGAATGAAGACTTCAAGCTAGGTATAATCGCCTAAAAAATGAGCTCCATGGCTCAGCCTAACCATTGAATTATGCATGTCCAAATAACTGACATGATGTACATTAACTGGGTGACGTGTAGAGAACCAAAAATCAGTAAATATATAAGACATGGACTAGAAGGAGGAAAAATAATAAGGTCTAATTACACAATATTTATGAATTGTAACAAAGTAAAACAATAATAGAAACGGATGCATTGGTACAGAACATATCTGAGTGAACACAACAATCAAGCGCAACTTGTAGGTAGCGAGTGTGCATATGCAAAACAATAATGGAAAGGCAATGACATTCGACATCCAAACAAATGTTGCAATCAATAAATAATTGTATGCACATTTGTAATGAAACTGCATCCCGGTGAGATCTGGACAAAAGGATCATGACGCATTGCATAGGGAGCAATGGACCTGACATGAAGTAGAAACCAACATTTAATTAAGACTTATACGCACATAATTCCATCGGTTACTTCCAGCAATTTCAGTGGTGACCTAGCCACTCTCATTATTAGTGTCAATCAAATCATTGTAAATTGTGATTTCCTCCCAATATTTACTATTTTCACGCTACCATCACCGAGGAACCTAAAACTAAATCACGTCATAAAGTCCAAATCCCTGGCAAGTTCAAATGAATGCCCTTCAGTATACTCGTTAAGGGATAAAACAGACACAAATTTCCATAAGATTTACCCGCAAAAAAATTCCTTCATATTTTACGGGCAGCAATGCAAAACAACATTATACCACTCAATATGTCAAAGAAGTATAAGTGTGCCTATAAGCTCAAATATAAATATGGAAGCAGCTGTTAGTGTATGACGATTTATACTTTGCTTATGTTGCCTGGAAGATTTATAGCATGCACAATCTAGGATTTATATGTGCAGATGTAGCAAGTGTCAGCCACAGAATAGCGATCTGAATAATAATTGGAAACTTATTACGCTTTTATAAATTTATTCATGGCTTTAAATTCTTTAGTAAAGCAGTTGATTACATCGATTATCTTGGAAAGAAAGAACGAAGAGAAATAACCTTTTTATAGAATAATAAAAGAGAAAGAGCTTATGCACAGACAATATTACCAACTTTAACAAAAAAAAACAGTCCCAGTTCAACATGTATTGTCATTATAGAAATATACATAACCATGAGGCATGCATATGTGACCCCCAGTTTCATCCATAAACAAACTACAGTCGACAAACTCATACATATATTGAGGAGTACCTGCAGTAGTATCAAATTTCAACCACATAACTGGACACAGATGGTGTCATACCTGGACAAACAGGGTTGTTGTTGCTACGTTTCTCTTGCAATAGGGGTTCAACCATAGCAGTACTGCAGCAGTCACAAAAAATAATTCTGGTCTCCGGCAGCCAATTGTATTTACCGACCATGCGGTCACATTGTGCTCCCAGCCTCGATCATTTTTCCAGATCAATGCAGGAAACGGATCAAATGCAAAAGAATATAACATAATGTAATTGTACTTTGGTCCGACGACTGGGAAGTGGTTGCCATATTACTTGATTGCATTAAGCGCTGGACGCTCTGGCAGGACGCCAGGATCCTGGCAGCCCTACGGCTGATGGAAGCACCTAAATCTGCTCGCTCGTGTGCACAATCTGCAATGGAGTTGTTCACGTACACAAATATAGGGGATAGGAAAACATTAAGTAGCCGAGGTCAGGGAGGAGAACTGAAGGACAAACGCACAGGTGTCGGTTTCATGCAGGGTTGTGGCGCCATGATGACTTGAGCTACTTGATTCTTTCCTGATGAGATCCTTCAGGAAGCTAGCAGATAGCTTGTCCAGCGAGATGTCTATGTAAAAGGCTGCTCGATTGACCAAAACACGGCAACAGGCATGTACACAACCTCCATGATCGAACATGCACAGCTGGAAAAACAATGGAGGTCAATCGAACCGAAAATCATATTAGATCATGGGAGAGAAAAGAGGTGGGGGGACGATGTGCTACCTGTGGTGGCAGAATCTCAAGCGAAAAGCGAGTTCTATCTGTGGTGGCAGAATCTCAAGCGAAGAGCGAGTTTGATAGAACTCGAGAGGACAGCCGCGGCCTGCCATGGTGTTGGAGGGAGGATATCTATTAGTTTGGTAACATTAGGCCCATCAGCTCCTTGCTGCAGGTACATATCGAGCCCTCATCTCGTCTCCATCTGCTTAGCCGTACTGCTCCTTGCAAGGACTAAGGCAAGAAGAACGTTGGGAGGGGCGTCATCTGGACCGAGAAGCGGCAACGCTGACGGGTCATAACGTGGAGAGGAAACGTCGCAATAGTTGCTGGATGAGGAGATGGCTGGAACGGAATTGATGGAAAAGTGGAGGAGAAGGCTTGAGCGAGAGAGTCGCCATTGGATTCTAATGGACTATCACGATGGCAAAAGTAGAGGCGCGAGAGGGAGATGGCCTTCCTATTCCTACACGCCTGGGAGAGATAAGAGACGGCCACCAATAAATTATAGGGATCTCGGAGAGTAGATAGAGATTGTTTTCTTTTAACCAAAGAGATAGAGAATGCTTTAATTAGAGAAGGAATAAACGGTGGAGAAGTAGTAGTGGTCGTATCTTTGCTGGATTCTATTGTTATAACCGATTGTGGGCCTTCAAGTTTTTTATTGAGCTAGGAATTATATCGGTGGATCTACACCGTAATAACTTGGTCCCACCAGATTAACGGCTCCTAATTACTGATTAACGTGGTATTTTCTTTGAGTCTGTAATTACTATAGGTACTAGTCGTCAACCCGTGCGTCCGCACGGGCTAGCTTACTTTTACATCTATTGGAAAAAAAATTAAAGGAATATTTGTTAGCTCCTTGGACAGAAATTATTTGGTACCAAACCCTACTACATGAAAGTTAAACAAATTTCCATGACAATAAGAAGCATATAATTTCTTTTATTTATAGTGTGAGTCAAAACCTGCTGTGCTTGCCAAATCCACTCTCTCAAACTTACTGGCGTTATATACCAAACCTCGAATGACTCGTATAAGATCGATTAAAAGAAGAAAGAAATTTCATTTTGAAGAAGATTCAGAAAGAATATATAAAATTTAAAAAATGGTTTATATTAAAAATGTGTGCATTACTTTTATCTACAATGTGCTCTTTTAGATCCACACATTATTAATTTTTGTCTAACCTAGAAATAAAAATAGTCTTAAATATGTAGTGGACATTAATATTTAGAATAAATCAGGTATATTTTACATGACACTTCATAGGAGCATTTCTAAGAAATCCTGACCGGTACAAACTATTCATTGTTTTTGTACGCTTCAACGAAACATAGTTTTACGTGATTTTAATAATACATGTGTTTTCTCTTTCATGTGTTTTTGACTACTACAAATAAAAGAGGTCCTCTATTTAGTTAACACAGTAAGGTTACTTGAATGAAGACTTCAAGCTAGGTATAATCGCCTAAAAAATGAGCTCCATGGCTCAGCCTAACCATTGAATTATGACATGTCCAAATAACTGACATGATGTGCATTAACTGGGTGACGTGTAGAGAACCAAAAATCAGTAAATATATAAGACATGGACTAGAAGGAGGAAAAATAATAAGGTCTAATTACACAATATTTATGAATTGTAACAAAGTAAAACAATAATAGAAACGGATGCATTGGTACAGAACATATCTGAGTGAACACAACAATCAAGCGCAACTTGTAGGTAGCGAGTGTGCATATGCAAAACAATAATGGAAAGGCAATGACATTCGACATCCAAACAAATGTTGCAATCAATAAATAATTGTATGCACATTTGTAATGAAAGTGCATCCCGGTGAGATCTGGACAAAAGGATCATGACGCATTGCATAGGGAGCAATGGACCTGACATGAAGTAGAAACCAACATTTCATTAAGACTTATACGCACATAATTCCATCGGTTACTTCCAGCAATTTCAGTGGTGACCTAGCCACTCTCATTATTAGTGTCAATCAAATCATTGTAAATTGTGATTTCCTCCCAATATTTACTATTTTCACGCTACCATCACCGAGGAACCTAAAACTAAATCACGTCATAAAGTCCAAATCCCTGGCAAGTTCAAATGAATGCCCTTCAGTATACTCGTTAAGGGATAAAACAGACACAAATTTCCATAAGATTTACCCGCAAAAAAATTCCTTCATATTTTACGGGCAGCAATGCAAAACAACATTATACCACTCAATATGTCAAAGAAGTATAAGTGTGCCTATAAGCTCAAATATAAATATGGAAGCAGCTGTTAGTGTATGACGATTTATACTTTGCTTATGTTGCCTGGAAGATTTATAGCATGCACAATCTAGGATGTATATGTGCAGATGTAGCAAGTGTCAGCCACAGAATAGCGATCTGAATAATAATTGGAAACTTATTACGCTTTTATAAATTTATTCATGGCTTTAAATTCTTTAGTAAAGCAGTTGATTACATCGATTATCTTGGAAAGAAAGAACGAAGAGAAATAACCTTTTTATGGAATAATAAAAGAGAAAGAGCTTATGCACAGACAATATTACCAACTTCAACAAAAAAAACAGTCCCAGTTCAACATGTATTGTCATTATAGAAATATACATAACCATGAGGCATGCATATGTGACCCCCAGTTTCATCCATAAACAAACTACAGTCAATAAACTCATACATATATTGAGGAGTACCTGCAGTAGTATCAAATTTCAACCTCATAACTGGACACAGATGGTGTCATACCTGGACAAACAAGGTTGTTGTTGCTACGTTTCTCTTGCAATAGGGGTTCAACCATAGCAGTACTGCAGCAGTCACAAAAAATAATTCTGGTCTCCGGCAGCCAATTGTATTTACCGACCATGCGGTCACATTGTGCTCCCAGCCTCGATAATTTTTCCAGATCAATGCAGGAAACGGATCAAATGCAAAAGAATATAACATAATGTAATTGTACTTTGGTCCGACGACTGGGAAGTGGCTGCCATATTACTTGATTGCATTAAGCGCTGGACGCTCTGGCAGGACGCCAGGATCCTGGCAGCCCTACGGCTGATGGAAGCACCTAAATCTGCTCGCTCGTGTGCACAATCTGCAATGGAGTTGTTCACGTACACAAAGATAGGGGATAGGAAAACATTAAGTAGCCGAGGTCAGGGAGGAGAACTGAAGGACAAACGCACAGGTGTCGGTTTCATGCAGGGTTGTGGCGCCATGATGACTTGAGCTACTTGATTCTTTCCTGATGAGATCCTTCAGGAAGCTAGCAGATAGCTTGTCCAGCGAGATGTCTATGTAAAAGGCTGCTCGATTGACCAAAACACGGCAACAGGCATGTACACAACCTCCATGATCGAACATGCACAGCTGGAAAAACAATGGAGGTCAATCGAACCGAAAATCATATTAGATCATGGGAGAGAAAAGAGGTGGGGGGACGATGTGCTACCTGTGGTGGCAGAATCTCAAGCGAAGAGCGAGTTCTATCTGTGGTGGCAGAATCTCAAGCGAAGAGCGAGTTTGATAGAACTCGAGAGGACAGCCGCGGCCTGCCATGGCGTTGGAGGGAGGATATCTATTAGTTTGGTAACATTAGGCCCATCAGCTCCTTGCTGCAGGTACATATCGAGCCCTCATCTCATCTCCATCTGCTTAGCCGTACTGCTCCTTGCAAGGACTAAGGCAAGAAGAACGTTGGGAGGGGCGTCATCTGGACCGAGAAGCGGCAACGCTGACGGGTCATAACGTGGAGAGGAAACGTCGCAATAGTTGCTGGATGAGGAGATGGCTGGAACGGAATTGATGGAAAAGTGGAGGAGAAGGCTTGAGCGAGAGAGTCGCCATTGGATTCTAATGGACTATCACGATGGCAAAAGTAGAGGCGCGAGAGGGAGATGGCCTTCCTATTCCTACACGCCTGGGAGAGATAAGAGACGGCCACCAATAAATTATAGGGATCTCGGAGAGTAGATAGAGATTGTTTTCTTTTAACCAAAGAGATAGAGAATGCTTTAATTAGAGAAGGAATAAACGATGAAGAAGTAGTAGTGGTCGTATCTTTGCAGGATTCTATTGTTACAACCGATTGTGGGCCTTCAAGTTTTTTATTGAGCCAGGAATTATATCGGTGGATCTACACCGTAATAACTTGGTCCCACCAGATTAACGGCTCCTAATTACTGATTAACGTGGTAATTTCTTGGAGTCTGTAATTACTATAGGTACTAGTCGTCAACCCGTGCGTCCGCACGGGCTAGCTTACTTTTACATCTATTGGAAAAAAAATTAAAGGAATATTTGTTAGCTCCTTGGAAAGGAAATTATTTGGTACCAAACCCTACTACATGAAAGTTAAACAAATTTCCATGACAATAAGAAGCATATAATTTCTTTTATTTATAGTGTGAGTCAAAACCTGCTGTGCTTGCCAAATCCACCCTCTCAAACGTACTGGCGTTATATACCAAACCTCGAATGACTCGTATAAGATCGATTAAAAGAAGAAAGAAATTTCATTTTGAAGAAGATTCAGAAAGAATATATAAAATTTAAAAAATGGTTTATATTAAAAATGTGTGCATTACTTTTATCTACAATGTGCTCTTTTAGATCCACACATTATTAATTTTTGTCTAACCTAGAAATAAAAATATTCTTAAATATGTAGTGGACATTAATATTTAGAATAAATCAGGTATATTTTACATGACACTTCATAGGAGCATTTCTAAGAAATCCTGACCGGTACAAACTATTCATTGTTTTTGTACGCTTCAACGAAACATAGTTTTACGTGATTTTAATAATACATGTGTTTTCTCTTTCATGTGTTTTTGACTACTACAAATAAAAGAGGTCCTCTATTTAGTTAACACGGTAAGGTTACTTGAATGAAGACTTCAAGCTAGGTATAATCCCCTAAAAAATGAACTCCATGGCTCAGCCTAACCATTGAATTATGACATGTCCAAATAACTGACATGATGTGCATTAACTGGGTGACGTGTAGAGAACCAAAAATCAGTAAATATATAAGACATGGATTAGAAGGAGGAAAAATAATAAGGTCTAATTACACAATATTTATGAATTGTAACAAATAAAACAATATTAGAAACGGATGCATTGTTACAGAACATATCTGAGTGAACACAACAATCAAGCGCAACTTGTAGGTAGCGAGTGTGCATATGCAAAACAATAATGGAAAGGCAATGACATTCGACATCCAAACAAATGTTGCAATCAATAAATAATTTTATGCACATTTGTAATGAAAGTGCATGCCGGTGAGATCTGGACAAAAGGATCACGACGCATTGCATAGGGAGCAATGGACCTGACATGAAGTAGAAACCAACATTTAATTAAGCCTTATACGCACATAATTCCATCGGTTACTTCCAGCAATTTCAGTGGTGACCTAGCCACTCTCATTATTAGTGTCAATCAAATCATTGTAAATTGTGATTTCCTCCCAATATTTATTATTTTCACGCTACCATCACCGAGGAACCAAAAACTAAATCACGTCATAAAGTCCAAATCCCTGGCAAGTTCAAATGAATGCCCTTCAGTATACTCGTTAAGAGATAAAACAGACACAAATTTCCATAAGATTTACCCGGAAAAAAATTCCTTCATATTTTACGGGCAGCAATGCAAAACAACATTATACCACTCAATATGTCAAAGAAGTATAAGTGTGCCTATAATCTCAAATATAAATATGGAAGCAGCTGTTAGTGTATGACGATTTATACTTTGCTTATGTTGCCTGGAAGATATATAGCATGCACAATCTAGGATGTATATGTGCAGATATCGCAAGTGTCAGCCATAGAATAGCGATCTGAATAATAATTGGAAATTTATTATGCTTTTATAAATTTATTCATGGCTTTAAATTCTTTAGTGAAGCAGTTGATTACATCGATTATCTTGGAAAGAACGAACGAAGAGAAATAACCTTTTTATAGAATAATAAAAGAGAAAGAGCTTACGCACAGACAATATTACCAACTTTAAAAAAAACAGTCCCAGTTCAACATGTATTGTCATTATAGAAATATACATAACCATGAGGCATGCATATGTGACCCCCAGTTTCATCCATAAACAAACTACAGTCAATAAACTCATACATATATTGAGGAGTACCTACAGTAGTATCAAATTTCAACCACATCACTGGACAAAGATGGTGTCATACCTGGACAAACAGGGTTGTTGTTGGTATGTTTCTCTTGCAATAGGGGATCAACCATAGCAGTACTGCAGCAGTCACAAAAAATAATTCTGGTCTCCGGCAGTCAATTGTATTTACCGACCGTGCGGTCACCTTGTGCTCCCAGCCTCGATCATTTTTCCAGATCAATGCAGGAAACTGATCAAATGCAAAAGAATATAACATAATGTAATTGTACTTTGGTCCGATGAATGGGAAGTGGCTGCCATATTACTTGATTGCGTTAAGCGCTGGATGCTCTGGCAGGACGCTAGGATCCTGGCAGCCATACGGCTGATGGAAGCACCTAAATCTGCTCGCTCGTGTGCACAATCTGCAATGGAGTTGTTCACGTACACAAAGATAGGGGATAGGAAAACATTAAGTAGCCGAGTTCAGGGAGGAGAACTGAAGGACAAACGCACAGGTGTTGTTTTCATGCAGGGCTGTGGCGCCATGATGACTTGAGCTACTTGATTCTTTCCTGATGAGATCCTTCAGGAAGCTAGCAGATAGCTTGTCCAGCGAGATGTCTATGTAAAAGGCTGCTCGATTGACCAAAACACGGCAACACGCATGTACACAACCTCCATGATCGAACATGCACAGCTGGAAAAACAATGGAGGTCAATCCAACCGAAAATCATATTAGATCATGGGAGAGAAAAGAGGTGGGGGGACGATGTGCTACCTGTGGTGGCAGAATCTCAAGCGAAGAGTGAGTTCTATCTGTGGTGGCAGAATCTCAAGCGAAGAGCGAGTTTGATAGAACTCGAGAGGACAACCGCGGCCTGCCATGGCGTTGGAGGGAGGATATCTATTAGTTTGGTAACATTAGGCCCATCAGCTCCTTGCTGCAGGTACATATCGAGCCCTCATCTCATCTCCATCTGCTTAGTCGTACTGCTCCTTGCAGGAACTAAGGCAAGAAGAACGTTGGGAGGGGCGTCATCTGGACCGAGAAGCGGCAACTCTGATGGGTCATAACGTGGAGAGGAAACGTCGCAATAGTTGCTGGATGAGGAGATGGCTGGAACGGAATTGATGGAAAAGTAGAGGAGAAGGCTTGAGCGAGAGAGTCGCCATTGGATTCTAATGGACTATCACGATGGCAAAAGTAGAGGCGCGAGAGGGAGATGGCCTTCCTATTCCTACACGCCTGGGAGAGATAAGAGACGGCCACCAATAAATTATAGGGATCTTGGAGAGTAGATAGAGATTGTTTTATTTTAACCAAAGAGATAGAGAATGCTTTAATTAGATAAGGAATAAACGGTGGAGAAGTAGTAGTGGTCGTATCTTTGCTGGATTCTATTGTTACAACCGATTGTGGGCCTTCAAGTTTTTTATTGAGCCAGGAATTATATCGGTGGATCTACACCGTAATAACTTGGTCCTACCAGATTAATGGCTCCTAATTACTGATTAACGTGGTAATTTCTTGGAGTCTGTAATTACTATAGGTACTAGTCGTCAACCCGTGCGTCCGCACGGGCTAGCTTACTTTTACATCTATTGGAAAAAAAATTAAAGGAATATTTGTTAGCTCCTTGGACAGGAAATTATTTGGTACCAAACCCTACTACATGAAAGTTAAACAAATTTCCATGACAATAAGAAGCATATAATTTCTTTTATTTATAGTGTGAGTCAAAACCTGCTGTGCTTGCCAAATCCACTCTCTCAAACGTACTGGCGTGATATCCCAAACCTTGAATGACTCGTATAAGATCGATTAAAAGAAGAAAGAAATTTCATTTTGAAGAAGATTCAGAAAGAATATATAAAATTTTAAAAATGGTTTACATTAAAAATGTGTGCATTAATTTTATCTACAATGTGCTCTTTTAGATCCAGACATTATTAATTTTTGTCTAACCTAGAAATAAAAATATTCTTAAATATGTAGTGGACATTAATATTTAGAATAAATCAGGTATATTTTACATGACACTTCATAGGAGCATTTCTAAGAAATCCTGACCGGTACAAACTATTCATTGTTTTTATACGCTTCAACAAAACATAGTTTTACGTGATTTTAATAATACATGTGTTTTCTCTTTCATGTGTTTTTGACTACTACAAATAAAAGAGGTCCTCTATTTAGGTAACACAGTAAGGTTACTTGAATGAAGACTTCAAGCTAGGTATAATCGCCTAAAAAATGAGCTCCATGGCTCAGCCTAACCATTGAATTATGACATGTCCAAATAACTGACATGATGTGCATTAACTGGGTGACGTGTAGAGAACCAAAAATCAGTAAATATATAAGACATGGATTAGAAGGAGGAAAAAGAATAAGGTCTAATTACACAATATTTATGAATTGTAACAAAGTAAAACAATAATAGAAACAGATGCGTTGTTACAGAACATATCTGAGTGAACACAACAATCAAGCGCAACTTGTAGGTAGCGAGTGTGCATATGCAAAACAATAATGGAAAGGCAATGACATTCGACATCCAAACAAATGTTGCAATCAATAAATAATTTTATGCACATTTGTAATGAAAGTGCATGCCGGTGAGATCTGGACAAAAGGATCACGACGCATTGCATAGGGAGCAATGGACCTGACACGAAGTAGAAACCAACATTTAATTAAGCCTTATACGCACATAATTCCATCGGTTAATTCCAGCAATTTCAGTGGTGACCTAGCCACTCTCATTATTAGTGTCAATCAAATCATTGTAAATTGTGATTTCCTCCCAATATTTATTATTTTCACGCTACCATCAACGAGGAACCTAAAACTAAATCACGTCATAAAGTCCAAATCCCTGGCAAGTTCAAATGAATGCCCTTCAGTATACTCGTTAAGGGATAAAACAGACACAAATTTCCATAAGATTTACCCGCAAAAAAATTCCTTCATATTTTACGGGCAGCAATGCAAAACAACATTATACCACTCAATATGTCAAAGAAGTATAAGTGTGCCTATAAGCTCAAATATAAATATGGAAGCAGCTGTTAGTGTATGACGATTTATACTTTGCTTATGTTGCCTGGAAGATATATAGCATGCACAATCTAGGATGTATATGTGCAGATGTAGCTAGTGTCAGCCACAGAATAGCGATCCGAATAATAATTGGAAACTTATTACGCTTTTATAAATTTGTTCATGGCTTAAATTCTTTAGTGAAGTAGTTGATTACATCGATTATCTTGGAAAGAAAGAACGAAGAGAAATAACCTTTTTATAGAATAATAAAAGAGAAAGAGCTTATGCACAGACAATATTACCAACTTTAACAAAAAAAACAGTCCCAGTTCAACATGTATTGTCATTATAGAAATATACATAACCATGAGGCATGCATATGTGACCCCAGTTTCATCCATAAACAAACTACAGTCAATAAAATCATACATATATTGAGGAGTACCTGCAGTAGTATCAAATTTCAACCACATCACTGGACACAGATGGTGTCATACCTGGACAAACAGGGTTGTTGTTGCTATGTTTCTCTCGCAATAGGGGTTCAACCATAGCAGTACTGCAGCAGTCACAAAAAATAATTCTGGTCTCCGGCAGCCAATTGTATTTACCGACCGTGCGGTCACCTTGTGCTCCCAGCCTCGATCATTTTTCCAGATCAATGCAGGAAACGGATCAAATGCAAAAGAATATAACATAATGTAATTGTACTTTGGTCCGACGACTGGGAAGTGGCAACGCTGACGGGTCATAACGTGGAGAGGAAACGTCGCAATAGTTGTTGGATGAGGAGATGGCTGGAACGGAATTGATGGAAAAGTGGAGGAGAAGGCTTGAGCGAGAGAGTCGCCATTGGATTCTAATGGACTATCACGATGGCAAAAGTAGAGGCGCGAGAGGGAGATGGCCTTCCTATTCCTACACGCCTGGGAGAGATAAGAGACGCCCACCAATAAATTATAGGGATCTTGGAGAGTAGATAGAGATTGTTTTCTTTTAACCAAAGAGATAGAGAATGCTTTAATTAGAGAAGGAATAAACGGTGGAGAAGTAGTAGTGGTCGTCTCTTTGCTCGATTCTATTGTTGCAACCGATTGTGGGCCTTCAAGTTTTTTATTGAGCCAGGAATTATATCGGTGGATCTACACCGTAATAACTTGGTCCCACCAGATTAACGGCTCCTAATTACTGATTAATGTGGTAATTTCTTGGGAGTCTGTAATTAGTGTAGGTATAGATAGATAGATAGATAGATAGATAGATAGATAGATAGATATATGTAGCACACATAAACAGTCTCTGTTCGCCGTGTTTTTGTTGTACTTTGGTTCAGACAACATCTGGACAGCTGTTCATGATCACTTTGCCTGCAGGGCAAGGTCGTTGCTTGGCATGAAGTTTTGGAAAGCTATTCATGCATGATTCATCTTCCATCTTTTGAAAATGTTGTTTATCTAACTGTGCGTGTATTGTTTGTTAGGAAATTCTCCGTGAGTACGAGGAGAAGCTGCGGGAGCTGAAGGAGAAGCACGACGAGGCGGTGTACGCCCTTGTGACGAGCGCTCTGCTGGAGGTGAACGAGTACAACCCGTGCGGGCGCTACTCGGTGGCAGAGCTGTGGAACTTCAAGGAGAAGCGGAAGGCGACCCTAAAGGAGGTGGCGGAGTTCGTCCTCAAGCAGTGGCGCGCGCTGAAGAAGAGGAAGTGCTGAGCTGAGCGTGTTGCTATCACTGAAGCAGAGTAGTGAACTACTGAACCACGTTGTCTGATGAGCAGTTTAGATCTGATTGTGACTGAAGCAGGAATGAACCGAACCTTGACCTGCTGCTGCACTGATGTCCCCCATTGTCTAATGAACATCTTCGATCTGATTGTGAACTGAACTTTGACCTGCTGCACTGCCCTTTGTCTGTTTTCTCATGAACACTTGGTTAGTTGTCAGATTTCAGTGTCCGAATTATTCAGTGTTGACATGAATGCTGCTAATTTGAGATTCTGAAGTGCCATTTTAGGACCATGTATTTTGTGCCACACTGCTAATTTGGATGGGTGATGACTGGTTCTGTTGTTGATTTGCATGCTTGGCGTGATTGCCTGGTGCTCGGCATGCGTAACAAAACCATACTCCCTCTGTAAACTAATAGAAGTAGTGATCTAAACCCTCTTATATTAGTTTACAGAGGAAGTACATTTTTCATGGATGGATGCCTAACAATGGTCATGGCACTTTTTGGATCGGAGCAGTGTTGATAGCTAGGGTTCATCACAAATCTTGGAAAAGGGAAAAATGCTGCACGCGTGAACCATGGCATATTCGCCATAAGTGGAATGCAGGAATTGCATGTGTTTTGATGTGGCTCACAGAAGATGGATGCTCATTAAATGTAAGGATTGGGAGCTCCGTTACCCCCACTGCCACTTGACCCCCGTATCGACTAGCATCTCTGATCACTGCCCAATGATCTTAAAGAATCTCGAGAGGAAGCATTTCCGTGGCTTCAAATTTGAGGCCACCTGGTTGCATTTGTAAGGTTTTCATCAAGTGGTAGCCAATGCCTGGACCAAACAGATTCATTCCAACAACCCCATCAAGCGTCTGCACATTAATCTTTCCAGAGTGGCAAAAGCCCTGAAGTGTTGGGCAAAGCAGGGATGTCTCAATTGCAGATTTAATGAGCTTTTGGCAAACGAAGTGATCTTTCAACTGGACCTTGCACAAGAAGAAAGACAACTCTCCCCTGCTGAGAGAAGCTTCAGAGTCTCTCTAAAGAACAAGCTTCTAGGCTATGCGGCACTTCAGGATTAGGTGGAGACAAAGTTCCAGGTTCACGAAGATCAAATGTGGGGATGCTAACAGCAAATTTTTTCATCTTCGGGCCAATGGGAGAAGGAGGAGAAATTTCATCTCGTCTCTCACTAATAACTTGGGAGAGGCTGTAATAGAAGCACTCTTTTAAGGAGAATCTGCTCTTTGATTATTTCGACGGGCTGCTGGGCTCCTCTCCCCCCCCGATCTGTCACTTTCAACTGGAATGCTTTGGGTCTGCCCTCCAGGGATCTCTCTCATCTGGATGCGCCCGCCTCGATGGAAGAATTAAGATCGGCAGTAAGTGAGCTACACAGCGAGAAAGCGCCTGGCCCAGATGGTTTTATTGGTGGCTTCTATTTGGCTTGCTAGGACACAGTGAAACACGATTTGCTGGTAGCTATTAACCAAATGTTACTGCTCAAAGGCGATTGCTGGTCCTTGCTAAATAGTGCTCACATTGCCCTAATCCCAAATTCTAATGCTGCTGCCTCTCCCAAGGACTTCCGGCCTATCAGCTTGATGCACAGTTTTGCCAAGATTCTAGGAAAGCTGCTCGCCTCACATTTAGTGGTGGACCTTCCACATCTGATCTCTGCCTCATAGAGTGCTTTCATTAAAAGAAGATTGATCCATGATAACTTCCTGTTTGTCCGGAACACAATAAAGAACACCCACATGACAAAGAAGCCACTACTGTTCCTAAAACTCGACTTTGCAAAAGATTTCGACTATGTTCACTGGAACTACCACGTTGAGGTTCTGAGGGCTTTTGGATTCACCTCCAGGTGGTGTGACCTCATGGCCATTATTTTGGGTTCCTCTTCCTCTAGGATCTTGCTCAATGGTCTGCCAGGAAAAAAGATAGTCCATAAGAAAGGACTGCGCCAGGGCGACCGGCTTGCACCCATGCTTTTTATTCTCGCCCTTGAGCCGCTTCAGAGGCTATTTGCGCTGGCCACAGATCAAGGCCTCCTCTCTAACGTGTTCCATCAGGTTGCTAGGATGAGGACCAGCCTATGCTAATGATGCCGCCCTCTTCCTCAACCCTGTCGCGAGCGAGATGCAAGCTGTTGTGGGTCTCCTAAACCTTTTTGGGCAGGTCACTAGATTAAGAGTGAACTTGGACAAATGTGTTGCCTTTCCAATCAGGTGTGACAACCTTCCTATCCAGGAAATCTTGGCCCCTTTTGGTGGGACTCTTGGCTCCTTCCCGTGCAAATACCTAGGCCTGCCTCTTACCTTTAAAGGCCTGAGAGGAATTGATTGGCAACCACTCTTGGATATATTTGGCTCCAGACTCAAACCGTGGAAAGGCAAGCTCATGTCTAGGATGGGGAGACTGGAGTTGGTCAACGCCGTCCTAACCGCCCTCACTACATATCTTCTCAGCATTTTCCCCCTCCCAAATGGTTGCTCAAGAAGATAGATAGGATCCGCAGGAGGTTTCTGTGGTGCGGGGAGGAGGAGGCCTCTGGGAGCAAGTGCCGTGTCAACTGGACAAAAGTCTGCTCCCCTAAGGCTTATGGTGGTTTGGGGATCAAAGATCTGGATAAGCACAACAGAGCCATGCAGCTGCGATGGTTGTGGCACGAACGGGATGTGGACCCTCGTCCCTAGAAGGGGCTGCAAGTACCATGTGAGGCGACCGATCGAAGCCTTTTTGCTGCCTGCACCAAGCTGGCCCTGGGCAATGGTGGAAAATTTTCATTCTGGGAGGATAAATGGCTGCTGGACTGCTCGCTTAAGGTGTTTGCTCCGGGGCTGTTCAAGCTATCCTACCGAAAAAAGATTTGTGTGAGGGAGGGTCTCCAAAACAATAGCTGGATGAGGGGGC
The DNA here is from genome assembly GCA_032464435.1 of Aegilops umbellulata. NCBI lineage: Eukaryota > Viridiplantae > Streptophyta > Magnoliopsida > Poales > Poaceae > Aegilops > Aegilops umbellulata. The sequence continues at coordinate 414,999,824 of CP136059.1, read as the reverse complement.
TCCAGAGAATTTCAACGGAATTGCAACTTGATCTTCTCATCTCCATCTGGGAAAGAGTGCAATCTATCACACTCACCCAGCCCGCGGATAAGATAACCTGGACCTTAACTGGCAACTCTATCTACTCAGCCAGTTCTGCATATGAAGCTCAATACCATGGCCGGATTTTGAACCCTCAACTGCACAAGGTCTGGGATGCCAAAGCGGAGGGCAAGATAAAATTCTTCATTTGGCTAACTTTGCAAAATAGAGTATGGATAGCTGACCGCCTTGCTGAGCGAGGCTGGCCTCATGATGACCTCTGTTGCCTTTGTGATCAAGAGATGGAATCCATTAATCACCTACTGCTAAAGTGCCCTTTCGCCAAGGAAGTGTGGTTCGCCTTCTCCTCCTCGCATCCTTCGACCACAACAACTGCCTTGGGCTCTACCTCTATCTCTGGATGGTGGAGGAAGATTTCTAGGTACAACAAGAAAAAGGAAGAGACTGCAAACATCACAATGGCTATATACACGGTTTGGCATCTCTAGAAGGAGAGGAACAGCAGGATTTTTGAGGGAAAGAACGCTACTGTGAGCACTGTGGTCTCTCTTATCAGTGACGACCTGCTTTTTGTAGGTCCTATCTTTTGGGAGTAGTCCCATGTAAGGTCTTTCCTGGTTTTTCTCTCTTACATCTGTAACTGGACTTCCAGTGATTGTACAGTTTTTCCCCAGATTTAATGAAAAAAGGCAGAGCTCCTGCCGTTGGCCCATCAAAAATTACAGGTAAGCCGTTGGCTTATATGGCTCAGCTGAAAACGGCAAGAAGGTAAACAGTATGACGCTGTGAAATGCACTAGTAATGGTGGAATAATGCTTCATCAGTGGTAGGGTTGCCAAGCGAGCCGCTGGATCGTGTCGCGAGCTTGGATCTGGACCGTCTGTTAACTGAAGACTTGAACACTGCTAACTGAAGGTGCTGTCGAGGCCAGTCTCGAACAGAGTATGGTCCCACAATGCACCCTTGCCAATTGTTGGACTAGCCAAGGCTCCAGCTCGGACGCCAAGTCTGTGTTGTTAACCCGGATCAGACGGACCCACTATCTCGCCAAGTCTGTTGCCGCCGGCCTTGCTGGCAAACTTTCTCACTAATAATCCGAACAAGTCCGAGTATCTTCAGTACGTGTTTTTATCAGTCTGCGGTGATACTCGGATTAGAGTAGACAGAGTATGCATACCCAGGCCATGAGACTTTGCAATTGTATGATTTACATGGACTTGGAGCTAAATTATCCAACGATTGTCCATGCACATGCACGCACTCTGGGTACAAGTTGAACTAGCCCATGCGCATGCACGCACGCGCCCAGAATAGGGGTTGAATTTGTATGGACGCTGTCAAACCATTGTTTCTAACTTTCAAGAATTAGTCCTTTCACGTGCGTGCGCATGTATTGTACTACTACATACAAGAAGGTCGCTTTTTGTTCCACCCCGTTGGTCCATGGTGTGCCGTTCCTTTCCGGGTGAATGGAGTAGAGTAATAAAATTGAGAGGAAGATATATTGATCACAAGTCCCAGCTCCAATCGGCCACGTCCATCGCTCTCTTTCTCATGCCCTGCCGTGCCGTTAATTCACGCTTATTTGACGCACGAGCGCAAATGTGCGATAACCAAGAAACACCGTGCCTTCTTAGAAACAACCAGATTATTCGTGCGCAAAGTTTGCATCGGTACACCCTTAATTTCTTCTTTGGTATTATTTGTACTTGAGTGGTTTCCCAAAAACAAAAACAAAAAAAAATCAAGGGGGCAACCATCCTTTTCATCTGATAGTACGTGCATATCAAGATTGCAGCTTGCCACCAAGGCATCTTCAAAATTACTCCATTCAACCCTGAAAGCGACACACCATGGGCCAACGGAACGAAAACAAAACCGACCTTTGGTATGTACTTCTTGAAGCCTGATGTCCTATTCGGAGTGCCAAACAATCCATTGACTTTGACGACTTTGATGGCACAATTCCTGGATATCAGCTAAACCAGCGTTGCAAAACCTGTTCACTCGTGGAATATGAAGAGTTGTATAATACAAGCAACAGTATTTTGAACCGTGATAAAGCTCGCCTTTCACAATTTATTTGCCGAAGTGATGATTTGTGTGATGTGGAATGCGTGGAAGGAGCGGAACAAACGAATCTTCAACGAAACCACCCTTACTATTGTGCTCGACGTAGTTTCCCTTGTAAGAAACACAATGACGAAAGACTCTCACACTGGATATGAACTTCACATTTTTGTTTTCCTTTTCTCTTATCTTTTTTTTCCTGTTTCCATTTAATCTTTTGTACTCCTTTTTTCCATGTCCCTATGTTGAAATGGGCAGAGCACCCGCCTTCCCTGCAAATTTGGTATGATTTTGGTAAATTCAAATACTTCAGGCGTATTTAGGAGTTTAGGTAGACTTTCAGCAAAGTTCATCAATTATTCTTTTTATGCAAGAAGGTACATACATGCCTTTTCTCTCTAATTGAAAGATAAACATAACAACTGCAGCGAACAAGGGCATCTGCCCAACAAATGGTTTCAATAAATTTGGCGTGAATAAATTAAACAATACACAAGTATTTACCAAAGAAATGTAATAAGTAATACTACTCCTATACCAGATCTCCTCCTATACCGCGATGACACTACATTTTAACTTAAAAAACAAGTGACCTAAACATCAAAGTTACAGTAACTATATATGGTGATTTACGGTATACTCTAATCTATCTAACTGTTCAGAAACAACTGATATTAACATCAACTGAGCTTTTGGCGAGGAGTGGTGTCGCTGTAGCCGATGCCCTTCCTTTTTGTGGGGAAGATCATGAACACAAAACTGGACAAAAACGCAATGCCCAGAGGCAGGTTCTTGAGAAGCTCCTGGGTGTTCATGCCAGCGTTGGGGAAGAAGCAGTTCTGCAGCCCCACGTCGCTGAAAGCTACGGTGAGGAACACCAGGGCCGTGAAGATGGCGCGCACGAAGTCCAGCGGCCGGATGCGGAGCTTGCGGAACTCAGCGGGAGTCCACTGCTGCCTCTCCTCTTGGTCCGAGAAGTTGAACACGTTGAAACCGCGCGGCGTGGCGATGCCGTAGTAGAGCTTCTGGTCGCGGCCAAGGACGCTGTCGGTGAAGGTGAAGAGGATGCACGAGATGGTGAGGATGATCACCAGCGCCGCGGTGAGCCACTGGTTGGAGGAGAAGCACTTGCCGTGGTTGGTGAAGGACGGGGACAGCGCCTGGTACGCCAGCACCGTGCCCGTCGGTAGCAGCTGCGCGAGGTTCGCGGCGCTCGACATGACCTTGTCGGTCGCGCTGGCTGCTGGTCCGGCAGCTTCTGCGGGCGCGGTGGTCGGCACGTCACCGGCGTTCTTGGGCGTGGCCGGAGCCAAGCCGGCTGTCCCACCGTTGGTGTGTGGACTTGGAGGCATCTGGATCACGGTGGAAGACGGGGAAGATGACGCCATCGTGTTGTTGATTAGAGATATCCTAAGCTGTTCCATTCTTGTGGTAACGCAACGTTGGTGTGTTATATAGGCGAATCCTCTTAGAATGGGTCCAAAGTTGGCCGCGTTGATTTGTCCATGCGGTGTGGCATTCTAGTTGAAGGCTGCACATATATTGACTTCAACTTTTCTAGGCGTGGTGAGTCGTATCTACGTGTAGTATTGAATTGTCTATGTTTGCATTCCATTTTTTCCCCACGTACTCGGAACTCTCTCTAGATTTTCTTTGGTTAACGTCCACTAATGGCAACAAAAGGTCGTCGTCCGAACGTGACGCAGTCTACTTCCACGAAAGTGAGGAGAAGGAATTAATCAGCAGATCGGCACATGGATGATAGATACTATGATATAGCCAGTTGTATGCATGGCCAGGAGAAGATCTGCCTGTCACTTGATCCAAGACTTTGCAGTCGATGTACAAAAAAGGGGCCTTTTCTTTTCACTCTGAATAGGACCCCTAAACGGATTGGCGCATGCAAGAGCTGGTTCTTGCCTTGGTCAAAGACTCTTCTTCGTGTCGAGGCGCCCGGTAGCACACCAACGACAGCTCCTCAAGAAGGTATGAACACCACCCCACCTACCAAATTACCTGCACCTGTCGTGGCGGGTGATAGCGGACGACGCGAGGGAGAGCCTTCACTAGTGCCAGATGACGTCGCCCTCGTCGAAGAAGCAAATGCTGATGATGTCATGGAGGAGGATGATGATGACCCTCTCAAGTACATAAACATCGCCTATGACGATGGAAGATTGATGTCTCGGGACTATGACTTAGGATATGAGCGTGGAGATGATGACTTGATGTTGTCTGATTTGCCGGAGCCGGAACGTCCTAAGGAGGAATGCAAAAAGTCTCTCTTCGTGCGATCCTCGCAGGAGATGCCTCCAGATGCCGCCCCTACCCAGCAACAACAACCTGAGGACCATCCGCTGATTAGTCCGACGGCACTGGGGTGGTGGTTAGGGAAGGTATGATGGCTCACTACCGCCACCTGCCAAGAAATAAAGGAGGAGACCGGACAAGAAAGGCCCTAAAGGCGCCAGAGCTGCTTCAAGCAGCCAGCCGCCGGCCTCTGAAGCCCCTGGAGATAGAAAGAATACATGTCGAAGATGCAAAGCATTTCCATGCCGCCAGCCACCCGATCCTACCTCCGAAAGCGCTAGAGCACATACTGAACAATGATCTAAGGAGACTTCATGAAGATGTGCTGGCCAGAGAGAAAAGCCTTCTCATCTCGAAAAATCGAGGATACCCGTTTTATGCGGCTCAGGTGCCGGGTGGGAAGTTGTACGTTGAGAGATGGCCTGCAGATAAGTTCATCCTATGATTTGACTACATCTACGACATGTTCCACATGACTAAGTTGGATTTTCAGTTCACTCACATGTATGCGCTGTATCTCAACTACATCATTAGGCACGAGAACATAAAATATGTGCATCACGGACCCGTACTATATGCACGAGAGCTTCTTGGCAGTCCGCAAAGAGCACCGTGACTATGCGAGCAAGTACATCGGCTAGTTCATGATCGCTAATAAGGACAAGGAAACAATTCTCCTGCCTTATCATCCCACGTAAGTTATCCGCAGATATCCTTTCGTAAGTTTTAATCATTCATTTGCAACCATTATAGGCTAATTTGAGGTGTACTTATTTTGCGCAGTGCGGGGGGGGGGGGGGTCCTCATATGTCTGTACTCAGAATACTCCCAAGCTTTGTAGTTGGACTCATCAAAGAACATCAAGATAAAGGATTACACGGACATAAAGAGAGTTCTTGATAGTGCCTGTTAACCTTCAGCCAGTTTGGTGGATATATCAAGGTGAAAAAATACTGGAAGAATAGGCTGGGTTTCGGCCATAAGACTGACTTCTGTTGCATCCAGCAACCTTACACCAGTAAGGCTGATGGATTCTATCTCATGCATCACATGATCGAGTACTGAAGGGATAATCAATGCCTTCGCATGTCAGCTACTTCCAACGATGCCGAGATTGTAAACTCGGCCACAAGCATAGGAAGGACACCGAATCATCCAATCCGAGCTGAGATTTACCACCTACAGTGTGAACTTGCCCAAGTGATCATGAAGGAGGTCCTCAAACTAACATGGATGTTTTACCATGGGCCAATCACGCCGGATGATGTCCGAGCACTGCTACTCGCTCAGCATCTAGACCTGAAGCCTTTCAACAAGCTCGGGTGCTTCCTCCCTTACTATGAAGATTGGACCGCCGACATGAAGGACTGATTGTAGATGGCAATGTGTAACTACTGTCTTTCTATGGCAAAACTTTGAATTTATGCACGGCAAAACTCTGTGATGTAACTAAACCGTCCTCCGAAACTAGCGTAAATCACTCTAGTTAATTAGTTTGGGTACGAGGAACTTCGTTATTTATGTTCCTGTAGGTTGCTTGTATTTTGCTAATTATGCCTCTTTGTGTTTCTCAAGTACATTATGTTGCATATTATCATCGAACTCATCAACTGACGATGCAGGTACATAGATCAGAAATGGCGAAGGACTGCTACGCCGTATTCGTTGGGAGGGTTCCAGGAGTGTACGAGCACTGGCCAGACGCTTAGGCCCAGGTGGATAGGTACCCGGGCGCTAGCCACAGAGGCTTCGACAGCAGAGACGAAGCGGAAAATAGTTACTTGTGGTGGACGCTCCGGCAAGAGAGGGAGTGAAACCGGTGCCTCAAAAAGAACTACATAGTCGCACTCTTGCTCATACTGACCGCTCCTCTCTTCTACATCATGGTTTAGATAGAGATGATGAAACTTGTGTGTGTGCCATGACCATGCAGTTGCATTTATTCGAGATATGACATGACTTGTCTATTGCTATTTCCGAGATGTGATGATATTTGTGTTGGATGATGATGATGATGATGATGGTATGACGAGACTACTGTATGTGTATGATATGATGAGAATAATGTATGTTTATTATGATATGATGAAACTACTGTATAGAGCATGCATAAATACATCACAAATACGTAGAGGAGAAATAAAAATGTGAAAGCAACAATATTAGCAGTAACTCTGGTAGGCGTCTAGCGGCAGCACTAGTTTAGCAGCTGCGTTTGCTTCGGCACAACGCTACAGATGATTAGCAGTAGCGCTGGTTGAAGCAGCGCTACTACTAACCATACTTACGAGTAGCGCTGGTCCGAGCAGCGCTACTGCTACAAGTTAGCTGTAGCGTATTAATAGTAGTGCTGCCCCCAGCGCTATTGCTATAGGTATTTCCAGCGCTGCTAGTAGGCTTTCTCCTAGTAGTGAAGCTAGGGCTCCTACTACTTTTCTCGCGCAGGACCTCTCTTGGTCGCGCTAGGGGCAGACCCCTCCCACCCCTCCTCCTCGAGCAGGGCAGGGCCGGCGACTAGGTGCGCCCCTCCTCCTCCTCCTCCTCCTCCTCCTCCTCCTCCTCGAGAAGGGCAGGGTAGATGCTCTCTTGGTGTCATTGTCATCTCCACGCCATGATGACCTGCAACAAAGGGACATATATGAGGAGATGGTGAGGTGAGGAGGAGAGGGTGGACCCAAGCAAGGAAGGAAGGACCCAAGCTCCGGCCTTGCCATCGCCCATTATGGTGGATTCCGGCAAGAACATCTGAGGGGCCAAAACCCTAGCCGCGGGCAAAGGTGCAGGCCTTGAGGCACGGATCTGGATGGAGGGGAAGGAGGGGCGGAGCTTGAGAAGCTTGGGGGTGTGTTGCGCGCGACCGGAGCTCGCCGGAACTAGCCGGCGTGGGTGGTGGCAACTGCGTGGAGATCGTGGGAGAGAGGAGATTCACCGGGGGGTGGGGGTGAGGGTCAAGAGAGAGAGAGAGAGAGAGAGAGAGAGAGAGAGAGAGAGTTTTGAGTAATTCATGAGAGAGAGTTTGGTGGGGTGGTGGTCGATCGGGGGGTGGATGTGGTATGGCGGTGGACGCGCTCAGTAGTAGCATGGGGTATCTCACCTCGCTATAGCTATTCTCTTAGTAGTAGCACAGGTTTTACCACCTGTGCTACTACTATGCCCTGTCCGTGGGAGATATTAACTAATATCGTGTCATTTTTGCCATGCGCTACTAGTAAATATTTACTAGTGCTAGTAAATATTTACTAGTAGCGAGGGGTCAATATGGCGCGCTACTTGTAATTAGCAGTAGAAAGGGTCAATATAGCGTGCTACTAGTAAGCGTCTACCTATAAGCTATTTCTTAGTAGTGAGCATCTATCGAGACAAAAACTTGCCACACCAAATCCTCACAACAAGAGGTCGAAGTTGTATCAATAAGCTCACTGGCATACTGTGGTGGATGTGGTACGAGTTATGTGATCGACTTCATCAGTCCAGACCTAGGAATCCAATTTCCCAAATATGCATTGTCACGTCGTCTTCTACCCGCCTGAGGATACCCTGATTGAGGATAATTCTTCCATCAATAATTGTGTGCCATATCTGTGAGGGGTTCAATCCCAGCTCCGCTTCTAGGACTTTAGAAGTTGGAAAATATACCTCTTTCAATATATCCCTGCAGTACTAGCCAGTCTTGTCAACATAACAGTGCAATATTGAAAATCTCCAGGTCACAAAAGCCCAAGCCGCCCAGATTTTTCGGCCTTGTCATCACATACCACGAAACCTAACAGGGTGTACGCCTTCTCTATTTGCTCCCCACCAAAACTGACGTATTAAGGATGTGACATTCGCACACAATCCCCTTGGCAATCTAAAGTGTGACATGGAAAAGAGTGGGATCACATGTGCTACAGATTTTACAAGAACCTCCTTGCCAGCTGCTGACAAGAGCTTTCTGTGAAGTGACACTACTAGGGAAAAGTCTATACACAGAATCTTACCAGCAGCGCGCTTTAAAATCAGGCGCTGCTGCTAAGTAGCAGTAGCGCGGGACATAGAAACTCGCTGCTAAAACAAGTTTATCAGTAGCGCGTGCACTCCAAGAAGCGCTACTGCTAAAATTCCCACTACGCCGCCGCGAGGCCAGTTATAGCAGCAGCGCGTTAAAATAAACAGCGCTACTACTACGTAACGTAGCAGCAGCGTGTTTACCTATAGCGCGCTACTGCTATGCCATTCCATCTCCCCCCCCCCCACTAGCCTCATCCATAGATCACACTCACACACACACTCAACGGTCTCCTCCTCACCCCCCGCGCCGCCGGTCCTCCCCCGTCGCCCCTCCCCCGATCTACGCCGCTGTCGCCTCATCCTCCTCGCTGGACTCGGTACCGGCCTCCTCCTCAGTCCTCCCTCCACTCGCCGCTGGCCGCCCCCTCCTCGCTCCACCTTCCACCTCGATCCGCCCTCCCTCCACTCGCCGCCGGCCGGCCCCTCCTTGCTCTGCCTTCCTCCTCCGTCCTACTATCTTCTCCCTCCTCGAGTCGCCCCTCCTTGTCCCTCCTCCCTGATACATTTTGATTTAGTAGGCTAGTTGATTTAGTTGATTTAGAACATTTTAATTTAGTTGATTTAGTATGCTAGTGGATTTAGTATGCTAGTTGATTTAGTATGCTAGTTGATTTAGTCGATTTAGTTGATATGATTCAGTTGATTTAGTAGGCAAGTTGATTTAGTTGATTTAGAACATTTTGACTTAGTTTATTCAGTAGGCTAGTTGATTTAGTTGATTTAGTAGGCTAGTTGATTTAGAACATTTTGATTTAGTTTATTTAGTAGGCTAGTTGATTTAGTTGATTTAGTAGGCTAGTTGATTTAGAACATTTTGATTTAGTTGATTTAGTAGGCTAGTTTTTTTGTAATAAGCTATTTTTTGGTAAAATGTAGGTGCCAATTTAGTTAAATTTGCCACTTGTTTCCTGTGAAGTGAATCGTTAATCCTTTGCTCATATTGCTTTAGGAAAATGGTGCCACCATCAGCACCACTATGTCGACTGTGCAAGTCAAGGTGCGCCAGCAGCCTTGCAACTGGCAAGCTGTTCGGCATCTACTTCCGTCCAAGTTTTCGTCATGCGGCGGTAAGAAATTAGATGAAATGTAACAACTATTTTATTTTTAGTGTTGGCATTACTGCATTGTGTCATTTTGCTTTTATTACACAGATCGTCCCATGCAATGTGAGGTTGAAATTCAACAAGCTGACAGGAGACACTGTGACATTTGAGGCTCCTGGGGGGCCGTACACTATGGAGGTCGAGAAAGGACGCAATATGTCGCAGATTGGAGGAGATGGATGGGCCCGTTTCCTCGCTCGCATGCGTCTTACTGGTGGTGAGTTGATCAGATTCTCCTTCAGAGCAGAAAGACCCAAGCTGGTTGTCATTTATATCAACCTGGTGGAAGATGATGAAGATGACGAAGATGATGAAGATAATGAGGACCCACTCAATGAAGATAATGAGAACCCACTTCATGAAGCCATCATAGCTCAAAGAACGAGGCTGAGCGAGGAGGAGGTGTGCAACCTATGGGACATTATTTCGCCACGTGATGACTTTGTCGGGGTGCCATTCGTGACCCGCCTGACAAGTACCATGATCGATCGGCATGAAATGGTATGTTATACGTACTGCTTAGTGAATCCAATGATATGCTTAGTGAATCTGATGATATGCTTAGTGTAGAGTCCAATTATATGCTAAGTGAATCCGATGATATGCTTATTGTTATACTTATAAATGCAAATTATCTGATTATATGCTTAGTGAATCCGATTACCGCAAGGGGCTCCGTCACCACATGTACTTACCGCATTGGCACAGATGGTCGCACACACTTGAACTCGGTTGGGTGGAAGAGATTCCTCGTTGGCAAGAATCTTCGTGCTGGACAGGCCAGTCTAATTACTATAAGGAACACCCACCGCCCAGGCTTGAGGATGATGATCGTCGTCGATATCATCTAGAACTACATATGTGTGTGTGGCTATATCATCTAGAACTACATATGATGATTGTCGTCGATATCATGTAGAACTACATATGATGATCGTCGTCGATATCATATAGAACTAAATATGATGATTGTCGTCGATGTCACCTTGTATTGCTTGAGGATGCATGTTGAGTATATATGAAATTGTTATCCAGTACTCCCTCGGTTCCAAATTACTAGTCGTGGTTTGAGTTCAAATCTGAACTAAAACCACGACGAGTAATTTCGAACCGAGGGAGTACTACCTAGTACCTATAGTGCTTTATGAAATTGATATCTAGTAGTACCTAGTATTTGGAAATTGCAGTTTATCGAAGCCGGAAGTGGGAAATTGTGAAAGATATAACAGTAGCGTTGGACCGGGAAATCGCTACAGCTAAATAATAGCAGCGCGTTCCTGAAAAGCGATGCTGCTATAGTCAATAGCAGTAGCGCGGGTACAGGCAGCGCTACTACTAAGAGTTAGCTGTAGCGCCTTATTGGTAGCGCGGGCACCCGCGCTTCTGATAGGCCTAAAACCCGCGCTGCTGCTAGCCTTTTCCCTAGTAGTGTGAGGGAGATGAAAACGAGAGGCAAATGACAATAATGTAAATTGCAAGGAGATGCGATTTGTAATTAGGAACCTGATAGATGTTGATGATGTCTCTCCAGCAATGACGCCAGAAATTACTTTGACATGGCTTGAAACTGCGTCGGTATTTCCCCAAAAAGGAAGGAATGATGCAGCACAGCTACGGTAAATATTTTCCTCACTTATGAAACCACGATTATCAATCCAGTAGGAGAACCAATCAACACTATGTAAACGGTACCTGCACCCAAAGAACAAATACTTGTAACCCGACACGTAAGAGGGGTTGTCAATCCATCTATGGTAAAAGATAGATTAATTTTTATGAGATTGGATAAATGGATCTAGCAAAAACACAAAAAAATAAGTAAAGAAAAAATGCAGCAAGGTATTTTTTGGGTTTTTTTGAATAATTGATCTGAAAACAATATGATAAAAGATAGACCCAGGGGTCGTAGGTTTCACTAGTGTCTTCTCTCGAGAAAATAACATATGGTGGGTAAACAAATTACTGTTGGGCAATTTATAGAAGAGCAAATAATTATGACGATATCCAAGGCGATGATCATGTATATAGGGATCATGTCCAAGATTAGTAGACCAACTCCTACCTGCATTTACTATTATTACTCGACACATCGACCGCAATTCAGCATGCATCTAGTGTATTAAGTTCATGGAGAAACAGAGTAATGCAATAAGAACGATGACATGATGTAGACAAGATCTATTCATGTAGAAATAGACCCCATCTTTTTATCCTTAATAGCAACGATACATACGTGCCTCGCTACCCCTTCTGTCACTGGGTGAGGACACCGAAAAATCGAACCCATCACAAAGCACATCTTCCCATTACAAGAAAAATCAATCTAGTTGGCCTAACTAAAACAAAGATTCAGAGAAGAAATACGATGCTACAACAATCATGCATATAGTAGATCAAAGAAGACTCAAATAATATTCATAGATACATCTGATCATAAACTCGCAATTCATCGGATCTCAACAAACACACGGCAAAAAGTCATTACATCAAATAGATCTCTAAGAACATCGAGGAGAAAATTGTATTGAGAATCAAAAAGAGAGAAGAAGCAATATAGCTACTGCCTACGGATCCGTAGGTCTATGGTGAACTACTCATGCATCATCGGAAGAGCACAAATGAGGATGATGAACCCCTCCGTGATCGTGTTCCCCTCCGGCAGAGTGCCAGAATAGGGCTCTAGATTAGATCTCGTGGTTCTGGAACTTGCGACGGCTGGAATTGTGTTTCGATTGCTCCCCTAGGGTTTCTAGAATATTTGAGTATTTCTAGAGCTGAGAGGCGGGGGAGAGGACTCCTGTGGGCCCCACCACCCACCTGAGCGCGCTAGGGGCCCCTAGCGCGCCCTGGTGTGTTGTGGGCCCCACGGGCCTCCCATCTGGTCCTTCCTTGGCTCCCAAGCTTGCTTCTGTGCAGAAAAAAATCTCCAAAAAGTTTTGATGCATTTGGACTCCGTTTGATACGGACATTCTGCGAAGTAAAAGACAAGCAAAAAACAACAACTTACACTTGGCACTATTTCAATAGGTTAGTCCCAAGAAATGATATAAATTTGTTATAAAATGAATACAAAAAATCCAATAATAATAATAATATAACAGCATTGAACAATTAAAAATTATAGATACGTCGGAGACATATCATCTAGCCGGTCCTTGCACAATGAGAAATTGTGATTACAAAATTCCAAAAGCCCATGTCACATCTTGCCTAGCCGTCGGTTTAGCATTGTGAGAATAAAGTTCTTCCTTACATTGGGGGCTTGAGACTGGCTTCACAAAAGTAGCCCACTTCGGATAGATCCCATCCGCAAGGAAGTACCTATGGTTGTGTGCGCGCTAGTTTGCTTGGAAGATCACTCGTGTAGCTTCTGCATTAGCTAACTTAACAAAAAGAGGTGATCGATTGAACACATTGATGTCATTTCAAGATCCAAGCATCCCAAAATATGCATGTCAAATCCATGTCTCCCTATCGCCCACGACCTGAAGGATGATGGTGGCATCCTTGTTGCATCCTTTGAACTCTCGATGCCATCTTGTAGGGCTATTCTACCTCTTCGAGAGCATCGAATCAATAAAGCCGAACACACCTACAAACCCACGGGATGTTTTCATCCCCAAAAGCCTCTGAGTGTCCTGAATATTGGGTGATCTCAAGTACTCTGGACCGAACACTTCAACCATAGTCTTTGCAAATTTGACATAAAATATAGAAGTGCTCTCTGCCATTGCCAAACTATCATCAATGTAATCTGCTGGAACACCATAGGCCATCATGCACAATGCAGTAGTGACCTTTTTCTCATTTCTATGTCCAAGCAAACCGGTGCAATTCCTCCTCTGCTCGAAGGATTAGTCATGTTGCTTCACATAATTGCGAATGTGAATAAGCAAATCATTGGACATCCTGAAACGGCGACGAAAATAGCTCTCTGAAAAAATAGGCAAACTAGAAAAATAGTTACGCATCAATCTTTTGTGCGCCTCTACCCATTCTCTTAGTACGTACTCACGGTCAAACACGAAAATGCCATGCTTCGGCTTCTTCCTCTTGCACATCTCTAAGAGCAAAGAAATGTACTCTTCCTCAGCCAAATCGAATTCACCATCCGATAAGGAATCATCCCAAACAAAGGAGTCGCGTGAGCTCATCTACAATACGAAAATCTCCATCTAACTACATCTTCGTGCACGATAAAAATTCTACAAGTTTCGCCAAGTTTTTACCTAGGGGAAATTTTGTTGAACACCTTGTGTGCGAGGAGGAAGAAACCGTCCATCTGCATGTCATATCATTGATGACTTGATGGTAGTTGCGCCGGTTGGTGGGGTTGGGCAGCTGGGTCCCCTACGCCTCCTTAATAGTTGTCGGTTGGCTGAGCCTAATTGCGGCGATGCAATGACGGCGACGCTGGCCGAAGCAGTGGCCGCTCAACTCGGTCGTGGTAGTCGCGCGATAGGACGTGCTCGCTCCGGTAAGCAGTAGTCCTATTCCGGATATCGGCCATGAGCTGCGGGAGCCATGACGAACGCCAACGCTCTGGCCAACAGCCAAATCAGGCGAAAAAACGACGCGCGTCAATGGATCCAAATCAGCTCAGCGACGAGGCCTCTAAAAGGGCGCATGGCGGTGGGGTCAAGGATGGGCTGGCGAGCGGCGACGACAGACGACCGGGGCAAAATCGCCAGCAGTAGTAGGCGGGTGGAGGAACGGCTATGTCACAGGAAGGTTTAGTGCGACAGTTGGGAGTGTGCCCGCAACCAGCTATGTTTTGCTCGGGCGCAACCCAAGTGTCCTATTTTACATCTAGAGCAAACTTGGAGTAAATTGTTCGGAAATGATAAGTACCCGACTTCATATACGAGCAGATGGCAGATCAAGCGTTTTCAACGGCAACTCTAGTGACGCAATGATGGCAATTTAGTTGGCACACATGGCAATTTATAGTAAAAAACTAAAGCATGAAGTTGTCATGTAGCCAACTAAAATTGACATCCTCGCTTCACTAAACTTGCCATCAAAAATCGTTATCAGATTTCAAAAGCCTTGTCAGACAAAGCATCTCTTTTGACATAGATGATGTAAAAATCAGCTATTTATAGGTCTGCATCATCATAATATCTATGGGAGATGCTCTAAGATGTGGACACGTGGACGGGAGGAGAGGCTTCAGGAGTGTGGGAGAGTAGGGCCGTCGACAAGGGTGGCCAAGATGGGCGACCGCACAGGGCCCCCAAAAATCTTGGGCCCCCATCGCACTAATCTAACGCTAATTAATAATTCAGAAAACAAAATTCTAGCGCTAATTATATGGCACGTCCCGCATGATGAACAATTTATTTCCTTCTCTACGCACGATCCTGCAGTCTGCTTTGATTATCTCCCGTGCATGCACGGGATTCCTTTTTCATCTCAAGCCAGCAGTTTTTTCTGGCGCAACTGCATAATCCATACACCGTTTTATTTCCGGATCTGTTGGCTAGCATGCAATTGCATGCACGAAGATTAGGAAGGAAAGGAAATCATCACGGAGGAAAGGAGATCCCCCCATCCGTGGGGACATTTTTTACTGTAGGCTTCAAATGGAAAGAACCCACTAGCAAATTAGGAAATCAAAGAATAGACCAAATGTACTTACTATTTTTAGATTCCATCAAAAGTTAATGCACCTAATAAAATAAAATAAAGGAAGTATGATTTCTAAATTTGGAGCCCTATTTCATATTCGTTATTCGTATCACACAAATGTGCTACCTTAAGTACTCCAGTTTCACGTGATTGGTTGCTCAGCAATGCAAGCAAGCGCGGATCGTAGAGTGAGATCATCTTGGATGACATGGGAATTAGTCAGCCGTAGGACACCTTCTTTATTTCGCACCGGGCCCCAAATTCCTGGAGACGGCCCTGGGCAGAGAGAGCAAGGTTGGCTCTAGCTGCACCATGGGTCGGAGGACGCTTACCCCCATTTGGCCATTTCGTCCTCTCGCCTGCTCGATTGATCATGTGATCATCATTCACCTCCTCCTGTCCTCGGCACCTTGCTACAGGCTACAGCACCCTCAAGCTCGCCGGCGGCGACACAAGGTGAGCCCAACCCCCCGGACTCTCTCGCTCCCCCCTTCCTCGTAGCGACATTGGACTGACTCATATTCGCCGGGCCTTACCTTACAACTCTAGGTTGGTTGGTTGGTTGGTTGGCGTCCGCGGAAGGCGGCGTCTGTCTGGCCAGCAGCCGCGTGGGTCCATGGAGGGACAACAAAACGTTGTTCCTAAGTTTCAAAAGCTATCCAAGAATTTCAACAAAAGTTCATCGATTCAAAAAATAAATGTTCGTGTATTCACAAGTTGTTCCTAAGTTCCAAAAAACGTTCGCCTATGCAAAGAACTTGTTCACGAGTTCCAAAAAATGTAAACAATTTCAAAAAATATTCACAATTTAACTAAAACGTTCAGGAATTTCATAAAAGAGGGGGTTAATTTTATGACCACCTTTTAGTAATGATGAACATTTGTTATGTATTTGATGCACACATTTTGAATACGGCGGGCATTTTTTGAACTTGATGAATAAATTTTTATTCGACAACATCATTTTTTAAGTTGGATGTACACATTTTTTTATTCAATAAACACATTTTGAAATTGATGAAATGTTTTCATATTTGATGAACATTTTTTAATTCGATGAATAAATTTTGAATTTTGATGAACATTTTTAAAATCTCATGAACCAAAAATTGAATATGATGAATAATTTTTAAAAAATTATACTAAATCTGATGAACAAAAAATTATACCAAACGAACATCACCGGAATCCTGAATTAAATCCGCAAATAATGCGAGCACCAATGTCAAGTCTAGGCGGACTTCAACCTTAGTGGGTTGGGGATACCACTGTTCTCCTTGCCATCGAACACAAGTTGATTCTAATTTAGTGACTTATGTCGGGTAGAGTTCGTGTGTGCTTTTGCCTTCGCTTAGAGCAACTCTAGCAGATCCCGCATCCCGCCGGCCTACAAAACGCTTTTGCAGTTCGCGCAAAACCGGTTTTGCGGGCCGGCGCGGGCTGGCACAGATGCAGACCCCCCAAACGGATCCCTAAAAAAGTATATTCGCAGAATATGCTTTTTTACGGGTCGACTATGCGGGTTCTGCATAGATGCAGACCCCCCAAACAGATGCAGACATCCGTTTCATTGTAGTCGAATGGTTTGAAAGGGGCTTGATCAATGTCAACCGCGTTCGTTTCCAACAAGTTCACGAACTCGGTTGTTGCATTGTTCGAACCACCGCTATAGCGAAATATAACAAGTCACGAGCTATCGAGAATAATGGCGAAAAATGAATGGGAATCACCAAGACCGAAGAGATATACCTTCCGGCCATTTCGTCGAACACCTCGCTCGCGGGGGGAGCGGCACCGTTGAACGGCATCGCCGGAGCACCTCCTTGCGGGGGGATGGAGCGAGAGGTTGAAGAAGGTGGCTTCCTTCAAGCCGGAACCTTCCACCGCTTTGCGCCCGCGGCCTTGCCGGCCTTCTCCGCCGCCGGCCGGGATCGCACTGCGGCGTTGGCGCCCGGAGCGCGGGCCATCGCGGCGAGGGCAGCCGGATTCCCACCCTGCATGACCATGTTGCCCTGCCACTTGCGGGCAGGCGCGGCGTGTGCTTGGGCGACGGCGGCGGGGCCAACATGGCCGGCGACGAGATCCGCCTGAGGGGAAGGGGCGTGCGCGACCTCGACGGTGACGGGAGACAGTATGGGGTCGTCCATGGCGGCGAGGGACGGCCGGGGAGGAGCAGCCGGAGCTTGCGGAGGGGGGCAATGGTGGCGAAGGGTGCGGGGAGCGGAAAAGGCGCGCGGAAATGTCCCTCCCGCCAAATCTCGCGCCGGATAGGGGTTGAGCTCGGGTCGGCCTCCCAGCCCGTGAAGATAGAGGTTGGGGAGAAGATTTGCCGCGCCCCGTAAAAAACTTTGCGTGCCGGGGCGGGAAGCTGGGTCTGATCGTGCAAATATTCTGGCCCCGACCCGCAATTTGGCGGTTATTTTGTGGGCCGGGCGTTTTGCGGGGTCTGCTAGAGTTGCTCCTATTAGGATAACTTTGACGTGTCACTGGTCTGTTTCTCATCGCGTCATTTTGCTGTTTTCAGCGAGTTTTGTGGCACCAGAATGATATTTTAATTTGCAAGGATAGGGCGTTGAATTTCACTGAGAGGTCTGTTAATTTACTTTGATCATGAATCAAGAAAACATGAACTCAACTTGGTTCTTATTTTTCACTATCACACATCTATTCTTGGTAGTATGCCATGGCAGCATAAATTTAGATGTTCCTTATATTAGCAAAGGTTATGCGTGAGAAGGAAGTAAGCATGATTTACATTTTGGGCTTGCAAGCTGGAAGGAGCAAGAGAAATTGATCCAAACAATGTTGATGCACCCTCGTGCTTGGTGAATGCTCTTGCAAATATCTTCGAGGCTACTAAATTTTCTGGAAAGGCAACTGACTGCTCATTGTTGTCATTCTATTTCTTTTGCTCACAAAGATATATCCGTTTTTGGCAAACTAAGCAGAGTACAAACTAATTCTAATAATTTATGTTGGTGAGCTCAAACTTTTAAGTGATTGCTCCCAATACCCAAAAAGAAAGAAGAGGTAGATCTTCTTCCTCCTTAATTTTGCATGGTTGTTAACTAATCCAGCACATTGTAACCACAATTATCAGGAAATTGATGTTGTGCAAATCAATCTTCTAATGTTACTTTTATGGGAAGTTTATGTTGCTAGAATCACGGTTTTGTTAGACAATCAGGATATGTATAACTACCGTTTTTTATAAATGGATGTTAAATGCATCGCTAAATCTCGCAGCATGAACGCACTATAGTGTCTTTGTTTTCCCCTTATGTTGCTTGCATTTCATTTATCCTTCTTCACAGCACGTAACCACTGTTCCACAATTACAGAAGTTGAATTTGGCATGCCTGTGGGTCCACTAGGTCAGATATGTTATTAATCAATATAAACCGTAGATTCAGACCAGCGTAGTTGCAACAATTTACCCCAACGAGTGGTGTTTTGTGCAAAAGATAACGAATAGTTGTGGATTTGTGCAATGACTGCCCGGCTGATTGGTGTTTTGCGCGAAAACTCTACAAAGATTTATATTTAGAAACGCAGGGAGTAGAAACATAAAAAACAGATGATGAAATATTGCTACATCCTCGCCGCTGTTAAATATTACTAGTACTATTTATTTGCATCAACTTACCATGCATGACGAACACAATTAGGTCTTAAAATATACACCAGCTAGACATTGAATGATCTATAACGCACGTACCGGTATGGAAACAACACAATGCGTGGAATAAAAATGCAATATTCCCGTGGAATATGCCATGCACCACAATAGTGGAGTATTTCACTAGATACAAATCTTGCAGTTATGGCAATATCGTCAATCTCCATTATTCTCTTTCCATAATTTCATTATCTATTTTCTGGAAATAATTTCTTTCTTTCGCATCCAAACAAAATTTTATGGCCTATATAAACTCACTCTTCCTCTATATATTGCCCATGCACCCTGGTCTCTCCAGGACCAAGAGACCAAGGACATACTGCTTGACTACCTTCACCTTCGCGGCAAGGTAACCATGCATGCAAGAACCCAAGCTAGACCTCGTTGCAGTCTATCATGGCCGAAACGTTTATCTTTATCTTTTGATAGGAGTATTTGTCATGTGCATGCCTCTGTAGCTTATCCATGAATAAGCTTTCTAATCTGGCCTCCACTTATTTAGTTAATTTTGACGACCATATATTCTTGGCCTCAATCTAATCTAATTTAGGAACCACATGGCAATGCCTGGTTAACTCTTCCACTCATTTGATTTTGTTGTCATTCTCTGTCATTGGCATCTAGTATTGATCGATCAGATGGGTTATTTTTAATGGAACAGATGAACCCCACGTTAGGATGTTCATTCTCTTGATCATGTAGATTGCATTTTGTTGGTTGAATAAGCCGTGTCTTGCACATACTAGTTTTAATCTGCAGTTCTGCACCATGTAGTGGTTTTTATTCATATTTATCAGTTGGCATTCCTACACATGCATGATAATGTTTTCAACATAAATTAGTATAATTTTTTGACTGTTTATATTTAGAATTCCAACTATTTTGTCAGTCGAATTTATGATCTAATGGCTAGGGGTATTGGTGGTCTACAGGTAGAGAATAGACGAGAGAGAGAGATGGACGTTACTTTTGAGGCTCGGAACGGCTCCTTCACCCTAGAGGTGTGGTACTTTGCGACGGTGAAGCAGATGAAGGAGATGATCTACAAGCGCTACCGCCACTTCCCGGTGAGGGCACAGCGGCTTGTCTTCCAGGGCAAGGAGCTTGAAGACGACCGCAATACCGAGCACTACGGCATCGTCCAGGGGTCACGCATCCGTCTGGACCTGCCTGAAAGCTTGACCATGTTTCCTTTGTGATTTGTGCCTGCGTTTCGTCTTGTCGGCAAGCAAGGAGGAAGCACCGGATCGATACAGGGGAATAGTATTTAATAACTTCTCAATTTTACGCTTGCATGCAAGTATTTAAATCAGAGTCTTGCCGCTATCGAGTCTGTATGCTGTTACACTAGCAGGTTACGTGCATGCACACATGCATCATGGAGTAATTCCTTGCATTTCTTCTTCTGTTTTGACGACGACGATGACGATGCTTGCTCGTACGTCTACCGAAATCTTCTTCCTAAGCTTCGGCCCTCCAATGCGCCCTTCCCCTGCTGCTCCAATGGATCCGACTGGCCTTGTCTCCGTCTATGAGCATTTTTTTTTCAAAATGAAAAAGCCCCCCTGTCGCTCCTGTGCGAGCGGCACGAACGCCCAGCCCGGCGGCGGCATCCGGTCTTTCCTCTCCGCCGCCACCGGAGGACGCCGCAAGGCGAACCCTCGTGGTCGATGGTGGCGGTGGAAACCTTTCTGTGCAGGCGCTTAGGCTCGGACACGGTGACTGGTAACTTGGTCGTCTGCGCACATCGCCCAAGGTGTTGGTGCCAGGATCCGTCCGATCTGACGCGCCTGGCTTTGGCTTCCTGGTCCGTCACCGGCGACGTGCTGCTCAGCACGCGGGCGCGGAGCTGCAAGCAGATCCCATCTACCTCACGCGACGGCGCGGGCTGCACCGTGGCTGCTCTGTTGGAAACAAACGTACTACAATTAATATAATTCCGAATTTATGTGATACTTATGACAAGGACAGATCTAACAGTTGTAGATATGCAATCACGTAGATTGCCGATGAAACAAACGTACAAATGTTTGGTGAACGTACAATATGATACATACAAATGCGTTAAAGGACGTTTTGCTCCCATGGGCCTATATAACCTTATTTCTTGTTATAAAAAATGTATAGGAAAACATGGACAAGAAAAACAGTCTCACTAATTATGTATCCACCATTTTGTTCTAATGAAGTTTTTGTGCCTTCTTGACTAATGGTGTTTCTTTCCTAATTATCCATATTTATCTCATATTGTGTTCGTGTCATAACTCTAACACTTGATACAAAAAGCTTGTAGCCATGAAGTCTAATTTGTTCTAATAAAATCTCTATCTTTTTTGTGGAAGTCGGTGCTTTTGGGTTTATATCGGTTTATTTTGTCCCCGTGACTGTCACCTAACAAAATAAGAAGGCTTGTTTGAAGACAAGTAGTAAGCATGACTTCTTTTGTTTGTTCAATTTCTATCTGCCATTATAAGCAGAAAAAATGATCTCTTCATATATATAAGTCTTGGTTTCATCTTGTACTTGTTTTTTTCTTGGATCCAAGTGGTTTCCCCCTGACCCCAACTTTTATTAAAAAGCCAAGGAAAACATCGAAGCACACCTTTCATGCTGGCCAACGTGCCCACCGAGTGGAGAGGCGGGCGGTAGATCTGGGAGAGCGGGAACCGGCTCAAGGAGCAGCTCGCCGCCTTCTGCCCGCACATGGTCGTGCCTTTGTGGAGCCACAGAGGCCACACCGGGAACACCATCGTTGAGTTCGGGAAGGGCTACGCCTCTCTCCGCAACGCCTTCAACTTCGAGAACCACTTCGTGGTGTAGGGCCATGGCAAACGTGGCTGGGAGGCGGGCACGTCTCGAGGAGGGCCGGAGATGTTCGCGTGGGTTGCGAGGGCCGACGATCAAGGGAGGCCGGGGCTCGTCGGGGATTTCCTGCAGAGGAATGGAGATCTGGAATCTGTTGCAGAGCTTGAGAGCGAGGGTATGCGCATGACTGGCAAGCTGGTGGCCAATTTGGCCAGCCAGATTGAGGTGAAGGCCAAGCATGTCTAGGTGCTCGAATCAAAGTACAGTGGGAGGACTACATCACTGGATAACGTGATGGAAGAGAAGGAGCTAATCCTCCAAAGATATAATGATGGTTAGTTGCAAAATCTTTCTGTTTATATATGTTCTATTATAAGCATTATTGGGACCTTTCAGTTATGAGCATTGATGGTAGTTGCAAACTTTCTTTTTATATGGTCAGCTGATCCTCCAAAGATATATGGTAGATCAACATATATACTACATTTCTCTGCTTTGAGCTTGGGGAGGGGCCTTTCAGTTATTTAATGCCTTCTGAACTTGCATTGTCACTAGAAATGCTAAACAAGTAGTTGAAATTTTTAATCAAGCATTTGAAAAATGTTAAATGTGTATAGAAAAAATGTTGACCATGTATTCTAAAATGATGAAAAAATTGATCATATACAGAATAATATTAATCAAGCATTTGAGAAAAATGTTGAACAAGTGTTTGAAAAATGTTAATCAAGCATTTTAAAAATGTTAAACGTGTAATAAAAAATGTATTAGGAAATGTTGAACGTGTATTAAAAATGTATTAGATATACCAAAAATGTATAGAAAATAACGAAAACTTGCGAGAAAGGAAAAAAGAAAAGCTGATAAAAATGAGATGGAAACAAACAAAATCAAAGAAAAAGGAAACAAAAGGACAAAATATATAAAGACACAAAGAAAGAAAAAGAAACAGTCCTGGCCGGGCCACCATCAGTCGTCGAGGTTGACTAGCGGCAAGGAGAGCACCAATCGATCGGCATGACCAGCACAGAGCCGTGCCACCGTTAGGGGAATATGGGCACATCTTATTAGGGGAGGTGGGATTACCCACCTCCAATATGCCGACGATGCCATCCTTATGGGGAAGGGATAGGACAAGGATATCCAAAACATCAAATTCTTGCTTCTCTGTTTCCAAGAGATGTCGGGGCACTAGTGCAGAACCGGGCAATAGCACCAGTTCGTCAGGCCCTTTAGTGCCGGTTTAGTAACCGGCACTAAAGTGTGGGCACTAAAGGCCCCCCCCTTTAGTACCGGTTCAGCACGAACCGGTGCTAAAGGGAAACCACATGGCACGAGCCAGCTCCGGGGGCCGGGAGCCCTTTAGTACCGGTTGATAACACCAACCGGTACTAAATGTTTGTGGGTTTTTGTTTTTTTTATTTTTCAATTAAATTTGTGTTATCAAATTAATTTAGGATTGTTTTACGTTATAATGAGTTGTAGTCGTCATCATCATCATCATCATCGCATATTAATAAATAAATAAACTCTAGCTAGCTAAAAGTCATCGTAGTCATCATTAATTACCACTATTTAATCATCATATATAGTCATTACCGCTAGCTATCTAATCATCACCAACACTGACTAGCTTAAAGAAGAAACCTTCACTTTGTAACAGAAGCAAAGATATCATCGAGTTCAACATAATCATCACCAACATCGAAGTTCAGGACAATACAGACATGAGAGAGGACAAGTACTAATTAAGAGCATGAACTAGCTACTCCTGCTGCTCCCTCTCAGGTAGAATAGTATAGAACATGTATAGCTCTCCTGATTCATCATACTGGAGCATGCAGATGAATCTGTCTCCTAATCTTGGGTTGCGGTTCAGCTTGCTGCCCCCTAGTACTTCTCTGCGATCGTTAACAATTTTGCTCCAATCTATCACTATTAAGCATTCTTCGCTTTCAGAAATCCTGAATGCACTCATGTGCAATGTAGGTAATCTTGGTCGTAAGCTAACCATTGACATGTGACCTTTTGTCTCGATCCACTGAGGCACAACTGTCATAGAAAGTCCCTGTTGAAGAACATCGTATAGTAATTAATATACTAAGCAATGAAAGTTTAGCTTCAAAAATAATGTATGCAAAAGATGCACTAATTAAGGACAAATATTTAAAATCTTACCATCTTTCGATTATAGATGTGACCGTAGTTCAATACGATCACCATTGGTCGCACGTTTTGAGTACTAACATTTCGAAGTTCAGGAAAAAAATTTGTCTTGACACTATTAAGATCCTCAAGCGATGAAACATAATGACTTATCTCATCGCAGTTTAGTTGAGCCCCGGGGCAGTAGTAGGTCCTGTCTAACAAGCGCCGGACATGTTTGCTTGAACCGAAATAAGCTGACAATACAAATTAGTTGTCAACTATTTTTTAATAAACTAGTTCAAAGACATAAACATATGCATGTATGGTAGAGAAAAACTCACATAATGGTAAAACTGGAGGCGTTTGCACATCGACCCAGATGTCTATATTACCTTCAATATCATCTTCCGGACGAATATCAATGGTGATAACCATATCAGGCTCAAATGCATAAGCCTTGCATAGTGCTTGCCAAGTTTTGCATTCAAAATGGGTATATGTGTCTCCATTATATAATTTGACGTTGAAAGTATACCCATGCTCCGTCTTCAAGTAAATTCTCTTTACCTCCATATCATCTATAGCACTAAAACCTATCTTATCCAAGACAAAAATTGTTGCATGGCAGGGGATGCGCTAGTAGAATAGTGAAAATTTAAAATTATAAATTGAAGCAAATGAAGCATAAGTCATGCTTTAAAATTAAAAGTTGAAGCAAATGAAGCATAAGTTTTGCATTCAAATAATAATTGCCGTTGTGACTTACTGTATCCACTTCGAATGTCTCATTCAGCATGATGCTGAAGCGTCTACCATCAATAAGGAAATTTCTGTCGTACAGGCCGCGCTGGTCTTCACAGTGTTCGCACATAATGAAATCTTTTTCGTCGTCAGATGACATTAGGTGAAACATTAAACACTTATTACTATCTAACATTAATTAATATCTAGCCAATTCAAATATATATCTCAGATACGACAATTTTCTTACTAAAAATAAACTAGTTATATTAATTATTCAACTAGTTCAAATCTCATATACCTAAATAAACTAGTTCGACAATTTTCTTACTAAAAATAAACTAGTTCTATTAATTATTCAAGTAGTTCAAATCTCACATACCTAGCTAATTAATATCTCATTAAATTTTCCAATAAACAGAAAACATAAAACAGAAAATAAGTAAAAAATGTGTGTGTGTCTGTGTGTGTATGTGTGTGTGTGTGTATGTGTGTGTATATATATGTGTGTATGTGTGTATATATGTGTGTGTCTGTGTACGTATACGTATGTAAACTGCAGTGCGCGGCCTCGTACGCAGCCGCCCCGTACGTACGAGCGGTGGCGCCGGCGTACGGGGCGGGGGCGGCGGCGTACGTACGGGCCAGGTGCGCGTGCGGCGCGGGTACGCGAGAGCGAGAGAGTGTATACGTACGTACGGGCCGGACCGCGGCGCGACGACGACGGACGGCGGGCGACGACGGGCGGCGGGCGACGGGCGGCGGGCGAGCGACGGGCGGACGACGGGCGACGGGCGCGGCGGGCGGCGTCGACGGGCGCGTCGCGAGAGGTTGGAGACGAAAGAAGTGGGGAGATCTAACTGAATTTTTGTAAGTGTAGTATATATAGGAGAGGCCTTTAGTACCGGTTGAAGCCATCAACCGATACTAAAGGCCAACTTTGGCCAGGCCAAGAGGCGGGAAGAGTAGGCCTTTAGTACCGGTTTGTGGCTCCAACCGGTACTAAAGGTTGTCTTTAGTACCGGTTGGAGCCACCAACCGGTACTAAAGGCCTCGCGCTGCCACCCCAAAGTTTAGTCCCACCTCGCCGGGCGAAGGGCAGCCGCACTGGTTTATAAACCCAGCCGCGGCTACCTCGTTGAACTACTCTATATAGCAGGCTTATGGGCCTAAATTAGCGCGCTGCCCTGTGAGTCTGCTGGGCCTTTAAGGCCTGTAATTACACGCCAGTGGCCTAGTAGGCCCACAGGGCAGCGCCCCAATTTTTTTATCATTTTTTTCTTTTCTGCTTTATTTTCTTTTATTTATTTCTGAGTAGTTTTTTTATATAGTTTTTTTCTTTTGAGCTATAGTTTTTTTTTCTTTTCAGCTATAGTTTTTTTTCTTCTATTTTTTCTTTTCTGCTATTTTTTCTTTTCTGCAAAACTTAATGGTCAAAGTCTGGAGTTATAACCAAAGTTTAAAAAAAAGAAATGCCGACGTGCAATTAGTTTTTGCCATAATAGAAGAAGTCTGGAGTTGTAATAAGTTATTAAAAATAAAAAAGAGGTGCAATGCTCGTTAATTTGCTTCAAGCCTTTTGTAATAGTGTAAACTGCACTGCGCATAGCTCCGTGCAGTATACCATATATTCCTTAAGGCTTGAAGCTAAGCAACGTGAGCATTGAGCCTCTTCTTCATCGTCTCTGCACTCAGGGCTTATAAACCACTCCTAGTCTCTCTCTCTTCGCGAGGTGGGACTAAAACAGCTTACTAAGAAACTGTAGTACTGGTTCATCCATGAACCGGTACTAAAGGTGCTCGTGGGGCCCCAGCTTTACCTGACACAACCTCATTAGTACCAGTTCGTGCCATGAACCGGTGCTAAAGGTTCGCCACGAACCGGTACTAAAGAGCTCATCCCGCCTAGCAGTTGGAACCGGTACTAAAGAGTTCCTCCCGCCTAGCAGCTGGAACCGGTACTTAAGAGCTCCTCCCGCCTAGCAGTTGAATGGTGCATACTAAATGCACAAAAAGTCTGGAGTTGTAATAAGTTTTAAAAAAATCAAATGCCTTTGTAACAGATGAGTTTAATTTCGTCATAAACCCGAATACTTCAAAAGAGATTGTCCAGTTTGTAAACAAAGTGCATCCAGTTTTTGCCGTAACCCTCTCTACTTTTTTGAACATGATATGTGGGTGAAATGATGATACCATGCCAAGTTTTAACTTTTTCAGAGTTCATTTGTAGTGCTTTTCAATTTTCAGGTCATTTAGTTCTCAAAACAAATCATAAAATGCATGAAAAATTGTCAATATGATCTCTTATACATAAAAAATACTTTGATCATCAATGATCTTTGTGTGTACAATCTGAATTGTTAATATGAGTCATCAATGATTTATAAACCGATGAAGACTCATATTGCGGCCGCAAATTCTACACATAGAGTTCAATAAAGACCAAGTGCTTGTGATAGTTTGAGAAATAACATATTTAAGGTGGTAAAAGGCTTGTTAGGGGAGCGAGGTGGGACTAAAAACAGCTTGCCATAACCTCATTAGTACCGGTTCGTGGTACGAACCGGCACTAAATGATGATGGTGGGGCCATAGCCTGACCGAAGGCTGACACAACCTCTTTAGTACCGGTTCGTGGCATGAACCGGTACTAAAGGTTCGCCACGAACCGGTACTATTGATCGCCGCCACGAACCGGCACTAATGTACACATTAGTGCCGGCTCTAATTCAAACCGGCACTAATGTGCTTCACGTTTAACCCTTTTTCTACTAGTGTGGTAACCGTCAACTACACTAAGAAAACAGAGAATTGCTATTTAACTGCCAGGTCGGGTCCTTCCTGACATCCTATCTGGGTATGTTGATTAGTGAGCGAAGTACCAACTCTCTCTCTCTCTCTCTCTCTCTCTCTCTCTCTCTGATGTTGTACTTGCTTTTATGATTGACGTGTAAGACTTCATTCGTGCACATTTTAGGTCTTCATATGTATGAATAATCACTCGTCACCATGTGATAGTGCTACCAAGTTATTTAATGGATACAAGATTTGCAACAGGACTTGACTAGTTGACTTGCATTTGAACATCTACTCCCATAGTTATGTCAGGGCCGGCCCTGAGGGGGGGCGGACGGGGCGGCCGCCCCGGGCCCCCGAGTACGGAGGGGCCCCCGATGGCTTGGTTTCTGTATACACATACGTAATGTTATCCCGTTTAAGATCGATTGATTTCTAAGAAAAGGAAAAAAATAGGTAACAAATTGCAATCTTCTCGGCTTGCCGCACGGGCGTAATCTTCTCCGCTTCCCTGCCTATGTAGACGCTAATCACAGAAGCAAAACTGCCGGCCGGCTAGTGCGCTCGCTGCCTTTGAAGTCTAATCTCGTATGGAGAAAAAAGTGCAACTGCTCGACGCAATATTCTTCATGGATGCCACACATGACTCTGGGATCCGAGATTGCAACTGCTGAATGGCCACGAAAACAATCCTGGCGCCGTATATGGCAAACGAATCAGAGCCAAGGTTGACTGTGCCCCCGTCCATGTCTTCTAGTCATGGTTTTAGGCTGCTGCGCATGGTTACTGGAAGAAGGTAATACAATTTTCAGGTTCCAATCAACCTACTCTCCGATGCAAATATCTCTTTTTCTATAGTCTTTATAGGTCGTTCATTCGTTTCATGAAGATCATACCCATACATATCTCTTTCTCACTCTAATTTCTTATGTTGGGTAGGATCAGAAAAGGCGAGCTCTGATTTTTGTTCTTGACTAGTAAGCA
Organism: Aegilops umbellulata; assembly: GCA_032464435.1. Taxonomy (NCBI): domain Eukaryota; kingdom Viridiplantae; phylum Streptophyta; class Magnoliopsida; order Poales; family Poaceae; genus Aegilops; species Aegilops umbellulata. Next base: position 414,971,466 of record CP136059.1, on the reverse strand, counting down.
GGAGAAATAACTTGTAATTTCTAATTTTCTAGCCATCCAGATCTTTTATTTTTTTATTAAACTAACAGTGGTTTTAATTTCTTGTATCATATTTTTGCTTGCTAATTAGCAAGATGTTACCGAAACTCCATCTCCTGGCGAAAACGGCATTCCGGACAACCTTACGCCGGATAAATCCATGGAGCAGAAGAGTCTCCACAAGAGGCTCGTTGCAACTGCACGCAGCCTGAAAAAGCAGAAGCGGAAGCTAAAGACAGCGGAAGATGCACTCCGCATTAAATGGAACAAAGTAATCAACACCGCAGATAGATACGGCGACAGTCGCCGTACTAAAAGCTATCCAAAGAGAAAGGTGCTGCCCGAATTCGACGAAGAGGCCTTAGAGCCCTCGCATTCAAAAAATAAGAAAGCCATACGGTCGGATAGACGACCCCATAAAACGGCAAGTGGCGCCGAACTTAAATCAGTATGCGACCCACCAAAGGATTCGCATCATGGCCCAGCCAGGTCCATTTATGGGCCAAGAAAGCAAGCTCTCGTAAGCAACGCAAAAAAGGCATCATCAGAATCCGGCACACCCAAATACAGGGGCGCCGCACATCCCCTATGTTTCACCGATGAGGTTCTGGACCACGAATTTCCTGAAGGATTCAAAACCCGTCAACATAGAGGCGTATGATGGAACAACAGACCCCGAAGTCTGGATTGAGGACTACATCCTCCACATACATATGGCTAGAGGAGATGATCTCCACGCCATTAAATATTTACCCCTTAAGCTTAAAGGGCCGGCCCGGCACTGGCTTAAAAGCCTTCCCGAAAACACAATTGGAAGTTGGGAAGAGCTCGAGGATGCTTTCCGAGCAAATTTTCAAGGGAACAATGTCCGCCCTCCGGATGCAGATGATCTTAGTCACATAACTCAACAGCCCGGAGAATCAGCTCGGCAGTTCTGGAATAGATTCCTCACTAAAAAGAATCAGATAGTCGACTGTCCGGACGCCGAAGCCTTAGCAGCTTTCAGGCATAATGTCCGAGACGAATGGCTCGCCAGACACCTCGGCCAGGAAAAACCAAGAACAATGGCCGCACTCACAAGCCTCATGACCCGCTTTTGCGCAGGAGAGGGCTGCTGGTTGGCAAGATGCAGCCCCAGCGACCCAAGTACATCCGAAACTAGGGATGGAAACGGAAAACCGCGACGCAACAAGGATCGTCGCCGAACTAAAGAAAAAAGTCCGAAGAGCACGGCAGTCAATGTCGGATTCAAAGGCTCGCGACAATATCAGACAAAACCACCCCTCCAGGATAATAGGGATGATCCGTCCAACTTAAACAGAATCCTGGACAGGATATGTCAGATACACAGTACTCCTGGGAAGCCTGCTAACCATACCCACAGAGATTGTTGGGTTTTCAAACAATCCGGCAGACTCAATGCCGAACACAAGGGGCTCGACACACCAAGTGAAAACGAGGACGAACCCCAGAAGCAGAGCACCAGGAGGCAAAAGAACTTCCCGCGAGAAGTAAAAACAGTGAACTTACTTCACGTAAAAAAACATGCGGCACCAATAAAGGTACGCACAATACGACCTATCGCCAAGGGATCCTGCCACTGGTTATTAAAACCAATCACCTTCGATCAGCTAGACTATTCTGGAAATATCAAGAGCGCAGGCTGGACTGCCCTGATACTCGACCCAATAATTGGCGGATTCCAGTTTACAAATGTCCGTATGGACGGCGGCAGCGGACTAAACCTGATATACCAGGATACAATCCATCACATGGGGATAAACCCAGCAAGAATCTGCCGCAGCAAAACCTCCTTTCAAGGGGTAGCACCTGGCCCGGACACCCATTGTATGGGTTTTCTTCGGCTCGAAGTTATATTCGGCTCTGCCGATAACTTCCGTCGCGAAAAGCTGACCTTCCATGTCGTCCCGTTTTCAAGTCGCTATCAAGCACTACTGGGACGCGAAGCTTTCGCTCGCTTTAACGCAATACCGCACTATGCATCTCTCACACTTAAGATGCCCGGTCCACGTGGCATCATCTCTTTGAAGGGGAAGCACTAGAGTGCGCCTCCCCCAAGCGGAGGACTGTGCGGCCGCTTAGACAGCCGCACAATAAAATGGCCTCACCAGCCAAAAAACTTTTTGACATAGGTCATTAAAGGCCACGAACGCGGAATAGACGAGTTCGGCACAAGTCCAATCATTAATGCAGGCTTAGAGGCCATATACCCCCGTACTAGGGGCTACACGCAGAGACAATAAAGCTCAATTTTACATTTTACTTTATACTTCATTTATTTTAAAACCTTTTGTTCGGCACGACCCGTTTTCAATTTAGTTCCTCTCTTTTACAGATGAACGTCGTGCGGCGCCCGTCCAGGATACGGCACAACGGAGACACAGGCGCAGACGTGCAGTAGGGACCCGTCCTAAAGGATTCTTTTCAGATTAAGACCATGCGTAAACCTTTTTTACTGTCTCTTGTTGCAACACATCCCCTGGTTTTTTCCGATATAACCAAGGAGGAGTCTGGCGTCTTGGCATGTGGCCACGTCAGAATTTTTCGCACGTACTTGGACACTAGGGGCTTTTCTAGCAAAGAGTGTTGTTTAGCCTGCACTCATAAAGACCGAACACCTTAGGGAGTGTTCGGCGTCGCGACTTTTGGCATTATGTGCATCAGCTCCGAATCATGTCTTTGGTCAAATGTTGGGTTGCCCGGCTCCTGAGTTCGGCTACCTTACGTTCCGCTTTATCGGCTAAGGTAGAACCAGGAGAACTACTGCGATTGTGCCCCGGTTCGGCCGGGCGAGCACCTCAGTAGAGAAAGCCGAAAACTGACTGTCATGATGTAGCGTGAGACTGGTCAGCCACTCGATGACCTATTGGAATCTATCGGATTCCTCCGCTTTAACGAAGGGTTGCTTCCCAGTCAGGCACTTACGCGCCCCGAACTCGGGTGAGCGCAGTCGCCACTAATGGGCTACCTAAATAGTCCCACTGTCAAGCTCCTATGGCTAAGTGAAAGTGTTAAAGCATTATAGTCCGGTTGCCTGGCCCGCTGCGCTATCACCTCCTTTGTAGGACCAAGACGTTGGGTTAAATGCGAAATTGCGTCTTGTGCGAGCACCCCCGCACTATGTGCATGGGGGTTGAAGCCAACGACTGCAATCTTTCAGATTTTATATATTTTTTAAATGGCCGCACAAGAGGTGTTCACAATACTTGAAGGCACAAGTATAAAAAGGCCACTACAGTTTATTAAAATATTACTTCATCATTACATATGCTATAATAACATAGCATCCTTCGAGCACTGCGTCTCTATTACACGAGCGCCTTCAAGGACTTCCTGAAAATAGTGCTCGGAGGAAACTCGGCTTTTATCCGAATCTCGGGACGCAATAACGGTGGTCTCCATCTCTTCCCAGTATGTCTTGACACGGGCAAGAGCCAACCTTGCACCCTCTATACACGCCGACCTCTTCATTGCATTAATGCGCGGCACTACGTCAAGGAATTGCTGCACCAAGCTAAAATAACTCTTCGGCTCCGACCTCCCCGGCCACAGATGACCCATGACATACTTCATGGCGAGTCCGGACAACCTATTAAGTTCGGCCCATTGAGCCAAACGATCTTTCACTGCCAGTGGACGCTCTGGATTGTGAAATTACGACCAGAACAGTTTTTCCACTTCACGATCTTCCAGATCTCGGAAGTGTTCGGTCGCATCAGCAGCACTCGCTGCCAAATCCAGATAGGTGTCCTCCACACTCCACATCCGGTCCAACGGAGCAAACTTCGGATCGCAAAATTTTCTCCGCAGCAAGAAGGGCTTTCGAGCCGCAATCTGTTCGGCCTGACGCAGCTCCTCCTTCGCAGCTCTCATTGCAGAGCGCGCGTCCTTGGCATCAGCAACGGCCTTCTCTAGGACCGCCTGTCTCGCCTGGTCTTCTTTCTCAAGAAGTCTGCAACGGTCTGCAGTGCTCTTTATCTTTTCGGCCATAGTGGCCATCTCTTCCTTGCTTCGGCAATGAGCAGCCTGTTCGGCTCTCACCTCTTCAAGGGCCTTCTTGGCGGCCGCATCACTTCTCCTGGCTTCATCTTTAGCTCGGGCAAGTTCTGCCCTAAGACTCTCCACGGCGGCCGCACCATCTGCGTCAAGCACACATATCATAAGACACTGGCATAAAACTCTTCTTACCTAATGCTGCCCGAGGAATCACATACCTTGAGCCTCATCCAACCACTTGTTGACAAGCGCGATGTCGGCATCTGCCACGTCCAGTTGCCGCTTTAGTTCGGCAAAACCAGCAGTTCGTCTTGATTCCGGACACCCTGCAGCCTACATTAAAAGGCCACATTTTAGACCTGGGATTATGATCCTCCGCGTGCCGTCATTTCTTGACGACATGCAGAGTCTCAGGGGCTACTATCTACATAGGGTGCATCTTGTTTATGCGCAACTGACAAAAGTATACATTATCTAAATATAACTCAAAGCCCGTCAACAAACTTTCGACGGCCTCACGCAATCCGCTCTCTGCGGACGAAATCCTTTCAATCACCGTGCCCATTAATGCACGGTGCTCCTCTGAAATAGAAGCTCGCCCTAGCAGAACCTTTAGCTCCTCCGACCGAGCACCAGACGGCGCCAGACTCATCCCACGACCTCTTTTGAAGGCCGGACGCGGAGAACTTCGGGGGGGCCCATAGCTATCCTCCGCCCCTGTCGGACTCGGAGAAACCCTCCGTGACGACACCTCAGGGTCGCCCGCCTCGTTAGGCGGCACAGGAGAAGGAGGCGTCCCGCTCTCCATCATCTCCGGAAGAAGATCCCCCGAAGACGAGCTCTGCTGAGAAGGGCTGAGGTCCGAACTACAAGGTAAAAATTCGGTTAAATTTCTCAGATATAAATCACGGTTTTCTCTCATCCCTCGAAAGGAAAATCTTTCTCTACTTACGGCTCGCTGGAGGGCTGATCTCCTTGAGTATGTTGTCCGGCCGAGGAACTCCCCGGCGTCGGACCCTCTGACGAGGATCTTTTCCCCCGCTTCAAGACCACGGTCTTCGGATCGTCAGAGGCAGCTCTCTTCTTTCCACTAGGAGAGGAATCATCGATTCCTCCCTTCGGGGCAGCCTCCTTTGAGGAGGCCATAGTTTCCTTGTCCTCCCCCTTAGTTCCCTCCATAGACACTACCTCCAGCATCCTGACTAGCACGGGATCCGGCCTAGTTTCGGGAAGGGGAGCCGGACACCTGATCAGCTTCGCCTTCGCTATCCACTCCTGTTTAAAAGGGGAGCTCTTTTAAGGGCAAGTTTATGATAATTATACGGATAGAAGGTACGGGCACAAGGTTACTTACTTGAGTATCCGGGCGATTGCGGCTTAGGCCTGCGTCTTCGGTCAAATCCGGACACATTTCTTGTGATCCGAAAAATAGTTTATACATCTCCGCGGGTGTCGCGCTCATAAAATCCCAGAGAGCTCGTGGTCCCTCTGGATTGAACTCCCACAGGCAAAGGGAGCGACGTTTGCCGGGCAGTGTCCGGCGAACCAGCATGACCTGCGTCACCTTGACCAAGTTGAGGTCTCCTTCCAAGAGATCCTTAATGCGGCCCTGCAGCAAGGGTACGTCTTTGGGCAAACCCCAATCTAACCCTCTGTTGATCCACGACGCTAGCCGTGGTGGGGGACCCGAGCGAAAGGCAGGAGGCGCCACCCATGCGGTGCCCCGGGGAGCGGTGATATAAAACCACTCTCATTGTCACAAGCATAGCTCCTTTGAAAAGAGCCCTCGGGCCATGGAGCATCGGCATTTTTTCTTATGACAGCGCCTCCGCACTCCGCGTGCCGTCCCTAGATCATCTTCGGCTCCACTTTGAAGGTCTTGAGCCATAATCCGAAGTGAGGGGTAACATGGAGGAACGCTTCACACACGACGATAAACGAGGAGATATGGAGGATGGACTCCGGAGCTAAATCATGAAAATCCAGCCCATAATAAGACAATAATCCCCTCACAAAGGGATCCATGGGGAAGCCTAACCCTCGGAGGAAGTGAGACATGAACACCACGCTCTCGCCGGGCTGGGGACTGGGAATAACCTGTCCTTGAGCGGACAACCTATGCGAAATCTCGCCGGTCAGGAACTTAGCTTCCCTCAACCTTAATATGTCCTCCTCCGTGACAGAGGAAGGCGTCCATCCACCTTGAAGGTCAGAACCGGGCATTGTCGAAGGTCCGAAGCGCCTGGAATCTGGAAGCCTGGGGTGTTGGAACTCGAGGCGACAGGCGAACTCGTTTGAGATTAAGAAAAGGAGCGAGGCCTTGGTCTCTTTATAAGAGGCTGAATACCAAGAGCCCTCCCCGTAACCGTTTTGGACTCGCCTTTAATCGAGGGAACATGCTAATGGGCACGATTGGGTTACCCACGTCCGTATTGATGAGGATCCCGTTAAAAGGGGCACACGATCTCTGCTTTGACAAGACGTGCCAAGGAAACCGCCTCGCTAAACGCGTTGAGGTGGAAAAGTGAAAACAATTTGTATAAAGAGCTTGGCCACAGTGTGATGACGCACTGCAGAATACGTCAGCAGATTTGATTTGTATTAATATTATTCTCTCTATGACAATATGTGGAAACTTGTTTTGCAGAGTCGGACACTATTTTTGGTGTTTACAATCTTCTATGAAGGACTTGGAGAAGGAACCCGCCTTGCAATGCCGAAGACACTCTGCGCGCCGGACTCGTCGTCATTGAAGCCTGGTTCAGGGGCTACTGAGGGAGTCCTGGATTAGGGGGTGTTCGGGTAGCCGGACTATACCTTCGCCGGACTCCTGGACTATGAAGATACAAGATTGAAGACTTCGTCCCGTGTCCGGATGGGACTTTCCTTGGCATGGAAGGCAAGCTAGGCGATGCAGATACTCAAGATCTCCTGCCATTGTAACCGACTCTGTGTAACCCTAACCCTATCCGGTGTCTATATAAACCGGAGGGTTGTAGTCCGTAGGACAGACCATCATCATACACAATCATACCATAGGCTAGCTTCTAGGGTTTAGCCTCCTTGATCTCGTGGTAGATCTACTCTTGTCCTACCCATATCATCAATATTAATCAAGCAGGAGTAGGGTTTTACCTCCATCGAGAGGGCCCGAACCTGGGTAAACTTCGTGTCCCTTGTCTCCTGTTACCATCCGACCTTGACGAACAGTTCGGGACTCCCTACCCGAGATCCGCCGGTTTTGACACCGACATGGCCCCTCCCGGTGGACCCCCAGAACCCCTCCGGTGGCCCCGGTACAATACCGATATGCCCCCGGACCTTTCTGGTGACCGTATGACAACTTCTCATATATAAATCTTTATCTCCGAACTATTCCGGAACTCCTCATGACATCCAGGATCTCATCCGGGACTCCGAACAACATTTGGTAATCACATACAAGTCTTCCTAATAACCCTAGCGTCATCGAACCTTAAGTGTGTAGACCCTACGGGTTCGGGAACCATGCAGACAACTCTCCGGCCAATAACCAACAGCTGGAGCTGGATACCCATGTTGGCTCCCACATGTTCCACGATGATCTCATCGGATGAACCACGATGTCAAGGATTCAATCAATCCCGTATTCAATTCCCTTTGTCTAGCAGTATTGCACTTGCCCGAGATTCGATCATCGGTATCTCGATACCTTGTTCAATCTCGTTACCGGCAAGTCTCTTTACTCGTTCCGTAACACATCATCTCGTGATCAACTCCTTGATCACATTGCGCATATGATGATGTCCTACCGAGTGGGCCCAGAGATACCTCTCCGTCACACGGAGTGACAACCCAGTCTCGATTCGTGCCAACCCAACAGACACTTTCGGAGATACCTGTAGTGTACCTTTATAGCCACCCAGTTACGTTGTGACGTTTGGTACACACAAAGCATTCCTACGGTATCCGGTAGTTGCACAATCTCATGGTCTAAGGAAATGATACTTGACATTAGAAAAGCTTTAGTATACGAACTACACGATCTTGTGCTAGGCTTACGATTGGGTCTTGTCCATCACATCATCTTCTATATCTAAATAGGAGCCCCCCACTAGATGATTTTCCTGGCTTCTCGTGCAGCCACGTCATCCCTAATCCTACGCTGCAGCATCCCGCATGCACGATTTTTCCGCTGCACCCGCACGACAGACTACTCGAGAGAAAAACTGCAGAACGTTTCCCCACGTTCTTGCTCATGGGCTGCGTGGCCCAATAGTTGGGCTAGCTCCCGAAACGCACGCATCGCTGCCTGTGTGTTTGTCTTGGTGTTGGCCCGTCTAATCGCACTAGGGTTCGTCACTTCGTCTTCTCTTCCGCTGCCATCGGCGCTCTCCCTTCCAGTCGCCGCCGTCGCTCTCTCTTCCGATCGCCACCATGAAACGGCAGCCACTACTGCCCATGAAACGGCAGCATTCATCACCCCTTGCTACCCAGCCCTACAAATGCGAGTGGGCGCCTTCTTCTTCTTTACCCACACCACACGGCCGCTCGCCTTCTACTCTGCGAACCAGACTGCAGCCTCCACTCCGGTAGGTGCATGCTCACTATTTTCAGCGACCATCAGTTTTTCCTGTCCTTGAGTTTATGATTTTTGAATTTCCCAGCTTGCACTCAGGATCAGAAGGTGCTTAGCTCTTTGAAGAAAAACCCAACCTCTCTTGGTTTCTAAATTATTTTCTTATGTCTTTGGATTTAGGCTACGATTGATTATATTCATTTTATCCATCAATTCTAGAGGTTAATGTCTCCAATCTAACATATGCAGTACGTTGAAGATGGGGAACAGAGAATAATAGTTGGTATTTTTAACCTGAATCAGAACCTGTGAGTACCGGTAAATGAGGATATCGAATCTCGACACACTCAGTTCAAGTACAAGCTGCGACCTTCAGTTATAAGGTAATCTACACTTGCCCTCGGTGATGGACTCAGCAGTTTTGCTTTTATTTTCCAGTTGATGTCTAGCCCTTGCAAATGAGGAGAGGAAAAAGAGAAAGTGATGAAATATTGAAGGGTCACATCCCTATTTTTTCATTTGTTTCACATAGGCCGTATCCCTTTTCTTTTTTTTTGACTATGACAGTATCCCTTTTCTTAGTCTATTTTACTATATGTGCGTAGGTGATACAGATTTACTGTACTTTTGTTATCTGGATTATTACATGTTAGGGCAGCTGAAGGTGTAGTCTAAACATAACAAACTAATTACTATTTTCATCGTCTATAATAAAAAAATTCCTGTTTTTTTAATGAAAACAGCAGGTGCGTTGCCAATGGATGTAGGAGAAGAAATAATTATAGGGTTGAAGTTACAAACATGCAACAACAAACAAAAGATTACAACCATAAGCAGGCTGGTCTAAAACCAAACAACAGAGAGTTCATGGGAGATGGATTCTCTTTATTGATTTCCACCGGTGTATATTCTACAATATCATGTTATTATTTCTTTTCCCACCAGTGTATACCCCTACAATGCGATGTATCAAATATGTTTCTTTCTATCAATGTCATGGATTTCCTACCATGTTTTGCTCCATAGAGCTTCTACCTTTTCATTGCACAACATTTCTTCTCCTTACCAAATCCCCGCTGCAACGCGCGGGGTATCACCTAGTTCTCCTAATGATGTGATCCCGTTATCAACGACATCCAATGTCCATGGTCAGGAAACCGTAACCATCTATTGATCAACGAGCTAGTCAACTAGAGGCTTACTAGGGACATAGTGTTGTCTATGTATCCACACATGTATCTGAGTTTTCTATCAATACAATTCTAGCATGGATAATAAACGATTATCATGAACAAGGAAATATAATAATAACCAATTTATTATTGCCTCTAGGGCATATTTCCAACATATGTATGTAGCCAGTAGCGTCGGATAGATAATACGAAAACTTGTTGTTCGACCAATCTCTCGGAGAAGGAGAGGTCGATCACTTCTCTCGGTATGCATGACGAACTTCTGTACTTAATGGTTTCCTTCATTTTCTTACTAGCTAGCGTGTCGAGGGCCTCTATGTATAGTACGTAGCGTCGACCAAGTACGGACATTAGAGAGGACACTTCTCTCTATTAATTAGCTAGCTAACACAATATATGAAACACCTAAATTAACCCCCAAAACCCCCAACCCCCCCCCCCCCCTTAAAAAAACAAAAACCCCAACCACTGAAATGCTGACGCATGGATGCCTCACTACTAGAAAAAAGGCTATAGATGAAGTTGACACTAATGGCGCACCAGACAAGAGGTGCGCCATTAGTATATACTAATGGCGCACCACCTTCTGATACGCCATTAGTGTTGAAACTACTAATGGCGCACCTAGCCGAGGGTGCGCGGGTGCGCCATTAGTATCAATTTTTTTTTAACTAGTGCGCCTGTCCAAACATACTAATGGCGCATCCACACACAGTGCGCCATTACTAGTTGTAACTAGTAATGGCGCACCAGTCCCAGCGTGCGCCACTAATGTTGTTTTTTTAATTATATTTTTTATTCCTTTTGTTGCAAAACTACTAATGGCGCATTCTTCCTCTGTGCGCCATTACTAGTTCAAACTAGTAATGGCGCACTGTGGAGCAGTGCGCCATTAGTATGATTTTTTTGCCAAACTACTAATGGCGCATCAGACGTAGGTGCGCCATTAGTAACCTGGATTACTAATGGCGCATTTATTGTTGGTGCGCCATTAGTAAGTGGGCAGCAACAAGATATTTTGGGCAGCCTCTCCTACCCACACTCACTTTCTCCACACTTCATTCTCTCCACCTCCTCCTTGTCTCGGGTGCCTCCTCTTTTTCACCTCATTTTCACCATAGATTCATTCAAATTAAGTGGTTACATTACCTTGTTTTGATAGGTAAGTAAGGGGGGAAGCTATATTTATGTTGTTCTACCTACAACAATGTGCACATGCACTTTTTATGGCCTAGCTAGATCTATGTATGTTCGTGGTGTTGCATATGTTTGTGGTGTTGCATATGTGTTTGTGTTTGGAGGTGTACCGGTATTTGAAATGCGATAGTTGCCAATATTTTGCCGGAATGTTGATTCATTTCCGTTTCGGCGATAATTTTGGCATTAAGCATTTTTTTGTCCTATTTTTAGGGAAAGTCATGCCAAAAATTTTCTTGGTTCTAAAATATCGTTTTGCTCTACCCCGCAGGCGACCATGGTCCGCACGATGACCGAAGGCATCGTGAATAGGTTTTTGAGGTCCGCGAAGGCCCAGATGCTTCAAAAGAACGAGACGGAGATAAGATGTCCGTGTCGAAGATGCAAGCTGGAGAGCCTTATTGCGGACCCGGATTCCGGGCAGGTGCGGGACCACCTACTCTTGCGTGGTTTCATGGATGGCTATCGGTGGCAACGTGATGAAGATGACTACGAAGTCGTCCATGGGGGCCGGGCAAGAAATGAGGAAGGGCAGCAAGACAACCACCGCGGCTCGGGCGGGCGAGAAGACGAAGAATCCCCAGGAGATGATCACGACGGTGATGCTGTACACATTCATCATGTAGAAGATGCAGGACATGATGATGAGGAAGATGACGGAGCAGACGACGGGCATGATCATGAAGATGATGATGCCGGCGGAGCAGACGACGGTGGACCATCGATGGGCTGGGTGCAGGACCCTTATATTCAAGAGCTGCTTCTCAAGCAGACGGATAACGCAAGAGCTGCCGCCCGAGAGAAAGCCAAGGTGGATCAACTTGAGTTAGATGCGGTTACTCCATTGTATGAAGGATGCAGGCCCGAGGATACCCGCCTGAAAGTAACGCTGATGGCTCTGGAGATGAAGGTAAAACACAAAATGACCTACGCATGCTTCGACGAGAACATGCCATTTTGGCACGAACGTCTTCCAAAGGGGAACAAGTGCCCGACCAGTTTGGAGGAGGCGAAGAAAATCGTGTGTCCTCTGGATTTACCGCACGTGAAATACCATGTGTGGATGAACAATTGCATCATTTATCGGGACGAGCACGCGGAGTCTACCATATGTCCGGTGTGTGGCGTCACTCGATACAAGAAGAGGAAGAAAGCTCCTCGAAAAGTGGTGTGGTACATTCCGATCACTCCTCGTCTGCAGCGGTATTTCGCGGATCCTAAGGTAGCAAAGCTCCTGCGTTGGCACGCGGATAGGGAGGAGAAGAAGCGAGAAGATGACGCAAATGATCCGGAGATAGATAAAAAAGACAAGATGCTGAGTCACCCTAAGGATGCGAGCCAGTGGCAAGCGTTGAACTTCGAATACCCAGAATTTGGGAAGGATCCAAGGAACATCATGCTGGGCGCGAGCACCGATGGAGTCAATCCGTTTGGCAGCCAGAGAAGCACACATAGCACCTGGCCTGTGTTTGTGTGGATGTACAACCTTCCCCCCTGGTTGTGCATGAAGAGGAAGTACATTCACATGAGTATGCTAATTGAAGGGCCGAAACAACCAGGGAACGACATCAATCTGTATCTGGGGCTGCTGAAGGAGGAGCTAGACACGCTGTGGAAAACGCCAGCCAATACGTGGGACGCCGCAGAGAAAGAATATTTCCCTATGAGAGCCGCACAGCTCACGACGGTGCACGACTATCTCGGTTACGGATATCTCGCGGGGCAGGTAGTCCACGGATTTTCTGGATGCGTAAGGTGCATGGATGACACAACGTATCACCAGCTAGATAGAGATCCCGGGTCTTCGAAAACCGTGTTCATGGGACATCGAAGGTGGCTTCGCGACGATGACCCATGGAGAAAACGCAAGGATTTGTTCGATGGTGAAACCGAACCCCGAAAACGCCCGTGTACGAGGAGCGGCGAGGAAATAGACAAGTTGTTGAAAAATTGGAAAGACTGCCCACTGCCGGGAAAGAAGCAAAAGGTGCCAGAGCCGGGAAAGAAGCGAAAGGCGCCAGAGCCGCTGCTGAAGGTATGGAAAACGAGGTCTGTTTTCTGGGACTTGCCGTACTGGAAGATCCACCGTGTGCCTCACAGCCTTGATGTCATGCATATCACGAAGAACGTGTGCGAGCAAGGTTGTCAGAATCGTGATCCCATCGGAGCTCTATGGTAGGATCGCAAATCGTAGAATCTTCACTACTAGGATCGTAGAAACGTAGATTTTATGAACCAAAATCGTAGAATCAAAGGGGTTAGTTTGGATCGTAAAGTCGTAGAATCGTACAACAGAATCGCGATTCTGACAACCTTGTGTGCGAGGGTCTGCTTGGTACCCTGCTCAACATGCCAGAGAGGACCAAAGATGGGCCGAAAGCAAGGGCAGACTTGAAATCAATGGGCATCAGGCAGGAGCTTCACGCTATATATGATGATGATGATGATGATGATGATGATGATGATGATGAGGCGAAGCAGGACACAGAAAGTCGTCGCAAAGGCAAAAAGGCCAAGAAGACCGGAAATGACTACCCTCCCGCGTGCTTCACTCTAAGTCAGGAGGAGACCGAGCAGTTTTTCACCTGCCTCCTAGGAGTAAAACTTCCTTACGGTTACGCGGGGAAGATAAGCAGATACTTAGACCCAGCGAAGTAGAAGTTCAGCGGGATGAAGTCTCACGACTGTCACGTGCTGATGACGCAGATACTTCCAGTTGCAATCCGTGGGATCATGGACACGCACGTCCGTGAAACGCTATTTGGCCTATGCAACTTCTTCGACGTCATCTCTCGGAAGTCGATTGGCGTGAGGCAACTCAGAAGGCTACAGGAAGAGATCGTGGTGATACTATGCGAGCTTGAGATGTACTTCCCGCCCGCATTCTTCGACGTTATGGTGCATCTGCTGGTACATATAGTGGAGGATATCATCCAACTCGGGCCGATGTTCCTGCACAGCATGATGCCGTTCGAAAGGATGAATGGTGTCATCAAAGGATACGTTCGCAACATGTCACGTCCAGAGGGAAGCATAGCCAGGGGATTTCTGACCGAAGAGTGCATCTCCTACTGCACGAATTATCTAGGCATCGAGAACCCCATTGGTCTGCCCGTCAACAGGCACCTCGGCAGGCTCGCTGGATGGGGTCACCGTGAGGGTCGCCGCGAAATGCATGTCGACTTCGAGGGTCGACTCGCCGACTTTGAAAGAGCAAACCTAGTCGCGCTACAACACATAGACGTTGTCGATCCTTGGGTGGTAGAGCACAAAACCTTTATTAAGAAGACGTACAATGACCAAGGCCAACAGAGGACGGACGGAGATATACTCAAAGAGCACAACTCATGTTTCACGCGTTGGTTCAAGCAGAAGCTTCTGTCGTACCCTTTACATGAGGATTCTTCCGCGGAAGAACAACTCATATTCGCCTTGTCACAGGGCGCCGAGCACAACCTGATGACCTATGAGGCGTACGATATCAATGGCTACACATTCTACACCGAGGCCAAGGACATGAAGAGCGATGGTTATCAGAACTCCGGGGTAACGATGGAATCCTACACCGGTAACGACAAGGACAGATACTACGGAAGGATCGAGGAGATCTAGGAGCTGAGCTACGCTGGAGAGAAGGTCCCAATGTTCCGTGTCAGATGGGCCAAGAACGTCATAAAAGAAGACCGGTATTTCACCACCATGGTTATACCCGAAGCCAAATCCAAGATCGCGTGCGCAAACGTCACCGCGAAAAACGAGCCATGGGTACTGGCTTCCCATGTGGACCATGAAGGAAATATGCCCTAGAGGCAATAATAAAGTTATTATTTATTTCCTTATATCATGATAAATGTTTATTATTCATGCTAGAATTGTATTAACCGGAAACATAATACATGTGTGAATACATAGACAAACAGTGTGTCAGTAGTATGCCTCTACTTGACTAGCTCGTTAATCAAAGATGGTTATGTTTCCTAACCATGAACAAAGAGTTGTTATTTGATTAACGGGATCACATCATTAGTTGAATGATCTGATTGACATGACCCATTCCATTAGCTTAGCACCCGATCGTTTAGTATGTTGCTATTGCTTTTATCCATGACTTATACATGTTCCTATGACTATGAGATTATGCAACTCCCGTTTACCGTAGGAACACTTTGTGTGCTACCAAACGTCACAACGTAACTGGGTGATTATAAAGGTGCTCTACAGGTGTCTCCAAAAGTATTTGTTGGGTTGGCGTATTTCTAGATTAGGATTTGTCACTCCGAATGTCGGAGAGGTATCTCAGGGCCTTCTCGGTAATGCACATCACATAAGCCTTGCAAGCAATGCAACTAATGAGTTAGTTGCGGGATGATGTATTACGGAACAAGTAAAGAGACTTGCCGGTAACGAGATTGAACTAGGTATTGGATACCGACGATCGAATCTCGGGCAAGTAACATACCGATGACAAAGGGAACAACGTATGTTGTTATGCGGTCTGACCGATAAAGATCTTCGTAGAATATGTAGGAGCCAATATGGGCATCCAGGTCCCGCTATTGGTTATTGACCGGAGACGTGTCTCGGTCATGTCTACATTGTTCTCGAACCGTAGGGTCCGCACGCTTAAGGTTTCGATGACAGTTATATAATGAGTTTATGAGTTTTGATGTACCGAAGGAGTTCGGAGTCCCGGATGAGATCGGGGACATGACGAGGAGTCTCGAAATGGTCGAGACGTAAAGATCGATATATTGGACGACTATATTCGGACATCGGAAAGGTTCTGAGTGGTTCGGGTATTTTCGGAGGTACCGGGGAGTTACGGGAATACGGGGAAGAGTATTGGGCCTTATTGGGCCTTAGTGGGGAGGAGCCAGGAGGTGGCGCGCGCCCCTCCCAAGCCCAGTCCGAATTGGACAATGGGTTTGGGAGCGCGGCCCCCTCTCCCTTCCTTCTCCACTCCCCTCCTTTCCCCCCTTCTCCTAGTTGGACTAGGAAAGGTGGAATCCTACTCCCGGTGGGAGTAGGACTCCCCTTGGCGCGCCTCCTCCTAGGCCGGCCGCCCCCTCCCCCTTGCTCCTTTATATACGGGGGCAGGGGGGCACCCCATGACACACAAGTTGATCTTCGTGATCGTTTCTTAGCCGTGTGCGGTGCCCCCCTCCACCATATTCCACCTCGAATATATCGTTGCAGTGCTTAGGCGAAGCCCTGCGTCGGTAGTACATCAAGATCATCACCACGTCGTCGTGCTGACGGAACTCCTCCCCGATGCTTTGCTGGATCGAAGCCCGGGGATCGTCATCGAGCTGAACGTGTGCCAAGAACTCGGAGGTGCCGGAGTAACGGTGCTTGGATCGGTCGGATCGTGAAGACGTACGACTACATCAACCGCGTTGATATAACGCTTCCGCTTTCGGTCTACGAGGGTACGTAGACAACACTCTCCCCTCTCGTTGCTATGCATCACCATGATCTTGCGTGTGCGTAGGAAATTTTTTGAAATTACTACGTTCCCCAACAGTGGCATCCGAGCCTAGGTTTTTATGGTTTGATGTTATGCACGAGTAGAACACAAGTGAGTTGTGGGCGATACAAGTCATACTGCCTACCAGCATGTCATACTTTGGTTCGGCGGTATTGTTGGATGAAGCGGCCCGGACCGACATTACGCGTACGCTTACGCGAGACTGGTTCTACCGCTGTGCTTTGCACACAGGTGGCTGGCGGGTGTCAGTTTCTCCAACTTTAGTTGAACCGAGTATGGCTACGCCCGGTCCTTGAGAAGGTTAAAACGGAGTCTATTTGACGAAGTATCGTTGTGGTTTTGATGCGTAGGTGAGATTGGTTCTTGCTTCAGCCCATAGCAGCCACGTAAAATTTGCAACAAACAAAGTAGAGACGTCTAACTTGTTTTTGCAGGGCATGTTGTGATGTGATATGGTCAAGACATGATGCTATATTTTATTGTATGAGATGATCATGTTTTGTAACCGAGTTATCGGCAACCGGCAGGAGCCGTATGGTTGTCGCTTTATTGTATGCAATGCAATCGCCTTGTAATGCTTTACTTTATCACTAAGCGGTAGCGATAGTCGTAGAAGCATAAGATTGGCGAGACGACAACGATGCTACGATGGAGATCAAGGTGTCGCACCGGTGACGATGGTGATCATGATGGTGCTGCAGAGATGGAGATCATGAAGCACAAGATGATGATGACCATATCATATCACTTATATTGATTTGCATGTGATGTTTATCTTTTATGCATCTTATCTTGCTTTGATTGACGGTAGCATTATAAGATGATCTCTCATTAAATTATCAAGAAGTGTTCTCCCCGAGTATGCACCGTTGCCAAAGTTCGTCGTGCCCAGACACCACGTGATGATCGGGTGTGATAAGCTCTACGTCCATCTATAACGGGTGCAAGCCAGTTTTGCACACGCGGAATACTCGGGTTATACTTGACAAGCCTAGCATATGCAGATATGGCCTCGGAACACGGAGACCGAAAGGTCGAGCGTGAATCATATAGTAGATATGATCAACATGATGATGTTCACCATTGAGAAATAATCCATTTCACGTGATGATCGGTTATGGATTAGTTTTGATTTGGATCACGTGATCACTTAGATGATTAGAGGGATGTCTATCTAAGTGGGAGTTCTTAAGTAATATGATTAATTGAACTTTAATTTATCATGAACTTAGTCCTGGTAGTATTAGCATATCTATGTTGTAGATCAATAGCTCGCGTTGTTGCTTCCCTGTGTTTATTTCGATATATTCCTAGAGAAAATTGTGTTGAAAGATGTTAGTAGCAATGATGCGGATTGGATCCATGATCTGAGGTTTATCCTCATTGCTGCACAGAAGAATTATGTCCTTGATGCACCGCTAGGTGACGGACCTATTGCAGGAGCAGATACAGACGTTATGAACGTTTTGCTAGCTCAATATGATGACTACTTAATAGTTTAGTGCACCATGCTTGACGGCTTAGAATCGGGACTTCAAAGACGTTTTGAACGTCATGGACCATAAGAGATGTTCCAGGAGTTGAAGTTAATATTTCAAGCAAATACCCGAGTTGAGAGATATGAAGTCTCCAACAAGTTCTATAGCTAAAAGATGGAGGAGAATCGCTCAACTAGTGAGCATGTACTCAGATTGTCTGGGTATTACAATCCCTTGAATCAAGTGGGAGTTAATCTTCCAGATAAGATAGTGATTGACAAAATTCTCTAGTCACCATCACCAAAGTTAGTAGAACTTCGTGATGAACTATAGTATGCAAGGGATGACGAAAACGACTCCCGAGTTTTTCATGATGATGAAATCGACGAAGGTAGAAATCAAGAAAAACATCAAGTGTTGATGGTTGACGAAACCACTAGTTTCAAGAAAAGGGCAAAGGGAAGAAGGGGAACTTCAAGAAGAACAGCAAGCAAGTTGCTGCTCAAGTGAAGAAGCCCAGTCCTAAGCCTGAGACTAAGTGCTTCTATTGCAAAGGGACTGGTCACTGGAAGCGGGATTACCCCAAGTGATTGGCAGATAAGAAAGATGACAAAGTGAACATAAGTATATTTGATATATATGTTATTGATGTATACTTTACTAAGTTTATAGCAACCCCTCAGTATTTGATACTAGTTCAGTTGCTAAGATTAGTAACTCGAAACGGGAGTTGCAGAATAAACAGAGACTAGTTAAGGGAAAAGTGACGATGTGTGTCGGAAGTAGTTCCAAGATTGATATGATCATCATCGCACACTCACTATACTTTCGGGATTAGTGTTGAACTTAAATAAGTGTTATTTGGTGTTTGCGTTGAGCATAAATATGATTTGATCATGTTTATTGCAATACGGTTATTCATTTAAGTTAGAGAACAAATGTTGTGCTGCTTACATGAATAGAACCTTCGATGGTCATACACCCAATGAAAATAGTTCGTTGGATCTCGATCGTAGTGATACACATATTCATAATATTGAAGCCAAAAGATGCAAAGTTAATAATGATAGTGCAAATTATTTGTGGCACTGCCGTTTAGGTCATATTGGTGTAAAGCGCATGAAGAAACTCCATGCTGATGGGATTTTGGAATCACTTGATTATGAATCACTTGATGCTTACCATGCCTCTTGGGCAAGATGACTAAAACGCCGTTCTCCGGAACAATGGAGCAAGCAACAGATTTGTTGGAAATCATACATACTGATGTATGTGGTCCGATGAATATTAAGGTTCGCAACAAGTATCATTATTTTCTAACCTTCACAGATGATTTGAGCAAATATGGGTATATCTACTTGATGAAACATAAATTTGAAACGTTTGAAAAGTTCAAAGAATTTCAGAGTGAAGTAGAGAATCATCGTAACAAGAAAATAAAAGTTTCTACGATATGATCGCAGAGGTAAAACATTTGAGTTACGAGTTTGGCCTTCAGTTAAACAATGTGAAATAGTTTCACTACTCACGCCACCTGGAACACCACAGCATAATGGTGTGTCCGAACGTCATAACCGTACTTTATTGGATATAGTGTAATCTATGATGTTTCTTACCGATTTACCACTATAGTTTTGGGATCATGCATTAGAGACAGTTGCATTCACATTAAATAGGGCACCATCAAAATCCGTTGAGACGACACCGTATGAACTATGGTTTGGCAAGAAACCAAAGTTGTCTTGTCTTAAAGATTGGGGTTGTGATGCTTATATGAAAAAGTTTCATCCTGATAAGCTCAAACCAAAATCGAAGAAATGTGTCTTCATAGGATACCCAAAGGAGACAGTTGGGTACACCTTCTATCACAGATCCGAAGGCAAGACATTCGTTGCTGAGAATGGATACTTTCTAGAGAAGAAGTTTCTCTCGAAAGAAGTGAGTGGGAGGAAAGTAGAAAACTTGATAAGGTAATTGTACCTTCTCTCCCTTATTGGAAAGTAGTTCATCACAGAAATCTGTTCTTGTGACTGCTACACCAATTAGTGAGGAAGCTAATGATGATGATCATGTAACTTCAGATCAAGTAACTACCGAATCTCGTAGGTAAACCAGAGTGAGATCCGCACCAGAGTGGTACGGTAATCTTGTTCTAGAAGTCATGTTACTAGACCATGACGAACTTGCGAACTATGAGGAAGCGATGATGAGCCCAGATTCCGCGAAATGGCTTGAGGCCATGAAATCTGAGATATGATCCATGTATGAGAACAAAGTTTGGACTTTGGTTGACTTGCCCGATGATCGGCAAGCAATTAAGAATAAATGGATCTTCAAGAGGAAGACGGACGCTGACAGTAGTGTTACTATCTACAAAGCTAGAATTGTCGCAAAAGGTTTTCGACAAGTTCAAAAAGTTGACTACGATGAGAGTTTCTCACTCGTATCTATGCTTAAGTCTGTCCGAATCATGTTAGCAATTGCCACATTTTATGAAATCTGGCAAATGGATAACAAAACTGCAATCCTTAATGGATTTCTTAAAGAAGAGTTGTATATGATGCAACCAGAAGGTTTTGTCAATCCTAAAGGTGTTAACAAAGTGTGCAAGCTCCAGCGATCCATCTATGGACTGGTGCAAGCATCTCGGAGTTGGAATATACGCTTTGATGAGTTGATCAAAGCATATAGTTTTATACAGACTTGCGGTGAAGCCTGTATTTACAAGAAAGTGAGTGGGAGCACTACAACATTTCTAATAAGTATATGTGAATGACATATTGTTGATCAGAAATAATGTAGAATTATTCTGCAAAGCATAAAGGAGTGTTTGAAAGGAGTTTTTCAAAGAAAGACCTCGGTGAAGCTGCTTACATATTGAGTATCAAGATCTATAGAGATAGATCAAGACGCTTGATAAGTTTTTTCAATGAGTACATACCTTGACAAGATTTTGAAGTAGTTCAAAATGGAACAGTCAAAGAAAGAGTTCTTTCCTGTGTTAGAAGGTGTGAAATTGAGTAAGACTCAAAGCCCGACCACGGCAGAAGATAGAAAGAGAATGAAAGTCATTCCCTATGCCTCGGCCATAGGTTCTATAAAGTATGCCATGCTGTTTACCAGATCTATTGTATACCCTACACTGAGTTAAGCAAGGGAGTACAATGGTGATCTAGGAGTAGATCACTGGACAGCGGTCAAAGTTATCCTTAGTGGAATAAGGATATGTTTCTCGATTATGGAGGTGACAAAAGCTTCGTCGTAAAGGGTTACGTCGATGCAAGTTTTGACACCGATCTGGATGACTCTAAGTCTCGATCTAGATACATATTGAAAGTGGGGGCAATTAGCTAGAGTGGCTCCGTACAGAGCATTGTAGACATAGAAAATTGCAAAATACATAACGGATCTAAATGTCAAAGACCCGTTGACTAAGATTCTCTCACAAGCAAAACATGATCACACCTTAGTACTCTTTGGGTGTTAATCACATAGTGATGTGAACTAGATTACTGAATCTAGTAAACCCTTTTGGATGTTGGTCACATGGCCATGTGAACTATGGGTGTTAATCACATGGTGATGTGAACTATTGCTATTAAATCACATGGCGATGTGAACTAGATTATTGACTCTAGTGCAAGTGGGAGACTGAAGGAAATATGCCCTAGAGGCAATAATAAAGTTATTATTTATTTCCTTATATCATGATAAATGTTTATTATTCATGCTAGAATTGTATTAACCGGAAACATAATACATGTGTGAATACATAGACAAACGGAGTGTCACTAGTATGCCTCTACTTGACTAGCTCGTTAATCAAAGATGGTTATGTTTCCTAACCATGAACAAAGAGTTGTTATTTGATTAACGGGATCACATCATTAGTTGAATGATCTGATTGACATGACCCATTCCATTAGCTTAGCACCCGATCGTTTATGTTGCTATTGCTTTTATCCATGACTTATACATGTTCCTATGACTATGAGATTATGCAACTCCCGTTTACCGTAGGAACACTTTGTGTGCTACCAAACGTCACAACGTAACTGGGTGATTATAAAGGTGCTCTACAGGTGTCTCCGAAAGTATTTGTTGGTTTGGCGTATTTCGAGATTAGGATTTGTCACTCCGAATGTCGGAGAGGTATCTCAGGGCCTTCTCGGTAATGCACATCACATAAGCATTGCAAGCAATGCAACTAATGAGTTAGTTGCGGGATGATGTATTACGGAACGAGTAAAGAGACTTGCCGGTAACGAGATTGAACTAGGTATTGGATACCGACGATCGAATCTCGGGCAAGTAACATACCGATGACAAAGGGAACAACGTATGTTGTTATGCGGTCTGACCGATAAAGATCTTCGTAGAATATGTAGGAGCCAATATGGGCATCCAGGTCCCGCTATTGGTTATTGACCGGAGACGTGTCTCGGTCATGTCTACATTGTTCTCGAACCGTAGGGTCCGCACGCTTAAGGTTTTGATGACAGTTATATAATGAGTTTATGAGTTTTGATGTACCGAAGGAGTTCGGAGTCCCGGATGAGATCGGGGACATGACGAGGAGTCTCGAAATGGTCGAGACGTAAAGATCGATATATTGGACGACTATATTCGGACATCGGAAAGGTTCTGAGTGGTTCGGGTATTTTCGGAGGTACCGGGGAGTTACGGGAATACGGGGAAGAGTATTGGGCCTTATTGGGCCTTAGTGGGGAGGAGCCAGGAGGTGGCGCGCGCCCCTCCCAAGCCCAGTCCGAATTGGACAAGGGGTTTGGGGGCGCGGCCCCCTCTCCCTTCCTTCTCCACTCCCCTCCTTTCCCCCCTTCTCCTAGTTGGACTAGGAAAGGTGGAATCCTACTCCCGGTGGGAGTAGGACTCCCCTTGGCGCACCTCCTCCTAGGCCGGCCGCCCCCTCTCCCTTGCTCCTTTATATACGGGGGCAGGGGGGCACCCCATGACACACAAGTTGATCTTCGTGATCGTTTCTTAGCCGTGTGCGGTGCCCCCCTCCACCATATTCCACCTCGAATATATCGTTGCAGTGCTTAGGCGAAGCCCTGTGTCAGTAGTACATCAAGATCGTCACCACGCCGTCGTGCTGACGGAACTCCTCCCCGACGCTTTGCTGGATCGAAGCCCGGGGATCGTCATCGAGCTGAACATGTGCCAAGAACTCGGAGGTGCCGGAGTAACGGTGCTTGGATCGGTCGGATCGTGAAGACGTACGACTACATCAACCGCGTTGATATAACGCTTCCGCTTTCGGTCTACGAGGGTACGTAGACAACACTCTCCCCTCTCGTTGCTATGCATCACCATGATCTTGCGTGTGCATAGGAATTTTTTTGAAATTACTACGTTCCCCAACAAACCAATGCTTCTTCATTACCGACCCGCCAAAGCCCAGTCGTGTTGTCGTGAGGAGAGGCAAAAGGAAGATCATCGGAATGGATGGAGTAGCCAATGAGCAAGACTTCGACAAGTACGGCGACCCGAGGATCGAACATGAAGACGATGATGAAGTAGCAGCATACACCACAAGAAGAAGCTGGACCACCCTACCTAAAGGACGTCCGTTCCACAGAAGAACTCCATTTGCGAAAAAGAAGGGCAAGAAGATTGTGAACAGATAGCTAGTTAAGATCAATTGTATTTAAATCATAGCCTTCATTTCTCGATTGTATTTCATGGGCACTTTTTGAACTATCATGAATATTTTTAAATTTCATGGACACTCGATCTCGATCCCCCTCCATCTCGATCGCTATCCCACCTCGCCAGATCCGGTCCCATTCACCGCCGAGCACCCCCCCCCCCCGGTCCACCGGCCGCCTCCGCCGACCCCCCGCACCCTCGATTCCCCTACTCAATCGCCGCCGCCGACCCCCCGCACCCCTCCCCTACTCAAGCAGCCGCCTGGCGGTCAGAAGGGTGCCTACTACGCCATCCATCACATGCGGGCGATCGTACGGGACCATCATCAACTTCTGCTACCGAGTAAACTCAAAGATTGGGCCGCGAGCGTGTCGGCAATCCAGGACGCGGACATCAGACAAGAATTCTTTCGCATCCAGTCGGAGTTTGCGGAAATCATCCATCAAGATGTCCTTCGTACCTCGGGGCAGTTCTACCTCAGAAATCAACCGTCCAACAGTGAGATAGACGGAATGCTACAAATGCAGGCTGACAACGCCCGTAATTTCATGACACCCCCGATAGACGGCGGCTTCATCCACGCTCCGGTCCCTTGAGTCGAGTCGAAAGCAGTGATGCTGTGTCTAGTTCTGAAACATCGATTGGCTCATGTTGTAATTAAACTTTAATGAACTTGTAGTATGTCTCTTTGGTTTCGAGAGTCGTTCAACTTAGATGTAATCGATGCTATTAATATCTTGCTTTTCTCTTCCGATCGTTCTGTTGCATACTTATATATTGCTTATGTATTGTCTGTGAATTGGTACTAACGTTTCGTTTGGCTAGTGCATAGCGATGTCGTTGTATGTCGTGTACAAGGGTAAGGTTCCCGGAGTCTACGACGACTGGGAGGAGTGTCGGAGACAGGTTCACCGATTCAGCGGTAACAGTTACAAAGGGTACACCACTAGGGCCGAGGCCGAATCTAGATACGCCCGCTATCTAGCGGAGAGGGAAGGGAGCGTTGGAGGAACCGGATGAAGACGAGTTTCATCGTGATGATGCTCATCGTGATGACCGCAGCTCTCTTCTATGTGATGGTAGTTTAGATGATCGATATCGACTTGTAATGTGAAGACAAACTCGCTACTCGCGGTTTCGAGACTTGTAATATAATGTTCTATCTTTGTTCGGTCTTTTCAATTCGAAGACTAATATGATGAATTGTATTCGGAGACTAATATGATTATTTGTATTCAGAGACTAATCTTCTATTGTATTCGATGAATCTGTTGTTAATGTGTGCTGTCTATATTTTGTCCAATTATACATTTTGTAACCTGTGCAAAAAAAACAGAAAATTAAAAAATTAAAAAAAAACATAATATTCATACTAATGGCGCATCACATCACAGTGCGCCATTAGTATGCTAGAGGATACTAATGGCGCATCTTTAAGCAGTGCGCCATTAGTATGCCGAGGTTACTAATGGCGTATCCTGTTGTCGTGCGCCATTAGTATGCCAAAGCACCTGGCTATACATAGCCCCTGGGAGGCATACTAATGGAACACCATGCCCTGTACTAATGGCGCATCGGTGGTGCGCCATTAGTATACCAGATACTAATGGCGCACCAGTGGTGCGCCATTAGTAATGGCGCACCACTAATGCGCCATTAATGGCCAAATTAGGTGCGCCATTAGTAGCCCTTTTTCTAGTAGTGCCTGTTGGTCCCGGTTGGTGCCACCAACCGGGACCAAAGACCTTCCTACTTGGGCTCGGCGCACCGGCCACGTGAAGGTCCATCTATCCCGGTTCGGGAAAGAACCGGGACTAAAGAGCTAGGGCATTAGTAACGACCCTTTAGTCCCGGTTCAAAAACCGGGACAAAAGGCCCTTACCAATCGGGACAAATGGGGTTTTTTCTACTAGTGATGTGTTCTGTTGGTTTTGGTTCACCGAAGATGGATGCTCATTAGAGGTAAGCCACGAGCGGGCTATACAGCTCAGCTGAAAACGGCGAGAAGGCAAACAGTACAACACGGTGGATTGGAACAGTAATAACGGTAAATAGCGCTTCACCAGTGGTAGGGGACTCGTGGATCGAAGCGAGCCGCTGGATCATGTCGCGAGCTTCGATCTGGGCCGTCCGTTAAATGAAGACTTGAACAACTGCTAACTATAAAGGTGTTGTCGGGGCTCTGTAACAGAGTATGTCAATGCACCCTTAGCTGAGTGCGGTGTTTCTGCTCTCGAGCTCATTTACACCCGCTCTGACGGAAAAAATCAAAACAAATACTAAAAAAATTCAAAAAAATCCAATTTTTTGTTTTAGATAAGTTTATGCGTGAGGTTCGCTCCAAGTTTTAAGTCATTTAGACATGTGAGCAACTCTCAGCAAAAAAGACAAATTCAGGGTCTGCAAAAAACTTTACTGTTCACACACTGTTCTGACCTGATTTTTTTGTTGCTGAGAGCTGCTCAAATGTTCAAATAAGTTGAAATTTGAAGTGAACCTCACGCATAAAATTATCTATTACACAAAAGAATAGATTTTTTCAAAAAAATTACTATTTCTTTTGATTTTTTTCTGACCGGATGTAGGTGGGCACCGAATTGGGTTTTCGCCCTTTGCTGCTGCTATGCTGATTAATGGATTCGACAAGGCTCCAGCTCGGATGGACCCACCATCTGGCCAAATGTAGAACTGGCTCACCAATCCGGAAAGGTCCTGCACAACTTATCCATGCACGCACGCCCGCACTCTGAGGACAAGTTGTTGAACTGGTCTGTCCATGTCCATGCACATGCGCACGCACGCACGCGCGTACAAAAGCTCTCAACAGGGGTTGAATTTACTTTTCATGGATCTCGCGCTTCCGGTGCAAGCCGTTGAATTAGTCCTTGCAGGTGCGCACGTGATACATACACAAGGTCGCCTTTTATTTTATGTATCACCCCCTTTCATCCTTTCTCATGAATGGAGTAATGTTGAAGGGGAAGGAAATAAAGGTGACATTTTGTATGCACTTCTCCAAGCATGAGATCCTATTCAGAGTGCCAAACAATCCATTGACTTTGACGATTTTGGCGGCAAAACTCCTAATCAGCGAAACACCACCATTGCAAACACTCCTCACTGTTTGGGATCTGAGGAGTTGTATGAACTTGGTTTTCTGTCCCCCCAGCGGACGAGGCATGAGTTCTTCCTTTTGGTGGAACAAGATAACCGTGATAAAGGTTGCCTTTCACAATCAAATTGCCGAAGCAAGGATTCATGTGATGTGGAATACGTGGAAGGAGCGGAACAGAAGAACCTTCAACGAGACCCCCGTTACCTAGGTGCTCGATGTAGCTTATCTTGGAAAGGTGGACATTGACCAGAGGTGGTTAGGCGGTTAACTCTCACACCAGACATGAAGTTCACGTTTTCGTTTTTCTTTTCCTTTCTGTTTTATTTTCTTGGCTAAATGTAAATATTTATTGTACTCCTTTCCTTTTTTGCTTTGTCCCTATGTCTATAAAATGGGCAGAGCACTCGACTTTCATGCTTTTTAAAAAGAAAACCTTAGTTTGTGAGACAAATTTGGTATGATTTTGGTAAATTCAATTGTTGAAATACCTCAGGCTTCATAATTCATGTACGTGTTTGGGTAGACTTTGAGCGAAGTTCAACAACTACTCCTTTTGTGGAGGGAGGTATATACATGCCTCTTCTCTTTAATTAAAGGATAAACATTATAACCACAGCGTTGTACAAGGGTATCTGTCCACACAAATTGTTTCATTAAATTTGGCATGGATGAATTGAACAATACATAATTTTTTTAAAGTAAGCATAAGTAATACTGCTCCCATATACCATGATTAACTGTTAAAAAAGTGATCTAAACATTACAATCTAAAATTTATCTAACTGTTCATAAACAATGTTCTGACTCTATCCTCATGGTACAATACTACATAGCATGATTACGTTATAATCTAAAATCCATCTAACTGTTCAGAAACAACTGATATTAACATCAAGTGAGCTTTTCGCGAGGAGTGGTGTCGCTGTAGCCGATGCCTTTCCTCTTTGTGGGGAATATCATGAACACAAAACTGAACAGAAACGCGATGCCCAATGGCAGGTTCTTCAGCAGCTCCTCGGTGTTCCTGCCAGCGCCCGGGAAGAAGCAATTCTGCAGCCCCACGTCACTGAAAGCCACGGTGAGGAACACCAGGGCCGTGAAGACGGCGCGCATGAAGTCGAGTGGCCGGATGCGGAGCCTCCGGAACTCGGCGGGAGTCCACTGCAGCTTCTCCTCTTCGTCAGAGAAGTTGAAGACGTTGAAACCACGCGGCGTGGCGATGCCGTAGTAGAGCTTCTTGTCACGGCCGAGGATGCTGTCGGTGAAGGAGAAGAGGACGCACGAGATGGTGAGGACGATGACCAGCGCCGCGGTGAGCCACTGGTTGGAGGAGAAGCACTTGCCATGGTTGGTGAAGGACGGGGACAACGCCTGGTACGCCAGCACCGTACCCGTCGGCAAGAGCTGCGCTAGGTTCGCCGCGCTAGACATGACCTTGTCCGTCGCCGTGGGTGCTGCGGGCGTCGTGGTCGGCACGTCGCCGGCGTCCTTGGGCGTGGCCGGGACCAGGCCGGCTGTCCCGCCGTTGTTGTGTGGACTTGGTGGCATCTGGATCACGGTGGAAGATGGAGAAGATGATGCCATTGTGTGGTCGATTAGAGATATCCTGAGCTGTTCCATTCGTGTGGCAACGCAACGTTGGAGTGTTATATAGGTGAATCCTCTTAGAATGGGTCCAAAGATGGCCGCGTTGATTTGTCTATTCCCATGTGGTGTGGCATGCTAGCTGAAGGCTGAAGGCTTCCCATGTTGACTTCAACTTTTCCAGGCGTGGTGAGTCGTTTCTACGTGCATTTGAATTGTCTAAGTTTTCATCCCATATTTTTCCTACGTACTCGGAACTCTATCTCTCTAGATTTTCTTTGGTTAACGTCCGGTAAAGGCAACAAAAGGTCGTCGTCGAACGTGCCATGCTGCGCAGTCTTCTTCCACGAAGGTGAGGAGAAGGAATTAATCAGTCTCCAGATCGGGACATGCATGGTTGATACTCCCTCCGTTCGGAATTATTTGTCTCGGAAATGGATGTATCTAGAACTAAAATACATCTAGATACATCCATTTCTGCGACAAGTAATTCTGAACGGAGGGAGTATGATATAGCTAGCCCAGTAGTATGCACGGCCAGGAGAGGATCTGCCTGTCGTCACTCCATCCAAGTCTTTGCAGTGGAGGCGCAACTGGCTGGCCTTCTTCCAACGCCCGTGGAGTGGAGACCAACCGCAGGGTGATGAGAGTGCAGAATCTAGCTATATACCAACCGCAGAAATTTGTCCGACCTACCGTTCGTCCCACACAACTCTGAATAGGAGTTTCAACTCTGAACAGGGATAAAATCATCCCGACTTTTTTATAGGATCTCACGCTTCCAGAGCAAGCCGTCGAATTAGTCATTGCACGTGCGCACGTAGGATCCACGTTCCGTTGGTCCACGGCCTCCCGCCCCTTTCGGGATGCATAGAGTAATAATATTATTTGTTTAGAGGAATGTTGAAATAATATTGAAATAGATATATTGACCACACAGCCCCAACATCAATCGGCCACATCCATCGATCTCTTCCTCATGCCCTGTCGTGCCGGTAATCTTCCTTTGTCTGCGCGCTTATTCGACGAACGAGCACACCATAATGAAGAAACACCATGCCCACTTAAAAAGAGAGAGTCAAGCACGGTTTATGTGCAAAGTTTGCTTCAGTATATGCCCTTAATTTCTTCTTCGATGGTATTCGTAACGGAGTTGTTTCTCAAAAAGAAAAAAAATCATGGGGCAAACATCCTTTTCGTCCGTCGGTACGTGCGAATTGAGATTGCAGCGATCAAGACATCTTCAATATTACGCCATTCATCACGAAAGCGACACACACCATGGACCAATGGAATGTATACAGAAGCAACCTTCTGCATGTACTTCTTGAAGCTTGAGATCCTATTCATAGTGCCAAACAATCCATTGACTTTGACGCACAATTCCTTGGCATTGGCGGAACTAGCGCCGCAAACCCTGTTCACTTGTGCAATATATAAGAAGTTCATGTTTTCGTTTTTATTTTCTCCTCTATTTTTTTTATCTCGGTTGTCTGTAAATATTTGTTGTACTCCTTTTTCTATGTTCC
The DNA here is from genome assembly GCA_032464435.1 of Aegilops umbellulata. Classification (NCBI taxonomy): domain Eukaryota; kingdom Viridiplantae; phylum Streptophyta; class Magnoliopsida; order Poales; family Poaceae; genus Aegilops; species Aegilops umbellulata. Next base: position 414,941,619 of record CP136059.1, on the reverse strand, counting down.
TATGTTAATGGAATGGGCAGAGTGCCTGCCTTTCCCACTTAATAAAAACTTCTCACGCTGTGATACAAATTTGGCATGATTTTTGTAAATTTAAATACTCTGGCTTCATAATTCACGGAGTTTAGTTAGACTTTCGGCGAAATTCATCAATTATTTTTTTATACAAGAAGGTATGTACATGCATTTTCGCTTTAATTAAAAGATAAGATTACAATCACATCGTTGTACAAGGGCATCTGTCCACACGAATGGTTTAATTAAATTTGGCATGAATAAATTGAACAATACACAACTACATTGAAAAACAAGCAAGTAATCATAAGTAAGTAATACAACTCCCATATATATACCCTGATTACACTATAATTAACTGATAAAAATTTATCTAAACTATATATCATGATTCGATTGCGACCTAATCTATCTAGCTGTTCAGAAACAAGTGACCTTAATTAACATCAAGTGAGCTTTTCGCGAGGGGTGGTGTCGGTGTAGCCGATTCCCTTCCTTTTTGTGGGAAAGATCATGAACACAAAACTCGACAGAAAGGCGATGCCGAGTGGCAGGTTCTTCAAAAGCTCCTCAGTGTTCCTGCTGGCTTTGCTGAAGAAACAGTTCTGTAGGCCCACATCACTGAACGCCACGGTGAGGAAGACGAGCGCCGTGAAGATGGCATGGATGAAGTCGAGCGGCCGCATGTGAAGCTTCCGGAACTCAGCTGCAGTCCATTGCAGCTTCTCCTCTTCATCGGAGAAGTTGAACACGTTGAAGCCACGTGGCGTGGCAACGCCATAGTAGAGCTTTTTGTCACGGCCGAGGACGCTGTCGGTGAAGGAGAAGAGGACGCACAGGACGGCGAGGACGATGACCAGCGCTGCGGTGAGCCACTGGTTTGAGGTCTCGCACTTACCGTGGTTGGTGAAGGACGGGGACATCGCCTGGTAGGCCAGCACCGTGCCCGTCGGTAGGAGCTGTGCGAGGTTCGCTGCGCTCGACATGACCTTGTCCGTCACCGTGGGTGCTGGTCCTGCAGTTGCTGAGGGTGACATGGTCGGGACGTCGCCGGCGTCCTTGGGCGTCGTTGGAGCCGTCGGCACGCCTGCGTTGGGGTTTGGAGATGGAGGCATCTGGATCACGGTGGAAGATGGAGGAGACGCCATTGTGCGGTCGACTAGGAATACCCTAAGCTGTTCCATTCGTGTGGCAGCGCAATGTTGGTGTGTTATATAGGCGAATCTTCTACGAGTGATTCCACCTTGGCCGTGTTGATTTTTCTAACTTCGCTTTTGAAAGGGTTGATTTTTCTACTCGGTGTGGCTGAAGGCTGCACATGTTGACTCAACTTTTCTAGGCGTGGACACTCGTTTCTACGTGCATTGAATTGTCTGCGTTTGCATCCCACGTACTTGGAACTCTCTCTAGATTTTCTTTGGTTAACTTACACCAATGGCAATAAAACGTCGTCCCCCGAGCGTGCTACGCAGTCTTATTCCACGAAAGTGAGGAAATGGAATTAGTTAGTCTCAAGATCGTGACATGGTTGTTTCTAAGTAGAAACCTATGAACTTACCGTTCACACTATCTTCAATGCGGAGAACTGTGCATGTAGAACAGTAAAACCGAGTCACTTTCCTGCTCTCTCACGATCGCCTGCGTTTTCGGCTATCGGATTTTCGATCTTGAGAATCAATGAAGCGGCAGTGACGGCCACGTGACTTCATCGCCTCCAGCACTCTGTCCAGCCGTCTCCCGTCCTGCGCATTTTCGGCCATCAGAATTCACAATCTAGACGTTCTTGGCCGTGTAATCTCAACAAGTGTGTCGTCTCCCCATGTAGGCTAGACGCTCTAGACGGACGCTGCTCTGGTGAAAAGATGGCATGCGCTAGTTGATCAGGCATATGTACACCACGGCACAACTAACTGATCTATTTCTATCAACCAAACAAAGCCGATCCGATCCGGACCCACCCTCTCCCACACGTAGCCCCTCCTCCTCCCTTCCTCAACATCTTATTTTTTTTTCATCTAGCGACATGCCTGTCTTCCTACATAGCCGCAGTCCGATGTGACCTCTAGCAGCAAATCTATCCCCTACCCCCATGTAGACCGCCTGGCTCCAGCGCCACTCGAACTGGCGTCCGCGGGCGCGCTGGCATCATATGGATGGTGGCTCACATCTCCACACTTCCTCAACGCCATCCATGCTTCCCCCGATGCTTCGGTAGTGGGGTTGCACGGTGTAGCCGCTATCAGCAGTGCGGTGTTGACGGCCAAGTGACTTCATCGCCACTAGTACACATCCATGGCGGAGGTTGGCGTCGGGACATTGCCATGATTACCAACATGATTCCTTCACACTGATAAGGGCATGAAGGGATCGATAGGTCGACCGCGGGGGGGGGGGGGGGGGGGGTCTTTCAATTTTAAGGCAACATTGGATACAGAACGTGACAGGAGGAAAAAATGCAAGCTGTTGTTTTGAATATAAAAAGTGTCTGGAGAAAAAAATCTTAAGATGGCAACATTGGATCAACAGAAGGCCGATGAAAATGTGCCGAAGCTTGTGGCCAAACATGATGATTCTTTTCAAACGGACCACGTTGTATGCACCGGGATCATATGCTACATGTGTTGTTTCAAACATCCAGTGATTTGAACCATATCCATTCTATTCAATTTATCAAAGTTTGAAACTATTATATTTTATGATATTTCCCTCAATAAGCAAAATCATGAACTATTCTATTATCTATATGTCAGCTGCTTTATACTGCATGCACATTATTTCTAAAACCTCTTCTATATGAACTTTTGTGAAAATTCATCAGTAAAAAAAGTCAATTTAATTATTTTAAGAAGTCTTTAGTTAGTTTAACTATAGACTGGTTATTTTGTTCTTATATTCATCATCACAATATTTTTTACCTTAATCCTTTGGATGTGTCTACCGAGCAGCCGTTCGCCCGGTAGCACTCAATGGCAGCCTTCCTTTTTGAAGTATATTTTCTCCCAATCAAACAGATTAGGAAAATTATTCTTTCTCCTAGCAAGAAAATGCATTAAATTTGAATTTAAAAAATTAAAAAATCATAATTTTGAACCAAACATCGGAATGAGGATCCGCTTTCATCGATGGGATCCTGACGATGTGCTCTTCAAAAATAGATCCTGCATGAGTATGTTTCAACAAAAAAAATTATGCAATTTTATCCCCATTTTGTGCAACTGTCTAGTTGTTGGTGTGCAACTACCAAATAGTCGATGTGCAACTTTCTCTCTACCATTGGATGTGCACTTTTCGCTGTGGCACCTCGTCCCAAACTACCCACTATAAACTAAGATGCGCAACTTCGTCCGCCGTTCGACCAACTGCCTAATAGTCGATGTGTAATTTTCCCCCTCCAATTGGAAGTGCAGTTTTCACTGTTTGCCGCCTCGGCCAACTACCTAACAGTGGATGTGCAACTCTTGATTTAGCCCCGACCAACTGCCTAACAGTCGATGTGTAACTTTTCCTTGTACCAATGGATGTGTAGTTTTCACTTCTAGCACCCCGTCCCACCCCACCCCAACTCGTGAGATGTGCAACTTTAGGATCTCACCTATAGACAACTTTTTTCTACCCTCATGGTCTCATGGATGTGTAGTTTTTTCACCATCCAACAAGTTAAATCCTAGCCAGTGTGATGTGCAACTCAGGCCCGGCCATGAGAATGGGGGGGGGGGGGGGGGCAGGAGGGCGGCCGCCCTGGGCCCCAAAGCCCAGCCCCCCCCCGCCCAGGTATATGCGCTATGCAGCCTGTAATATCGCAAGGGAAGGGCTTCGTCCAAAACAATACGCAAGCAGAAGCAAAACGCTGGTCGAGGGACCCGAGGTTTTGGCTTTCGTTTGTGAAATTTTTCACCCCAGACCTAGATGACCGAATTTCTGCCATTTTAAAAAATTCGGCTGAATTTTGACCCAATTTTGGCTTAAATTTGACCAAATTTTGACCAAAATCCATTTTTTTGCCGGAAGGTATTTTTCGCCCCTGGCTGAGAAGGCCAAATTTCGGCCGAATCCGTTTTTCTCGGCCGAAATTCAAAGCACAGAGCAGACCTCTCATCACGGCGTGATTGATGGATCGCTCATCAAACCCTGCATCCTAAAGAAAAGACCGACCAAACCCTACTAGGCTAGGCGCTTGATTCTTACTACTCAGTATGCGTGCGCCGTCGCCTCGTCTTTCTGGGCGTCGGCAATCAAACACCAATCCCCAAGCGGACATGCCACAGCTCCCTACTGGAGACACCCCATTGCTGATTCGCAGGCCCTCCAGCCAGAGAGCCAGAGAGGGAACCGCATCAGCATCATCACGTTCACAGCAATCCCAACGCGATTCCAGGCCATCGCCCTTTGATCCTTCCCGTTCATGACTGGAGGAAATATAAGCTAGCAGACTAGAGGGAATCAGAGAAGGTAGACTCTAATAGATATGCCCAACGTTTTGCCGTGATGATTGACCAATTCTGGGTAGACCGATCAATATTTACTACTTTGCTGTTGGGCCAGGCTCTATCTCAACACCAAGAGGAGGTACCTACACTAAAGTACAACACGATCCTCCCCCTCCCCCTCCCCCTCCCGAGTCGCCCCCGCGTGGGCGGCCGGGAGGCCCCAGATCCAGTCGGCCGGTCCTCCCCTTCTCCTCCTCCTCCTCCTCCCTCGCCGCCGCGCAAGGGCGCGGCCAGGCGAAGCCTGCCGTCGCCGGCGGCGGCGGGGACTCGGGCCCTCTCGCTCGGGTGGGGCTGGCGCGGGCCGGCGCCCCCGAGCCGGAGAATGGCGGCGGGCCGGACGCCACGGCGGTTGGTGGCGGCGCCTCGGCGACTTCGCTCCCCCGCGCCAAACGGCATCGCGATCTGGTGTGTCGCGGTCGCCAGGGACGGCGGCGGCATGGCCGAATCAGTTCGGGGCGGCGCGGCCGGATCTATGCCCAAGCGTGGGCCTTGATCGCTGGATTGCCGTCGGCACGATGGCGGGTGCGACTCGTCGGCAGCTGGGCAGATCCGTCAGAATTCTACCCTTGTCTGGTCTTTGACAGCGCGGGCAACTCCGGGGGAAACCCTAGATCTCCTTGGGATCGAGCGATGGCGGAGCTTTTGCGTCGTAGTCCCTTTTTAGGGCATCGTTTTGGAGTTTACTCCGGTTGAAGGGGCCAGCGACGTCGGCGGCGCACGTCTGGTGGAGCAACTGCCGATGAAAATCGCACCGACTACGGTCATGGCGGACGATGGCGGCGTCTTTGATGTCGTTCCCTTGTCGAGGCATCGTCGTTGCAGTCTGCGTCATCAGGCTTGGGATGCTCCGGGGGAAACCCTAGATCTGGGTCTTCCGGATCGGATGATGATGGCGTTTTATCGCTTTCCCTCCTGGGGGCATCGTTTTGGAGCAAGTGATGGCTGGGGGGATGGTGGAGCGGTGCTTCATCTCACATATTGATGGCGGCGGTTGTCGGCGGCATGGCGCCGTGGAGGCTCGGCGTCCGATGCGCGGGATGGACTCGCGCAGGAGGAGGTAGCTGTCTGGCGTCATGGTGACGTCGATGGCTGAGTGGCCAGACCAGGTGGATGCCTCAATATGATCTGAAGACGGACCTGTGGAAGATGGCGGCGACGACACACGAGTGCGTCTGACCGGATTATGCCCCAGACCCGGTATGTGGTTCGGCTGGGGCTTCCGTCTTTTGATGTTAGGCTTAGGTGAGTGGTCTGAGTGGCCCAGTTAGCACCCCTTCATCGTATGTATAGGAGTAGCGGCATATGTTGCCAAGATGGTGGATTCAAGCATATTATTGTAATACTTTGTAAGGTCCTCGAGAATAATTAATAAAGTGGCCGTATGCATCTCCCAGATGCAGAGGCCGGGGGTCATCCTCCTTTTCTAAAAAGAACTACTTTGCTGTTGCGATATGGCCATTCACAATTGATTGATTGTACATAGTTTAGCAGCAGATATTATTCAGATTTATGAGCTGGGTTTGCCCTTTGGTCCCTACGATTGTTCCTTGGAAGAAAGATAATTAGCTGATTAGGGAGAATCAGAGAAGGTACAACACTCATAGCTTATGCCTGCGTTTTTGCCGTGATCATTGACGAATTTTATTTTGGTAAAACAATCAATATTGCATCTTCGTTGTTGCAATATGACCATTGACATTGATTGATGGGATACAATTAGAGATAAGATATTATTCAGACTTATGAGTTCGGGTTTATAATTTGATGCATATATTAAGAGGGCCCCGGATTCTAGTTTCGTCCTGGGCCCCTAAAATCTCAGGACCAGCCCTGGTACAACTTCACCTGTTACCCTTGCCAAGTGCCTAGCAGATATGTGCAACTTCGCCTCTTACCCCTGCCAACTAAAACTACATATACATGTCCACAAGTAGCGAGGGGAATGAGTTGCACATCGACTACTAGGAAGTTAGTTGAACAACAGACTAAGCTGAACATATAGTTGGTAGGGTAGGTCGGCATCGTGTGCCAGCAGTGGAAAACTACACCACTCACGAGTGGAGAGGAGGGAGGGTTGCACATCGACTACTAGGTAATTGGTCGGGGTAGTAGACTAGTTGCACATCACAGAAAATTGGTTGTCATGGTTTCTAGGTTGCAATCTCATAAGAAGTTGGCTCATGCAACTTCAAGCTTGGTTTTGAAAAAAGTGGCACCATACAGTACTAAAGTTGCATCATGTGGTAATAGAGTTGCACAATATAGCACCAAAAGTCGCATAAAAAATTCTTTGAAACATACACATGTGAGATCTAGTTTCAAAGATCTCGTCGTGAGGATTCCAACGGTACAAATAGATCTGAAATCCGACGCACGGTTTAAAATATGCGACTTATTAAAAATTTGAAAATCCCAACAAGTACACATGTGGATCCATCGGACAAGGAATAAATGTGTGTCTTGCCCACGTGACCATCTTATTAGTACGTGCCACATTTTGAATAAAGACAAAATTTAGTCCACAAGCTTGCATGCATGCGTGTGTAAGAGCCAGCCGCTTTCTCTTATTAGTGTGGTATGCACTTTTTAGAATTTTGGTAATCCTTTTGGGTTAGAAATTTCCCTCTCTCTGAACGAATTTTCTTGAAATTTGGACTTGATCAAAATTTTGTTGAACTTTTTCCTAAAAGATTCCATGGTGTAGTTCGACCAGTGGTCATTTTTCATGTGGAGTGATTGAACACTTGATATTTGTTTTTTCGACAAGGGAAATATATTAATATAACGGAGATACCAATTACACCCAGCCTTTGCAACAATGCAACGTCGTAAAGACATTACAGATGCACACAACTAAAAGACAAAAAGAGGAAGATGAAAAAAAAAAGACTAAAAGACATTAAGGAGTGACTTGAACACTTGATATTGGTTGACTTTATTGATTAAACAAGATAGTGCACCTGACTGAACAAAGGAAACTTGAGCTATATAGCTGATAAAAATAGACAGTTACATCAAGTTCTTCAAAGTTTATTTTGAAAAGGAAGGTCGTCTTTGTCTTGTCAAGTTCTTCAAATTTTCTTTACATTTTCGTAGCAGATTCCACAGTTATTAGAACAAATTTTCTAAAGTAATTTTCTCTCTTCGCTCTTTCCATCTTCACGTTCTCTCCAACCTCCGATGAAGCAGATGTTAAAGACAAGGTAGGTCACACAAGCTTTCATTCAACGCCATGTCAAAATCATTATTTAGTTATCCAAGAATCATTTAGGAATGACAAATAATAGAATTCAGTCGGCGTAGGAATTTCTGCTTCTGAAGCTGTCAAGGAAGCCGTTTGGCTGAAGGAATTTCTTTCTACTTTGAAGATTGTGAACAGTGTAAACAAGCCAATTACTGTGTATTGCGATAATCAGGCGGCACTCAAGGTTTCCAGGGATCCCAAGTTTCACAGCAAGACTAAACACATTGAGGGAAGATATCATTATATCCGTGATGTAATAAATAGACTAAAGCTAGTTTGTCTCGAGTTTTTACCAAGTACTAAAATGGTGGCAGACCCACTGACTAAACCACTTAGTCAGGAATTATTCAGCAAGCATGTTAGTGCTATGGGACTTCGTATATTTGAATAATTGTTTTGGACAAGTGGGAGATGTAGGAATTTGTGTCCTTCAACAATATCCAAATATTGCTTGTTAATTATTCATGAACCTCATTGTGGAAACATGCTTTGTGTAAGCATGGAATTATTATCTTGGATAGATGGAAGCTAGTCGACATTGTTAAGACAATGTTGGAATTAATTCTTGCTGGATTGCATACTTAGGCGTTTGCTTAAGGAGGCTGGTCAATTAATATTGGAACACAGTATACAAGTTTTTTATACTGGAAATATTACCCGGGAACAATATTAATTGGAAGGGAACTAGATCGATGGTCAAAAACAGCCTTGACTATGATCTACATAATTAGTCGTTAGATTAATTATGGCACACAACTCACATGTGTGTGTCCTGGGACGTAACAAAATAGTGTTCAATTAAAGATGGATTATATTGTGGTTGTTAATCGCATCTGGACTCTATTTGGAAACAAGTTTATTTAAACTTGGAAGCTTATCTGCATACAGATCAGGACTCTGGAATTAGCAGTATAAGTATGTCCCACCCTTTAGCCTTAAATTGCATTGTGAGCGGCACCACCGATAAGGCGGAGGAATAGAGGGTGGGCCTAAACCTAACACAAACTTCCGATTCCGGCTACAATACGATCGAGTGTGGTGTAGTAGCCACAGTCCTTTTTGAGGTCTAGTTCCAACCTTACGTAGTGTCATAGTCGGGACAAAACCAATCTATATATGAACAAGTCATCATCAAATCTCTAGAATATATACGGGGAGGCATATGATAACGACATGAGAGTTCGACCAACCCCGAAGAAATCCTTCTCTAGGTCCTTCCTTCAACCACTTACGGGTGTTTTAACCATGGCCTCGCCGGCGATGCCGTCGTTGCCCGACGATGTGATCTTCGAGATACTGTCGCGGGTGCCGGTGAAGTCTGCCTGCAGATTCCGGTGCGCGTCCAGCGGGTGGCATGCGCTCATCTCCGGCCCGGCCTTCGTCGCCGCGCATAGAGGCAATGCGGAGCGGCTGCTCCTGTTTGCCGCCAATTCCACCGACCAAGTCCACAGCGACCTGCGGCTAATGGACATGGACGGCAACGTCATAAAAGTTATTAAGAGGCCAGGTGTCTGCACCTTCGCCTACCGCCTTGACGGCCCCGTGTGCATTGCCCATGATTATTTTGGGGTCGCGTCCTTTGTCGATGCGATCGATCTGGCCACTGGGACTGTGATGAAGATCTCTACCGAGTTGAGCTGGGAATATTTCTGGCATCTCAATATCGGCTGGGCCGCTACGTCTCAGACATACAAGGTCGTCTGCATCAAGAGCCAATATTGTAAGGTTCTCACGTTACAAGATGGCGCCAAGTGGAGGCCGGCGCCGTCCCCTCCAGAAATAGTCATTACCTGCGGCAGCTCTACCGTCACGGTCAATGGTGTCATGCACTTCCTTTCCGGCTCCGGGTTACAACAGGTGGAACAGGTCTATGTACTCTGCTTTGATCTTGAAAGTGAGGAATGGAGGGCGTCAATCAGGGGCCCAATGACATCTGGTGACAATCTATCAGGTAAGACATGGACAAGATCTATGACCAAGCTTAATGACGCCCTATGCATGGTTCAACGGACCTCAACCAACATCTGGCTAATATGGCTTCTAACTGATCCCACCAAAGGCACCTGGGTTAAGGCGTACACAATACCAATGGCTTCACCCGTTGACCAGGTGATGCCTTTGATGGTGATGCATGATGGTCAAAAGTTGCTCTTCTATCTGCGCGATACATCCTCGGCCACTCCGACACTGCAAGTCTACGATCCACTCACACAAAAGTTCACACAACGTCTAAAATTTGCGAGCAACCTTTTGGGTGCTCGTCTTTGTGACTTCCATTTGGAATATTTTGTGTCGACTAAGGTCTTGCCAGTGACTGCGCCGAGTGTTTTGTCTCACCTAACATTTCGCCAGCGGCTGCGCCAATGGAAACCTCTTTCTCTCTTGTATAAAGTGATTTTTGGCGGACCAGAGGCATGACATTCTACAGAAACTTGAGTGACCTTGTCATTGACGTGTAGTTCATCAGAGGTTGATAAGGAATGTTAAGATGTAAGGAGTGGAGCTATTGAAAAACTTGATGTAACTTTGTGCACCCGTAGATGACGAGCCATGTATGACTTTTCTTTTCAAAATAAACTTTGTAGAACTTGACATACTCTAATTTTACAAGCTATAGCTCAAGTCTTTCAATTTGTATTCGTTCTACTATCTTGTTTAATCATAGAGCTTCTACTATCTTGTTTTAATCACAAAGCGGTGAGGTTCGGGGAAGCGTCCTACCCTTGATGTACGGGTGGCGTACGTGTTAAATAGGCAGGGGCTTATCCTCGATGGTGATGCCTAAAAGCAGGTTCTTTAGCACCTCCTCAGTGTTCCTGCTGGCATTGGGGAAGAAGCAGTTGTGCACCCCGGCCGGCTGCGGTGTGGCTCAGCGGCGGGATTCGGCGAGCTTCTTGGTCCTTGGTGCGGCGGCGCGGCCGTTGGCTGCGGGGCGGCGTGGCGGTGCTGGTGGTCGGCGGCGCCCGCGTGGCAAAGATCTGGGCCCTCTTGGGCTCCATCTGGGCTAGGGCTGGCCGGCGACTCGGTGCACGGCGACGGTGCTTCCTGGTTGGTGGCGAAGAGGCGGTGGTCTGCGGGCGGCGGTAGCTTCGGCGGCCGGCGAGCTGCAGCGTGACGGCGGGGGTTGTCCGGACCCTTTTGGGTCCGGCCGAGCCTTGGCGCCTGGCAGGCCCCTTGTCCGTGCGTCCGGTCGGCTCCGCGGTGGCGGTGGTGGTTGTTCCATCACGTCGGCGATGTTGCGGATGCCCCCGCGGCCACTATCTCTTCTCACGTCCTCCAGGTCTCATGTCAGTGACCTCAAGGAGACGGCGAAGTTGATTCGGTGACCGTGGTGGCACATGTTGGTGGGTGGCATGATGGGCGGTGCAGTATGATTCGTCTGGGGTGGTGGTGGGGGTTTGGTTGGGAGAAATCTATGGCGGCTCGTCTGGCCCCGACGCGGCGACGCCTGTGGGTGCCGCCGGACCTTCCTGAAGGGCGTCGGGTACACCCCTCCCCCCACTGCCCCCGCGTACCGGGGTAAACCCTAGGACTAGTCCGGGCAACAACTGCGTAGTCGTCATCTCTTTCTTGAAGGTGTTGCTTGGTACGCGGCGCTTCGGAGTGTTGGGAATGTGGTGGTACTTCTCCGGAGGGTGCAGCGGTCGCCAGTCATCTTCGTTTCGTTGATCTGCCGTTGTTGGCATTTGTTTCTCTTTATTTTTTCACTGTTTTTCTTTGGGCTTGTTTGTGCTGCGGCCTTAGCACCTATCGTTGGATGTATCGGTGGTTGCTTTGTAATACAAAGCGGGGGAAAACCTTTTTTCTCAAAAAGGATGATGACGAACACCACAGGGAGCCACTTTTGCAGGATTCGCACTTCCCGTGGTTTGTGAAGGACGGGGACAGAGCCTGGTACACTAGCAGAATAACAGCATGCCCGGCGGCTGGAGCTGCACGAGGTTCATGGAGCTAAACAGTCAACACGACCTTGTGGGTCGCCATGGTCGGGAAGTCACCAGTGTCCTTGATGTCCTTAGGCGTGGCCAGGGCCGTGCCAGCTATCCTGGCCGTCGGCTGGCCGTTCGTGTGTGCACTTGGAGGCATTTGGATCACGATGGACGATGGAGGAGACGCCATTGTGCGGTCAACTAGGAATATTCAAAGCGGTTCCATTCGTGTGGTACGCAACGTTGATGTGTTATCTCTAGGTGAATCCACTTGGAATGGTTCCACCGTCGCCGCGTTGAATTTTCTACGTGGTGTGGCAAGCTTGCCGAAGGCTCCACATGTTGACTTCAACTTTTGGCATAGTGTGATAGCTATATGGATTGGATTTAGATTGTATCAAGACATATCCATATGGTACTTTTATAGGGGAATGATTTTATCCTTCTATAGATCCGTAATTTTTGTACCAAGTAAAATGCAGCAGTAAATAGTTTAGAAGTGTAAACATTTTTACACTCCCAAACAAAAAGTGTTGTTTAAAAATCAGAACGAGCTAATGCTGTGAATTCGGATTTGTAATTACTGGGGAACAAAATGTAATAAGTTATATGAATGCAGGTATCAGAAGTTCGAAGCGCAGATGTGTGCATGCAGCTCCTCCTTTCCGTCCGGCTGAAAGGTTGTTATCCTCTTCTCGGACAACCACCGTTTCTTTCCATCAACCGGCCATGTACGACTTGTACCAGTTCCATGTTACACCCTCTGGAGCACCCATCAGCTCTCTCCACGTCTACGACAAAGTTACCATTCCCTAGATTTGAGTTCTTTCGACGAATTGGGCATTATGGGGATTGGATGGACCTGTTTGACAGAGGTGGCTCCTGGGGAGGGGATTAGGGTGGATCTTATTTGGCGTCAAACGAACGCACAATCGAATTTCCCTAGCATCTCTATTTTGGTTTTTTGTTGGTTTTTCTGGTCTTCTCTTTTCTTTTGCTTTATTACTATCTTTCAGTTTACTTAGACTATTCATTTTGAAATCTTAACAATTTTAAAAAACATTCAGAAATTTAAAAAATGTTCACAATTTCTATAAAAACTACAAGAGTACATGGTCATTTTAATAATATTTGAACATTTCAGAAAATATTCATTTTTAAAATAAATAAAATTTGTGTTTTTATGGGAAACAAATGAAAAAGCCAATGGAAAACTGTAAAATTGATTCAACCAGGAAAAACTCTCTACAAATGCAATTGACAACAATAGGAAACCTATGAGCAACAAATAGGCTGGCTCATATAGCGAGTGCTTTGTGCGTCATAGAGACATTTTGAAACAGAGCGTCGTATAGGAGGTTCCGGAGAGTAGATTTAAGGTTTGTCATTGTTTCTTTCTCCCTGGTGGTGTTGTGGGGGTGCTCAGCTGGTGAACATGGTTTCGATGGCATTGAGCTGGTCTGGTGGGCTATTGTCTCGCCATTAATTACGATCAGATTCGTTTGCCTTTGTTCTATCGAGGAAGCATTTTGATCGGGCATCCGGCGGCCATTGATCACGTGAAAGTCTTTGTCAGCCTTTGGTTGTTGTTGCTCAGTGAAAATACACTCATCTCCGAAAACCGGCATGGCAAGGCGCGTGTGAGCCACTACTCAAGTTAGAGATAGGGGGCTCTAGCCCCCTCCCCCTTCTCTCATGACACTATAGTACATTTATCATTAATTGTTTACATTTGAGTACATATAATATTTTTTCCTTAAATCAATCTGAATCTTCTTCTACCCACCTATCAGAATGTAATTGTGGAAGCTTACAATTCATAATCTCTACATTTTTCATACTCGCTTTTAGCATATAATAGATAAATACTATAGATTTTGCCTACTACAATGGAAACCGAAAGTAATGCAAATGTTAATTTGCCTATTTTAATATAGATTATTAAGTATTAATAAAGGGATAGAGATTTAACTACAGTGATATTTACATACCCCTTTTAATCCTTGCAAGACTATCATATGTCTTCTTGCTAGCACTTGTGATGCCAATTTCAAACCTATGGACAATTATGTCATCCACTAATGTGATTATCGACAAGAGAGTCATTGTGGCTGACAACTCCTTGCTGATTACATTGACTTCTCCCCGGAGCATCACTTCAAATACCTCGCTTAGGTCAGGCCACAGTGTGTCTCGGTATGTAAGAATACTCAAAACACCATGTTATTCCTTCAAGATAAACATGCATGGTAGACATTTCATTCGACTCCACTTACTCCCCTTGAGATATGAGATCATGATCTTGCTATGAAGAACTTCAAGGTGTGAACACAACATGTGGTCCTCCTTGATAATTTCATCCCGACAAGTAGTTTCTTCTCGGTGTTCATGGAGTTTAGATTGAACATCGTCAATGAAATTCTCATCGTGACATTTGAACTACTAGGAAAAAAATTGAGGTTCATAAATGCTACTGAAGTCATATCAATCCTTTCTATTATGGTGTTTGACATAGTTCAAATTTCTTAGCTGCTTCGATTTCCTAGAGGCGACGTTGTAGTCAATCTATAGGGTTCATGTGTGGGCTAGAGGGCCATAACCGCCCATCACCTTGGGGGTGGGTACTAGATTAAGTTAGGTTGGGGCTAGAGGGCCATTGCCCCCACTCGCAGAAAAGGGCAACTGAGTGAAGGATCATATGTGTTAATTACTTAATTATATTAATTAACTATAATGTGTGTGGTTTGTTAATCATATAAATCTTATGATTGCTCCTTAGGGATATTTATCGATCAGTGACAAAAAAATGTGATTCTTCTTTTCAAATTTATTAGTTTGATAATTAACAAAATTGTATTGTTTTTATGTTTGCTCAGCTCTTCCCATATAATCTATTAGCTAATATTAAATGGAGAAAGATTTCATAGTTCTCCACCGATCACCAATTTATAACCGTTGGTTTTGTGTTAACCATAAAGATTGAAGGCTGAGATTTAAAAGTAGATATACATAAATTTTGATCCAATTAACAGATATGTTTTGGTTCATCTCAAATCGAAAACCAATTGGCACACGTTGCATTTATTAGTCCGTGTTCCTAGCTCACGAGAACACAGGTGAACGTCCTCCGCCCTCACTTGATTTTCTTGGAAAGAAAAACACGCCCTTCGTACGCAAGTTTATTCCTAGGAACGAGTGTTCTTGCCAATAATCTCTTCCGTCGCGTACATACTGGTACTTGATTTTATGATTGCATTATAAAAAAACATGGTTCGATTATTAGGATGTCTAACTTGATATGTCTTGGAGTAGTACTACTAAGGCATTTCCTATACCTTCTTAAATAATCTGTAAAAGGACCAGCCGACTGATTCTTCGTATACCTACTAGAAAGAAACACTAGCTGAAAAATATATTGAAGGGGCAAACGGCCATGACGATGACGAGCCTGCTTCCTGCCCCGTGGTGGCTGCTCCCGCTGTCCAAGAAGGTGCACATGCCGAATCCCCCAACCCGACAACCCCTGCAAACAAATGCTTGGCTGCTTCAGGAGGAGGGCTTCTGGTGATCGGCCATGGGATGTGCAGTTGTAGATGTGGTTGATCATCAAGGACATGTACTCAAACTGGACAGGCCCTGTCGTGGTGGTCGGAGTGCTTGACAGGATTCACATCATTAGTGTGGTCCTGCATGATTACGCCATCCAAAGCTTTCTCCCAGGGCTTGCTGGGCTGGAACGGGTCCGCATCATCGTCCCATCAGCAACTTGTTATCGAGCCCAATCTCGCTTCGGTACATGGTGGTGCTCCCGACACTCGGGATTGTCAAACTCTCCAGCATAATCTGCAGGTCGTAGGGCAAGGTTCTGGACAAAACCGTGTGGGGTTCGCTTAGGGAAAGCTGGTGGTCTTTTAGGTGTCGTATATTGTACAACTTTCTCCCGGGCGAGGTCTTGGCTATGCCCGCCCAACCAGCCCCACGCGGGGAGAAAATGGGTTGTTTGGTTGCCTGGCCTGCATCAGATTCTTTGCTCGCATGAACCTTAAAGAACTCCTCAGCCAGGCCCGCTAGGAACGGTCGTTTCCAGCGAGCCTGGCCCGAGCGATACAGGGCAGGGAAACGCGGCGCTGACTGCCCGCGTCCACGAAGATGGAGCAAGCTGGCGCGCGTCTCCGGAAAACGATGGAGGATTTGGCGTCACCGCCCGCCAAGTCGGTCACCCTATATAGCCAGCCTCACCTCACCGTCTAAATTCCCGCACTATTTCCCCCTCTCGAGCTTTCCCTTTGGCGCGGATCGACATCGCTCCGGCCACCGATTGACGGCGGTGGTGCTTGGACTCCTCTTCTTCTCCGACGTGTTCAGTGTCTCCTTTGCGGCTGCTCCGATGGTGTTTGCGAGTTTAATCATCCCTCTTCTCTCTACTAGTTCTAGTTAGATCTGTGAGCATGTGGTAGGGTTTGATTTGTGATCATGTTGTAGCATTGTACACCGCCGATCTGTGTGAGAGTGATATTGTGGTAGATAGTGGTGATGGATTTGAAGCATGCTAGGAGTTGTTTCCATGTCGGCAATGATTGATAGCTAGTGATGTCTGGGTGGTCCCAGACCGAACGTTTGGGCATTAGCGACATACCTATTATAAGATTCGAATGATTTTCTAATCCTTCCCTTTTCCTATTACTACATTTTAGAATCATGTGAATCAATGAGGCCCTGTATAGTTTGTTGTTTTGAAGAACCCATCAAAAAAGTAGTTTTTTGTAGGCAAAAAAAGGTTTGTTTTTTTAAGAAAAAGTTGTTTTTTAAGAAAAAGTTTGTTGTTTTAAAGAAGGTGGTCTAGCTTTTTTTTTGAGGGGTAAGAAGGTGGTCTAGCAGAAAGAAAAAATTGATCGGGGGCCAGCCCAGCCCAATGAACGAGTATGATGGAAGAGGCCGGTCTCGAGACGGGACCCGAGTCCGACTCGAGGCGGCTCCTTGGTGTGGACATATATACGCCAGCAACCGCCGCTCCATCGTTTCAGATCCAGCGAGAGAGAGAGGGAGAGAGAAATCCCAATCCACGAAACCCTAGCTGATGGCCGCCGGCTACGAGGATTTTCCTTTCACCACGTTCCAGGCGCAGAAGGAGCAGGTGGAGGCGTTCGTGAGGGCCAGGGCGGAGCCGGAGGCGGCGATCCTCAAGGCCAAGGCGGAGCCGGAGGCGGTGATCCTCAAGGCCAAGGTCAAGGCGGAGAAGGGGGCGGCGATCCTCAAGGCCAAGTCCAAGGCGGGAAAGGGGCCTGCGATCCTCAACGCCAAGGCCAAGGCGGACAAGGGGGCGGCGATCCTCAAGGCCAAGGCGGAGGCGGCGAAGGAGAAGGCGATCATCAAGGCCAAGGCGGAGGCGGCAAAGGAGGACGGGATCATCAAGGCCAGCTGCTGCGGCTCGGACGAGGGCGATTTGCCGTACGACAAGGTGTACCACGACTCGGACGACGAGCTAGACCATGAGACAGCCATGTCCAGGATTGAAGCGCGGTGGGATATCTTTATGAAGTTGCAGGAGGCTCGCTTCCCTGACATGAAGTACCGGGTCTACCAGCCTGGGGAATACACCGGCGATGAGACGTCCGACTCGGATGATGAGCAGGAGTTCTACCGCCGCAAGTTTGAGGAGGCTGGGCATGTTTGGGCGTGAGATTATTGCATGCTCTTGTAATTCAACTGGGATGAAAGGAGATTCACCAATGCTGTCCATATTAACTAGTAGTAGTCGAATGAATGGAAAACAATAAGGGAAACGCTTCTAATCAGTAGTCTAATTAGAAGTATTTGTCAGACGGATCGACTACCGTCGATTCTAGTTGAATCACACGTCTCCAGTCGCTGGATATTAGCAACAAAAAAAAAGGAAAAATATCCCGTCAGCCCCTTAGTACCACCCGCAAACTCCGTGCATAACCTCTCCCTAAATTACGTGCATGGATAACCCTCCCCAATCTCCTTCTCTCGCATCACCCGCACGGCGGCATCTCCCTCGAGCTTGCCTTCAATTGCAGCCACCGTCCTATCATGTCATCAGCACCTCACCTCCCTAGATCCGTTCGCTTTATCCTCCCCACTCCATCTTCCTCTCCAACGATGTGATACCCAGGCAACATCGTTGGTGCCATATCGCGATGTTAGGAGTCCAGCCACATCTCCTTTGTGGTTCATGCTTCACCCGCTAGGTGACGAAGTAGCACCGGCGGCCTCCACTATCTTTTTCCCTTTTCAGAGCGCCAAAAATCGAAGGTATTACACTGTTGATTGCCTCCGTTGCATTATGATCTATACTCTCTTCCGATCTTTCTTAATTTGTTTGATTTGTAATTGGTACACTGTAATTTTGTTTGTAATGTATTGTCCGCCGAGTAATCATTATGCCTCCGTAGCTTGCAACCATTTTTTTTTGGTTTTGGTTTCCAAATTTCCATGCATCCATGTTACACTTCTAATGTACCCACTACATTGTTTTCGCGCTTCTTGCGTTGGTGTTCCTATTATAATCATTTTATTTCGCCAATATAAAAAAATGCTTCCATCGGTCAACATACGTCATCAGTTCTGTCGGCGACAAAGAAGATGCATTGCCATGTTGATAGTCATATATGCATCATATACCAAGATCCGTAATGTCAAGTTCCCTAATTTCATGCTTGCTACATTTTGCCATATTGTGTCTTGATGAATATTTCTATTGTTTGTGTTAGTTAGCACCATTGAAAGAAAAAATTGGCCTTGCGCGTCATGGTTTGTCTAGCTAAGTTGGATAATTAGACCCCATGCTTCTACCTTTCTGACCTTGTTGTTCCATTTATCCCGTATATCGCATTGCCCCCATGCATGCTTCTAGCTTATCACATACTCTAGTACATCTTGTTCAGACTTTGGATCATACCTTTCTGCTACCTCATTTCCTCATGGTCATTGTGTTCTTGACCATTTAAGCTCCTATTCTCCCATATTACTTATTTTTTTGCTGATCTTATGTTATCAGTTGTTCTGAAATTTCCCATATTATTATCTTTACTAACGTACTATAGTTTATAGATTTTTAGTGCCCCACCGGATCTAGGTTTTGATTATCCTCATTCATATCATGCTTCCAACTTTCCATGCTTCAAACATATTGTATTCCCATTTTAAAAAAGTGCTTCCACTATGTAAAAGTTACAATGAGATTGTACGAATAAGATGCATCCAAAATCCATGGTTATATGAATCGAACCTGCGCCTCTTCACAACGCACAATTTTGCTACATACACAACAGAGGTATGCTTCTACATCGTCTATATATAGCTTCATATCTTTAACAGTTTCCTTCCACATTTTGTGAAGTTTACTTCATTTCCATGATTTGTATGTATCGTAAGCATCACGTTTGTATCTAAAGCAAACAACTCAATACTTCTAATTTCTGCAGGGTTGACCGGAGTGGTAAAATATGCTTTCCTTATGGTGAGCATGTTCTGGTGATCGATGGTGGGCATGACGTGTGGCGTGTGATCTAGTATCCCAGTGCACGTGTAATGGTCATCAATTTGGAAGCAAACTATTAAGACATGCACTCGCTTGCTTGGAGAGAAAAAAAATCATATTATGAAGCATAGTTTTCACATTTGTATTTGTTGGAATCACGTCCCTACTATGGTTGAAGCATGTGTTATGTGTAATCATGTAATGATTCTTTTCTATGGAAACATGGTATTATTTGGTCGGAAGCAATTCTCTAGTCGATGGAAACAAAATTTTGATGTTTATGTAGCAAGAAATTTCATCATGTATTTGTATTTCTTGGAATCACGTCCCTAATATGCTTGAAGATGTGCTATGTGTAGTCATGATAATGGTTATGTTGTATAGAAAGAAGGTCTTATTTGGTTAGAGCAAACCTCTAGTGTATTGAATTTTTTTTACAGTAGGTAGAAAATAAATTTCTATTAACCATATCAAGACTAATTCACCATGGAAGCAAATTTAGTGATAAACGGAAGCAGGTTTAATTCCACATTACATTGGAGAAAAATGTCTTTGATGTTGAAGCAAAGTCACACAACAAAGCAAAATTAAGTAATAATGGAATCATGATCTACTTTAGGAAGAAAACAACCTGACGTGAAAACTAGGAACAGAAACTCACGTGATCCTAGGAAGTGCTTGTTAGGAAACAAACTAGGGAAGCACATCTCTACTACTAATAAACAATCAAACATTATTTTTTCTACGCGCACCCAAGCAAACGTCCGTGGACACATTATCATCACAGGATTAAGCCCAGACGACTCAACCTAACAGCCGTCATTAATCTAATCACGATCTGGTGTACGCTTAGCAATTTACCTAGGCTGGCCGTACTCCACCAGGCTGAAAACCACCGCGTCTCCAGGCCTCCAAGTCTACCTTTCTTTGCCCTTGCTCACCGTCTCCTATCCTAGGACATGGTTCTTCCCCGATGTATCTATCCCGTTGGCTGTCGATTCTGCTGTTTCGTTCCTGCTGTTTGTGGGTAGGTGCTCCTCCCCTCGCCGGCGGGCGGCCTCCATCGTCAATCGTCTGTTAGTGCTGGTGATTAGCTGCATGCATCCAATGGAGAAGGGACGGCGCAACCATTCATGTTCTAGAACACGCGTAGCAATAATCCGCCCCAAAACCAGTCGAATACGAATGCAACCTCTAGGTACATTTTTTCTGTCTCTCTAATATTTTTCTCTCTCGCACGGTGACATATCTGCACCTTTGGTCCTTTCTTGCTGCTAATCTTCTTTCCAAGGCGAGTGGCCACGCAATACGAGACTCAGTTGAACGATGAACATTGTCAGAAGCGTTTGATTTTCTTTGTGCATTTGGTGACTGGATACAAATTTGATATTATTACCAAACTCATTTCATTGTTTGCTTGCAGTTTACGTATTGTATTTGCCATGCAAAACATTCTATCTTGGCAACATTTTTTTTTGCGGGAATAGGCAACATCTTTTTGTTCAAGATGTACGTGGGTGTTTTCTACCGTTTTCCACTTCCCTATATGAAATATGTTGCATACATCATCCCTAGCAGGCTTAGGCAGAGAGCAACGTATATCCCTACTGTGATTTTTGTATTACCTTGTTCTTTTGGGCACCATCGATAAAGAGTACAGAAGCCTAAGAATATTACCGTTTTTTGAAACGCAGGTACCAGCTCATTGACCGCATCTTAATGTATTTTGTACCTCCTCTTTCACTACTATCGAATATTTAGATTGTCATTAACTAATGCCCATACCATCTTAAGCTATGAGCAGACTCACTCAGGTGATTATTTTCTATCTGCTCTTGCCTATTCATTATCTATACTTTTGAAAAATCTAAGTTGTTTTTTTCTCTCATGCAGTAAGTTTTTGACTTGTTAAAGACAAAAGGTATAGCAGCTCTAAGCCTGATGTAGTATTGGCGTCTAATGGGGCATTAACAAGTTGTGTATAAAAACTAATTTGCTTTCTTGGTGTCGGCTCTGAGAGGGACGAGCATCAGGTTGTGAACATTTTTATCTTCAAAACTTTTTTTTGTTGGTCAGTTGTTTCCATAAAGAATTAGTCAATGTTGTTTCTCATGCATCTACTTATTTTAGTGGAGCTGAGCATTCTGAGGATTTGTAAAGGCTTTGGGTTGCTAATCTGAACAACCATTATGATATATGGGAGTATGTTAATTCATTTTTTTGAGGAAACATGTGCTTTTATCATATAAAAGATCTACAATAAGCATCACTGCCCAGCGTCTGGATATAACTCGGCTATATCTGCTTGGGTTTGTCCCTACTAATTAATTGGACTAGCCCTTTTAGTCCATGTATTTGTATCATCCAGTGCAGCTAAGTATGTCTAGCAAATGAGCGCGACTGGGTTATTGAAGGCGGGCGAAGAAGCACATCCACCTTACACCTCGGCTCCGACTGCCTTGGCTATCTTGTGAAGTATGGGCTTGTATCCTTGTAAGACTTCTTTCTATGTTGCTTTTCTTGGTTTGATTTTTGTGATGTCCATCCTGCATGGTATCAGAAGCTAGGAAAAATAAATGTCGCTCCATGCTTGGAAACGCTGGCGTCAAGAAGCTCAATTAGGATATAAAATAACATGATAATCAGTCGTGCGTTGCACGTGCATGCTTACTAGTGATAAAAAATTGTTGATATTTTCCTAGCGTATGGCACTGTGTAGTCCGACCAGTAATAATTTTTCACGGGAAAGATATTGACTTTATGATTAAACAAGATAGTACAACGGACGGAACAAACTGAAATACTTGAGCTATAGCTGATAAAAATAGAAGTATTTCAACTTCTCTAAAGTAAAGATCGACTCGGGCTCATCATCTATATGGATACAAAAGGTTACATCATGTCTTTGAAGTTTTCGTCTCTAGCTCTGTTCTTTGCATCTTCACATTCTTTCCTTACCAACCTCTGATGAAGCAGGTGTCAAGGACAAGGTCACTCAATCTTCTGTTCAGCAGTATATCAAACGTTGTTATTTGATGAGGCCCACAATTTATAAAAGTGAGAAAAAGGTTTCAGTCCACGAAGCCACTGGTGAAAACTTTGGTGAGACAAAACTCTCGGAGCAGCCACCGGCAAGATCTTAGTTGAGACAAAATTTTCCAAGTGCAAGTCACAAAAACCAGCACCCAAAAGGTTGCTTGCAAATTCCAGACGTTGTGTGCACTTCTGTGTGAGTGGATCGTAGACTCGCAATGTCGATGTTGCCGACAACCTATTATGCACATAGAAGAGCAACTTTTGACCATCATGCATCACCGTCAAAGGAATCACCCGTTCAACTAGTGAATCCGTTTCTATTATGTACTCCTTTTCCCAGACGCCTTTGGTGGGATCATCGAGAAGCCATATGAGCCATATGTTGTTCGAGGTTCGTTGAACCACGCATAGGGTGTTATTAAGCTTGACCATACAACTTGTTTTTGTCTTCCTTTGTGGTTTTCCATCAGATTTCGTTGGGCCCTTGATCGACACCCTCCACTCCTCACTTTCGAGATCAAAGCGGAGTACAGAGACCTCTTCCACCAGCCCTGGCATGGACCCGGAAAGGAAGTGCATGACACCGTTGACAGTGACCGCGGAGCTGTTGTTAGGGCTGTTGGCGGTGACTGGTTCTGGAGGGGACGGCGCTTGCCTCCACTTGGCGTGGCCATCTTGTAACGTGAGAACCTTGCAAACTTTGGTGGTGAGCCAGACGACCTTGTACGCGCGAGACGGGGAGGCACAGCCGACGTTGAGATCCCAGAAGGATTCCCTGTTCCACTGCGTGGAGACCCTCGTCACAGCCCCGGTGGGAAGATGGATGGTGTTGATGACCGACTGGACGCCAAGATAATCGTTGGTGATGCAGACGGTGCCGTCGAGGCGGTAGCCGTAGGTGCAGACACCGGGCCTGTTGATAACTCTTACCACGTTGCCGTCCGTGTCCATCAGCCGCAGGTCTCTGGTGTTTTCGTCGGAGGAGTCCGCAGCGAGGAAGAGGAGCAGCGGCTCGGTGCGGTCTCTGTGCGCGGCCACGAACGCCGGGCCGGTGATGAGGGCATCCCACGCGCTGGACACGCACCGGAATCTGCAGGCGGACTTCACCGGAACCCGCGAGAGTATCTCGAAGACCACATCTTCAGGTAACGGCGGCAGCATCGTGGGCGAGGCCATGGTACAAGCAGCCGTGAGTTGTTGAGGAGGAAGAGATCGAGAGAAGGATTGCGTTCAGGTAGTCAATATTTCAGGTCATATGCCTCTTCATATGTATTCTGGAGATTTTATGACTTCTTCGTAGTAGAACTAGACCCAAGGACCCCAGTTCTTGAGGAGGGACGAGAGAAGGACGGCGAACGTACGATCTCCTACAGTCCGGACTCACGTGAGATCATCGATCTCTAGTACACGCGCACAGGCTCGTCGGTCTCCGCCCGGACTCCTTTTCGAGTTCTAACTCTATACGATACGACTGCTGCACATTCGACTCCTTTTTTAGGTCTAACAGCACACAAACAATCTAAGAAAAAGGGTCATGAACACGAGAACTTACGTATTTGTATCATCGCATGGCCGCCGCGATGATGCTGCCGTTACCAGACGACGTGATTTTTAAGATACTCTCGTGGGTTCCTCGGGCCTATTGTCCCGGTTCGTAAGGGCCTTAACCGGAACTAAAGGGTCGTTACTAATGCCCTGACCCTTTAGTTTTTTTTAGGCAACCCACAAAGCTTTATTTATTCATTCAGACGTCACAATGTTTACAGGGACGAAGGAAAGGTTTCCCGGTTGGCCCAACCAAACATGCCGGCCAATGCCGAGAGAGAGAGCGTGCTTTGCTAGGTTGTGAGCTTCATAATTCGAGCTCCTAAATTCATGAGCTATATTACAAAAATGAAAGTTTAAAGATCGTTCAGATATTTCTTGGATTACTGCTCCATACGCCGTATGAGACCCTTTTCTCACTTCATCAACCACTGTTTTGCAATCAGACGCAACCTGAATATCCTGGGCATATAAATCCTCAGCCAAGGATAGGCCCTCCTGAACAGCTATCGCCTCAAGTGTGGGGGGATCTGTGATAAACTTGATTACCATCACCGAGGCCCCGAGAAAAACACCATCTTGGTCTCTGCAAATTGCCCCCACAGCTCCGAATTTCCTTCTTGTTGCCACAACTGCATCCACATTAATTTTAGCTCTTCCTTGGTCCGGAGGGATCCATAAAGATCGCCTTTCCACGGGTGCATTAGCTGGCCTCTGGGTTCGGATATTAATTTGGCGAACTTCATCAAGATAAACTGATATGAAACTGTTTGTTGCAAAGGGTGACTGGAAGATGTCTTCATATATTGCTTTTCTCCTCGCCCCCCATATTGCCCATGCTGTCACAACTAGGCGAAGGAAATCAGCCGCATTCAGAGATTCATGCAGGGCAAAGAGCCACTCCTTTGGGTTGTCACATTGGCAGCTAATGATCTTATCAACAAGCTCCTCGGGAGCGAGAGCCCAAACACTGCGGGACATTGAGCATGAGAGTAGTGCATGCCTCCAAGTGTCTCGTGCTCCGCATAGCCTGCATATATCCTCATCCGCCATATGACGATGGTTTAGAACTTCCCCGGTTGGCATGGACTGTCTCGCAAGTCTCCAAAGAAACATACGAAGCTTTGATGGGACCTGGATGTGCCAAAGAGACGTCCAAAATTCGCTATCTCTTTCTGACGTACCTGCTTCTTCATAAAGCCATCTTTCCCGGCTGAGCTTTGTTCTCATAATCATTTGGTAAGCAGACCGAACCGAGAAATTACCCCTGGGTTCCTCATACCACGCCCAGAAATCCGAAACATTGCGAGTACAAAGCGGGATTTTCAGAATTTCCTCTGCATCAAACGGAGTGAAAACTGTCCTGATCAAAACTTCTTTCCATTGGGCTGAAGTTTTGTCAATGAGATCTGACACTTTAGCCGGAGGATGTTGGATGAGCGACGTGATAGGTCGTTTGAAGTTCTCCCTCGGGATCCAATTGTGGTTCCACACATCGGTCGTCTCCCCATTACCAACTCTTCTGACTATCCCTTGAGCTAGAATGTCTATGCCGTCCAAAACCGCCCGCCATATCTGAGACGGGTGCGCTCCCAGCTGCGCTTCCAAGATTGTGCAATCCGGGAAATATACAGCTTTAAGAATTCTTCCACTAAGTGATGCCTCATCTGTAAGGATACGCCATGCTTGTCTTGCTAGCAGCGATAGGTTAAAGATCTATAGATCCCTGAAACCAAGACCCCCCAAATGTTTCGGTTGTGTCATATTATCCCATGCTACCCAGCTTGGTTTCCTCTTGCCATTCTTGCTCCCCCACCAAAATTGACGGATGATGGAAGTTATATTGTCACACAAGCCCCTAGGAAGACGAAAGCATGACATTGAAAAAACTGGTATGGCCTGCGCCACTGACTTGATCAACACCTCTTTGCCTGCCACCGAAAGCAACTTCTCCATCCATCCTTTTATTTTCTCCCACACACGGTCTCTCAAATATTTGAAAGTACCATTCTTTGAGAGACCAACATCAGTAGGCATTCCCAGGTAACGATCACTCAAAGTTTCATTGTGCACATTTAATGAGTTTTTATGGCCTCTTTGACCGGAGGAGGACACCCCTTGCTGAAGTAGATCGAAGATTTATCATGATTGATCCTTTGACCAGAAGCATTGCAATAAGTTTCTAGCAGGTTTGACACTGCATCTGACCCCTCTACATTAGCCTTAAAAAGCAACAGGCTGTCATCTGCAAATAAAAGGTGGTTAATGGTGGGCGCCGTTGGGGCCACCTTAATACCTGCAATTGATGACTGAGAACTGGATTTCAGGAGGCACGAAAGGCCCTCTGCTGCAATCAAGAATAAGTAGGGGGAGATTGGGTCTCCCTGCCGAATACCTCGTGTAGGTATGAATGAATCAAGCTTCTCTCCATTGAACAAAACTGAAAATGATACCGAGGACACCATGCTCATCACTATATTGATCCACTGAATAGAGAAACCCAACTTAGTCATAATTCCTCTCAAATAAGGCCACTCCAACCTATCATAGGCCTTCATCATATCAAGCTTTAAAGCACATAAGCTATTAGACTTTGATCTTGACCTTTTCATAAAGTGTAAGCACTCGTAGGCACAAATTATATTGTCTGTTATTAGCCTCCCCGGCACAAAGGCAGATTGTTCTTCAGATATGATCTCAGGCAAAATCTCCTTTAGTCTGTTAGCTACTACCTTTGAAGCAATCTTATAAAGTACATTGCAGAGACTAATAGGCCTGAACTGAGATAGCAACGATGGGTTTGTTACCTTTGGTATTAACACCAACACTGTGTCATTGATCGCCTCCGGGCTCTCTTCCCCTCGTACTATCCGTAGCACCATCCGTGTGACATCGTCTCCACAAATATCCCAGTTCCGTTGATAAAAATGAGCTGGGAAACCGTCCGGTCCCGGGGACTTCATAGAGAACATCTGGAATAGCGCTATTTTGACCTCCTCTGCGGTGTAATCAGCATCTAACCTTGAGTTCATTTCATCGGTCACCTTCCTCAGTACATGATTTAACACAGCATCCATACCTTGTACCCCTTCAGAGGCATACAAGGTCTGATAGAAATTGTTGGCCATTGATTTCAGCTCATTCGGATCAACCACAATGACACCCAAAGAATTTTGGAGCGCTTTTATCATATTCTTTTTCCTCCTCAAACTGGCCCGGAGGTGGAAGAATCTAGTGTTCTTGTCACCTGCAGATAGCCATTCAATCCTTGCTCTCTGGTGCCAGATAATCTCTTCTCTATGATACATCTCGATCAACCTCTCGTTGATCTTAAGTTCTGCGTGGGAAGGACCTGTGCGAGACGGATCCCCCTGCAGTTCGGCTAGTTTTCCCTTTAGCTGTTTTATTTCCTTTCTCACACTTCCAAAGGTGTCAGTACTCCATCGCTGCAATCCCTTAGCCAGATTTTCAAGTTTCTGGCGCATCTCCTCGACCGTGGTGCACGGTACTCCCGTATCCCAACCATCCACTATCTTGTCATGGAGACCTTCATGTTGTTCCCACATCACTTCATATTTGAAGTCTCGTTTTCTGTGGTCCTCTTTCACTCTGCCAAAGTCCAACAACAGCACCGAGTGATCCGATGTGGCTGATATTTCATGTGTCATTGAAGCTAGAGGAAATTTTGCCAACCATGCCGTGTTTGCAAAGGCTCTGTCCAGCCTACACCGAGTATAGGTACCACCGGTAACTTTCTTTTCAAAAGTCCAGAAGTGACCTTTATAGCCCTGACCCTTTAGTCCCGGTTCAAACCAAAACCGGGACAGATGGGCCTCCACGTGGCCTGTGCGCCGAGCCCAGGCAGGAGGGCCTTTTGTCCCGGTTGGTGGCACCAACCGGGACCAATAGGCATCTACGCGTCAGCATTTCTGTGGCTGGGATTTTTGTTTTTTCCAAGCCACAGAAATGCATACAGAGAGAAGTGATATCGACCACCTCTCCTCCGAGAGATTGGTCGAACAACAAGTTCTCGTATATCTATCCGACACTACCGGTTACATATATACAATAATTATCTCTTACAAATATAATCTCCTAATTAAACTACGGACGTATGGTCCACATAGTATTCTCCGTCTTCAGGGATCACGTGGTCAAGAAAGAATGCCGCCAATTCCTCTTGAATTGCTCGCATGCAATCTGGTGCTAGGAGTTCATCCCGCATCTGAAACATCTAATTTGAAGAAGGGGGTCAATACATATATATATGAATGAATGAAACTCAACACAAATGATGGTAATAAAATAAAATTGTGAATATTATTATTTACGCACTTCATATTGTTCGTTAGAGTAGCCCCGCTCATAGGTCGTGTGGCGGATGGACTCGCAAACGTAGTATCCACAGAAATCATTCCCTTGTTCCTGCCACAACCACTTTACAAGAAATAGAGGTCAATCAAACTGATAAGCAAGAATGCCAAATGGTATTGATGAAACTAACGCTTGAATCACTAGGAGATGCGCAGAACATGCTACTATAGTACTTACTTTCGGGTGTCTAAATTCCAACTTCTTCGGCAGTCCAGGAGCTTTTTTGGTGAATTTTCTCCAAAACCCTGCCAGACAAAGAAAACAATTACTTCATATCAGAAATGAACAAAGTTGTTGATATGGTGGATAATGATCGATTTAACTTACTTCTCGAACATTTGAGTCATGTCCGCATACTCCTGGGGATCTTTTCGTTTTGAGTCTAAGACAGTTACTACTCCCTGCTCAAGCTTAATCTCTAGGAGAATATAGCGGAACCTGCGCACGCATGCATAACTCATCAATTACATTAGTATAACCTTGACTAATATATAAAGAAAACCGAATATGCACAAGACAGTAACACTCACTTGAAGTTGTAAGGAAAGAGTATTATATCTTTGTTTCCATTTATTACCAACGATCGTAGCAAGTTGGCCTCGGTATCTTCGGCATGAAATTTAACCTCAGTTGCATCTACGAGATTTGTGTTAATGAACCGAATATCACCGACCTGTCTTTTCTTCAATTCGATGATCTTCAATCTTCATAATATAGTTAGGATAATTATAAATACATGCAATGAAAGAGCTGAGCTATATAGAGAGACTTAATGACAGAAGTAGTACTACTTACAGACAGTACCAGGCGACCGTTGCTTTATCGAGGGCCAATTGATTGAAAAACTGAAAGAACTCCTTAAATGGGACAGGCAATAGTTCAATTCCAACGAGGTCATGCTCTTTTTTAACTCTCACATACAAAGTATTCCTCCCCCAGACTCTCTGCAAATTTTCAAGTACCAATCATGCAATCTTCGCATCATCGTTGATAGAGATCTTTCATCTTTGACGACAGGCTTCCCGTACTCGTATCTTTGTATCTACACCTCCAAGAAATCATAATGTACATCGTCGGGCAGGTAATCTCCAAGATTGCTATAACCGAGCACCATCCTCGGATCATTAGCGACGATGTCGCTAGGCACCTTGAGCGGGGGGCACGATTTGCTTCGCTTGTTCGCCGAGCTGGGCAATTTGTTTCCCAGCTCGTCGTTCTTTCATCCTTTGATCACTGACAGTACTTCCCGACCGCTCCGCTTTGGCAAATGCCTTTCCAATAATGCGCTCATAGTTGCCTTTCGGCGGAGACTTGGGTGGTTTTGCCAGGGCAGCCAGAGTGCGCTTCGCTTTCACCGGATCTACCTTCACCTCTAGTGGTGGATGTCTCTGTGCTTTCAACCCTTGAAACCAGTCCTTCACTTCGGTTCGCGCGATCTTCGCGTTCACCTTCAGGGTCATCTCGTATGGTAACTTCTCTGGAATCTTCAGAGAAGGACCGAATCTGTATGTCATCCCGCCTCTGGCTGTACTGCTAGATGCCGGCAGAGCAGACGGAGCGGCTGTCTTCTTTACTTGCTTACGAGGCGGAGGAGAAGGACTACGACGCGCTGGAGCAGCCGTAGCAGCGGCGGGTCTCTTCCGCCCTTGCTGACGAGGCGGACAAGGAGGAGGCTGGTTGCTCGGGCGCGCCGGCGCAGGCGGAGCAGGAGGCAGAGTGCCGCCACGCGCCGGAGAAGGAGCCGGCTGAGTGCCCTGATTGTCACTCGCCGGAGGAGGAGGCAATGGAGGAGGCGGAGTGCCCTGACTCGCCGGAGGAGGAGGAGGCAGAGGCGTCCAGTTCGGAAGGTTGATGAGCTCCTTCCGCCATAGGCATGGAGTCTTCAGAGCAGAACCCAGCCGAGTCTCCGCTTCACCGGTAGGGTGGTCAAGCTGGAGGTCCTCAAATCCCTCTGTTATTTCATCCACCATCACCCTAGCATATCCTTCTGGAATCGGCCGGCAGTGAAAAGTTGCGCCGGGTTCAGTAGGAAAAACAGAGCCAACAGCCGCCTTGACCTTCATATTAATCCATTGCGTCATAAGGTGGTAATTTTGAGACTCCGTGATAGCACCCACGGGATAGCTGGCAGGAGCCGTCAAGACATGCTCCGGCTGAAGCAGCTCGGTGGAAGCCACGCTGCTTCTCCGTTGAGATGGCGGGGTAGCTTCGGGGGAAGCTTCGACAGTTCATTTGCTGCGATTTGCTTCTCGTTCCTCTATCGCTTGTACCCTAGCGTGCAGCGCCTGCAGTTGGGTCTGCTCCACTTTCTTCCTCCTCTCGTGGCATTTGTAACCGCCTGCGTCCGGAAACCCAGCCTTCCACGGAATGGAGCCTGGCGTGCCTCGTGTCCGTCCAGGGTGCTCTGGATTCCCGAGGGCCATTGTGAGCTCGTCGTTCTCTCTGTCTGGAACGAACGTCCCTTGCTGCGTTGCTTCGATATAGTGTTGAAGCCTCTTGACTGGTATTTCCAGTTGATCGTCCGTCCAAATGCACTTCCCTGATACAGGGTCCAAGGTTCCGCCAGCCCCGAAGAACCAAGTCCGGCAACGATCTGGCCAGTTCATTGTTTCTGGTTCGATCCCATTATCAACCAGATCATTCTCAGCCTTGGCCCACTTAGGCCGGGCTACGAGGTAGCCACCTGACCCCGTGCGATGGTGAAGCTTCTTCTTCGCAGCATTTTTCTTGTTTGTCGCCGACATCTTCTTCCTCTTTTCCGATGTCTTGTGGGCCACAAATGCGGGCCAGTGATCTCTGATCTTCTCATATCTGCCCTTGAATTCTGGTGTCTCTTTTTTTATCGACAAACCTATTCATCTCTTTCTTCCACCTCCTGAATAGGTCTGCCATCCTCTTGAGAGCAAAAGACTTGATTAATTCCTCTTTAACTGGCTTCTCCGGATCATCCTCTGGCAGTAGGGTGAAATTTGACTTCAGCTCAGTCCAAAGATCATTTTTCTGCATATCATTGACATGAGACACCTCAGGGTCTTCTGTAGCCGGCATTAACCATTGTTGGATGCTGATCGGGATCTTGTCCCTAACCAGAACCCCGCACTGAGCAACAAATTCGTTCTTTGTCCGGATGGGTTCAATCGGTTGGCCGTCGGGCGCGATTGCTATGATCTCAAACCTTTCATCCGAGCTCAACTTTTTCTTCGGGCCTCGTCTCTTTACCGAAGTTGTGCTCAATCCGGAGGGCTAGAAAAAAGAACAAAGACTTAATTAATATGTGTACATACCAAAACAATGAATGCATCAATTAGCTAGTCAGCACAGGCTTAACTAATATATATAACTGGCCGAACTCGGTTCGGTCACCGGAGCCGTCATCACGGTCTCCTTCTTGCACCGGCATTGGGTCACCGGAGCCGTCCTCACGGTCTCCTTCTTGCACCTGCATTGGGTCACCGGAGCCATCATAATCATAGCTAGCTGCTTCTTCACCCTCTTCTTCCAGACCATCGGTGTCGTTGAGAAACAACGAGCAGACGGCATCACTTCCTTGTGCGATTATGTCCCTCAACAATGCTTCTTTTGCTTCGTCTCGGGCGGTGTCCATAGTTTCTACAAATATTTACAACATGACAATTATTATTCAAACATGACAGATGGATATATTAGTGGCAAACGTAGAACTAGCTAGCTAATCACAGTAAGGAATCATATTAATTAGTGGCCTCGACGCTGCTTCTCTAGGGTTTGGGGTGGCCTCGACACCGCTTCAAGGGTTTGGGGTATTTCGACAACGACGACATACGTACATGGGAAAATAATATTATCGGGGGGAGGGGGTATATCGACCCCCCACGTGTTGAAGTTATCAGGAGGGGGTATATCGACCCCCCTCGTGTTGAAGTTATCGGGAGGGGGTATATCGACCCCCCCCCCACGTGTTGAAGTTATCGGGAGTTTATATCGACACGACATACGTACATGGGAATATATTCTATTTTTTTCTTCTTCTCCTCTATTCCTTTCTTCTTCTCCTCTTCTTTTTCTTCTTTTTTCTTCTTATTTATTTCTCCTCGTCTTCCTCTCCCCTCTTCTTCTCCTTTCTTCCTCTTCTTATTTCCTTTTTCCTCTCATTCTTTTTCTTCTTCTTCCTTCTTAAAAATACATGAAGTAGTATTGCTTGTTTTTTTTTAAATAATGTTCAAATAGAAATTTTAGAAAAAAAGAATGAGACGTCGGCGTCGGCGTTGAACACTACATCTACGTCCCACAAGTGACGTGGGCGTCGACGCCCGCGTCACTTGTGGGACGCGGATGTAGTGTCCAACACCGACGGCCACATGTATCTCACACCGACGATACTTGCTATTTAGGGTTTCCTCTACCGCTCGGCGACCCTCGACGACCCTCGTTCCCGATAAAAAAAGAGGAAGAAGAAGAAAAAAAAGAGGAGAAGAAAGAATAGAGGAGTAGAACTCCTCTATTCTTTCTCCTCTTTTTTTCTTCTTCCTCTTCTTTTTTTATCCTCTTCTTCCTTTCATGTTCGACGACCCTCGACCCGATAACATTTTTTTCTCTGATAACATTTTTTTCTCCGAGAGAGTTAGTGTTCCCGAGTGAACCAGAGTGGGACATTGGTCATATCAGATTCGTCATATTTTCTACGAATGTTCTATATACATACATCCATCGATATCATTCCATACATACATAGACATCTACATTATATATGAACAAAAAAAATGAAAATTCATCATACATACATCTACAGTATATATGAACAAAAATTATAAACTTTCTCCCCAACTCATACATACATACATATATTTTGCAAAGGAGCTATATTTTGCAAAGGAGCAGGGGAAGGAAGGAAGGGGGGAGGATGGGGAGGTAGCTACCTCTCTCGGCGGGATCGGGGAGGAGACGCGGGCGGGCGGCGTCGGGGGCGACGGCGAAGAGGACGGGCTCGGGGTCGGCGGGGGCGAGGGCGACGGCGGGGCGCGCTCGGGGGCGGCGGACGGGCTCGGCGGCGCAGGGGGTGATCGGGGGCGGCGGACGGGCGGCCGGCAACGACGGCGAGGCAGGGCGCGTCGGGGGTGGCGGACGGGCTCGGGGGTGCAGGGGGTGCGGCAGGGCACGCTCGGGGGCAGCGGACGGCAACGGCGTGGGCGGCGGACGGCGTCGGCGTGGGCAGCGGACGGCGTCGGCGTGGGCGGCGGACGGCGTCGGCGTGGGCTCGGGGGCGGGGCAGGGGCAACGACGGCGACGGCGAGGCGCAGAGGGGCAGCCTGGCGGCGGCGGCGGGGCGGGATCGAAGAACTGAACCAAAATTTTCACAAGTGTTATATATATAGACCGAGCATTGGTCCCGGTTCGTGGCTCAAACCGGGACCAATGCCCCCTTTAGTCCCGGTTGGTGCCACCAACCGGGACCAAAGGCCTCCGCTTCCCGCCCTTTGGGCTGCTGAAAAGAGGCCTTTAGTCCCGGTTGGTGCCACCAACCGGGACCAATGGGCTTGCGCTGGCGCGGTGGTGGGATTTTTAGTCCCACCTCGCTAGCTGAAGAGCTCTCGCACCTGTTTATAAGCCCTGCTCTGTGTTCCCTTTCGAACTCCTCTGAACTGCAGGCTTACGGGCCTAATGGGACACTGCAATGTCTGTGGGCCTACTGAGCCTGCTGCGGGCCTGAATCCTGGCCCATGGTTGGGTTTCTAGTCGTATTCAGGCCGTGCTGGCCTAGTAGGTGGCATTTTTTTCTTTTTTGCTATTTATTTTTTCATTTCTACTTAGAACTAAATACTTATAGTTTTTTAGTGATTTCTTTTTTCTTTTAGGTCACAAAAATTATAAACTTTCTGTTAGTGCCATTAGTTTTAAATTTTAAATAGTATAAATTTGAATTTTTTAAAATTTGTATGAATCACTAGTTTATGAATAACTTTACTATAAAAATTGATTTTTGAGTCATTCTTTTTCCTGCTATTTAATATTACTGTGTTTTATCATTATACTCAATTTGGTAATTTTAGTTAGTCATAACAAATATTATAGGCATTTTTTTTCTTTTTTGCTATTTATTTTTTCATTTGTACTTAGAACTAAATACTTATAGTTTTTTAGTGATTTCTTTTTTCTTTTAGGTCACAAAAATTATAAACTTTCTGTTAGTGCCATTAGTTTTAAAATTTGAATAGTTTAAATTTGAATTTTTTAAAATTTGTGTGAATCACAAGTTTGTGATTAACTTTACTAAAAAAATGAACATAGATGCACCTGTAGAGAAAATTCGACCTAAATTCATAATCAATTTCTATAAATTTCAGAGAAATTCGTTATGAATTTAGGTCAAATTCCCTGTATAGGGGCATCTATTTTCAGTTTGAGAGGAGCTCAACAAGGCAGAGAGGGACGGGCTTATAAACCGGTGTGGGCGCCCTTTGGTTGGCGAGGTGGGACTAAACTCTGGGTGCAACGAGGACCAACCCTTTAGTCCCGATTTGTGGCACAAACCGGGACTAATGGTCATGGGTCAGGGGCGAGCACTATTTTTTTTCCAGTTTTTTGTCTTGTTTTCTGCATTATTTATTTTCTTTTGTTTTTTGCTTTATTTTTTAATTCTTTTTGCTTTTAGTTTTAGAAAAATTATAAACTTTCTGTTAGTGCCATTAGTTTTCAAATTTGAAAGCACTTTTTTAGTTTGTTTGTTTTCTTTGTTGCTTTATTTATTTTATTTTGTTTCTACTTACAACAAAATAATTATTGTTGCTATTTTTATTTTATTTTCCAATTTTTTTGTTTTGTTTTCTGTATTATTTATTTTCTTTTGTTTTTTGCTTTATTTTTTAATTCTTTCTGCTTTTAGGTTAGCAAAATTATAAACTTTCTGTTAGTGGTTTTAGAAAAATTATAAACTTTGTGTTAATGCCACTAGTTTTCAAATTTGAATAGTTAAAATTTGAATTCTTTGAAATTTGTGTGAATCACAAGTTTGTGATTAATTTACTAAAAAATGAACATAGATGCACCTATAGAGAAAATTCGACCTAAATTCATAGTTTTCAAATGAACTCTGAAAAAGTTGGCATAATGATCATAATCGGAAACAAATGCGATCATAATCGCAACCAAGGTAACAATTGATCCAACGGCATAATGATACCAAGCCTCGGTATGAATGGCATATTTTCTAATCTTTCTAATCTTCAAGCGCATTGCATCCATCTTGATCTTGTGATCATCGACGACATCCGCAACATGCAACTCCAATATCATCTTCTCCTCCTCAATTTTTTATTTTTTTCTTCAAAAAATTGTTTTCTTCTTCAACTAAATTTAACCTCTCGACAATAGGGTCGGTTGGAATTTCCGGTTCACATACATCCTAGATAAATAAAATCTATGTCACGTTGGTCGGCATAATTTTCATAAACAATAAATGAACCAATAGTTATAAAGATAATATATATACCACATCCGAATCATAGACAGGACGAGGGCCGACGGGGGCAGATACCAAAACCATCGCACAAAATAAGATGCAATAATAAAAGTAAGAAAATAATACAAGTATCTATGTAAACATACAAGTAAGAATATTTTTTTCTTTCAGAAAGAAGATAAGAACAAGAGGCTCACCACGGTGGTGCCGGCGATGAGCTCGGCGCGGGTGATCGGCGGCAGTGAAGACGGGGACGAGGCGTGACGGACCGCTAAACCTAGACAATATTAAGGAAAATGGAGCTTGGAGGTCGAGCTTGGAGAGGAGAAAGCTTAAGTAGTGTGGCTCGGGCATTCCATCGAACACCTTGTGTGCATAGGAGGTGAGCTAGAGCACCACCAAGCCCTCTCCCCCTCGGCCAGAAAAAACAGAGCAGTGTGCTCTGCTCTTGCGCGAGGGTGTATATATAGGCACCACCATTGGTCCCGGTTGGTGGCATGAACCGGGACCCCCTTTGGTCCCGGTTCATGCCACCAACTGGGGTCAATGGTGGTGGGCCAGGAGCGAGGCCAATTGGTCCCGGTTCGTCCCACCAACCGGGACCAAAGGTCCAGACGAACCGGGACTAATGGCCCACGTGGCCCGGCCGGCCCCCTGGGCTCATGAAGCGGGTCCAATGCCCCCATTGGTCCCGGTTCTAGACTGAACCGGGACTATTGGGTTGACCCGGCCCTGACCTTTGTCCCCTTTTCTACTAGTGCGAAGTCCGTCTGCAGATTCCAGTGCATGACTAGTGGATGGCATGCTCTCATCTCCACACCGGCGTTTGTTCGTGCACACAGAGCCCGCGCGGAGCCACTACTCTTGTTTCTGGGCGCCTTCTGCCATGGTACCTACAATGAGCTGCGGCTGGTCGATGCGGATGACAACCTAGTGAAGACGATTAAGAGGGGAGGTCTTTCGACTTGCCGGCGCCGCCTCGACGGTCCTCTATGCCTCACCGATGATTATTGGGTCACTTCTGGCAACTACAATTACGCCATCAACGTGATCGATATGGCCACTGGGAATGTGATGAGGGGGGCCTCTGCAGAGTTGAACTATGAATCTATTGTCAATCTCAACGTCGGTTGTGCTGCCCCGTCTGGCACGTACAAGTTAGTCCGCCTCAAGAGTCCAGGTGCTCAACAGCCTTGCAAGGTTCTTACATTAGAAGATGGAGACAAGTGGAGGTAGATGCAGTCTCCTTCGGAACTAGTAGTCCCTACCATCTATAGCCACAACCCCACGATCATGGTCAATGGTGTCATGCACTTCCTTTACTAGTCACACTTGGACAAGGACTATCATCATATACTTCGGCTTGATCTTGAAAGTGAGGAATGGATGCCGTCGATCAAGGTCCCGATGAGATCTTTTGACCAACTACACGGGAAGACACAAACGAGATGTATGGTCAAGCTTAATGACACCCTATGCATCGTTTAAGAGAGCTCAATTAACACATGGCTCATATGGCTAATGAATGACCCCGCAAAAGGCACCTGGATCAAGGCGTACACAATACCAATGGCTTCACCATGTGATTCGGTGATGCCTTTGAGGGTGATGCGTGATGGTCGAAAATTAGTTTTCTATGTGTACGGTAGCGTAAGTTTGTACACAACGGCAGCTTCGGCACTGCAAGTCTACGATCCACTCACAGGAAAATGCACACACCACCTCAAGTTTGCGAGCAACCTTTTGGGCCGTGCTGTTCCCTGCGACTTGCACTTGGAAAATTTTGTCTCGCCTAAGATCTCCTTGATGGCCACGCCGAGTGTTTGTCTCGTCTAAGATTTTGCCACTGGCTACACCTGCTGAATCCTATTTGTGTGTTTTGCAAGTGAGTTTTGGCTTACCAAATAATGATTTTTGAGGTGGCGTTGAATGGAACCTTGTATGACCTACCTTGTCCTCGACATCTACTTCGTCGGAGGTTGAAGAGGAGGTGAAGTTGCAAAGAGCGGAGAGAGGCTATTACTTTTACATAATTTTTTGTAACTTATTTGTGCATTCATAGATGACGAGCCCGTGACATACGTTAAATTTCAAAATAAAATTTGAAGAACTTGACACAATACTACTGGAAAAACACATTTTGTCTTGTGCTTCTCGATATGCTGAGTGTATTTTATTGGTGTCCCTATAAGACGTGTGGTGCCGCACTGTGCACGTCAAAGAGAAGTGTCCTGAACCCAAACAATTCCAAAAAAAAAAGTGTCCTGGCACAAGGCCACATACGCCATGACACGGCTCAAAAAGACTCGGCGTATATTGAAACTCGACATATATGGGTCAAAGTTGAGTGTCGTCGATCGTGGCCCGCACAGCGAACAGCTGCGCCACATGACTGTGCACGTCGCAGTTGACGCCCGTGACGGTGGTCCATATAAGCCAAGTGTTACCTAACAGAGCTCACGGCGTATATAAAATCCTTTTTTATTTTAAATCGAAATGTTTCACCGGCCATGAAGTTAAGTGCGTCTCTCTCTCTCTCTCTCTGGAAGAAAAAATATCAAATTCAAACTTCTATGTTTCAGAAAAATTCAAATAAAAATACATATATAGCCAGACATAATGTGCATGTATGTAAATTTTCAAGATGAAATACATTGAAATAATTGCTAAAAAAAATAAATATATCGCTTTTCAGTACATGTTCTGCTCATTCTTACAGTTCATGGTTTTTTTTGCAGCTCCCAATTCAAGGAATTTATCATGACATTTTACACACATATACATTACATCCTTGTATAGGTGTATATTCTTTTTCAAAATTTATTTAAAATGAAAGGTTTAATTATTTTTGAATGTACATGCATCTCATCGACGCAGCAAGCGCAGAAAAAAAAACCTTGCATCTTATTATCATCTATGTATGTTAAGCTCAATCTTGCAGAGCTCACACGCAACAACATGAACAATAATCATGCATCGGCAGCATCGCATACATACATCACATATATTGCCTTGCCTTTAAAGAACAAAATCGACAGTATGCTATGCTACTCATTCCTCTAGACAAACACAATGTCTATATCAATGGATCATGGTTCATCCAGATCCCCTTTTTTGTTATCTTAGCTTTTGATCATCGCGAACAAGTATTTGGTCGCCACATGGTCTTCTGCACAAACAGAAGGCCTTCCTTGTCCTGGGAGCACGACAGCCAGACCTCCCATGCAGCTGCAGCGACTTGACGATCGTCTCCACCTCGGGTATCGTCTCTGTATCGTCCCTCACTACCAGTCCACCTCCACAATCACAGCCAGCAGTTTAGACCTACAACCACAACATCCAACACTTGTGTGTTCTATCCGCAACCATAACAGAAACATGTTTTCCATGAATATATTCAGGTTAAACATTTGATCGTCGACAGTGCAGTGCTGTCAAGTCCTTACTTCTTCTTAATCTTGGAGAAGAGATGGTTCACCTGCATGAGATTGTAGCTTCTCGGGTAGGTGCCAAATGACTCGCACCAGCCGTGGTAGAGCCCAAACCGTCTGCTCTGTGGTATATGGTTGGGAGTGTGTCGGGCAAATCGATGGGAACTACATTCATGACCCACACCTTCATGTTTCCCTAAAGCTGCTGCAAACCTACAACAGGAGGCGTGTCCCAGGATTAATGTATTGTGCTGCAATATGAAGCAATTTCTGCTCCTGGACTTGAGAAGAACTCTTGATCTTCACTCTTATAACATTGATTGCCGTGGAAGAAAAGTACAGATTTGGCGGCACCATTTCCATGCTTTTCGATGCTAAAAAAGATCAATGATGTGATGTGGTCTTACCCTCCGTATCTCCATCACGTTTGTGACAGCACACCAGTTAATACCCAGACCTTCCATATACGAAATGTGTATCGTCAGCTTCCAGTGCTCGTAGTCCGCTTGAAAATCCTCAGGGGGGAGGCTTTCCACACACTCCAGCCTCAGAGCTTTTCTGCCAGTAAGGTGGTCTTTCTTTCCACCCTGAATGGCCATTCTGCCGGCCACCGTGAACCATTGAGGGGCGGGGTCTGCGGCAATTTATGGTATGCTCATGCACCCCATGACATGAGGTCTACCAAAGGCTACCAACCAATCTCACTTCACCTCGCTTGGGGTGAAGAAGACAATCTCTACGAAGTTTTGCCACTGGCGCGAGCCTGGGGCGGCGGAGAAGTCAGGCTCTCCAGTGTTTCGCTAGTGGTGTGAGCTTGGGACGCCGGAGAAGAAGGTCTCTCTGAAGTTTTCCTGGTGGCGCAGACCCACTGCCGCGGGCTGTCAATATCATCGCCTGCCGTCGTTGGCACATGCCAGCTCCCAGCTTCGGATTCCTGCATCCCAGGACGACGTAACAATTTGTTTTGTTTGTTTCAGCACTTATATTCGTGAATGACTGATAGCTCAGGAGATCAGAGTTCGATCGATCACCTGAATGACAATTGAGTAAGGAGGCGGCAAGTGAAGAATGGGACCGCGAGCTGAGTACGTTAGCCTGACCTGCATAGAGTTTCTCAGGGTTCTTAGATCAAAATTTTCAAGCCGATAACACGGAGGATCCACAGCTGATGCACCCCCAAAAAAGAGAGGATCCACAGCTGATGCTCGGACCACAAGCCAGGGCTTTAGATGTGTTTTGTTCTGCAATGAGAAACATACCTCGTGCTTTTCTTTCCATCTGGGGAAGAAACTAGTGCCGAGCAGTTGAAACAAGTGATCCCGCATCTCATCATTCGTAACAAGCAATGAACGGAAACTGACAGCCGCATACAACCAATACCTGCAGCAGAAAAGGAGATAAACGATTTGCAAAGGTGGAAACATAAAGAACAACTCAGGGCTAACAAACATAAATTCATCACTTGGGAGAGCAGTCATCTCACAAATCACTGCCTCGACATCTCTCAGCATTATCTATTGAGATTTACAAAATACTATAAACAGCACAATGCTTGCTTCATTAGAGCCTAGCTTAGGTAACTGACGCAGCTAATAATGCTTTTCCCAACTGTTATGCAAAGCAGAAAACTTGGCCTCACCAATCATCATTGGAACCAGGGGGAGTGGCATATAGCGCTCCAGCATTTCGCCAACTTTCTATAAGCTTCTGGTTGTGTGGAGCTTTTGCAGGACCACCATTTACTCGGCTCCTATGCAAAACTATCAGTGGCAGTTTCTTTGACTTGGTTATTCTCTGTATGCCATTTACAACAGAGTTCACCTACAACAGAAGCATGGGTTGAGTGTTAACCGTGTTTCTCTGCCCTCATGCCAAGAACAATTGTATTATTCACAGAATTATTGCTTTGCAGGCCAACATTCCTTTTCTAGCTGAGAAAAACTGAAAGCTTTACTATTGTAAAGGCCAACATTAGCAGCGTCAATGACAGCATCGAATGGTCCATGGCGACCGAGCCACTCCTGCAGAGACCATGTTATCAATTAGACAGAGAAGCTTCAGGTGCAGAATATAATCAGTTAATTAAATATAAAAAAACAGAACAAAGGTTGTATGGCATTCATTTTGTCATTAGAAATAAACCTGAGCAGTACCTCAATCAGAAGGATTTTGGTTACTATGGGTAAAACCTTAAACCAGGAGGCAAAGTGCGAACAAATAACATGCCAAACGAAGTGCTGATGATATCACCACTTTGGTTCATGATCAAACAATTGATGATGGCATGTTTCATGAAGTTTGATGGAGTAGTGAGTAGTGACAATGACCGACAACAGTATCTGCATTACAACTCCTATGCATGGGATCATCTTCAACTATGAGCCCATACATTAAAGTGAAATTTTAAACAGCAACCTAATTTGGGTCCTGCTCCACTATTGTGTCAAGCTCCGTATAAGATGAAATTGGTGTGGCTTCTTGGACATTTGTGATAAGAAAATGGCTTACCGTAGAAGCTCCGACCACGCCGAAGAAGTAATTTGCATATATGAGTTCATAACTAAATAACATCCAAAGAACAGAAGTTGGTACGGACGGGTGTTACATTCTATGACGCCATTCGGTTCCTCAAATTTAAATCCGCTAAGCAGTCGAGCCACAAGCCAAATGCACGCATTCCCTTTAGGATAGTCTAGCACTATAAATTATAAAATCGGCTCTAAGCCTCTAACCATTCCAAAGCTCTTTAGAAGCCCTTCATATATGGTTACTGTATGAACTAACACCACCTATAATTCATGGAAACATGGTAGTCAGTCGGGTGTTCTGATTAAAAAAAAGGCTAATTTGTGTGCAAAAGTTGTTCAATCAACTTGTAACTTGTGAGGGGTGAGAGAATGGACCAAGCACTGTACCTGAAACCGCACGAAATCGTCCCTGACCTCCCGCTTGCAGGCGAGCTCGGTGAGCGACTTGGCAAGGTTATCCGCCTCGGACGGATCGATGTCTATGCACACAAGCTTCTCACCGCAATGATGGCATGTGCCGTTCTTGTCCATCTCGCTCCGACCAACATCCCATTGCCCCTTGCCAAGCCAGCCCTGGCCATGCCAGCCGCCGCCGCGATTCACCACCCCTGCCCTGACCTTCCTGGCGTCCCACTTCTCCACACCGGCCTCCGCCGCTGCGTGGGACCGGAACCAGGCCTCGACCACCTGGGCGGTCGCCTCACACACCTGCCTGACGAGCCTGCGCGTCCTGTGCAGCACCCTGTACACCTCGTCGGCCCTCCCCGTGTCGGCATTGACGCGGAGCAGAGCGGCCAGCTCGGCCTCCTCCGGCACGACCCCTCCGGCGTCCATGTGGGCCTCGACCTCGGCGGCCCCGTCGGCGTCGCGCGCGTCGCAGTAGGCGAAGAGCGCGGGGCCGTATGAGCGGAGGCGCGGCGGGATGCCGGCGGCGGCCATGCGGCGGACGGCGGAGAAGGCTATGGCTGGGTCCCGGCCCGCGGCGGCGAGGCGGGCGAGGCTGGTGAGCGTGGCCTCGTTGGGCTCCACGCCCGGCGCCTCCATCGCGGCGAAGATTTCGAATCCGCGGCGGGCGGCGTCGGCGTCGCCGGACTCGCGGGCCGCGTTGGAGCAGAGGTAGAGCAGGCAGTTGTAGTGGTGGAGGGAGAGCGGTGCGGCGGTGGCCGGGTGGAGCGCCGCCTCGTAGAGCTCGAGCGCCGTGGCGAGGTCCGCGTCGCGGGAGCACATGTCGAGCCGGTGCTTGAGCAGGCCCTCGGGGGAGTCCCGCGCGCGCCGGCGGCGGGAAGCCTTTGTCTCACCGCCCTGCCCCGTAGGCATCGGTGGGGCAGGGGAGGCCGGACCGGTCGCCGTCGGAGGAGGGTCGTCGAGGGCCGTGGCGGTGGAGGAGTAGGAGTGGCGGCGCTGGCGGGCGAAGGGGACGGAGGAGAGGAGGCGGTGCCGGTGGGAGTGGAAGAGGAGGGCGGCCGTGGGGCGGAGGGCCCCCGCCGCCGCCGCCGCGAGCCGCATCGTCGGACGAACTGTCTGTCGATCCGTCACTTATCTGAACCTTGTGTTGATTCAAAGAAAATTCATACGCACGATTCACATGACTTTTAGACGATTTCAATTCATTTTTTAGGCTCTTTGATTCGTACGAAATTTGATTTTTACAAACTTTTTCTAAGGATTGCATTGTGAGTGAGGACGTGGTTTGCTACGCCGTTGGTATTATTGGATTTTCACATAAGAGTTAATCCCTCTATTTCAAAATATCAGATGCATTAGTTTTCTGAAAAGTCAAACCTCTTTAAGTTTTACCACGTTTGTAGATTATATCATACTATTAAATCAGCGTCATTATATTCATGATAAAATGAATTTTTATATTTTTATTTATTTAATATTGTGGATGTTGATATTTTCATAAAACCTACATACAGAAATCCTCTCGCGATCATCTGGCAATTGCCACTTTATGACTCAGAAGTTTTAGAAAGCATGGAAGCTCCCACTCATCCCGGCGCCGCCGTCAGAGCCTCGCCGCTCATCTACATTCTTCTAGTATTCGTCATTTGTCCATCAGGTAAGCCCAATCCATTTTTCTTCAGCTAATTTCGCAAGGAAGATCGAATTGGAGAACATAATCTTTCTTTTCATAGCTCTCTTGAAACAGCATCTCGCCGCACCCCATTATATATATAAAGCAACATCACCAAGTTACACGTCAAAATGATACAATTTAGTGAGGCGGCCCTCTGATACAGCAGATCCCTAAATAACTGGCCAACATAACCACACGACTACGTTGCCGAACAGCTAATCACAGGACAACCAGAATACAACGCCATGACACGACCTAAGACACCTAGC
The DNA here is from genome assembly GCA_032464435.1 of Aegilops umbellulata. Lineage (NCBI taxonomy): Eukaryota > Viridiplantae > Streptophyta > Magnoliopsida > Poales > Poaceae > Aegilops > Aegilops umbellulata. Next base: position 414,897,745 of record CP136059.1, on the reverse strand, counting down.
CTCCACGAGAACGCCCTCAGGAGGGGAACACAAGCACCGCCGTTGTCGATCCCAAAAGGACAAAGGATTTCACCCAGAGACTCGCCACGAAGGGGAGAACCACGACGACATCTTTAAGAAGATCACGGCACCCGCAGATATCCTCGTCGTCGGCACCAAAGCGCGGAGCTTTCGCTCGGCAGCTCACCCGTGTCACCATGACGCACCCAAACCAGTCACGACGAGAACCGGCCTCCAGATCCAGATGGGCTTGTGCAGAACAACTTGCGTTTGAACCATCTGAAGCTTGACGCCTTGTCACATCTTAGCACATTCATTTTATATTTCTATTCCATGTTATCTTTATTTAAGCCGTATCACCATAATGACCTGCCGTGACACAGAAACAAGTCTATTTCCAGAAAAATGACGTTTTGCCATATCACCTTATTCTTATCGATGCCCCGTACCATGTAACATAGCCTACCACACCCACCGATCGACGACCGCCACCGCACGCCAACCCGCTGGGCAACGACCGCCACCGCACCGCGCTTCTCTGCCTTACGCTCCTGCCAGCTAGCGGCCACCATCACCGCATGCGCATGGTTGCACAGCCGTCACACCGCGTTACTCTGCCGGCGCTAATATTTTTATTCAATACTTTGACATGCGAGTCTACATGTTGCTCCTTCCTTACATTAATGTATTTTGATTTTTGAATGAGTAAATATGTGCATATAGAGCGAGAACTCATGGTAAATTAAAGGTGCTTCACTGTCGCCGTCATAAAATTTATGTCATATTAAGGTTATTTTGTCTTCTGTTTAATTTTTACAAAATTGGTGCAGGAAAATTTTGATAATAAGATGATTAATCAGCTTGATTGATCAAAGATACTTTTCCATTTTTTACAGTATGTATCTACAAAAAAATAGTGCGCTATTTCGGCGCTATAGTGTATCTGCAAGGCCCACGGGCGAATTAGTTCGCTACGGCGCTAAACGAAAAGAAAAAACGTTTTAGCGTTGTAGTAGCGTGCAGCCAGCCCATCGGGCATCGGCCCAGACCACTCTAACTCGCTCTCTCCCAGACGCAAGTCAGCCCAAAGCATAAGAAATCCAACGCCTGAGATTCTTGCTCAGGCAGCAGGCTTAAGAAATCCAACGCCCGAGATTCTTGCTCAGGCAGCAGGCTTACGAAATCCAACGCCTGAGATTCTTGGCTGAGTCCGGTTCCCAGTCCACCGGTTCGATAGCGGCGGCGGCGGCGGCGGCGCCGTCTCCACTCTCCAGCAGCGGCGTCTCCAGCAAGTCAGAGGCTCAACGCCGATGTCAGCCACGCCGCCGGCGCGGGCAAGTCAGACAGCAGGTGAGAGCTACCTCTCCTCAAGTCTCCATTCCCATCTCCAGCAGTATCAGTTTCGGATATATGCTAGTAGAACTATTTATTTGTACACCTGAATGTTTGTCAGGTTTCTCTCCTGAATGTTTGCATCACCTGTTCAAACTTTGTTCTTGAGGGCAGGAGGTTGCAACACCTCCAGGTTTTTCCAGATTTCTCTCATGAACGAGTCTGAACTCTGAAGCGAGTAGATTCAGCATTGGTTATGAGTGATTTTATTCGACAGTGTTTGAAGTTAAATTGAGATAATAGGACTGTTGTTGAGTTTATTTCTAGCAAAGCATAGTGGCATCAATTCAGGTTTTCTATGGTAGGAGAATCACTTAAGTTAATTGGCTTGTGGAACCACCGAATTAATATAGAAAATGGCACTATCTACTGAGGAAATTTATGGGTCAGTTTTACAATTGGATATTGTACATTCAGACTTGCTAGCATATCTACATGGTGTCATGTGCGGTTGTGCCTAAATATTTTATCCATTTTCCTTGATGGCTTCAGTATGATTTATATAAGGCAAAGCAATATCTTTACTATGCCATTACGTATGTAAGGTTTCCGAATATTACCGAACCATGTCTCCACCAAGGAGTGTGATGCCCCTCCAAACAGGTCTCCACTAGAGCATGATAAAGTAAATAATTTCGTGTATAACTTCTTTTGCTTATATGTAGTCACTTGATCTTGTAACAGATGGGAATAGAGGGTACTTATTACTAATGACAACAATTCAGAATTTGAAAACTTTCGCGTTCTTCTTTAGCTTGGCCCGCCCAGCAATTTGTTTGTAGCTCTGCCACTGCGCCGAAATCAACACTGCCGTGGCGTTCTGATCTAATACTAATCCAGCTGTTCGTGTTTCTGCTAAGACTAGAGTAGTGAAGATGTGGCGGCGGCCGCAAGCTGTCATCTATCGCGTCTCGTCGGCAAACCTATCTCCAGCCGCATGGACCGGTGGTGGGGCGAGCTACCATGGTTCCTCGCCAGATGGGGGGAAGCAAAAGGCGGCGCCTTTGCAGGTCACAGTCTATCTTCATCTTACAGCTTTACGTGGACTACACTTTTCCTCAAGTTTGTTTCGATGAATCAACGATGAGCTGAGGCAATGCATACCCATTGTTCCAGGCACGTGGGATGGTGGACAGGTTCCGGCTACTTGCCAGGGGTGGCGATGGTGGCAATGGCTGCATCAGCCAAAGGCGCTCCAGATCCGACCGCCAAGGCAGGCCCGATGGTGAGCCTTTCCAAATTTAATCCATTCTCTTTTTTTGTGCGCTGCTCATTGCTGCCATATATATGTGAACCATCCAAGTCCTTGTAGACTGATAAAGCTCTGAATTCAGAGTCTGAATATTGATGCAACTTTGATTGTTGTGGTGTTATCAGTTCTGTTTGTTTGCACCATTGACCATTCAATTGTATGTTACTATGGTGCAACGGATAATCTGTTTTGGTTGTGTTTCATTGAGTTCCGGATGCTGTGAAAAATCATTGTAGATTTATACTGTGCCCTCTGCACTATGTCAAAATGTTTCTAATAGCCGAAGTTATTTTCTGCTACTTTGTATAGTTTTCATGCGCCCAGAATTTCTTTATTCACAATAAAATATTGCAGGTGGCGATGGAGGAACAGGTGGTAATGTCATTCTTGAGTGCTCAAGATCTGTATGGGATTTCAGCAACTTGCAACATCACACGGTATGCTTTTGGTATCATCATATTTTGTGTTTCGTTATTGAGATATATAGATGCCATGCGCTCTTTGTTTTGCTAGATGCACGATCCCTCTTCTTAAAAGAACTAATCTCTTGGTGTAAATTCTTAGCTTGTGCATATTATTGAGTTAAAATCTCACCCTTACTTCTGTCGGACTTAAGACTAAGAGTGACTTGTTACACTGTAACTTAATATCACATTGAGCCTTTGCAAATGAAGAAAATTCTGCAGAATTTATACTTTTCCGTGTCATGGTTTTACATTTATTTACTTTGTGTTTCCAGAAAGCAGTCCGAGGAGGCAATGGACTTTCTAAGAAACAGATAGGGACAAGAGGTCCTGACAAGGTTACCAGAAATATATGTACATACATGTGCATTTCGCATTTACTAAGTCCCTTTTCGAAATATATAACCTTCTCTTCGTGTGTCTGACAGGTCGCGCAAGTACCAGTTGGCATAGTGATTCATCTAGTCCGAGGGGAGCAACCATCTTTCACTGTAAATAAACCAACCAGATCTCTAGATCCCTGGGATATCCCAGATGCTGTGGATGACTCTGCAGACAGTTCCAATCAGAAGAACCAAGATGGCATTAGTGCAAATGAAGCTGAAAGAGAAAGTAGCAATCAGTGGGGGAAACAAACATGCTCCAAGACTGGGTTTTCGAACGCTGAAGATAGCGATGCAAGTAGCATTCAACATCAGGCCGAGTTGAATGAAAATGATCAGTTTGATGACGACGATGAAGAATTTTGGGAGGATGAAGACGAGACGGAGGAAGAGGGTCTAGATGCAGATGAGGAGAGGGAAGAAGATGACATACAGTACTCCGTTGCTGAAATGACAAGACCAGGGCAACGGTTGATCGTAGCACAAGGAGGGGAGGGTGGACTAGGGAATGCTTCTATAGCCAGAGATGTCCGTCGTCTATCCAAAGGAAATAGACAAGAGGAGGTAGCCTGTTTAAGTAGTGGACAGCAAGGGACAGAGTCTTTTCTTATCTTAGAACTAAAGAGCATTGCTGATGTTGGCCTTGTTGGTTTGCCTAATGCCGGAAAGAGCACACTTCTGAGTGCTCTCTCTAGGGCTCGCCCGGAGATCGCTGACTATGCATTCACCACTCTAAGGCCCAATATCGGTAGTCTGACCTACGAAGATTACTTGTCAGTGAAAGTTGCTGACATACCTGGTCTTATCAAAGGTGCCCATGAGAACCGTGGCCTGGGTCATGCCTTCTTGAGGCACATTGAGCGCACCAAAGTTCTGTCCTATGTGCTTGACCTGGCAGCAACTCTCAATGGTAGGAAGGGTATCCCACCATGGGAGCAGCTACGCGATCTGGTCGTGGAACTAGAACATTACCAAGAAGGCATGACAAAGCGGCCATCGTTGATTGTCGCAAACAAAATAGACGAAGAGGGAGCTGGCGCAATGTATGAAGAACTGAAGAGGAGAGTGCAAGGTGTTCCCATATTTCCAGTGTGTGCCATCTTGCAAGAGGGAGTACCTGATCTGAGAGTTGGCCTGAGAGACCTTATGGATGCCGCCTCGAATCCGCAAGGCGTTGATTTGAGCAAAATTACTCTAGACTAAAAGGCTGTGCCCCTCGGATAGCGTCATGTTGGAGAAGAATTGCTCTCCGAATATATTTTTTTTCCTTTAGCGTTGTCTGCTTACAGATGCAGTGTTGATCTGTGTTGCAAAAGTTGCTCAAATTTCTGTGTTGCAGAGTAGATCATCCAATGTTTTAGGAAATTCAGTGTAACTGTAATAATAACTAAGGGTAACAAAAAGGGTCATTCAAGTGCTATTTCTAGTGTCCGAAATATTAATATGCCTTTTTGTGGAAACAAAGATAATTTGATTGCATTTAGGACAGTGTACTGGTGAGTTTTTTCATGGGACCTATCACCAAATAATTTGATTAAAACCTCTAAGGCGTACTTTGCTTTGTTTCTCAATCAACAAGTCATGGTCTCATGGAGGTGCACTGACGTCTGTTTGGTCCGTCGTAACGTCTACTTATTTCATTTCATTTCAATGATGCTTTTGTCAACTTTTGCGACTGCAGCGAAGTATTAGGACGATCAAACAAAAAATTTCATCAAGCCCGTCTAGCTCAGTTGGTAGAGCGCAAGGCTCTTAACCTTGTGGTCGTGGGTTCGAGCCCCACGGTGGGCGACTTCTCATTTTTTTACCCCTTACAGCTCTTGAGTTGTTTCGATTCACCTCATGTTGCTGAAGTTTTTTTTTAAGGGAAGGCCATCATGGCTAGCTTTATTGGATTAAACAGGGATTACATCGTCCAGCAGTTTTGAGACTAACAAGCTAGCCAGGAGGCTCGTTCGTCCAACTACTAGTAATATTATTATAATAAAAATAGTTAGTTAGCACATGCGCCGCTTCGTTACATTCACGATAACAATGTTTAAAGACGACCTTCCCAATAGAAGAGGAAATATCCACACATTCCGCGCATATTGCTGAATTTGCATCCCACCATGTTGTGTGTCCCACACATGCATCAACGACAATCGTAGAGTCCGATTCCGCTTCCACCCGCGGCATACATAAGGAATTAGCAAGCGCCAGTCCATCTCGCATTGCCATTGCCTCCACATTATGCACATCTGCTGCATATGAAATGAATTTGCATTGTGCAGCTAGAAAATTTCCTTTAGCATCCCGATTCACCTCATGTTGCTGAAGTTGTTTTCATTACCGCTCTGTTTTGGACTGCTCTTAAAATTCTTCACCAGATTCTTGTCACCTCAGTTTTTTCAGAACATGTCCAGTTGCATGACACTATTCATTGCTGCTTTACCTTTTTCGTACCTCGCAAATGGTAACGTATTTTCACTTGGAAATTTCACATTCTAATAGAACACCACACTCTTTAGACCTTACTATATTGATTAAACAAGATAGTACAAGACAGTACAACTTGGAAATTTCACATACTAATAGAACACCACACTCTTAAGACCTTACTATAATGATTAAACAAGATAGTACAATGGGATGAACGAAGGAAACTTGAGCTGTAGCCTATAAAAATAGAGTTGCGTCAAGTTTCTTCTAAGTTTATTTTGAAAAGGGAAGTCTTCTCAGGCTGGTCATCTACGTAGGCACAAATAAGTTACAACAAATTCTCTGAAGTAATTGGCTCTCTTTGCTCTTTGGATCATCACATGTTCTCCAACCTCCGATTAAGTAGATGTCGAGAAGAAGGTTAGTCAGACAAGCTTCAATTCAACGCCATGTCAAAATTGTTATTAGGTCTGCCAAAAATTATTTATACAAAAGACAAAAAATAGGATCTTAGGCGAGACAAAACGCTTGGCGTAGACATGAACGAGATCTTAGGTGAGACAAAACTTTCCAAGTGCAAGTCGCAAGAAACAACATTCCCCAAAAGGTTGCTTGCAAACTTGGGGTGGTGTGTGCATTTCCTAGTGAGCGGACTGTAGACTTGTAGCGTCCTAGTTGTCGTGCCCGTAGTATCGATATTGTACGCACATAAGAGCAACTTTCGACCATCACGCATCACCATCAAAGGCATCACCGAATCAACGGGAGAAGCCGTCGGTATCGTGTATGCCTTGACCCAGGTGCCTTTTGCGGGATCTCTCAAGCGCCATATATATTGACCATACATATTGCCGATGCTCCTTGGAGCAATCGCAACGGGCGCTTGAATGACGACCTCCATTCCTCACTTTCAAGATCAAAGCGGAGTATACAATGATTGCCGTCCATATGTGGTAGCATGAACTTGTAGAGGAAGTGCATGACACCATAGACGGTGATCCCGGAGTTGACGATAACGCCGGTAGTGGCTAGCTCGGAAGGAGACTGCACGTGCCTCCACTTGGCGCCGTCTTGTAATGTGAGAACCTTGCAAGGCTGTTCAGCATATGTGCCATTGACGCAAACTAACTTGTACGTGCCGGACGGGGCAGCACACCCGACATTGAGATTGTTGAGCAATTCATGGTTCAGCTCTGCGGAGGTCTTCGCCGTCACATTCCCGGTCGACAGATCGATCATGTCGACGACATACTTGTGGGTGCCAAAGGTTGTGACCCAGTAATCATCAATGAGGCAGACGGTGCCATCTAGGCGGTGGCCGAAAGCCGGAGGGCTGGCCCGGAGATGAGAGCATGCCACCCCTTGGACACGCACCGGAATCTGCAGACGGACTTGACCGGCACCCATGAGAGTATCTCGAAGACCATGTCGTCTTGTAAAGACGACTTCAGCATCGTCGTGTCGGCCATGTGATGGAACAACACGTACGTATATAGGTTGGGGAAACTGATCTCGTGTTCATGAGCTTTTTCTTAGATTGTTTGTTTGTGTGCTGTGCTGACTATATATCGTACAGAGTTAGACCTGGAAAAGGAATCGGATTGGTAGCCACAGCCGGATTAATTGTGCTCCAAGTCTGGATTTGTGTTTCCTTCCTACAGACCGGACGGGGAGGCGTACGTGTCCATCACTAGTTGGAGATCGACGGGCGTCTTTGCGTGGACTTCGATCGCCGCCTGTACATTGTATGTAGGTGTCCAAATTGCGCAAAGAAAAAAAACTCCATAGTAATTTCGTACAGTTAGTTCAAATACGATTCGAAATGTATGTTGGATGCCCCGCTCTCACGTTAGTTCAAATACATATAGCCTTTTTCTCTCTTTTATAAACGGTGGACCTCAAATAAAACCGTTTGATATACTGTTGAACAGAGGATTGAGTGACTTTGTCCTTGACGCCTGCTTCATCAGAGGTTGGTAAGGAATGAATGTGACGATGCAAAGAGAGGAGCTAGAGACGAATTAACTTCAAAGATATGATGTAACCTTTTGCATCCTTAGAGAACTTGACAAACCTCTATTTTTATCAGCTATAGCTCAATTTTCTGAGTTTGTTCCTACCTTGTTTAATCATAAAGTCAATTTGTTTCACATGAAAACCGACTACTGGTCGGACTACATAGTGCCATACGGTAGGAAAATATCAACAATTTTTCTATCAAGTGTAAATTTGAAGCCAATTTGTTTCTTGCGAGAAAACTTTCAATCTATTCATTCCCAATTATGGCAGTATAACAAATACCAAAAATAATAAAAATTACATGCAGACTCATAGACCACCTAGCGACGACTGTACAAGCACTAATGCGACGATATCGAGAGCCTGCGGCAGTGGGTCTGCGCCACCCGGAAAACTTCGGAGAGACCGTCTTCTCCGGTGTCCCAAGCTCGCAGCACTAGCGAAACACTGGAGAGCCTGTCTTCTCCGCCGCCCCAGGCTCGCGTGAGTGGCAAAACTTTGGAGAGATTGTCTTCTTCACCCCAAGCGAGGTTAAGTCAAATTGGTTGGTAGCGAAAAAGTTAACATTAAAGACATAACCAGCCCCCCCCCCCACTCCCCCCCGCGGGCGACACGGGTGGTGGCGCCGCCTGTCCTTCTCACACCTCCGTCTTCTCTCTCCCCTGCTGCTGCTTCCTGTTGTAGGCTTGCATCAGCTTTTGGGAAACATGAAGGTGTGGATCATTTTTTTTTTAAATTAATAGAGGCAAAAGTGTTGCCTCATCGATTAATTAAAAAAAGAGAATTGCTCAGTTAATTAACAGGAAACCGTGCGAAAACCAATACAAACGAAGGATGCAGGTGTGGGTCATGAATGTAGTACCCATTGATTCGCCCGACACAGTCCCAACCGTATATACCAGTGCAGGCGGCTTGGGCTCTACCACGACTGGTGCGAGTCGTTTAGCACCTACCCGAGAGAGAAGCTACATCTCGTGCACGCGAACCATCTCTTCTCCAAGATTAAGAAGAGGGAAGGCCTTGACAGCAGAGCACTGTCAATGATCAAATGTTGTTTAACCTGCTGTATATATTCATGGAAAACATGTTGTCCGTTATGGTTGCGGGTAGAACACGAGCTGGACTTAGACTCAAGTGCTGGATGTTGTCGTTGTAGGTGTAAACTGCTAGCTGTGATTGTGGAGGTGGACCGATGTTTGTACAGAAGACCATGTCCATGTGGAACCAATGAATCTGCTGTGTGTGCTCAGCTCGGGATTAATAAGAGACGGGTTAGACCATCTCTAGCAGACCCCTCAAAACGCTGACATGTAAACACAATTTACAGTTTGCTCGTTGCCTTGGATACGGGCCGCCGAAAACCTCCGTAGATTAATAAGAGACGGGTTTACATCGTCGTCCTCGGAGGACCTAACTTCACGTATCAGCGTATCTACTCTGCTCTGCTGCTACTTCAGTCTTCACGTACGCACAACTACAAAAACCACATTCATGCACGGGTGCACTTGCACTTCAAAATCCATATTCATTTGCCACCCTACATATAACGTAATCATTCATTTCAAATTACTTGATTTACTATTAAACAAGATAGTACAACGGATTGAAGATAGTAGAATGGACTGGACAAAAAAAATTGAGCAATAGCTGATAAAAATAGAGTAGTTTCAAGTTCTTCAAAGTTTATTTCAAAATTTAAGGCACGTCATCTACGGATGCACAAATAAGTTACAACAAATTATGTATAAGTAATTGCCTCTCTCCTCTCTTTGCATCTTCAGGTCCTCTCCAACCTCCGGCAAAGTACATGTCGAGGACAAGGTAGGTCGTACAAGCTTCCATTCAACGCCACCTCAAAATCATTATTTGGTAAGCCAAAACTCACTTGAAAAAGGCAAAAATAGGATTCAGCATGTGTAGGTGTAGCCACTAGTAAAATCTTAGACGAGACAAACACTCGGCGTGGCCATCATGGAGATCTTAGGCGAGACAAAATTTTCCAGGTGCAAGTCGCAAGGAACAGCTTGGCCCAAAAGGTTGCTCGCGGTCTTGAGGTGGTGTGTGCATTTTCCTGTGAGTGGATCGTAGACTTGCAGTGTTGAAGTTATCGTTGTGTACAAGTTTATGCTACTGTACACATAGAGAAGCAACTTTCGACCATCACGCATCACCGTCAAAGGCATCACCAAATCACATGGTGAAGCCATTTGTATGGTGTACGCCTTGATCCAGGTGCCTTTTGCGGGGTCATTTAGGAGCCATATGAGCCATATGTTGATTGAGCTCTCTTGAACGATGCATAGAGTGTCATTAAGCTTGACCATACATCTTGTTTGTGTCTTCCCCTATAGTTGGTCACCAGATGTCATCGGGGCCTTGATCGACGGCCTCCATTCCTCACTTTCAAGATCAAGCCGGAGTATATGGTGATAGTCCTCGTCCACGTGCGAATGGCAAAGGAAGTGCATGATACCATTGATCGTGATCGTGGGGTCGTGGTTATAGATGGCAGGGACTAGTTCTGAGGGAGACTGCATCTGCCTCCACTTGGCGCCATCTTTTAATGTAAGAACCTTGCAAGGTTGTAGAGCACCCGTGCTCTTGAGGCAGACTAGCTTGTACGTGCCAGACGGGGCAGCACATCCGACATTGAGATTGATAATAGATTCATAGTTCAACTCTGCAGAGGTCCTCCTCATCACATTCCCAGTGGCCAGATCGATCACGTTGACGGCATAATTGTACTTGCCTGAAGTGACCCAATAATCATTGGTGAGGCATAGACAGCGGCGAGGCCAGCGTAAAGTATCTGTGGGGTCAATGGTGTTTTTGGATTTTTTTTCTTTAGTATGAACAGTAGGTAAACAGTGTTTTTAGGCTTACTTTCAAAAAACCTGTGGGGTCAGTTGACCCCACAGCTACACACGTAGCCTCGCCACTGGGCATAGAGGACCGTCGAGGCGGAGGCTGAGAGTTGAAAGACCTCGCCTCTTAATCGCTTTTACTAGGTTGCCGTCCATGTCGACCAGCCGCAGCTTGTTGTTGGTACCATCGTAGGAGGCGCCCAAAAACAGGAGTAGCGGCTCTGCGCGGGCTCTGTGTGCGGCGACGAACGCGGGGCCAGAGATGAGAGCATGCCACCCCCTAGTCACGCACTGGAATCTGCAGACGGATTTCACTGGCAACCATGAGAGTATCTCGAAAATCACGTCGTCTGGTAACGAAGACGTCATCGCGCTAGCCATGCGATGATGCAAATACAAATACCTAAGTTCTCGTGTTCATAACCTTTTTCTTAGATTGTTTATCTGCTGTTCCGACCATATATTGTATGTATAGAGTTAGACCTCAAAAAGGAGTCGGATGTGCAGCCAGTCTGTTTCCTCGACGGAGAGGCGTACGTTTCCATCACGTGTGGGCTGTCCTACGTAGCCACAGTCCTTTTGGAGGTCTATATGTTCGAGGTCCAAATCTAGGACAAGTAATCAAATCTCCAGAATATGACCTGACATATATACAGCGCATAAGAGCAACTCCAACGGGCGACCCAAACGGACGGCGTTTTTGTCCGTTTTTTGTCTGTTTGAATCGGCCGTCCACCTACCGTCCGTCCTTTTTTAGTTTTGGGTCGGCAGTGCGCCAAACGGGCCGACCCATTTCATGACCGTGCGCGCTTTAGATCATGCCAGCAGCCATGCCGTCGCCCTGGTTTTGGCGCTCCAGCGCAAGGGAAAGGTTCGCGCGCGGGGGAAAACGGCCTAACGCGCGCTGGTTTTCGCGCTCCAGCGAACGGGAAAGGTTCGCGTGCGCGCCGCGGCCGGCGCTCGTTATAAGAAGGCGCTCCCTCCACACCCTGTCCGCCGCCCACTCGTCTCGCCCCCTCTCACTAGCCTCGCTGCCTCTGCGCCACCATGTCGATCCGCCGCCTGGGCGCTTCGGATTTTCGCGGAGTCCGCGAGCGCCGCTCCGGCGCCTTCTCCTCCGAGATCTGGTTTCGCGAGAAACGCCTCATCCTCGGCACCTTCGACACCGCAGAGGAGGCGGCCTGCGCACGACGCGGCGACGTGGCGCCTCCTGAGGCCTCGTCGGGATATGAATTTTCCCGACTTGTCGAGCTAGCGGGCGCAGGATCTGCCGCCTCTCCCACGGCTTTTCACCGACGAGGATCGTCGTATCCACCGAAGGTGGCAGCGTCGCCTCGCCATCGCCGAGATGGACGTGAAAGCCATGGTGGTGTGGCGCGAACGGTTCCCGCAGGACATCGTCGGCGAGCACCAGTTCTACAAGCAAAGGAGGCTGGAGAGGGACGCGGGGAGGACGGAGCAAGCCGCCTATCGGGAGGACAAGCGTTCGTGGAAGCAGGCCGCTCTATTGAAACTGAAGCTACGAGAAACGTTGGGTTGGGACTTCGGAGACGAGCAGCATGTTGACGCCTACATTCAGACGTCGGAGGAGGCACTACTAGGAAAAGGCTTATAGATGATATGGCCACACATGGCGCACGAGAAATATGGTGTGCCACTACTATATACTAATGACGCACTAGACACACGGTGCGCCACTAGTAACAATATTTTTTTCCAAAAATACTAATGGCGCACCAGGGCACAGTGCGCCATTACTAGTTTAACTAGTAATGGTGCATCTGCCACACAGTGCGCCACTACTATACTTTTTTTTTTGCAAAACTACTAATGGCGCACCGCAAGCTGGTGCGCCATTAGTAACCTGGGACCAGATAGATATTTTGGACAGCCACACCTACACACTCACTTTCCCCACTTCATTCTCTCCACCTCCTCTCCAAGCTTGTGTCGGCTGCCTCCTCCTCCTCACCTCATTTGCACCATAGATTCATCAAAATTAAGTGGTTAAATTACCTTTTTTGATAGGTAAGCAAGGGGAAAGCTATCTTTATGTTGTAGATCTACTTTTTTTCTCCCTCCAACAACATGCACATGCACTTTTTATGGCATAGCTAGATCTATGTATGTTTATGGTGTTGCATATATGTTTGTGTTTGCAGGTACCGGTATTTGAAATGCGATAGTTGCCAATATTTTGCTGGAACGTTGATTCATTTCCGTTTCGGCGAGAATTTTGGCACTATGCATTCTTTTTGGTCCTATTTTTAGGGAAAGTCATGCCAAATTTTTTCTTTGTTCTAAAATATCGTTTTACTCTACCCTGCAGGCGACCATGGTCCGCACGATGACCGAAGGCATCGTGAATAGGTTTTTGAGCTCCGCGAAGGCCGAGATGCTTCAAAAGAACGAGACGGAGATAAGATGTCCGTGTCGAAGATACAAGCTGAAGAGCCTTATTGCGGACCCGGATTCCGGGCAGGTGCGGGACCACCTGCTCTTGCGTGGTTTCATGGATGGCTATCGGTGGCAAGGTGATGAAGATGACTATGAAGTCGTCCATGGGGGCCGGTCAAGAAATGAGGAAGGGCAGCAAGACAACCACCGCGGCGAGGGCGGGCGAGAAGACGAAGAATCTCCAGGACATGATCACGACGGTGATGATGTAAATAGTCATCATGTACAAGATGCCGGACATGATGATGAGGAAGATCAAGACGAAGGGCATGATCATGAAGATGAAGATGCCGGAGCAGACGACGATGGAGGCTGGGTGCAGGACCCTCATATTCAAGAGCTGCTTCTCAAGCAGACGGATAACGCAAGAGCTGCCGCCCGAGAGAAAGCCAAGCTGGATCAACTGGAGATAGACATGGTTACTCCACTGTATGAAGGATGCAGGCCCGAGGATACCCGCCTGAAAGTAATGCTCATGGTTCTGGAGATGAAGGTAAAACACAAAATGACCGGAGCATGCTTCGACGAGAACATGTCATTCTGGCACGAACGTCTTCCCAAGGGGAACAAGTGTCCGACCAGTTTCGAGGAGGCGAAGAAAATCGTGTGTCCTTTGGATTTACCGCACGTGAAATACCATGTGTGCATGAACAATTGCATCATTTATCGGGACGAGCACGCGGAGTCTACCATATGTCCGGTGTGCGGCATCACTCGATACAAGAAGAGAAAGAAAGCTCCTCGAAAAATGGTGTGGTACTTTCCGATCACTCCTCGTCTGCAGCAGTATTTCGCAGATCCTAAGGTAGCAAAGCTCCTGCGTTGACACGCGGATAGGGAGGAGAAGAAGCGAGAAGATGACAAAAATGATCCAGATATAAATAAAAAAGACAAGATGCTGAGTCACCCTAAGGATGCGAGCCAGTGGCAAGCGTTGAACTTCGAAGACCCAGAATTTGGGAATGATCCAAGGAACATCATGCTGGGTGCGAGCACCGATGAAGTCAATCCGTTTGGCAGCCAGAGAAGCACACAGAGCACCTGGCCTGTGTTTGTGTGGATGTACAACCTTCCCCCTGGTTGTGCATGAAGAGGAAGTACATTCACATGAGTATGCTAATTGAAGGGCCGAAACAACCAGGGAACGACATCAATCTGTATCTGGGGCTGCTGAAAGAGGAGCTAGACACGTTGTGGAAAACTCCAGCCAATATGTGGGATGCCGTAGAGAAAGAATATTTCCCTATGAGAGCCGCACTGCTCACGACGGTGCACGACTATCACGGTTACGGATATCTCGTGGGGCAGGTGGTCCACGGATTTTCTGGATGTATCAGGTGCATGGATGACACAATGTATCGCCAGCTAGATAGAGATCCCGGGTCTTCGAAAACCGTGTTCATGGGACATCGAAGGTGGCTTCGCGACGATGACCCGTGGAGAAAACGCAAGGATCTGTTCGATGGTGAAACTGAACCCCGAAAACGCCTGCATATGAGGAGCGGCGAGGAAATAGATGAGCTGTTGAATAATTGGAAAGATTGCCCACTGCCAGGAAAGAAGCAAAAGGCGCCAGAGCCGGGAAAGAAGCGAAAGGCGCCAGAGCCGCTGCTGAAGGTATGGAAAACGAGGTCTGTTTTCTGGGACTTGCCGTACTGGAAGATCCACTGTGTGCCTCACAGCCTTGATGTCATGCATATCACGAAGAACGTGTGTGAGAGTCTGCTTGGTACCCTGCTCAACATGCCAGAGAGGACCAAAGATGGGCCGAAAGCAAGGGCAGACTTGAAATCAATGGGCATCAGGGAGGAGCTTCACGCTAATGATGATGATGATGAGGCGAAGCAGGACACAGAAAGTCGTCGCAAAGGCAAAAAGGCCAAGAAGACCGGAAATGACTACCCTCCCGCGTGCTTCACTCTAAGTCAGGAGGAGATCGAGCAGTTTTTCACCTGCCTCGTAGGAGTAAAACTTCCTTACAGTTACGTGGGGAAGATAAGCAGATACCTAGACCCAGCGAAGCAGAAGTTCAGCGGGACGACTGTCACGTGCTGATGATGCAGATACTTCCACTTGCAATCTGTGGGATCATGGAAGCGCACGTCTGTGAAACGCTATTTGGCCTATGCAACTTTTTCGACGTCATCTCTCGGAAGTCGGTTGGTGTGAGGCAACTCAGAAGGCTACAGGAAGAGATCGTGGTGATACTATGCGAGCTTGAGATGTATTTCCCGCCCGCATTCTTCGACGTTATGGTGCATCTGCTGGTCCATATCGTGGAGGATATCATCCAACTCGGGCCGACGTTCCTGCACAGCATGATGCCGTTCGAAAGGATGAATGGTGTCATCAAAGGATACGTTCGCAACATGTCACGTCCAGAGGGAAGCATAGCCAGGGGCTTTCTGACCGAAGAGTGCATCTCCTACTGCACGGATTATCTAGGCATCGAGAACCCCGTTGGTCTACCCGTCAACAGGCACCTCGGCAGGCTCGCTGGATGGGGTCACCGTGAGGGTCGCCGTGAAATGCATGTCGACTTCGAGGGTCGACTCGCCGACTTTGAAAGAGCAAACCTAGTTGCGCTACAACACATAGACGTGGTCGATCCTTGGGTGGTAGAGCACAAAACCTTTATTGAGAAGACGTACAATGACCGAGGCCAACAGAGGACGGACGGAGATATAATCAAAGAGCACAACTCATGTTTCACGCGTTGGTTCAAGCAGAAGCTTCTGTCGTACCCTTTACATGAGGATTCTTCCGCGGAAGAACAAATCATATTCGCCTTGTCACAGGGCGTCGAGCACAACCTGATGACCTATGAGGCGTATGATATCAACGGCTACACATTGTACACCAAGGACAAGGACATGAAGAGCGATGGTTATCAGAACTCCGGGGTAACGATGGAATCCTACACCGGTAACGACATGGACAGATACTACGGAAGGATCGAGGAGATCTGGGAGCTGAGCTACGGTGGAGAGAAGGTCCCGATGTTCCGTGTCAGATGGGCCAAGAGCGTCCTAAAAGAAGACCTGTATTTCACCACCATGGTTATACCCGAAGCCAAATCCAAGACCGCGGGCGCAAACATCACCGCGAAAAATGAGCCATGGGTACTGGCTTCCCAAGTGGACCAATGCTTCTTCATTACCGACTCGTTAAAGCCCAGTCGTGTTGTCGTGAGGAGAGGCAAAAGGAAGATCATCGGAATGGATGGAGTCGCCAATGAACAAGACTTCGACAAGTACGGTGACCCGAAGATGGAATTTGACGACGATGATGAAGTAGCAACATACACCACAAGAAGATGCAGGACCACCCTACCTAAAGACGTCCGTACCACAAAAGAACTCCATTTGCGAAAAAGAAGGGCAAGAAGATTGTGAACAGATAGCTAGCTAAGATCGATTGTATTTATGTCGTAGTCTTCATTTCTTGATTGTATTTCATGGGCACTTTTTGAGATCATTAACATTTTTAAATTTCATGGGCACTTTTTGAATTCATGAATATTTTTTCAAAATTGATGATATTTTGTCATATTCAATATGAAAAATATTGAATATTCATGAGGACACTCGATCTCGATCCCCCTCCATCTTGAATATTTTAAACATCAACCATAACCAACAGCTAGAAGTTTATTTTTTCTTCCACTGTAAATTCATATTTAGAAAAGTGCTCTGTATTTGAGTGGAAGAACAAATTTTAAACTGAATTTTGAGGTGTAACCAAACTAAACTGATGATAACTCTTGTTGCCTAGAAAGAGAGGTAGTTTACATATTGCATTGCCTTCTGTTTTACTGCATTTATCAGGGGTACCTAACCATTCTTGCAGAGTTCCTCAGGTCAGCTAAAACTCATAAATACTTCTTAGAATTTTCCAGCAAAGTCTTGGTCTGGCATTGCTAGTGTTTGTTTATGTTCAGAGTTTAAGCATGTGTAGTGTAGTGTAGTGTAGTGTAGTGAGCTTGTTCTAGTGTAGTGAGGTCTGAACCATTGCACGATGTAGTGTAGTGTAGTGAGCTCTGAACCATGTTCAGTGTTGAGTACTTCAAGTTTACTGAACCTATTCATTTTTGTGGACTTAGTGAACATGATAAGACAAGCCAGATGCTCTATTTTCAGTTAATAGCAATCCATGCTTTTGTTCAGCTAAAACTATTGATGATTTTTTGTTGGGTGACCTATTAGATCTGGAATGGAAGCTCACATAAGTTGAGCTGATTTTTGTCCATATGAAAGCAGAGGACCATATGGTCTGTGGCCTTTTCATCCATATGAAAGTAGAGGCACATTGTGGTGCTAGTTTGCTGGGTTTTGTCTCCGACCATCGTGTCGTGATGATTTTGCAGGTACCCCGAGAGGCCCTTGAGTTTGCCGGAATGTCGATTAACTTCCGTTCCGGAAAATTCGGGTACTCCATATGTCCTATTTTCAGCAAAGGTCATGCTGAAATTTTCCGTGAATTTTAGCATGACTTTGCTAAAAATCGGACATATGGGGTACTTGCTACTAATGCATGGCCTGGGGTATCTTAGTACTTAATTAAGTAGGATCAACTGCCTCTTGTGTTATGCATGGCCTCAGCGTCGACAAACCGTAAATTATAAAAGCTTGGCTTTTAGGGTGCCTCGGTGTCGATAAAAACCTAAATGATGAAAGCTTAGGCTTTTAGGGTGCCTCGGCGTCGACAAACCCTAAATGATAAAAGCTTAGGTTTTAGGATGCCTCGGTGTCGACAAAACCTAAATGATGAGACCATGATCTTGTTCCTTGACAATAACCAACCTTTTGACCAAACTTTTTTCCTATTTAGAGCGAAACATGGCCCACAACGATGAGGCCGGCGGTTCGGGCGGCAAGCAATTCTGGGAGCTGTCCCAGGAGATGGAGGAAGAACCTCACTGCTATGAGGATGCCGTGGAAGACACCGATCCTGACTACACAACCCCTAGTGGCGTCGTGGATGACACCACTGATGGTGCCGCCGAGGATGCCACCACTGATGGTGCTGCCGAGGATGCCACCACTTATGATGGCGGCGCACACACAGATGGCAGACAACCAAAGAGGCAGCGGAAGGACCGGCGCCCGAACATGCTCCGCACCGTCAAGGAGGAATTTACTGAAGTGAACTCCGACGGGCATCCAACGGCGCCCAAAGAAATAGTCAAGGGGTACTCGGTTCAGCTCGGGTGCATTCTCCAGAGCATCATCTCGATCAACACCGAGAACCTAAGGCATAAGGACAAAGGGAATTTCCGCACCCTCCTCTTCACGAAGCTGCACGAACGATACAAGTTCCCCGCTGAATTTGAAAACACACGCCTCTCAGGGAATAAAGTGAACAGTGCCACCCTCACGAGGATTAGCACGGCCCTGTCTACTTGGAGAAGCGCGGTGAAGAGAATGATTGAAAAAGGTGATAGTTATGAGAAGATCAAGGCGAAAAATCCTTCGATCAGCGAAGATGACTACAAGGAGTTCAAGATCAAGTGCGAGAGCAGTGCAACCTCCGAATCAAGTCAGTGGGGGAAAGAAATGCGGGAGTTGAACTTAGGGGAACACAAACTCGGTCCCGGAGGTTACAGAGTGGCGGAGCCTATATGGGACAAGGAGGACGCAGAGCGTGCCGAGCAAGGCCTACCGCCCCGCTTCGAGAAATACCGTGACAAGCAGACCAGGAACTATGTCAGGGCCCGGTACAAGGAGGACCCGGTAACAAAGGAGCTTACCACGGATGCGAAGACCAGGGCGCTTGAGCTTGTTCTGGTAAGGAATACACCCCCGCGTAATTAGCTCCATATGGTTGCATTCTAATTAATGAAGCCAAATTTCTAAATGGTTCACATTCCTTCCGTAGGAGACTAAAAGCAGTAGCGCGTGGTCGGCTTAGAGCACCCCTTGGGATAGCAATCTAAATAGGGCGTTGAACGTAATGAAAAACAAGGATAAGCTGAGTAAGCCGTAGTCAACTGGTCGTGTGGCCGGCAAAGGCTTGTCCACAAAATGGTCGTCCTACTATAACGCTGGTGGGCGAAAGGAGAGAAAGACCAGCTCGGAAAGCCAGTCGCGCGAGGTTCAAGAACTCAAGAAACAAGTGGCAGGGATTCCGGAGATTGTCCAAGAGCAAGTGCAACAACAACTGGGATCGACGCTCACCGGCATTATGCCTACCTTGATTCATGGGCTGACGACGTGGATTGCGGGCGGCCAATAGGGGCCGCCCCCGATTCCCAGCTTCAGGCCAGCAACTCGCACAACGCGCATGCGGCGCCATTGGTGTCTCCGGCGGAGGAGGTATTGGTGTCTCCTACGCCGACACGGGCATTGGAGCTTAATGCACCCTGGTGTACGCCGGCCGGCACCTCGGCAGCAAGCGGCCCCTCCGTCAATTGCACGCCTGCCGTTGGCGGTGCCTTGACATTAGCCGAGCTCGACGCCATCATCACAGTAACTAATTAAGCCTATCAGCCGAGGACTTCATCTCCTTGCCTTTGACTGGGCATCCCTGACGCCCTACATGTTTTCGCAGGGCGCCGCCGACGTTCTGTGCACTCTCCTGCACTTCGTGAACGACGAGTTGGTCGATGTCGCCAAGGGAAGAATCGTTCAACCGGGCAACCCTGTGTTCCACGGTAATCCAATGCCACCCACCGTGTATAGGGTTCAACTGGTTCGGGTGCTGCCAGGCTGTGACGAGTTGTTACCTCCGATTCGACCTGCCGGGGCCAACGAAGATGATGTGATGACCCTCAGCGCCTGCCTAAGCTGGCCCCTGCTTTGGCCGAAGAGCCAGATTCGTTTGGGGGCGGGGGACACCACCCCAAAGACAACACCGCCAGTCGTGCTGGCGCCAAGCCATGGCAAGACCGCCGCAACGCTACCGGACATGCCGGACATCCCTATGGCACATGATCCGAACATGCATATGGCACAGGATCCGGACGACGACGGTACATTTACCAACGTCGATAAGTACTTTGCCGAATAGGGGTACGATGAAGAATTCTTGGGGCCTCCTTCTCAAGAACCCAACCCTACAAAAGACGATCGCAATCTAGCTGGTACCGCGGAGAAACCCAATTGCAACAGGCGTCGTCTGGCGTTCAGTTCTCAGGAGACGCCTCCAGCTGCCGACTTCACCGAGCCTCAGATAGCCGAGGTGCGAAATATTATCAGCCCCAACACACTCAAGAAGGCGGTCTGTGAGCAGAACTCGGCCCCATTACAGCAGAAGAAGAAGGGACGGAAAAGAAAGAGTAACAAGGATGCGAGCCAGCCGGCACCGAGTACGATCCGTGCTCAGGACGGGCCACCTTCACCTAAGGATATCTCGAGGAGGGTGCATGTGGCGGGTAGGCCGATGCTACCGACTAATATGCTCAATGCTGCAACCGGTGCTATCCGAAGTCTGCATAACAGTGTTCTTTCTTTGGAGAAGCGGCGTCTCAGAGAGAATGATGTGGCATACCCGGTTTTCGTGGCCAAGGTGCCAGAGGGCAAGGGCTTTGTGGATAACTCTATCGGGGGTACGATCGTCCTGCGGTTTGATGACATCTTTGCTATGTTTAACCTTTATCCGCTGCACTACACCTTCGTTCGGCTATTTTTGCTGAGTATGGAGGTGCGGACCATTAGAGACAAGACCCTGGACATCGTGATAGTCGACCCCTTCTACATGCGTGCCAAGATCTTGGGCAGCGCTGGGGACCGGCAAGTCGCGAGTTCTTACCTCGGAGGCGTCATTCTGGCAAACCCAGATAAGGATAACTTCCTCGTGCCATACTTTCCCGAGTAAGTCGTCCCCGCAACCGCCCCGTAACATATGATTTCTTAGACTTTGATCGTTTTTTTAACACTCCGTGTTTTGTGCAGCGACATACATTGCACACTCATCCTCTTAAGCCCGAAATATTCCATGGCCATGTATTTCGACTCGGACCGTCAGTCGAAGAAAGACTACACAAATATCAAGAAAGTTCTTGATGATGTTCTCCCCGGCTACGCCAAATCTGGAGGCACCTTCACCAGGCCAGTTCGTAAGTACGACAAGCACGTGTTCGCCCACAATACATCGTTCTGCTGCGTCAAGCAGCCGCCTGACGGTTAGAAGGATGCCTACTACGCCCTCCATCACATGCGGGCGATCGTACGGGACCATAATCACCTTCGGCTACCAAATAATCTCAAAGATTGGGCCGCGAGCTTGTCGGCAATCCAGGACGCGGACATCAGACAAGAATTCTTTCGCATCCAGTCGGAGTTTGCGGAAATCATCCATCAAGATGCCCTTCGTACCTCGGGGCAGTTCAACCTCAGAAATCAACCGTCCAACAGTGAGATAGACACAACGCTACAAATGCTGGCTGACAACGCCCGCGATTTCAAGACCATCACGAGAGACGGCGGCTTCATCCATGTTCCGGTCCCTTGAGTCGAGTCCAAAGTAGTGATGCTATGTGTAGTTCTGAAACATCGATTGGCTCATGTTGTAATTAAACTTTAATGAACTTGTATGTCTCTTTGGTTTGGACGGTCGTTCAACTTAGATGTAATCGATGCTATTAATGGCTTTTCTCTTTCGATCCTTTTGTTGCATACTTATATATTGCTTATGTATTGTTTGTGAATTGCTACTAACGTTTTGTTTGGCTAGTGCATAGAGATGCCGTTGTATGTCGTGTACAAGGGTAAGGTTCCCGGAGTCTACGACGACTGGGAGGAGTGTCGGAGACAGGTTCGCCATTTCAGCGGTAACAGTTACAAAGGATACACCACTAGGGCGTAGGCGGAATCTAGATACACACGCTATCTAGCGGGAGAGAGGAGGGAGCGTTGGAGGAACCGGATGAAGACCAGTTTCATCGCGATGATGCTCATCGTGATGACCGCAGCTCTCTTCTATGTGATGGTAGTTTAGATGATCGATATCGACTTGTAATGTGAAGACAAACTCGCTACTCGCGGTCTCGAGACTTGTAATGTTCTATCTTTGTTCGGTCTTTTGAATTCGAAGATTAATATGATGAATTGTATTCGGAGACTAATCTTCTATTGTATTCGATGAATCTGCTGTTGCTGTGTGGTATTGTCTAAATTATGTCCAATAATATATTTTGTAACATGTGAAAATATCAGAAAAGAAAAAAATCCCTAATATTCATACTAGTGGCGCACCACCACATAGTGCGCCATTAGTAAGCCAGAGCACACTAATGGCGCATCATCCACGAGTGCGCCATTAGTATGCCAAAGCACATGGGTACATATGGCCCCCTCGGAGGCATACTAATGGCGCACGGTGGACTATAAATACTAATGGCACACTAGGGGTGCGCCATTAGAAATAAATTCTAATGGCGTGGTGCTAGTGGCGCACCAGTAGTGCCCCATTAGTAGGCAAAACTGGTGCGCTACTAGCATGCCTTTTCCTAGAAGTGAGGACATTACCGAGTCGGAGTCGGAAAACGACGAGTAGTTGGTCTTTTATTTTATCTATGTACGCTAGAACTATCTATGTATCCATTTTTATCGGAAAAAATGGCCGGCGGCATCGGCGACGAAGCAGGCGGGCGAGGGTGTGCTGTTTGATGTGGAGAGGCCAATCCAATGTGACACCGACCAGCGGGCCCAGTGAGGAAAGAGGGCGAGCGCGCGCATCCTTCTTGTGTCCGCGCCGATGCAAATCCGGCTCAAAAATGAACCGGGAATGGGACGGCAGGCGGATGAAACCGGACGCGCGTTCGTTTAGGTCGACGCGTTGGGCCGACTTTTTTGTCCACGCCGATCCAAACGAACGGCCGCGGCCGAAATGGGTCGCCCCATTGAAGTTGCTCTAAGAGTTTATCCAACTCGAACGAAATCCTTCTCTCGATCCCTCCTCCAGAACTCATGGCTGCTTTTACCATGGCCTCGCCGGCGATGATGCCAGACGATGTGATCTTCGAGATACTCTCGCGGGTGTCGGTGAAGTCTGCCTGCAGATTCCGGTGCGTGTCTAGCCAACCGGGAAGAAGGACCAGGTAGCACAGTTAAAATTTAGCACGATAATGATATAGCCAACCGGGCTAGGAATGACTAGAAGGATTATTAAACTCATAAGCAATAAAAATTACTTATAGTTATTGAATCGGAGTACAGACTCGATTCACTGTCGGTGTCCTTGAGTGTCTAACAACTCAGAACCTGGAGAAATTTTGGAATCAGTGCGAAATAATACTTGAAGAATAACTCATTAGAAGTTATGCAGTTCCGTGATAATCTCGAGATACCAGAGGGGGTAATACTCGATGACGGACCAAAGTAGAGGTTGGACTGGGGTATTGCTCTGCAGAAGACAAGTGCTTAAACTTGCACGATAAATGGTATTTAAAGGAGAACATGGTCAGAATCCACGATCATAAAGGATCGAACCACGGATACAAGATGAACTTATATCAACGGGTAATTATTTTTACGAGCAGCTTCCATGATAAGTTATACATTGTGTCCCTGGGCATGAACGCAAGGTTCAAGGTCGACTCCCACTTCTTCAATGTATAACCTTCCATTCACTTTTTGCTTTGATAAAGGCATTAGTGTTGAAAGTTTTACCTGGTGAAATACTAGATGAGTATGACTCGTGAAAACTTCCGAGTTCACACATATAAAGGAAGGTATCGGATCAACCCGTTAGGGTATTGTGGAAACATATACCACAATCTTCAAGAGTAGATATCACCAGCTCAAAAGCAGAGCATGGTTGGCAAAAGGAGAGGATACAATTTACCAAAGGCATTATGTATCGGAGAAAGAACTCACAAGGTGATTAATTATGAAGGACACTGTCGGACAATAATCCAAAAGTGGATATGGCGATCCATAATGGAGCTGATGTGAGTATCGATACCCAATCAGAGGAAGAAAGAATGCAAATGCATCGGTTTGTAGGACATCTAAATAATTCAACGTTTAAATAGCAAAGGAATTATGATTTTTAAATCAAGGGATCAGGAGCAACGCTCTGATCAAGGATGGATAAGTTGAATAGACTTAGGGGTACCATCGATGGCAATCTGATTGGCCGAGAACCAGCTCATGTTCGAAAGACGTCTGAGCGGAAAGATAATTTATAAGGATCAACTGATGATTGCGTGCATTCGCACACATATAGAATCAATGGACTTAAATGATAGTGACAAAGGATGCCAATAATATTACTAGACTTATGGGATTAACCAAAATGTAAGCAAGCAAGAATTTCAAGAGCAATAGGCTCCTGAGGATTTTTGGAAGATCGAATGGTATTTCGAAGATTGATGACATACATGAATCAACTGGGGATGAGTGGATACTCGGTAAGTGTGAGAAATTATCCGTAGGGATATTCATGTGTCAAGAACTGCAAGGCAATACGCTCAAAGGATTATCGAAACAACGACGAGTGTTTCGGGGTATCTTGTAATAACAAGACCAACTGGGGATGAATGTAAGAATAACAACTGTAAGTACTTATCCTTAAGGGTTTACGGTGGAAGGGGAATTGCAAGAGGGATGGCACAAAGTATCGAGGGAACATCCGAGAGTATTGTCAGAATCTTCCGTTGAAGCAGTCGATCATCCGTATTAAGGGCTCTCCGGCAGGAAGTGGTAACGAGAACCTAGAGTTAGATTTTAGCAAAATCATTTAACCCGAATAGAAGAGATGTCGGAGTCCCAGAGTATAGGTCAAGGAGTAAAAGATCCTACTACCACCCGATGGCGACGTGTGCCCGTAAGACACACAACCAAGTTAGTAAAAGTTTTGCAATGCCTAGACTCGACTTCGGCCAAGGAGTTGGAAAGGGGGATTCCTACAGGCAGTCGGCTCTGGTACCAACTTGTGACGCCCCCCATTCAATCGTACACTAATCATGCACGCAAATGTGTACGATCAAGATCAGGGACTCACGGGAAAATATCACAACACAACTCTACAAATAAAATAAGTCATACAAGCATCATAATACAAGCCAGGGGCCTCGAGGGCTCGAATACAAGTGCTCGATCATAGACGAGTCAGCGGAAGCAACAATATCTGAGTACAGATATAAGTTAAACAAGTTGCCTTAAGAAGGCTAGCACAAACTGGGATACAGATCGAAAGAGGCGCAGGCCTCCTGCCTGGGATCCTCCTAAACTACTCCTGGTCGTCGTCAGCGGGCTGCACGTAGTAGTAGGCACCTCCCGAGTAGTAGGAGTCGTCGTCGACGGAGGCGTCTGGCTCCTGGACTCCATCATCTGGTCGCAGCAATCGGGTAGAGAAATGGGGGGAAAAGGGGGAACAAGGCAACCGTGAGTACTCATCCAAAGTACTCGCAAGCAAGGAGCTACACTACATATGCATGGATATATGTGTAAAGGGCCATATCAGTGGACTGAACTGCAGAATGCCAGAATAAGAGGGGAATAGCTAATCCTGTCGAAGACTACGCTTCTGGCAGCCTCCGTCTTGCAGCATATAGAAGAGAGTAGACTGAAGTCCTCCAAGTAGCATCGCATAGCATAATCCTACCCGGCGATCCCCTCCTCGATGCCCTGTTAGAGAGCGATCACCGGGTTGTATCTGGCACTTGGAAAGGTGTGTTTTATTAAGTATCCGGTTCTAGTTGTCATAAGGTCAAGGTACAACTCCGGGTCGTCCTTTTACCGAGGGACACGTCTATTCGAATAGATTAACTTCCCTGCAGGGGTGCACCACATAACCCAACACGCTTGATCCC
Source organism: Aegilops umbellulata (assembly GCA_032464435.1). Lineage (NCBI taxonomy): Eukaryota > Viridiplantae > Streptophyta > Magnoliopsida > Poales > Poaceae > Aegilops > Aegilops umbellulata. The sequence goes on along the minus strand of CP136059.1, from coordinate 414,871,736 downwards.
ATTTGGCCGGACACACTTTCCTAGGTCATGCCCGGCCTCGGAAGATCAACACGTCGCAGCCCCACCTAGGCACAACAGAGCGGTCAGCACGCCGGTCTAATCCTAAGCGCACAGGGGTCTGGGCCCATCACGCATAGCACACCTGCACGTTGCGAACGCGGCCGGAAGCAGATCTAGCCCCCTTAATACAAGTGCGAGCTTACGATCCAATGCGGCGCGCGCACTCAGTCGCTGACGTCACGAAGGCTTCGGCTGATACCACGACGTCGAGTGCCCATATCTTTCCCGCGTAGTTGGTTAGTGCGTATAGGCCAGTAGCCAGACTCAGATCAAATACCCAGATCTCGTTCAGTGTGTTAAGTATCCGCGAACGCCGACAAGGCCAGGCCCACCTCTCACCCAGGTAGTCTCAACCTGCCCTACCGCTCCGCCACAAACATCCACACAGAGGGCCGTCGGGACAAAGGTCCTTTCAGCCCCCAATCCGTGAATCACTCGCGGGTACTCCTACGAGCGACCCGTCTTTGTTCATCACATGTATCATGTATATAGTATATACCCGTGATCACCTCCCGAGTGACCACGGCTCGATAGTATAGCACAGCAGACGGACAAGAATGTAGGGCCACTGATGGTAAACTAGCATTCTAAACTAAGCATGTAGGAGAGCAGGTAAAGGTAACAACAGTAGTAACAAGGACAGGCTATGCATTAGGATAGGATAACGGAAAGCAGTAACATGCTATACTACTCTAATGCAAGCAGTATAGAAGAGAGTAGGCGATATCTGGTGATCAAAGGGGGGGCTTGCCTGGTTGCTCTGGCAAGAGAGAGGGGTCGTCAACACCGTAGTCGTACTGGGTAGCAGCGACGTCGGTCTCGGTGTCTAGCGGAAGAAGAGGGGGAAGAAACAATAAATATTTAAGCAAATAGATGCATAGCGATGCATGAAATGACAAGTATTGGTGCTAGAGGTGCCCTAATGCGGTATGAGGTGATACCGGTGAAGGGGGGGGAAACATCCGGGAAAGTATCCCCGGTGTTTCACGTTTTCGGGCACAGGAGCCGGAGGGGGAAAGTTGCGAGTTTGACATGTTATGGGTGCGCGGCGGACGAACGGGCTGCGTATCCGGGTTCGTCTCGACGTTCTGAGCAACTTTCATGTAGAAAGTAATTTAATCCGAGTTACGGATTAAAAGATATAATTTCTAAAGATTTTATTAATTTCTGGAATTTAATTAATTCATTAATTAATTCGAAAATGAATTAATGACATTAGCATGATGTCATGCTGACAACAGCAGTCAACAGAGTTGACTTGGTCAACCTGACCTGTGGGTCCCACTGGTCAATGACACATTTTAATTAAACAGTTTAATTAATCTAATCAAAATTAATTAGTGGGTGGGCCCCACTGTCATGCTAATTAATTAGCTAATTAACAGTAGTTAATTAGGTTAACTAATCATTAGGTTAATTAATCTTATTTGGTTAATTTTAATCAGAATTAATTAAGTTAATTTATTTATTTATTATATTACTTTTAATTTCTTTTTTTTAAACGTCCTGTGGGTGGGGCCTCGTTTTCATTGGCCCAAGGGCCAAAGCGGGGCGGGCATAGCCCGACTAGGCGCTGGTGAACGGGCGAACGGGCATGGATGCTGGCGCCCGACAGGGCACTCGCTCAATCCAGCCGTGGCTGGGAGCGACCCCGAGCGGCGTGCGGATGGCGAGCGGCGCGGGCAGGGGGAGCTGCACAGGGAAGGCGAACGCAGGTGAGCAGAAGAGGTGGGCGTTAGCAGGAGGCCGGAGCGGGGGGGGGGGGGGTGGTGAGGGGGCGTCGTGGGACGGCTAGGGCATCGCGACGGCGCCGGTGGCTAGGGGTGGGGCGGAGCGGCGCCCCCTGTAGCACGAAGCTGCGGGGCGAGGGGAGGCATGGCGAGTCGTGGGCACGGGACGGAGGCGAGGCCGCCGTGGGCACGAGCCAGCAGGGCTCACGGACGACGCGTGTAGAGGGCAGTGGTGCAGCAGCTGGGCGCGGGACGGCCACAGCGGAGCGAGCTCCGGGCGCGGGTGCGGGCGACGAGCGTGCCAGGGAGCGGGAGGCAGCGCGAGCAGCAGCAGGGCGAGGTGCGTGCGGGGCGATGTGTACATGGGCATGCGTGCGGTGGTCGGCGTGTAGAGGGAGAGAGGAGGACCGGGGTCCTCACCGGCGTTGAAGGGGAGTGGGGACGTCGTGGCGTGAGGGAGTTCGTCGCGGAGGCAGTCCGGCGAGGAAGGGCTTGACGAATTCGGCGGGGGCGGCGCCGTGCGCGGTCGTCGGGGCTGAGGACGGGGACGACGAGGTCCAACGGCTGCGGCGAGAGGCGGCCCCGGCGTGGGCCACGGGCAACGACGACGGTGGGGGGGGGGCTGTGTTGCCGGTGTCGAACGCAGGGCGCGACGGGCCCCGATCCAGATCGGATCGGGGGAGGGGCAGGGAGTGGCGACGTGGGGGGGGGAGTGGTGCGTGGGCTAGGGTTTCCAGGGGGAAGTGGATAAGAGGGAGTGGGAGAGTGGCCGGCTGGGCCTGGTGGTGGCCCAGTTGGGCCTGTGGTCAGCTGGGCCGAAGCCCGGGGGGGTTTCTCTTCTATTATTATTTTTTGTCTTTTGTTTTTCTGTTTTATCTCTTTTATTTTATTTATTTTCTTTTACTATTTTAATTCAACTTAGGGCATTTAAGTATTTTATAAAGTTGTGTTTTCTTTACTATAATTACCTATGCCAATTTTGGCACTGCCCGAACATTTTTGTTTCAATTTTTGGAAAACTTTTGTTGTTTGACATATTTTGAATTTGAATTTTGGAACGGTTTTTGATCTAACGATAGCTTAGCAATAGTAATTGTGGTGACGTGGCATCATTAGCCGATATTACTGTAGCTTGATTATCCGGGCGTCACAATTATCTTCATAGATATTGATTGGTGATTGTAATGAACCAATACCGCATGATGACTGAATATGATTTATTACTTTGTGGAGCCATACGCATTCTCGTGAGGCTTCGAATAATGCAATTATTTCATAGTGATTAGTGGAGGTAGCTACTAAAGTCTGTTTTGTAGAATTCCATGAAATAGAGGTTCCACCATATAAAAATACAAACCCTGGTTGTGACCTGGCATTATGGGGATCAGAAAGATATTCAGCGTCACAATAACCAATCAGGGTCATATCTTGATTTTTCCGATAGAATAAACCAAGATCTTTAGTACCTTGTAAATATCTGAAGATATTCTTTACTCCTGTCCAATGACGTTTTGTTGGAGTTGCACTATGTCGATCCAGTAAATTTACCGCAAAGGCAATGTCTGGTCTAGTACAATTTGCAAGGTACATTAGTGCTCCTATGGCACTGAGGTATGGAAACTCAGGTCCCAATACCTCCTCGTTATCATCCCTTGGTCTAAAAGGATCCTTGTTCATATCAAGGGATCTGACGACCATAGGTGTTTTGGATGGATATGATTTATCCATGTTGAATTTTTCCAAAATTTTGTGAATGTAAGCGGGTTGATAAACGAGTATTCCTGAGGGAAAATGCTCAAGTTGTATACCTAAGCGGAATTTGGTTCTTCCCAAATCTTTCATCTCAAACTCCGTCATTAAATGATTGCGTGCTACAGTTATATCTGATGCGTTGCCAATGATGTTGAGATCATCAACATATACTGAGATGATGCAAAATCCCTTTGAGGATTTCTTTATAAATACGCATGGGCAATCATTGTTATTCGAGTACCCTTTACTGAGAAGGAACTCACTGAGTCGGTTATACCACATTTTACCCGACTGCTTCAAGCCATAGAGTGACTTTTGTAGTTTTACACAATACATGTTGCGATTTATATTTGGATTCGGAATTTTAAGTCCATCAGGCACTTTCATATAAATTTCCGCATCGAGTGACCCATATAGATAAGCAGTCACTACATCCATTAACTGCATTGGTAGATTCATTTGTACTGCCAAAGATATTAAGTATCGAAATGTAATTCCATTCATTACAAGAGAATATGTATCGTCGTAGTCGATACCGGGTCTTTGCGTAAACCCTTGAGCTACTAGTCTCGCTTTATATCTCACCACCTCATTTTTTTCGTTCCTTTTTCGAACAAAAACCCATTTTGCTCCCACAGGGAAAACTTTATGAGAAGTAGGTATTATTTTAGAAAATACCTTTCTTTTATTAAGCGAGTGTAATTCTTCCTCAATTGCTTCCTTCCATTTAGGCCAATCCGAGCGCTTGAGGCACTCTTTCATATATTTTGGCTCTGGATCCATTTGAAGGGTTTCAGCAATTTTCGAGGAGAAATCTGTGTCGACAACTGTAGTGCTTCTATTGTATGTTTCTCCTGAATCAATATAATTTATGGATATTTCATTAATTTCTTCAGGCTCCGTATGATTTCCCATAACAACGGAGTTTGATTGTTTCGATACCCCAACATTATAATTTGTGTGTACATTTATGTTGGGTTCTTGATGTTGAACATCAACTTGGTGTCCATCAACTTGAGGTTGATTTGCATTTACTGTCATAGATTTTGATTTTCTTTGTTTCCGCGGAGGCTTTAGAGAAGCCTTTTCTGCTGTGACCAGATTTCTCCCACTTTTATGTGTAATCGGGAGTTGAGTAGTTTTATTTGGTACCTCTATTCTTTCTGGTGCATTAACTGCAGGGATATAAGATTTAGTGACACCTTTGTGATCAGTAAATGCGTCTGGCAGGTTATTTGCAAAGTGTTGCAAATCTATAATTTTCTGAACTTCAGATTCAGATTCTTTAGTACGTGGATCTAAGGACTGAATGCCTGTTGCATTCCAATCTATTTCCTGGCATTCTTTGTGGTTTGTTTCTCCCCCTAATGCCGGGAAATGGTCCTCGTCAAAAATTGAGTCAGCGTACCGGGCCGTGAACAGGTCCCCTGTTAGGGGTTCTAAATATTTTATAATTGACGGAGAATTATATCCCACATAGATTCCTAATTTTCTATGGGGTCCCATAGAGGTACGCTGCGGTGGTGATATCGGTACATATACAGCGCAACCGAATTTTCGCAGATGGGAAATACTTGGCTGATTGCCATGTACTATTTGAAATGGGGAGGTTTCATGATATGCAGTTGGTCTGACTTGTATCAGATCTGCGGCGTGTAAAACCGCATGTCCCCAACGAGAGGTTGGTAAATTGCAATTCTGCAATAGTGGTCTAGCAATTAATTTTACTCTTTTGATTAAAGATTCAGCCATTCCATTTTGAGTATGCACATAGGGTACTGAATGTTCAAGATGGATTCCTAAAGCCATACAATAATCATTAAATGCGCGTGAACTAAATTCAGCAGCATTGTCCATTCTTATTGTTTTTATCCTGTGTTCAGGATGATTTGCTCTCAATTTGATAATTGGAGCAATTAATTTGGCAAAGGCATGGTTACGTGTGGATAATACACACATGTGACCATCTAGTAGATGCATCGATGAGCACCATGAAGTACCTAAATGGTCATGATAGAGGTTGTATTGGACCACATATGTCTCCTTGAATTCTTTCAAGAAAATTAAGCGACTCATTTTTAACTTTAAGATAAGATGGCTTAATAATTAATTTCCCGGTAGCACACGCGGTGCATACAAAATCTGATGATCTGGGAAATCTTTTAATTGGTAAATTATGACCAACAGAATTACTTATAATTTTTCTCATCATACCTATTCCAGGATGACCAAGGCGATCATGCCAAGTCTTGAATTTATCAAGATTTTGAAAAATTATATTGTACGCAACATAAGGCACGGGTTTTATGTATGTAAAGTATAATCCAGATGAAAATGAAGGGAATTTTTCAAGAGTTTGTTCCTCATATCCGTTGCTTTTTGTTAAAAGCAAATATTCTTCGCTATCCACCTCTATTGTTTTCAGATGGAAATTATTAGATCGGATATCTTTGAAACTTATAAGGGTACGTGTAGATTCAGGATACAAGAGTGCATTCTGAATTACGATAGTAGTACCCATAGGGAGTGTGAATGTGGCTCTTCCTGAACCAATAATTGCTTTGTTTCTTCCTGTTATGGTCATAACATTTTCCTTTCTCTTGGTAAGAGTTTGGAAATATTTTGCTTCCCCTAGAATTGTGTTAGTGGTAGCACTATCCACTAAACATAACTCTTCTTCCATCGGATTGTTCCCGTTAAAATTCTATAGATAGAAAAATAATATTTTAGAACAAATTTTCTTTTATTCAAATATTCATTAAATTACATATATAATATTTATATTACAATCTCAAATATAAATTTATTACAATATTATGTCTGATTCACATAATGCATTATACATAGTCTGAAAAACTTTATTCTACTTATTGTTATATAATATATAACGACTTATAGTATTTAAATAGCTAAGTGACATCAATTTGTTTATGGATATTAACCGAGGTCTCCAAAAACATCTCGGGTGTAATCCACAAGCATGCCTTCATCGAGGATGAGATCGTCCTTTGGCTTGTATACTTGAATAGCGCTTTCAGAAGGACCAGCTTGAGGGTTATCTTGAATGGCTTTGAAGTGAGCTTCAGCTTTATTTCCATGAACTTGTTTGCCTTTTCCTCCATACTTCATGTATAGATCCACAAGGTGCTTGGGAATTCGACACTGATTAGTACGATGATTCATGTATCCGCACCTTTGACAAGTTTGAGAATTGTCATTTTGATCATTTTTCTTGAAATGACCTTTCCCCTTAGTTTGACTGTTGGTCTTTTGACCGTTGTTCTTTTTCCATTTTCCCTTGAATTTCTGGAAGTTCCTTTTACGGTTTCCAAATTTACTAGTAGAATGAGCATTAGCATGTGCTTCAGGGATAGGCATGGCACCCGTTGGGCGAACATTGTGATTCTTCATGAGAAGTTCATCATGCTTCTCGGCCTGAAGTAATGTCTATATGAGCTCAGAATACTTTGTGTATTTCTGTTGGCGATACTGCTGTTGCAATATCCTCATCGAGGGATGGAAAGTGCATAAATTTTTCTCTATTAAGTCTGCATCTGAAACTTGTTGATTGCAAAATCTTAGTTTGGAGTTAATTTTATGCACGGCAGAATTATATGCAGCAACGGACTTAAAGTCCTGAAACCTTATAAGAGACCATTCTCTTTGGGCTTCCGGCAACATTACTGCTCTTTGTTGGTCATATCTCTCCTTGAGGGAGTCCCATAAAGCTAAGGGATCCTCCTCCATCAAATATTCAGTTTTTAAATCAGGATGGAGATGGTGCCTTATATAGTGCAATGCTGCATACTTTACCACTTGAGGTATTTCTGGAGCATTTTCGGGGGGTGCGACAATGCAAGGACCGAGGCTGCGTCCACTTAAGAATATTTTCATATCCATGGCCCATGATAGATAGTTACTTCCATCTATTTGTAGTTCTTGGAATTCTTTCTTACTGATGTCAGCCATATTTCCTGCATGTATGATCATGCATTTGATTAATTTTACTTGATAGTAAAATTTATTTTGGTAAACAAAAAATATGTTCTCAAAGAACACTTATATTTTGTAAGCCATATCTGTATATCATCGAATTTTGATATATTTGGAAGAGCACTATGGAAGCATAAAAAAAATGCCTCTGAGTAATAGGCAAACTGTAATATACAGTAGAGATGCCATTACTGTGTGATTGCACAAATATAATTCAAGATAATCACATATTTTATTTGGCCTTTTCATATCATATTAATGAGAGAATATTGCATGAAAAAAAAATTAAATGCAAAATAAAATTGTCATACCAAATAACATGTTATAATATACTAAAACAAATAATAATAAACATGTCATATTACAGATATCTTTACCTATTAATAAAGCAGCTATCGCTTCTGGCCGTCCGTCATTAAAACTACCCTTCAAGTTGGTAAAAATTACCCCCAATGCCACCCGTAAGTTAGAAAACGATTCAATTTTTCGGACAAAAATCGCCGCCGCCTTCGTTGTTTTATAGGCGCGGGACGCGCAAACATTACACAACGACGAGCGGCAGAGTGGTTGATGGAGAGCGAGGACACCAGGGATCGATTCGCAGCTTTCACAACTTTTATCTTTCTTTTCTCACGCATGTCCTACCCCATGTATACATTCATGGGCCGGCCCATGTGCGGGGCTTTACTCTCCTGTTTTTTTTCATTTTACTTTTTTGTCTTTTCTTTTCTCATTCTGTTTTCTTTATTTTTAAAATTAATTGGGGATTTTAATATTCTAAAAGTTGCGAGGTTTCCAAAAATATATTTGAGAAATCATAAAATATATGTGAATTTAAAACTGTTTAGAAAATCATAAAATTTTTGCTGATTCAAAAAATGTTGTTGGTTTTGCAAAACTGTTTGCAAAATTATAAACAAAAAACACAATTTGGAAAAAATGGTCGGGGAATAAAATCATGTTCAAGATTTTTAAAAAATGATCGTGTATTCAAAACATATTCGGGAATCAGAAAAAAAAATGTTCATGGCATTTTAGAGAATCTTCACAAAAACAAAAATAAATATTTGTTTTTTAAAATGTGTTCCCCAATTTAATAAAAAAATCATCGATTCAGAAAATGTTTGTTGAGTCAAAAAAATGTTAATGAATTCAAAACCGGTTCATACATTTTAAAAAATGTAAACAACACTAATGTTCATGATTGTTTTGAGAAAATCAAAACTTGAAAAAAATGTTTGTTCAAAAGTATTTTATGTCTAGGATTTGATTAGTTTTTCGGAAGTCTTTATATGTCTTGGCGTTGGGAGTAGTTCGTGGTCAATGAAATTTGTTTTTAAAGTTTTAAATGTTCCCTTGCACAACATAATTACAAGCGTGGCATGCACTGCAAACTCATGGCCTTGGGATTTACCGCGTCAAATGCATTGTGATCACGTGGACATCGCGACCATCATCGGCTAGGGTGAGAAAAAAATGACAACATGGTGAGCCACTGTGTTAAAATAGAGTACGCTCATGTATCAGGATATCGTGTCATACTTATTTGGTTAGCCATAATTTTTTATCTCCCGTTGCAACGCACGGACATATTTGCTAGTTAATAGATATAAGGGCTACGATATAGGTTTACAACACCATATAAATCTCCAGCTAGGGAATACAAACTAGGAGTACGTCTAATACAAACAGGAGTATATTAGTACTATATACTACACATCAAGAGTGATAAGCCCATGTGGCGTGGCCCATGGTTCTGTCGGCACCGCTGAAGCGTGTAAAAGGAATCGAGGAGGGAGTGGATAAGGTACACCCCAAATCACATATCCACTCCACAATCGCTCGTTCGAGCTCTGCTTCAGGCCGGCGCTCAGGGCCGGCTCCTTCAGCGGCGCGGCGCCCCCCCCCTCCCGCGCAGAGGAGGAGGGGGCTTGGGAGGTGGCCTCGTGGGGGGGGGGGGGATCCACGACACGGCCGGTGAGGCCGAGTGCCTCGGGCGACCAAGTGCCGGCGCGGGTTCCAGCGGGGCGGACAGTCATGGCTGATGCGAAGCGGCGGAGGAGCACACGGACTTCCGGCGAGGGCGTCGGGAGTGCAGACAGCGGCGCTGCTTCCTGGTGCTCCTCCTCCTCCACTTCCAGCGCCGGGAGGTTGAGGTCGCGGCGTGCTGGGAGAGCGTGCGTCGGCGCATCGGCCTCGATCTCCTCCGTCTTCACCTTCGGCAGGAGGTTGATGACGAGTCGGGGCTTGGGCGCGTCCAGAGAGACTGCAGCCGGCGGCGAGGAGAACTCCGGCAGCGGATCGTAGTCCGGTGGATTGAAGTGCTCCGGGTCCTCGTCAGATGGCGTCGGGACTGGAGGCCCGACCCGTACCCGTAGCCTGGGCAAGAGTACATCAGCGGAGGCGGCGCCGCAAGTTCCTCGTCGGAGAAGTAGCGTTCTGGGTCATCTAGGAGCCATCCGGCGCTTGGTCCGGCAAGCATCCACTCCATGGGCGCGTACACCGGCGGAGGAGGCGGCAGTTCCGCGGCATCCGTGGTGATGTTGGAGGCAGAGGCCTCATCCTCGTGCTCGATCCCGGCCCCTGCAACAACCTGTTCGTCGACAGCGTTTGGTGCGGCAGCAGCCTCTTGGGGCATGGCATGACCAGGACGTCTTCCCTGGGCGCATCCGCCCTGGTACTCGGTCCTGGCGCTCCAGGGAAGTTGCTGCGATGCACCCAGCGGTGACCACAGTGAAGGCGCTGGCGATGGGCGTGGCGGCGAAGGAGGCCATCACCAGGACCGTAGCGACGAAGAGGAGCATGGTATGGTACATTGCGGCGGTGGAGGCCGCCATTCCTGTTCAGGCGACACTAACGGCGGTGGCCGAAGTTCCGGCGACGAGCAGCAGCCGGACCAAAAATCCGGCGAGGAAAACGGAAACCCCAGCGTCCCCTGGCCACAAATCGAGCGAAAGCTAAAGCAAGGTCCTGCAGAGAATCCATCTCTTCTCACCTCTCTTTCTCTCCTGTAGCCTATTCTCTGATTCGAGCAGTGCTGATGACGTGAAGAGAAACAAGAAAGATTGAAGTGAAAGATTGATTTCATTGATAGTGACTGCAGGTACTTATATGTCCTGAGGCGTCGTGTTTACATGCCGGTTACAAGGTTTGCGTCGTTTCGGAAAGACACGACGCCGGTTTGAAAAGACATGACGATGGTTCGCTATCTACTGCGTCTGGACAACGCCAGGATTCTAACCACCGGCTAGAATATTCCAAGGAATCTGCTAATCGCCTAATTAGCCTAATACTAATAGATTCCTAACAGTCTAGACGCCGGCACCCACTTCCGCTTGGTCGATGCCACCACCGGTAACGTGCTTCTGACCTGCTCTGTACAGTCGGCCTTGGCCATGCCACTGCGTCCAACTCGATCAAAGTCATCCACATCACGGAAACATTCTGGTACAATCGTGAATATGTTGAGCAATCCTATCAGACATGCGAGGTTCTCACATTAGGGCGTGACGATAGTGAGTGGAGGAAGGCACCATCGCCCCCAGCCTTTGTCCGCATGTCCAATCACACAAGCTCAACTGCAAGTGTCAATGGTGTCGTGCACTTTCTCTCTAAGTATGCAGATGACAACAGCGTTTTTTGGTTTCGACCTCGAGAGGGAAGAGCGGGGGAAGAAAATCGAAGGTCCATTCAAACAGGACATCGAGTTGTACTGGAGCAAGATGGAGCTAATTCACATTACACAGCTCAAGGATACCCTGTGCATGATCCAAACGGAGAAACGCGAGATTGACCATCTATGCACCAACATATGGCTCTTAATCGATGCCGACAATAGCACATGGACGAAGTCACGAAGGCGATGTGATCCCAATGACCATGTATTTTGATATGGTCCAACAATTGATGGTGATGTCAAATGGTGTAAAATTGCTTTCATGCTACGGCCATACATTCATGTTGCTGCCTGTATTGCAAATGTACGATCCCTCTGATGGTAGATGCACTGATGTTGCGAAGAAGATTCCGGAAAACACCTTTGGCACAGTCTGTCTATGTAACTTGCACTTGAATTGCTTGCGTGCGTGCAGGATCTAACGACAACCCCACTCAACTCAAGCCTTCAATTTGCGATTTGGATCTAGCTATGGACACGACCCATATTGTTCGACGGCCAAGGACATCCACAACTTCCTAGACATGAGACAACTTCCTTGTACACTGTCAACTATAATTAGCAGAGATTACATTCACTAATCTGATAAACTTTGTATGGTTTTTCTTTACTATTAATTATTACCCAGACAGTCTATAATGTCGCGAGCATTAAACGCGGAGCTTCTGGGCGGTTCGGTGCTTCATTAGGACGCGGTGCATTTATTACCTGTGCCTGGCGTTCGTTTTTACAAGACGAAATCCTGAAATACAATACACAGGTATGATGTACGTAGGTGCGAATCAACCTGTGGTTGAGTTGGTTAGGTGGACAGTGGTATCCCCAACCCACCAGGGTTCAAATCCTGGTGCTCGCATTATTCCTGGATTTATTTCAGGATTTCCGGCGATGCGCTTTCAGTGGGAGGAGACGTTCCCGTCGACGACGAGGCGCCTACGGTGACTTCGTAAATCTCAAGATGATATGCCGGCTCAGTCTTTCGGAGGTGCTCATAGGGATAGGGTGTCTTGGTCCATGGATCGGGAAGAATGCTTTCTGGTATTGTTCGAGGTCATGCTCTCTTCTGAAAAAATTAAGAAAATGTACATAGACGGAAAAACAGAAGAAAAACCAAAATATTGAAAAAGAAAAAAGAAAACAACCGAAAGAGAAAACCAAAACCAAAAACCACACACGAAAAAAATCGAAAAAGAAAAACATGCGTACGTGTCAAATGGGCCGGCCCATCTTCGCCGGTGAAGTCCACGCGCACACGCTCGTCGATCTGCAGCTAGTGACGGAGTCCTCATCGTCTCATCGATGCGTGGTTTATGGGCTTCGATCGGCTGCAGCACCTCTCCGTCCGGACTATCGTTGGCCGTCCAAGCTGCGCAAACACAAATCCAGACCCGGTCTACAGTAGAGCTGTGGCTACCCATGCATCCGACTGGTTCTCGATCGAGTTCTAATTCTATACGATATATAGTCAGCACAAAAGTAAAAAAAGAAGTCAGGAACTCTACAAAACATCAATGTATTAACGGACTGACTAGCAGTTACTCGACTGAAAACCCAATTTGCTTCAGTCAATTTTTATTTTCTTTGCATGCGATGTAAACCCACTATCAACATGCGGGCTGCACATAGTCAATTTCCAATTCCTGAGCCATGAACGGGAAATGTGCTGGCTGTTTTTCTCATCGCAAGGCAAGACAGGCCCAGGATAGGTGAGTTTATGGTGTAAATATTGCTAGAATATCATCGCAAAGTTTTCTAAGAGAGAGAATTAGTGCGAAAAGAAAGAAAAACAAAATAATAATTAAACAAATGATGACAAAATTTGCACACAATTTACAGAGAAATTTCGCATTTATATAATATGCAAGGCAAGGCAGGCCGGAGATAGGTGAGTTTATGGTGTAAATATTGCTAGAATATCATCGCAAAGTTTTCTAAGAAAGAGAATTAGTGCGAAAAGAAAGAAAAACAAAATAATAATTAAACAAATAATGACAAAATTTGCACACAGTTTACAGAGAAATTACGCATTTCTATAATATGCAAGGCAAGGCAGGCCCAGGATAGGTGAGTATATGGTGTAAATATTGCTAGAATATCGTCGCAAAGTTTTCTAAGAAAGAGAATTAGTGCGAAAAGAAAGAAAAACAAAATAATAATTAAACAAATAATGACAAAATTTGCACACAGTTTACAGAGAAATTACGCATTTCTATAATATGCAAGGCAAGGCAGGCCGGAGATAGGTGAGTTTATGGTGTAAATATTGCTAGAATATCATCGCAAAGTTTTCTAAGAAAGAGAATTAGTGCGAAAAGAAAGAAAAACAAAATAATAATTAAACAAATAATGACAAAATTTGCACACAGTTTACAGAGAAATTACGCATTTCTATAATATGCAAGGCAAGGCAGGCCGGAGATAGGTGAGTTTATGGTGTAAATATTGCTAGAATATCATCGCAAAGTTTTCTAAGAAAGAGAATTAGTGCGAAAAGAAAGAAAAACAAAATAATAATTAAACAAATAATGACAAAATTTGCACACAGTTTACAGAGAAATTACGCATTTCTATAATATGCAAGGCAAGGCAGACCCAGGATAGGTGAGTTTATGGTGTAAATATTGCTAGAATATCATCGCAAAGTTTTCTAAGAAAGAGAATTAGTGCGAAAAGAAAGAAAAACAAAATAATAATTAAACAAATAATGACAAAATTTGCACACAGTTTACAGAGAAATTACGCATTTCTATAATATGCAAGGCAATGCAGGCCCAGGATAGGTGAGTTTATGGTGTAATATTGCTAGAATATCATCGCAAAGTTTTCTAAGAAAGAGAATTAGTGCGAAAAGAAAGAAAAACAAAATAATAATTAAACAAATATTGACAAAATTTGCAGAGAAATTACACATTTCTATAATATGCAAGAATAGGCATATAATAGTGGTGTTTTCGTAAAAAAAATCTAAGCAAGAATGAATTAGTGGCATTGATATTTCCCTTGAACAAGAAATAAAATAAAAAACTAAATCTGAATCAAAATAATGATCTTTTTTAAAAAGAATGAATTAGTGAAATTAGTATTTCCCTTTCAAAAGAAAGAAAATGAAATAAAAACTAAAATAAAATCAAAATAATGAAGTTTTATAAGGAATACTGAAATAGTGGCATTGGTATTACCCTTTCTATAGAAAGAAAATGAAAATATAATAAAAAAAATTAGCTTTCTAAGGAAGAATAAATTAGTGGCATTGGTACTACCCTTTTAGAAGATACAAAAAAACTATAGCAAAATGAAAATATTCAACCTTTATAATAAAGACTAGATTAGTGGCATTGGTATTACTCTTAAAGAAAATGAAATCAAAAGTAAATAAAAAATAATGATAAAATTTGCACGCAATTAACAAAAGAATTACACTTTGTTATAGTATGCAAGATGAAACATATAATAGTGGATTTTTTTTGTAAAAACAAAGTTTCCTAAAGAAATAATGAAGTAGTGGCATTGGTATTTCATCCATGTGGTCTCTACTTCTCGAAATCAAAATTATGAAGTTTTATCAGAAATAATGAGTTACTCGCAATGGAATTACCCTTTAAGAGAAATAAAACAATGAAATTTTTTAAACACAACCTATGCAGAAATTGCGCCTTCTTATAATGCAAAAGAATAAGCATATAATTGAGTAACTTTCGCAAAAAAGGAGTTTCCTCAAGAGGAACAAACTGATAGCCTTGGTATTGTCCATCAAAGAAAAAATAAAAATAAAAATAAAAACTAAAACGAAATCAAAATAATTATTTTTCTAAGGAAGAATGCATTATTAGCATTAGTATTACTCTTTAATAAGAAATAAAAGCAAAAATAGTAAATGAAAAAAAAATTGCACACAGTTTGCACACGAATTGCACTTTTTTATAATAGTGAAATTTAGAAGAAGAAAAAAGGATTCCTCAGAAGAAATGAATTAGTGGCATTAGTATTAACATTAAAGAAGAAAGAAAATAAAATAAAAATTTAAACAAAATCAAAAAGTGAAGATTTCTAAGAAAGAATAAACAATGCACACAATAGAAAAAATATGCTTTTCACAAATACATAACAATAAATATATAATAGTCGATTTTTCACAAAAACGATTCCTAAGAAGGCATGAATTAGTTGCATTGGCTTTACTCGTGAAAGAGAAATAAAATTAAAAAATATTTAAATATTTAAAATAAGAAACAATGAATAAGTAGCAGTAGACTTTGAAGAAGAAAAATAAGAAAAATTGTTCAAAATATCTTGCACAAAACTTCGCCCTAAAAATATTAAGAAAAAACTTGCACAAAATGTTCAAGAAGTATAACAAAGAATGTTCAAAGAAACAATGAATAAGTATGTGAGAAATAATCATAAAACAGTGTAATTTTTGCACATATGGCAAAAAACAAAATAAGTGTTCCAAAATGCTTTCGGAAGTAGCATTTTTGGAGCATCAATTTTGTTTATTTGTCACAAATGTGATCTTATGATAAAATTTTGCAAGCACTTAGAGCATTTGTCAAAGTTTACTACAAAAAGAATTCAGATTTTTTTATTGTTTTATTTCTTTTGATTTATTTTATTTTATTGTTCATCCAAGCTCATTTGAGCTCCAGCTCCGGTACTCCACGTTGGTTATAACCGGCTATCAACGGACCATTATGTACGAGTACCATTTTGCGGCACCATGGTCAAAAAGCTATAGCGAGGCTATTGCCACTATTTAAAGCATTGCATAACATACGACCGACACGAGACTTGCTCAACCTCAAGAACTCCCATACATGTTTTTTTAAACCCCTCCCATATATTAATTAATTAAAAACATTCGTACAATCATCTATTACAACTTTATCCATGCAGGGCGGAAGACTATTTATATTCGAGCCATTAGACCTATTATCTAAACTGAACTTCGCAATCTCGTGCACCACCTTATTAGCCCTTCTTTTGATCTTAGATATCTTGAGCGTAGTCATCATCTTGGAAATACTCAGCTTCCATCTTAAGATCAATGAGGGGAGACCTGTCCAAATAATCATTTTGAAGAAAAGACGCTACACAAGAGCAACCCGTTTTCAAAATGATGGGTTTATGAAGGGTAATTCCAATATAAAGCCCCGCAAATTGTGTTCCCAAGAAGAAATGACGTCTTCACCAATATGGTTCGTGGTAACTACTCCCATACTGGCAGCACTAATGGCCTCCATAAAACTTGCGTCAACATGGATCTTAGTGAAATCTGGATCAGGGGCTGTTAGGTCACACATTTTTCATCCACATCATTAGTATAATTTAAGCCGTCCACCCTCTCCTTATCTTTGTTGGTATTTTCCATCTTCATCTTGGTATGACAGGACGAGATGGAGTCCCAATAGCTTTGAATACTCACAGAGGCAGAGATAGTTTCTTTAATTACCTTTACCAAAGATCAAATCATTCCTCAAGTGCCATGCCCTCCAAAACATGAATATAATCTGCCCTCGTCCGGTAGATTCCAAACTTCCCTTAACTCCACACGAAGTGTACGGGCCTTGGGACAATTCACCAGGGCATGATAAACACATTCATCACACCACAGATCGAGCTCAACCCAATGGTGTTTGGTGGTGTTGAACACTATTAACTTTCAAACTGTTTGAAGCAGCACATCTAGCAATTTTTTGGATTTTCTGGGGAACAGGAGCCTTCCAAATAATATTCCATAGCCTCATTTCCCCATTGACAGCACCACTCGAACTCCCACCCTCACTCCGTGTGTCCATCAGATTGAGCATCAGTCTATACCCACTTTTCACCGAGAATAACCCTTTTTCTCATAGCGCCAAGCGATCTCCCTTGCCCGCAATCTGAATAACGGCTTTAAAATTTCCTTAGCATCATGGGGGTAAAAAAGATGCCTAACCAGGTTCCCATCCCATCTTTTTGAACCACTCAAGAATAACTCAGAGACACATTTGATTCTAGTTTTGTTCATTTTCCAAGAAATCCGTAGAACCGAGTCTCTTGGAAGCCAATTATCCCTCAAGATATTTATATTCACATCATCATTAACTCTCCAAATGACACCCTTATTCAACAACTCAAGACCATGCATAATACCTTGCCATGTAGCTAACCTCACTTGCGGGAAAACAATGTCCAGAAGTGTCCATGAGGATAATACTTAGCTTTCATCACCTTTGTACATAAAGAGTCGGGAAAAACCAATAAACGCCAAACTTGTTTTACTATAAGCGCTTGGTTACATAATCTCAAATTTCGGAAGCCCATACCTCCTTCCCCTTTGGTTTTCGTCATCTTGTTCCACGCCAGTCAATGAGTCCTTTCCGTATTCTCCTCTTCACCCCACTAAAATTTCCTAATAATCTGAGCCAACTCTTCATAAAGAGATGCATGAAATTTTAAAATACCCATGGCATAGACTGGAAGAGCCTAACTGACAGATTTAATCTAAAATTCCTTCACCCCAATGGAAGAATATTTTTCTATCCAATCTTTGCAATGTCATATATAAACTTATCTCCAAGTGTCTTGTTAATAGACTGAGACTTTTGATGGATGGTATGATCTATCCTACCAAAAGTGCTTTCATTCCTAGAAGATGAATATCCGATAATGTTCTTATAGCTTTGAATGTATGCATTCATTGAGTACACTGCAAGACAATCGAGGTGAATACTCTGTGTACAAGTTGGATCTAGCTAAAGCTTATGATCGTGTGGACTGGGGTTTTCTAGAAAGTATGCTCTTTGTATATGGGTTTGCTCCGGGTTGGGTTAAGTGATTATGATTTGTGTGACGTCAGTGAAATTCTCAGTGTGTTTTAATGGCCAATTGTTAGACACCTTCCAACCTTCTGGTGGTTTGAGGCAAGGGGATCCATTATCTCCATACATGTTCTAGTTTGTGGCTGAGGCTCTTTCATTGTTACTGAATGATGCTTCGGCGAATGGGACAATCCAGAGTTTTCGGCTTAACAAATATGCTCCAGGTATCTCTCACTTATTATTTGTGGATGATAGTCTCTTATTTTATAAGGGGTCTTTGGAGCAAGCCCTAGCCATTAAACGGATTTTAATGGCGTATGAGGAGGGAACGGGCCAATTGTTAAGACCGGATAAATGTTCCATTTTATTTGGTAAAAATTGTAGTCTAGAAGATCAGGTGACTATATTAATGATTCTCAAAATTACAGCTGATGGTTTTGAGGATAAATATCTTGGTTTACCTGTGCCGGAAGAGCGTATAAACGCCGGTAAATTTCAGTCTACTAAAGATAAAGTACGTACGTGTTTATAGTTGTACCATCACATGGCCGACGCGACGATTCTACTGTCGTCGTTACCTGACGATGTGGTCTTCGAGATACTCTCATTGGCACCCGCAAAGTCCGCCTGCAGATTTCGGTGTGTGTCCAGGGGTTGTCACACTCATCTCGGGCCCGATGTTCGTCATCGCGCACAAAGCCCGCACATAGCCGCTACTCTTGTTTATCGCTGACTCTTCCCATAATGCCGGTTGCGAGCTACGGCTGCTGGACATGGACGACTACCTCTTAACAATGATAAAACATGTTGAGAAGCATGTTGCGGAGTCTCACCATTGCGGAGTGGAAGCATGTTGAGGAGCGTCTAGAGAAACGACTGAGCAGTTGGAAAAGCAAGTTGCTCTCAGTTGGAGGACGGTTGGTTTTAATTAACTCTGTCCTCACAAATATGGTTCTCTATATGCTTTCTTTCTTCCAACTCCCAAAAGGGGTCCTCCAAAGATTGGACTATTTTAGATCCAGATTCTTTTGGCAGGGAGACGGTGAAAAGAAAAAATATAGGCTGACAAAATGGAGCATGGTTTGTAGGCCAAAAGACCAAGGTGGCCTTGGAATTCATGACCTGCAGGTCAAGAATGAGGCCCTACTTAGTAAATGGTTGTTCAAACTTCTTACTGAGGATGCTGTTTGGCAAACCATATTGCGCCACAAGTATCTAGGCCAAAAGGCGGTGTCTCGGGCTTATTGGAAACCTGGCGACTCACACTTTTGGGCTGTCCTAATGGTGGCAAAGAAACATATTTTTCGCTTTGGGTCTTTCGCGATAAAGGATGGGTCAGAGGTTCGTTTCTGGGAAGACATATGGCTAGGCAATGCCAGTCTCCGAGAGCAATACCCAGCCTTATACGCCATTGCTCGCGATAAGAGTAATACTATTGCGCAAGTGCTTAGTTCATCCCCGCCGAATATTTCGTTCAGGCGGGATTTGATTTGCCCCCGACTTTTGTCATGGCATAATCTTTTATCCCGTCTGGATTCGATTAATCTGACACAAGGTCGGCATGTGTTTCACTGGAAACTCACAACATCAGGGTCTTACACTGTAGACTCGATGTATCGTGCGCTTATGCATTCCGAGGTGCCAGTGAATAATAACAAGAAAATCTGGAAGTCAAAGATTCCACTAAAAGTTAAAATCTTTATGTGGTATCTTCGTAGGGGAGTTGTGCTAATCAAAGACAATCTTGCACGGTGCAACTGGCCAGGAAGTAAGAAGTGTTGCTTTTGTGCTCGTGATGAGACAATCAAACACCTCTTTTTTCAATGCAAGTTTGCACGGTCTACATGGTCAGTCATCCAAATAGCGTCAAATTTGTATCCACCAACGAGTATTGCCAATATATTTGGTCATTGGTTGAACGGAATTTCAAATAGTTTCAAAATGCTAATAAGGGTGGGGGCGTATGCCTTACTATGGTTGCTTTTGTTATGTAGAAATGATTTGATTTTTAATGACAAAAATGATTCTCCTCTGCAGGTTATTTTCTGTTGTATGCACTCGCTTCGTACATGGTCTACGCTACAACAGGCGGAGCACCAACCGCTGTTCAAGGCGGTGTGTACGCGGTTGGAGCAGGCGGCTATGAAGGTTTTTTCCCAACATGGGTGGCAGCATAACCTCTAGATCTATCCACCGCCGAGTTCGACATAGGCAAAGTGTCGGTCCATAGGACTCTATTGTTGCCGTTTTGTCGGTTTTCTTACTTTTTCTAGTGTCAGACTTTGGTGTTTGGCTGTGTGCATCCTAGTTATGCAGAGGCCGGGTGTTACTCATAATGTTTTGTATCTGCTTGATGCTACATTTGAGATAATAAAATCGCCCTTCATCGAGAAAAAAACAATGATAGAACAGAGGGCAGGTCTTTCGCCTTTGGACTACCGCCTCGACAGTACTGTATGCCTCAATGATTATTGTGTCACTCTCGCTGGTTCATCGTCGGCATGATCGATCTGGCCACTGGGAATGTGGTGTGGAGGACCTCTAGAGAGACAGAAGTTAAGTGGGAGGACGCCCTTTATAGACTTGTACTATGATTCTATGAATCATTTTGGGGTCTCAACGTCGGTTGTGCCGCCCCTTCTGGCATGTACAAGTTAGTCTGCCTCAAGAGCACATATAATGAAAATCTTTGCAAGGTCCTGACATTAGAAGATGGTGCAGGCTCCTTCAGAACTAGTCGCTAACAACTATAGCATCAACCCCGTGATCACGGTCAATGGTGTCATGCACTTCCTTTACCAGTCGCTCATGGGACAAGGACCATCATCATGTACTCCGGTTTGATCTTGAAAATTAGGAAGGGAAGTCGTCGATCAATGTCCCAATGAGATCTGGTGACAAACTAGAGGAGAAGACACAAACAAGATGTATGGTCAAGCTTAATGACGCCATATGCATAATTGAACATAGCTTAATCAACATATGGCTCATATGGCACCTAACTGATCCAGCAAAAGGCACCTAGGTCGAGGTGTACTCCATACCAACGGCTTCGCCCAATCATTCGATGATGCCTTTGATGGTGATGCATGATGGTCGAATGTTGCTCTTCTATGTGTATGATACCTACACACAGGCAACTTCGACACTGCAATTCTACGATCCATTCAAAGGGAAATGCACACACCACCTCAAGTTTGCGAGCAACCCTTTGGGCAATGCTGCTCTTTGCGAGTTCCACTTGTGTTGGGGATATAACTATTTGAGTAAGCCGGCCAGGAGGGGCCGGGTTACGCAAAGGATACTCATCGTGAAGGAAGCCCAAGACCCAGCATGAGGATGGCGGTTCATAGGGTTTAAGGCCCACGGGCAACTTAAGGCCCATAGTGACAAACCGCCATAATGGCATGACTTGTAACATAAGGTAAAGGTAACTATTCACCGAGCCGGACACTGTTTATGAGCCGGCCGGGACTCTGTAGGCCGCAGAGCGTCAACCCGTGTATATAAGGGGACGACCCGCTGGCGGCTTAGGGCAAGAAACAACACATCGAGAGCCAGGCATAGCGTATCTCGCTCCCTGGTCATCGAAACCTCAAGCAATACCAACCCAACTAGACGTAGGCCTTCCTTCACCGTAAGGGGCTGAACTAGTATAAACTCTCGTGTCCTTTGTCCCGATTAACCCCTTTAAGCTTCCTAGTTGCGATGGCTCCACGACTAAGTCTTTGCAACAGGACATCTGCCGTGACAATTCCACGACAGTTGGTGCCCACCGTGGGGCCAGCGCACGGTGGATTTGAGTTCTTGAAGGGCAACTTCGAAGGGCTCAAGGGATATGCAGTGGGCCGGATGACCAAGAGTCGTCGCGGCAAGATCTACATCGACGACGAAGGCTGGGGCTCCGACGCCGACTCAGTTGAGTACGGGTACCGGGTCCCCTTCGGTGGAATTCACGTCTTCATCGGCCGGATTGGTGAGCCGGGCCCTGAGCCAGACAACTGCGCCGACCTCGTCGAGACGGCTCAGCGTGCGAGACCCGCCCGAGCTCAACCCGTCGTGAAGCGTGCCTTTGTGGGTTGCATCCACGGAGGTGAACTTTCTGAAGGATCTGAACAAGCTGGTGAGCCGGCCGTTCTCTCGGATGGTGATTCGTCCGCCGGTTCTACGGATTCGTTGTATCTGGTCCAATACGGTATGCTTGGGGGCTGTTTCGATGGCAGCACTATTCTGGACCCCTCGGAGTCACCAAATTGGGCAGGAGTCTTCATGGCTGGTACTTAACCCGGCCAAAATTCTACGGCTTCAGCAGCAATAACGTCCGGGTTAGGAGCAGCCGGGCAGGAGGCCCTGTGCGCTCACCAGCTCAGGTGTTGATGGATCTTATGGATAGGCTTACAGCCTTGTTGACTGTTACGGTCATCCCTGCAAATCAAGATGAGCATAACGCAGAGGTGGCACGGGTTCGTGAAGAGATCGCTCAGGCCAAGGAGACCTTATCAGCTGAATATACTAGATTGGCCACGGAGCAAGCAGCTTTGGACGCACGGGCGCAACAGCTTCAGGCAGAGGCCTTTCAGCTCACGTTGAGCCTGAACACATCTAATGAGGCGATGAGGAGGAGACATCAGAAGACTCAGTCCCGCTTACCTCAGATTTATGATCCCCGAAATCTCTTTGCTACACCCGGAGCCCGCCCAAGTAACCCGCCAGGGGCAGATCAGTTTATGACATCCGGAGCAGGAGGCCCGGTTCAGCCTCAGGTGACGGCACCTCGTCATGGCAATATGGCACCGCCCCGTTACGTGCCAATACCACCGGGTCACTTCTCCAACCCCATGGAGAACCTGATTGCAGCATCAGCACGTTTGGCGGCTCTTCCAGTAGATGGTGATGATCCGACTGCGGTGGAAACCCGGAGGATCAGGGAACTTGTCCAAACAGCGCTGGCTCAGCAAGAGACCTACTCCTACAGCCGGGATAGGATTCACTCAACTCCTCCGCCCTGGTTAGCTCCGCCTCGTCAGATCCAGAGCCCGAGTTACAGCAGACGTATGGAGTCGGAGGCCCTATCAAGCAACGCTCAGTGACGGAACCAGCCCGGTGGATACAACCAGGTGCAGGATCGTATACGTCAGGAGGATGAACGGGCGGCTCAGCTAGCAGATCAGCAGGACATACCGACTTATCCGACGACTTCAGTGGAGGCAGGAGTTGCTACTAGAACCGGAGGCGTTCCTTGTCTGGTACCGGCTCTACGCAATGTACGTCTGCCCAAGGATTTCAAGGGACCTCGAAAGGTACCGAATTATACGGCCGACTTACAGCCTGGGGCGTGGATTGAAAGTTACGAGATGGCCATGGAGCTGCTGGAGGTTAGTGATGAAGCGATGGCTAAATACTTCACCATGATGTTGGATGGAACGACCCATTCTTGGTTAAAGGGTTTGCCACCCAATTCCGTTAGTTCATGGGCAGAGCTGAAGGCTCGTTTCATCCAAAACTTCAAAGACACTTGCAAGCAATCTATGTCGATTATGGACTTGACAAATTGTAAGCAGGAGAAGGGTGAATCTACGACTCATTGGGTGCGCCGGGTCAAAGAGAAAATACATTCGTCTGACAAGATGGATGCCGGCTCAGCAGTTCTTATGCTGGAGAAGAATTGCCGCTTTGAACCTCTGAGACAGAAGCTGGGGCGTCTTAAGCGCGATTGCAATGATATGGGGATGCTGATGGCGGCTTTAGTCAAATATGCCGATTCTGATAGTACCAAGGACCCCGCGTCTGATGAGGAAAAGACATGGAAGGGAAAGAAGAACGGTAATGGAAAGGGTCAGCAGCATAACCCGGCAAATCAAGGAGGCAATAAGCGTAAGGCGGACGGTAACCCGGAATTTGTGGCTAATGCACAAGGTAACAATCAGAAACGCAAGGGGAAACCGCCCCCTCGGTCTAGCGGGTCAGGTCCATCTCTTGAACAGCTACTCAATGAGCCTTGTCCAAGGCAGGCACCCGGGAAAATCCAGCGACTCACTTATGGAAGGATTGTGCAATCATGAAGGCTTTCAAGAATTCCAACATGTTTAATGGTAACCAAGGCCCGGGCGGCGGTTCAGGAGCCGGCGGCTTTCATGGCCCGGGCGGCGGTTCAGGTCTCGGCTTTCAGGGAAACCAGGGTGGTTATAACCAGCAGCAGTCTGGTCAAGGAGGTCAGCAGCAGCAGTAGTCAGGTTATCAGAGCCATCCAAAACAGCTAAAAAGTGGGCAATATCACGTGTTCACCACAAGTTTGTGTAAACGTGATCAGAAGGTTCATAAGAGGGCTGTGAATTCCGTTGAACCGGCAGTCCCTCGTTACTTACGGTGGTCAGAGCAGCCCATTGTCTGGAGCAGGGAGGATCACCCCCCCGGGTTGATAATCCGGGTCAACTGGCCCTGGTAGTAGCACCGCAAGTTGGTGGTTACAAATTCACTAAGGTGCTCATGGATGGAGGCAGCAGCATCAACATCCTCTATTACGAAACCTTTCGGCGCATGGGCTTAACTGACAAAAACTTAAAGACTTCCAACACCGTCTTCCATGGAGTGGTGCCCGATAAGTCGGCGTATCCTGTGGGTAAGATTGAGCTGGAGGTAGCTTTTGGGGCCGAGCATGATTCTAGGGCTGAGAAATTAACCTTTGAGGTGGTCAAAATCAAGAGTCCGTATCACGCTTTGTTCGGGCGGCCGGCTTACGCCAACTTCATGGCACGGTCGTGTTATGTTTATTTACAGCTCAAGATGCCGGGTTACAAGGGCACCATCACTGTGCATGGAAGCCAAAAGGTGGCCCTGGAATGCGAAGAAGGCGATGCGGCTTACACCGAGTCTATCTGTGTAGCAGAGGAGCTCAATTTTTATCAGGATAACGTTGACCCGGCGGATAGGACCTACCTCAAGAAGCCGACGACGGAATATGACCCGACCATGAAGTTTAAGTCGGCTGCAGAGACTAAGCTTGTTGATTTTACTCCGGGCGATTCGTCTAAGCAGTTCAGCATCAGTGCCAACTTGGATCCTAAATAGGAAAGCGCGCTCATCGAGTTCATCCTTGAGAATCGGGACATCTTTGCATGGAAACCTTCTGACATGCCGGGTGTACCGAGAGGACTCGCTGAGCACACTCTTAACATTGATCCGAAGTATAAGCCGGTCAGGCAGTTTCTGCGGCGATTCAACGAGGAGCGACGAAAAGCTATTGGAGAGGAGGTCGCCCGGCTCTTGGCGGCTGGGTTCATTATTGAAGTCTTTCACCCGGAGTGGTTGGCTAACCCGGTGCTCGTGCTCAAGAAAAACGACAGCTGGCGGATGTGTGTGGATTATAAGGACTTGAACAAAGCTTGTCCGGCTGATCCTTTCGCTCTTCCCCGTATCGATCAAATCATTGATGCTATGACGGGTTGCGCGCATTTGAGTTTTCTGGATGCTTACTCTGGTTATCATCAGATCAAAATGGCAGTTAAGGACCAGGAGAAGACAACTTTCATCACTCCGTTTGGAGCCTTCTGCTATGCGTTTATGCCTTTTGGGCTCAAGAGTGCCCAGGCGACTTATCAGCGGTGTGTACAGAATTGTCTCCATAATCAGATTGGGTGCAATGTTCATGCTTATGTGGATGACATAGTGGTGAAGTCCAGAGAGACGGAAACCTTGATACTTGATCTCAGGGAAACCTTTGATAACCTCCTGGTTTACAAGATGATGCTTAACCCGGAGAAGTGTGTATTTGGTGTGCCTGCAGGCAAGCTTTTGGGATTCTTGGTCTCAAACAGGGGCATTGAAGCTAACCCGGAGAAAACCAAGGCAATTACCTCTTTGGCTAAGCCGGCGTGCATAAATGATGTTCAGCGACTAGTGGGTCGTGTTGCTGCTTTAAGCCGGTTCATAAGCCGGCTAGGTGAGAAGGCTTTGCTGTTGTATCGGATGATGAAAAAGGCGGACACCTTTGTCTGGAGTGATGCTGTTGACGCGGCTTTTGAGGATTTGAAGAGGCAGTTATCTGAGCCACCGGTCATGGCAGCTCCTATTGACAAAGAGCCTTTGCTGTTATATGTGGCTGCTAATTCACGAGCCGTCAGCGTTGCAATTGTGGTGGAACGCAAGGAGGCCGGAAAGGAGCATCTGGTTCAACGGCCGGTTTATTATGTCAGTGTGGTGCTCATCGAGTCAAAGCAAAGGTACCCTCATTGGCAGAAGCCGGTTTACGGAGTGTTCATGGCAAGCCGGAAGTTGAAACAGTATTTCCAAGGTCACCCTATTACGGTGGTGAGTTCTCCCCCTTGGGAGACATTATCCAGAACAGAGAGGCCACATGACGAGTCGCCAAGTGGGCTATTGAGCTCGGGCCGCATGGTTTGAAGTATGTGCCGCGTACTGCCATTAAGTCTCAAGCCTTGGTGGACTTCATCAATGACTGGACAGAGCTACAGGCACCTGAGGAGAAACCTGATAACACATATTGGACGATTCACTTTGATGGGTCCAGGCAGCTGGAAGGCTCGGGGGCTGGGGTCGTGCTAACTTCCCCTCGAGATGACAAATTCCGTTATGTGCTCCGGCTTATGTTTCCTTGTACTAACAATGCAGCTGAGTATGAGGCCTTACTCCATGGTCTCCGGATGGCTAAAGAGATGAACTTGAGCCGGGTAAGGTGCTTAGGAGACTCAGACCTTGTGGCTCAACAGGTGTCGGGCAAGTGGGATTCCAAAGATCCCTCTATGGCAGCTTATCGACGTGAAGTTGACGTGGTAGCTGGGCACTTCAAGGGTTATGTGGTGGAGCACATTGATTGAAGGAAGAATGAGGCGGCTGATGCCTTAAGCCGGCTGGGATCTCAGCGTAAGCCGGTGCCGCCTAACACCTTTGTGGTCAGCAAGAATCTGAACAACGGATCATACTACCTTATTGATGTTCGAGAGCACAGAGACTCACGTAAGTCGGAGGAGGAGACCCGTCGGTCGTAGAATATCGCTCATCTTCGGCCTTATCATACTTGAGCCACCGGCTCTAATGTGTATATATTTCTACTATGTATATATTACATAAAGCAATAAAGCAGGACCTCTGTCCTTTTTTCCACTTCCCAGAAAGGTTTATGTGTCTTTTTTATTAGGTGGTGGAGATAACCAAGAGGAAGTGGGTCATATCTGAATCCGGCTTTTCCTTTGGTCTGGCTTATGATCATATCTGAATCTAGCCATGGTCACTTGGGGGCTTCCTGTTCAAACATAGGTTGTATTCGAACCAAAGAGAACATAGCTGTCGATACCCACTTTTGATCGGCATACTGCCAAACCCACTTGGGGGCTTCTTGACCATATTTGAATCATAGCTTAACCCCTTTGGGTCTGACGTGGATCGTATTCGAATCAGCGTCATTAAACAACTCTTATGGTCACTTGGGGGCTTCCTGTTCAAACATAGGTCGTATTCGAACCAAAGAGAACATAGCTGTCGATACCCACTTGATCGGCACTTGATCGGCATCGCCACAGCCACTGGGGGCTATATGATCGTATCCGAATCTTAGCTTAACCCCTTTGGAACGGTTCACTGATCGTATTCGAATCAGAAGCCTTGTAAATTTTATTCATCATACTTGATTGTCTTGAGAAACTCTTGAAAATGCAATGGAGTGTACTACTATCCTCCGGCTTAACATTGGTTACATCAGGTTGATAAGTACCAGGTGAACTTCATGTGCCAATTTTTGGGAGTTAAACTCAATCTCAGGGGTCGGGCTACATAAGCCGGAGAAATAACCGTAAGCATTACAGGTATATTATTATGATTATGACTGCTAAGCTTAATCGTAAGTTGTTTTTCCTGTAATTATTCGGTATGTGCTCCGGGTTATCAAGGCTCACATGATCCTCATTGCGATAAGTCGCCAAGGGGTTTCTTGTTTGTCTTATGTGCAGGGCAATACAAGATGTTTCTGCAAAGGACATAACAGATTCATGTAAACTGCAAGTACATAGTAACGGCAGCTTATGCAAGCATTAAGTGTCAGAAGCATGCACGAAGGCATGGCAAAGTCAAGGTGTTTACTACTCTATTACAAGACCCCCTGGGTCTAAATGATGAGGCATTGTTTTTTCTACCAAGGCATAAGAATGTGGCGCCTGGTGATTTACTCTTGGGGTTGACCTGAAGCTTCCGGGTTATCCTTCTCTGCCTCTTCGCCAGCTGCCTTATCCTGCAAGGATGTTGATGCCCAGTCAATGCCACTCAAGGCTTCAAACTCAGCTTCGTCATCTATTAAACCGGTTGGGTCTACTTCAGGGGCGAAGGTATGCTTACGAATTGGAGGGATCAGGCTGACATCATCATAATGCGGTGTGGGGATTCTCAGTTTCTCTTTATCATAGCCCGGCTGATACTTGGAGAGATCAGTGTCATTCCCAATTTGAGTGGCCACGGGGCGTATATCCCTCACGCAGCTGGTGAAGTCTTTCTGGTCAAACGTTGTGCCATCCTCCTTCAAACTTGGATACCCAAGAGCGATGTCGGCCGGGTCTAGCTCTGGTAACCAGGCCTTGGCCCGGCTCAAGGCAGCTATTGCTCCGGCTCTTGCTTGGGCCCGTCTCAACTCTTGAATCCGCTGGGGGAGCACAGCAAGCCGACGTAACACATCTTGCAAGAGGTGGGGCACGTCATTTGATAAGGCCACAACAGCCAAGGCACGTTGTGACCCGGTGTATAATTGTTCCACCAGTGTGTAGACGGCTTTCAGCTTGACTACCATGTCCTGCTGGATGGTTTTACTTCTGGGGCCTGTGTTATTAAATAAAGAGTAAGCCGGAAAATATAATTAGCTTGGTCGTCCAAGGCAGGATAATAGTATCTGAGGTTCATACAAAGGAAACGTACCAAAGATCGCTGATACCATCCGAGATATCTGACGCTTCAAGCCGGAAAACTCGGTGTTTGCCTTTGCAAGGGCTGTTTCGGCTGCCTCGGCCCGGGTCACCAGAGAAGCCTTCTCATCAGTCCAGGATTTCTTCTCCGACTCAAAGTTTTTCTTCAATTTTTCTTGTTCAGAGACACTGAGTTCAAACTTGCAGTTGGCATTTTGAGTTTCTAGTTCCTGGGCTGACAGGCGGCTTTTAAGGTCAGCAATCTCCGATACAAATTGACTTATAGTAGCCTGCATGATCCCGGGTTACAGTCAACATCATGATAAATAATTTCAAAGTCTCAAGCACTTTGCAAGCAAACATACTTGACACTTGGGGGCTAATGTGTACCGAAGCTTTCTACATTATTAAGCCGGTTCTGGATATTAAAGTCCCAAGTACTTTGCAAGCAAAGATGCTCGGCACTTGGGGGCTAATGTATATCGCAAGTTAAAGGTATTGTGTTACATCCGGTTTAAGTATTTTTTCTTTAAGACGGACAAGCAGTCCTAACAGTTTTTCTAAGTCTACAGCATATTTCCTAATAAGCAATAGACTTGGGGGCTGATACAGTAAGTATGATTGAAAGTAAAGAAGCATAAGTCATACCTCAGATTTTTGCTGGATTTGCTTCACCATGTCAATTTCCAGATCACGGCTGCTATGCACCTGGTTAATATAACCCGAGACAAGCTCTCCAATACTTAAATGAGTGTAGTCAGTGAGGGCTGATTTGGCCTTACGGTGCTCTAATAATTCCTCCTTAGCAGAACATTTGGCGAGCACAGTGGGTTGAGCCGGCTCAACAAATTGAGTCTTCAAAAACTCCACTTCCGGGTCGTCTACCTTGGCAGGTCTAGGAGCCTCCAGGTTAACAGGATCATTGATGACTTGTTCAGCAGGCGGGTCAGAAAAGGTTGCAGGAGCATCATGAGATAATGAAAGTGGCGGCTCGTGAACAGAAGTATCAGGCGCAGCCGTTCCAAGCGCCGGCTTAGTTACAACCGGATCCTGGACCGGCGCATCTTTCTTCGTTTTCTTCCTGGGCTTAACTTGCATGCTATGGACAAAGCAGAAGAATGAGTACAGAAACATGAGGAAGAACAAACATAAGGTAAATAAATTGATATTACCCGGGAGCAGTCTTAAAAGCCGGCATGTTGGATTGCATGGACTCGCCAGATGAAGGAGATGTATCCTGATAACTTGATTCAGAAGAATTGAGAGGTTGACGGATTTGACCTGCCAAAGGTAAAAAAGGGTATAAGTCGGAGATAACCTCGGACCGACGCTTCCGGGTTGTATCAGGCAAGCCGGAAGAGAGCTCTGCATACTTGCTCGTCCGGGTCTGCCTTCGGTTTTCAAGTTGTTGTTGCTTCAAAAGAAAGTCAGGGTCTTGGTAAGCCAAAGGATGTGAAAATCTTACTTTGCGGGTTACTCTTCGAATTTTTTGACGCGGCTGAAGCTCGGAGTTGGAGGAGATTATAGTTACCTCTTCCTCGGCGGGTTGGCTGTTGCCTGTATCTTCCTGAAAGAAGGTTAAATATCAGTAAGGAAATGATAAGGGAGAAGGGAAATTTGAAAAGTTACCTCTTCCTTATTATCATCAGAATCATCTCCGAAGCGCTTGGCTTCCTTTTCCTTGAAGTAGTGGGCTTGGCGGTTTGATTTCGGCCCTCTTTGCTGCCCGGGCTTGTTTGGCCGCCTCATGGTCATATGGGACTTTCCAAAACCTGTCGTTTGCCTGTAAAGAGTTGTCGAAGGGTATGAGTAAGTCGGAGGTTAACGTAATAAAATGTAATCATTGAGGCTGATGACTTACTGCGGGGGCCGGGTTTTGTTTCCAGAAAGGCAATAACCCGAAGGCATTGCTGGTCACTATACCCTCTTTTCACAAAGACTGAGTGGTAGCTTCCGCTACATCGTCTGGTAAGTCGTCAGGGCTATGACGCTGAGGGTCATCTTTCTCGCCTGAGTAATCACACATTAAGCCGGGGCGGCGGCTTAACGGAATTATTCTCCAAGTAACCCAGACTCTGACCAGGTCAACGCCATCCAAGCCGTTCCCCAAGAGAGCTTTAATCTTCTTGATTTTGGGGGTGAGTGGCAGACGTTCAATGGCAGTCAACTTATCCGGCAGCGGGTGAGTGGATTCAAGGCATAGCGCACGGAAGCCGGACAACGGGTTTTCACCAGCCGGAGAAGAATCCTGGCAGTAGAACCATGTCTGGTTCCAGTCCTTTGGATGACTCGGCAGTTCAGCATAAGGGAACAGACAGTCTCTCCGCCTTTGAGTCGATATGCCACCAAGTTCCAGATTGGGCCCGTTGGCGCGTTCATTTTGCCGGTTCAAATAAAACAGCTCTCTGAACAAGGTTAAACTTGGCTCTTCTCCAAGGTAGACCTCACAGAAAACTTGAAAGTTGCAGATATTGGACACGGAATTGGGCCCGATGTCTTGAGGTCTTAGGTTAAAAAAGTGCAAAACGTCTCTGAAGAATTTTGAGCCGGGAGGAGCAAATCCCCGACTCATGTGATCGGTAAAAATGATCACCTCCCCTTCCTTGGGTTGAGGTTTCTCTTCAGATGGGTCAGGAGCACGATAAGACATGACATCCTTTTTGGGCAGATGGCCAGACTTTACAAACTCGGACATTTTGCTCTCTGTAACAATGGATGGGACCCAGTTGCAAGTCACCGGAGGTTTGACAGCTTTGGGTGCCATTATGAAAATTGAAGCCTACAAACAAAATAAAGGAAATTTTCCGATTTATAATAACCCGGAGAATAAGCATTGTTGGGTTATCTAAAATGGCGGCTTAAGAAGGGGCCTAATGACATACAGGTAACTATGGGATAATGTTAAAACAAGCTGCAGGTGTTAAAGATGATTAAAGTTTTCTTAAGTCGCCAGAAGCGAGCGGTGCTGACGGCCGGGGTTATTTTAAACCGGTTACCACGACAGAAACAGAGTCAACAGATGCAGTTTTTGGCTAAGTGTGGAGCAAACAAGTTTCACCAAATTGCAAAAAATATTTTGGATCAAACGATGCTCTGGAAAGAAAAAAATTTCTAGACCTAAAAACAGAACAGGGAAGTTCATATACTCAAGGAGGGATTCCAAAACAAGAAAATGAGATCTGTTTTCGTACAGAATAAGCATGAAACATCCTCCGCAGCAGTTCTATGTGGTTTTCATGGTCTGAGCAAGGCATTGGAGGTGAGAACTAATGGAGGTTTGCGTCGGGCGGCAATGAACGCCGACGAACTCAAGATGGCTTCAGTGCAGATCTGAGAAAGGGGAAAGGAGGAACTTACTGATGCGGAAGAGCTGCGGAGGGTCGCCGTTGTTTTTTCTGGTCAGAATCAGGGTGATGCAGCGGCCTGAGTCGGTGAAGACGAGGGATCCGACGGCAGCGGTGGCGGAGCTTGAGCGACAGAGAAGGAGGTGCGAGGAAGAAGACGACCGGGGGAAATGGAAAAGACCTAGGTCACGTTTATTTATAAGGAGGGTCGACTGAGACGACGTGAGAAACGAGGAAACCAAGACATCATTATCCAGCAGCCCTAACGCCTCGATTTTCGGGAAGGTCAGTAATGGCAGAGATCCGTTGAAGATATGACGGATTTAAATATAAGTTTTATTGAAGATGACGTCACAATGATTTAACCCGGATCCAGATGATGACATCACGGCGGGTTACAATTTTCACACAAGACAGAAGACTAAAGGCCAGTTCATAAGGTTTTAAAAGATTGACATGAACCGGTTCAAATCAATCTGGGGCCTAATGTTGGGGATATAACTATTTGAGTAAGCCGGCCAGGAGGGGCCGGGTTACGCAAAGGATACTCATCGTGAAGGAAGCCCAAGACCCAGCATGAGGATGGCGGTTCATAGGGTTTAAGGCCCACGGGCGACTTAAGGCCCATAGTGACAAACCGCCATAATGGCATGACTTGTAACATAAGGTAAAGGTAACTAGTCACCGAGCCGGACACTGTTTATGAGCCGGCCGGGACTCTGTAGGCCGCAGGGCGTCAACCCGTGTATATAAGGGGACGACCCGCTGGCGGCTTAGGGCAAGAAACAACACATCGAGAGCCAGGCATAGCGTATCTCGCTCCCTAGTCATCGAAACCTCAAGCAATACCAACCCAACTAAACGTAGGCTTTCCTTCACCGTAAGGGGCTGAACTAGTATAAACTCTCGTGTCCATTGTCCCGATTAACCCCTTTAAGCTTTCTAGTTGCGATGGCTCCACGACTAAGTCCTTGCAAGAGGACATCTGCCGTGACAATTCCACGACAACTTGAAAAGTTTTGTCTCGCCTGGGCGCACCGAGTGTTTAATCTTGCCTAAACCAGTGGCTACGCCGGCAGAATCCTATTTTTGCCTTTTGTAATTGGTATT
The DNA here is from genome assembly GCA_032464435.1 of Aegilops umbellulata. NCBI lineage: Eukaryota > Viridiplantae > Streptophyta > Magnoliopsida > Poales > Poaceae > Aegilops > Aegilops umbellulata. The sequence continues at coordinate 414,838,370 of CP136059.1, read as the reverse complement.
TCGCAAACCAAATATTGATTTTGACATTGCGTTGAATGGAAGCTTCTGTGACCTACCTTGCGCTCGACGTCTACTGCATCGGGGGTTGGGAGGACACAGCTGCAAAGAGTGGTGTGGGTATGTGGGAAAATTACTTCAGAGAATCTGTTGTAACCTATTTGTGCATCCCTAGATGACGAGCCCAAGATGACCTTGCTTTTCAAAATACACTTTGAAGTAAACAGTGGCATCCGCTAGGAAAATATCAAGTTATATGTCAAGTTTCCTTTGTTCAGTCTTTTGTACTATCTTTTTAATCAATAAAGTCATCAAGTCATGTCACGTGAAAACTGACCACACTACATAGTGGCATCCGCTAGGAAAATATCAACAAATATCTACACCACGGCGCATGCAGCAGCTGCAGGACCAACATCCAGGGCGACGGACAAGGTCATGTCCATGAAGCTTGCCTGCGAGCATAAAGCATGCTCGGAGCATGGCGTGCACTTTCGGTGTGGCGATATAATTCTTTGAATTTCAGTAGACACTGAAATATTTACCTTACAATCAAAATATTTCAGGCGTCTCAGTAGTAGACAACAAATAATAAAAGTAATACATTCAAATATTTGATTGAACTAGGATGTGCCCGTGCATTGTACGGGAGCCAAATCTTGTAATTATGTTGATTGCGATTTTTTAAAAGAAAGGTGTGACGCTCATTGGGTCATGTAATTATGGTGATTGAATCGAATCGTCACCTGCCAACCGGGAAAAAAAGATGGAGTGGATGGACGAAGGTGGCAGAACGCGGTCGGTCGGCAGGAAAAGGAACCTTAGGTTCTTTTTAGATAGTAGAGATTTCAAGTGAATATTTCGGTCTTTTGGCCTGATGAAAAACTAATGAATTTCAGTGATCTCGGCAGTTGGTGAAACTTTTCTGGAACTGAATTTATTTTTTCATTCGCACAGCCATCCAGCATTTGACGAAGATGGTATGAACGGCTAAGGTGCTGTTAGAGAACCGTGCAGCAAGCATGGTCTCAAGAAAATAAGAACCTTTCAAGCATAATTTCTTACGGGTGTCCTCATAACCAAACTTGAGGAAAATTAGTATACAACATGGAAGTGGTAAACCCAGAACTTTATTTCTCATACAACATGGTAGTGGTAGCAGAAGGAGACAAACGACAGAAATAACATAACTAATACAGGAGATGAAGACAAGTGGTGCCCTTCTTATTGCTGGAACACCGAAAAGCCGAAAGCATCAGAAAGGCACTAAGCAGCAGTCGCTCATACAGTACTATTTAATTTGGAGATGCATAAACTCCAAGTGCATCAACAAAGTCACCAGCACGTGCAAAGAAGCCCACAACTTTGCTATTGTCCTTCTCAGGGATGCTAAATGTAGTGCCCAGTGCTTTTCCAAAAGGTCCATATGTGGTAACACTTGTGAAAATGGTAAGAGATGTCACCACAATGTTTCCTCCGAAGTTGCCAGTTGTCCCGAAAACTTTCTTCACGATCTCTGAAGGGGCAAGCAGAATCTGCAAATACAGAAATAGCCCAGTATGTGATCACCTCTATATGAAAATAAAATTCATTGGAACGTGCATAGGCAAGTTCACAACATTTGTGTAAGACTTTCGACATATTTGACGGTCGACAATCGTGCTTGCTTACGATAAATTCAGCTATCTTGGCGCTTAGCCTGTCGAAATGCGAGGCGTGATAATAAAGAAAAGGAAACACTACTCACCGTGGTCTTCAGCCCACCAGCGCCACCCCATGGACCAACTGTCTTCTTCTTACCAGCTTGGTCAGTGTAGGAAAATGCAATCGAGTCAATGACATCACCGCTCCCAATTGTTACGCTCTCCAAGCGTTGTGGTAGCTCTGGAATATCAAAAGCATTTCCTCCGTTCCCTCCTGATAGTGCAGACTTGGTTGGAGGGGTCTGCACATTCAGTTATCCCACAAGAAATTGCATGGTGAGCTTTGATTTTTATGCATACAAATCCGAGCAAGGTACATATATAGCTAAGTAGACAAGCCTAGAAACAACGTGACAATTGTTGTTACCGATTTCAGGGGGACACGGCAGCGGATCTGAAGATCCAGAATCCTCCCATTTGAGACTACCTGGGCCGTTTTGATGGTGACAACCCCATGCCCATATTCGAACTCTCCGGTCCCACCAATGATTGACCCATCACCTTGGAATGCTACAGAACCGTCAAGGTTCCCGGTCCACTGCAGAGAGGATCCTTTAAACCTAACACAAACACGTAATTGTCACATATACTTACCACTGAAACATGCATTGTTTGTGTAACAGATCCATGTATATTAGAACTTTTAAGGCGCATAGAAAAGGATGGTGATACAGTACCCTGAACTAACCAAACAACAACAATTGAATAGTGAAATCTAAACATGGATCCAAATCAGCTTGAATAATATGTCATATGCATACGTACCTTGCATCGACAAACACTATGTTTTGAGAAATCAACCAGCTGCCCTCCCGTCCAGCCTTACTAGTTGCCATATTCAGGCCCCGGGCATGTGCTACAAGGTTCGCCTTGGGGCCAAGGCCATCAAATATGTCCCAATCATTGCTAATAGTCTCCCCTAACCTATTGGCGTGTCTCGGATTTGCTACAGATGCTTGGTTTGTATCATAGAAATGGTGAATGTAGAGATGAAAGACGAGCTCTTTCTGCTGGATCTCTTGGGTAAAAGGAGAAGTTTTGAGATAAATGGGGTCAGACATGGCTAGAGGATATGTGAGAAAGCTCTGGATAGGTTGCTAGGGTTCTAGTTTCTTTGTTTTGGAAATGGATCCAGTTCAGGGGCCAATTTATAGACATGTTGGACCTCAGAGATTCTTATGAGCTGTACTGTACTTTCCACATGAGGCGCATGACCATTGAGCAACCTAGATGCTTCTTGAATTAATCCCATTAAAAAAATGTTGGCGCATCCGCAATCACCAGGCATGCCTTTGATTCAGATCGTATTCGAATATTCTCCAGTAAGGCTTATGGCTATACCGAGCTTTTAGCATTCTTTTACTTAATGCTTAGAATGTGTTTAATTAATGGATATAATATCGCGAAAAATAACACAGAAGATTAATGTTAAAAGATTAATGCACATGATTTGGAATTTGAAGGATAGTTTAGAATGAGGCTGCGATATACTATACTAAGAAATAGGCATGCTTGATCAACCCTGGTCAGTCAGGCCCCGGAGGCTCACGAGTTCTAAGAGCATCTCCAACAGTCGCGCCAAAAGACGCGCGTGGGGTAAATTGGCTTTTTAGCGGGCGCGGGATGTTTTCGCGCGCTCCAGCGGCGGCGGGAAACTAGCGCGCGTGGAAAACGACTGCGCGCGCGCGGGAAATGATTGCGCGCAGCGGGAAAAGGCAGCAGCTCGCGCGTTACATTTGGCGCACCGCGTCCGGCGTGCCTATAAATTGCAGCGCCCTCTGCCACTCTCTCCATCGCCCTCTGCCGCCCTCTGCCGCCGACACGCCACCACCGCGCCACCATGCCGCCTCGCTACCGGGGAGCTTCAGGCTACCACGGCGTCCGCGTGCGTCCGTTCGGCACCTACTCCGCCGAGATTCGGCCGGGCGGCGGCATGCGCCTCCGCCTTGGAACCTTCGACACCGCCCAGGAGGGCGCCCGCGCGTACGACGCTGCGGCGTGGCGCCTCCTGCGGTCCCGTCATGACATGAACTTCGCCAACGTGGCGACGCGGGAGCGGGCACAGGAGTTGGCGCCTTTTCCGCGGCTTCTCACCGACGAGGATCATCGCAATCACCGTAGGCGGGAGCATCGTCTCAGGCTGGCCGAGATGGACGAGCAAGCCATTGCGCTGTGGAGCCATCGCTTCCGCTAGACATCATCAACGAAGAACAATTCTTCGCCGAGAGGAGGGCAGAGAGGGCGAAGAGGAGGGAGGAGCGAGCCGCCTATTGCGAGGACAAGTGAACGCGGAAGGCGGTCGCTAAATATCATGAAGCGCTAGGACGTGTGTCCTCCTGGGACTCCGGCGACGAGCGGTTCCTTGACGCCTACGCTCAGACGTTTGACGAGGACATCACCGAGGCATAGTCCGAGTCGGACGAGTAGTAGTAGTTTTTCATTTCATTTTGTATCGTAGAAGCAGGCCATGTGACGAACTATGACTATCTACCGTAGGAGAAAACTATCTAAAATATAGCGCGCCTGTTGGAGCGGCTCGGGCGCGCTTTAATCTGCGGCGGCCGCTGGAGCCAGCGCACAGCCGCGCGCAAAAGCTGGCTAACCCGGCAGCCGCTGGAGATGCTCTAATGAAGAAGAAATTGATCATTCATCTGTTTGCTTGGTGTGTTGGGCCGCATATTCTGTATGCTACGACCCAAACGGACGCGGGTTATTACCCAAACGGACACAGGCAGACCAAATGGGTCGGCGCATTGGAATTAGCCTTAGAGAGTCTATAGCCGAACTTGACAAATCCAACCGCCTATATGTCCGTGGACACGCGTAGGCGCGTCCGCGCATAGTGACTAAATCGGCCAGCCCTCATATTTCGTCCACTGCATTCAAGTACCTCAAAATTGATATGCCAAATCCATACAAATCATGCAGAATAAAAATCTACGTACTATGTAGATATCCTATCTACCATACAGTACTCGTCATTGGACTTGTCTACGATCTCTGTGCCGGCTTAGAGTAGATGGCCGTCTGTGGCAACTCTTGCTCGTCGTAGATCTCACTAGAGACGAAGATTTCATCGATCTCTGCCCTTTGCTGGCGGAGAAATCGCTGGTAGGCCTCCCCCTAGCCTCCAACTTTATGAAGTAGGATGGTCGTGTGCTCTGCCGCCTCCTCCGATTGGGCCACCACAAACTCCGCCATGGCGTCCTCCATGGCAAACCCGCAGCAGACTCTGCCTCCTTCTCTAGCTCCTCCTCCGAATCCGCCCCCTCCATGGGCTGAGGTTGCTGCTTCGTGACTAGCCTGGATATCCTCGAGCAGCTGGAGGCGCCGCTCGTGAGCATAGCGAAGGTGATCACCCTCTACTGGACCATGACAGTCGGTGGACAACTAGCGGAGAGAGAGGGAAGTGGATGCGGCTAGGGCCGGGGGTTGCCGTCCGGCTTAAATAGCTGGACGTTGTCCCTCGGACGGTGAGATGGAGTGGCATTCACACCCCTCCCCCGCCACGGCGGAAGGAGACACCCGTAAGAACGTTGGGTTTCGAGTGTTTTCGTGTTTGACCCCAATGTCAGTCCGACATGGCAGACGCACCTGGGCGCTCCCAGTCTACCCTAGATTCAAGCTGGATATGAGGGCTACGGGTGAGCCCGGACATATAGGGCCGTCATGAGGCGTCCGTCTGGGTCGAGTTATTTTGACCAGTCAGTGACCGGGCCATCTACCTTGGCGTATAGGGAGGGGAGCCCGGCTGTAGATGCTCTTAGTTCACAATTTGTTGTGCAGTTTACCACTGATTAGATACTTCAATATGGTAAGCACTGCCCTTACTTTCCCCTAGTTATGCTGTCCCAGTTGTAAAGTCTTATATTACTGGGAGCCTGCAAAGACCGACTTCAGGCCCCTCCCAATGCTCCATCTTGTACAGGTGCTAAGGCTGCCATGTAGGCAAAAAGTCTGATGTGGCAAGGTAATTAAGAGGAGAGGATGAGTAAGGTGACCCTAGGAATAAACAGTGCCAAGCGCGAGAACCTAGGCAAAACACTTAAATTGAAGAGTCCCACCAATGCATGAAGAACTTTAGTTATAAAATCATTAAATGAAGGATGCTTAGCATCAACAAATTAATCACCTATGCATTGAATGCTTTAGTTGCTAAAGTTTAATGCGCTTAGCACCTCATGTAAGCAACAATGCATTGGAAGTAGCCTCATATACTATAGCTTGGAAAGCCGCGTATCTCACGGCCACTCAACAACGCTACAACTGTTACGGAAGCCTTGTCTGCTTGACGAGTTCCTTACCGTTTGGCAACGTCTGGTTGCATTAGTAAATAAATATAGTTGTTTGGAGCCTACAGATCTCGGAGATAGTTATAGCATATTTCTATATTCATGATGATCAAACTGACATGTGTGCAGATTGGCGTACTGACTGATGATCTAGTACATACACTTAACATTGTACTAGTGGAGTCATTAGAAATAACGGCCACCGGAAACATCCAAAGAGCAGCAATTGAATACCCACATGATAAACTCTAATAATACCACTCACTTACTATTGCAGCTTCCATGTGTGGACTTTGGCAGCGCTTTTTGAGGGTGCTTGAGAGGGTCTGGCATTTTTGGGGTGCAGCATAGGGCACATGTTTCTGATCTGATTTATTTCAACTATACCTTGAAGGTTCATCCAAGTTGGCAATTGAGCAGGGGCTCTACCCCCCTACACGGTTGTATAGTTTAGACTAGTCCCAATCGGTAGCAACATAGACTAGTAACATGCATATGTTACTAGTCTATATTACTATGTCTATAGTGGGGAGTAACATATATGCGGTAACATGCGACACTTCATTTATTAAGCTATAAACTCATCTTGCATTGATATGTGTGATGTTACCCATATTACTAGTAACTAGCTATGTTACAACTTTTTTCTCTTTATACATTTATTGCTTGCCACATCATCTATTTTATCTAGGTATGTGCGATGTTACTACCTATGTTACTCCCACTGTGGGTAGTCTTATTGGCTTGCTTGAAATCATTAACGGTGGGAGGTGGCAAATGTGTTTCAGGAGATGGTTGGCTGTGGAGTTGAAGAATGAGTTGCAATCTTTGCAAGATAAATTTGTAGGTATGTCCCTGGATGAGGAAAAAAGACAAACCCAAACGGAAATGTACTAATTGTGGTGTTAAATCCATGTACAACCTCTAGAAAGTTTGTAAAGGATCTAATAGATGAGTTATATACCTCTAGAAAGCTAAGATCCCATCGAGCAAAAGTGTTAAAATCCCTGGCCTCGCTGCGATTTCTTAGGCGACATGGAAGCTGTGAAGCAGCACATGCTTCGAAGGGAAGTTGATTGGTTTGCTTAAAGAGCTAATGTGTTATGCGTGTGTGTTCAACAAATACTAGGCAGATCTCTACCTTGAGCAGGGAAACCTTGGTAGCGGGCGCCAATGTTTTTACAGGAACTTGCCTTGGGCATACATGCTTCTTCTGGTCAATTTTGTGTGGGCTTAATGAGGATTGAAGCTTCTCCAGGAGGTGACACGACTACACCGACAAGACTTTATCTCTTGAAATAGGCATCCGCTTCACTTTATAAATAAAACAACCACCAAGTTTATACAACAAGCTCAAGTGCAGCATAGTAATTAAATAGTATGATGGGACATCAGCTCAAATATGACCAAAAAAGTATAATTTTTTCTTAGAAAGGACCACCAAGTTGCCGAAGTCACAGAAGCCTGCGGAAGGCAAGTCGGTGCGCTACATCAGTCATCGCGTCCATCATAAGGCCCAGCCTATCGCGGTGGCGATGTCTAGAAAGCGGGTGCAAGTGCTGCAAAATGTAAGGAATTTGAAGATTAGCTAGATGCCCGCCTAAGAAAGACCCGCTCAATGACCATCTTATTGCGCCTCGTCCACAAACCACAGGGTCCAAGATAGCGCCGCAAACAACAGCCTGGTTTGAAACAACCCGGCCAGGTCCAGGGCCTCCCAGGCCCAGAGCCTCACGACCAAAACCCCAAAGAACTCTTGCCACTGTGCAAGAGAAAAGGATGTGGATCTCCGTCTCCGGGACACCACAAAGAGGACACATCTCATCCCCATGGCCGTGTCACTTGATCACCTTCGTCCCAGATGGGACGTGGAATCTGACTTTTGGGTAGCCCGTGATGTGGTTTTTGGGAAGTGCTACTGTTGATGTTTCCCCGGGTTTGCATGGCGGGCAGCCCTGGGTGCTGCATTTAACTATGTTTTGCTGCTTTGTTATCAGAACCTTGACATTTTATTAGTGCTAACTTTAGGAGAAACTGTAGCTTCTTTTGATGCTTGAGATCTTCTTTTCTGTTTGCGTTGGATGATGGTGATCTATGTGTGACTGTGTGTCTGTGTGTGTTGTTCTGATAATTACAGTGGAACCCGACTTTTGAAAAAATTATACTAGACATCATGCAATAAACTTTCGCCCCACTTTATAACTAAAACACAAACCATAATGCATGGCCGAAAGATACATGGTAATGAGATGACTCTCTTACAAAGCAGATCCAGGGAAAACTAGACAATGCTAGACACATGCGACTACATAGCCAAGAGATAATACATGCAGACTAGACTACATTGCCATGACACACCATAGGACACACCGTTCGTCATGAGGGAGAGCAATGCAAAACGTCGCCCACTGCTGAGTCCAAACCAGTCTAAGGTCTTTACTTGGAACCTTGGCACGAAGAGGAGAACCACAATGGAGTCCTTAGGAGAAGAGCGGAACTCGTGGCCGTCGTCACTATTGGCGCCAAAATTCGGAGATTTCACTCGCCAGCTCACCGGTACCACCTAGGACAACCACGGCGTGCACCAGCCTCTAGATACGTATATGGGCAATCCTCCTGCCAATGACAACGAGCTAGCCCGAGCCACCCACCACTACACCATCACCACCCACACGACCAAGAGGCATAGCCACCACCTCCAACATGTTACCCGCCGGAGGACCAACCATGCGGATCGCCCTCTGGGCCGCCGCCCCGGCAACCAAGGTCCGAGATACAACCATCCATTGACATCACCGCAAACCATACACGGTAGAAAGAGTGGAGGCACTCCGTCCACTCCTAGCTCGGCATTAGCCACCGTGTTTGGGTCCGTGCCACCATTATTGGGAGAGCCGATGCGGCGTCCCCAGCCAGTCCTGGTGGACCGGCGGGAGGGGGGGGGGTGTCGGTGTCAAAACTGGTGGATCTCGGGTAGGGGGTCCCGAACTGTGCACCTTGGATCAATGGGTAACAGTGGGTGCGAGACACGATGTTTATGTTGGGAACCGTTGCATAGAAATAAAAAAAAAATGTCTACGCACATGCACTGATCTATCCATGGAGATGCATAGCAACGAGGGGGAGAGTATGTCTACGTACCCTTGTAAACCGTAAGAGGAAGCGTTTTACAACATGGTTGATGTAGTCAAACTTTCTTCGCACTCCAACCAATCTAGTACCGAACGCACGGCACCTCCGCGTCTGCACACGTTCATCTCGATGACCGTCCTCCGCCTTCTTGATCCAGCAAGACGACGAGGTAGTAGGTGAGTTCCGGAAGCACGACGACGTGGTGACGGTGATGGTGATGTGATCTCCGCAGGGCTTCGCCTAAGCACTACGAAAATATGACCGAGGAGTAAACGGTGGACGGGGGCCCCGCACACGGCTAAGACAATGTTGTGTTGTTGTGTGGTGCCTCATCCCCACATATATATAGGTGGGAGGGGGGAGGAGGCAGCCTAGGGCACCCAGGGTGCACCCCAAGGGGCTGGCCGCCGGCCCTAGGGCTCCTGCCCTCGTGCACCCCCCTTTCCTTGTATGAAGAAGGGGGAAGGAAAGATGGGGGGGGGGGGAGGGAAGAAAGGGGGAGTCCTACTCCACACTTTCCTTTCCCTCCACTATTTCCTTCTCCTCCTCATAGGGCCGGCCTCTATAGGGGCGCACCAGCCCCTTGTGGGCTGGTGTGTTCCCTCTCTTGGCCCATAAGGCCCATATCTTTGCCGGGGGTGCCCGAAACTCCTTTCAAGTGACCCGATAAGTACCTGGTACACTCTGAAGCACTTCCGGTGTCCGAATACCATCGTCCTATATATCAATCTTTACCTCTCGACCATTTCGAGACTCCTCTTCATATCCATGACCTCATCCGGGACACCGAACAACATTCGGTCACCAAATCACATAACTCATATAAAACTATATCGTCAACGAACGTTAAGCGTGCGGACCCTACGGGTTCGAGAACTATGTAGACATGACGGAGACACCTCTCCGGTCAATAACAAATAGTGGAACCTGGATGCCCATATTGGCTCCTACATATTCTACGAAGATATTTATCGGTCGAACCGTTCTGACAACATACGTAATTCCCTTTATCCATATGTATGTTATTTGCCCGAGATTCGATCGTCGGTATCTCTATACCTAGTTTAATCTTGTTACCGGCAAGTCTCTTTACTCATTCCGTAATACATCACCTCGTGACTAACTCTTTAGTCGTTTGCTTGGAAGCTTATGATGTGTATTACTGAGAGGGCCCAGAGATACCTCTGTGATACTCGGAGTGAAAAATCCTAATCTCGATGTATGCCAACTCAACAAACACCTTCGGAAATACCTGTAGAGCATCTTTATAATCACCCAGTTGTAGGGGAACGTAGCAATTTCAAAAAACTTCCTACGCACACGCAAGATCATGGTGATGTATAGCAACGAGAGGGGAGAGTGTGTCCACGTACCCTTGTAGACCGAAAGCGGAAGCGTTAGCACAACGCAGTTGATGTAGTCGTACGTCTTCACAGTCCGACCGATCAAGTACCGAACGCACGACACCTCCGAGTTCAGCACATGTTCAACTCGATGACGTCCCTCGAACTCCGATCCAGCCGAGCTTTGAGGGAGAGTTCCGTTAGCACAATGGCGTGGTGATGATGATGATGTTCTACCGACGTAGGGCTTCGCCTAAGCACCGCTACGATATTATCGAGGTGGATTATGGTGGAGGGGGGCACCGCACACGGCTCAGAGATCCAAGGGATCAATTGTTGTGTCTATGGGGTGCCCCCCTCCTCCGTATATAAAGGGGAGGAGGAGGGGGCCGACCAAGGGGAGGAGGCGCGCCCAAGGGGGGGCAATCCTACTCCAAGTAGGTTTTGCCCCCCTTTCCTATTCCAACTAGGAGAAGGGGGAAGGAGGAGGTGGAGAGAAGGAAGGAGAAGGGGGGCCGCCGCCCCCTTCCATTTCCCAATACTGATTGGGGCAAGGGGGTCCGCGCGCCACCTCTTAGCTGCCTCTCCTCTTCCACCACTTGGGCCCATGAGGCCAAATAACCCCCGGGGGGTTCCGGTAACCCCCCGGTACTCCGGTATATATCCGATATCCCCCGGAACCATTCCGGTGTCCGAATATAGTCGTCCAATATATCAATCTTCATGTCTCGACCATTTCGAGACTCCTCGTCATGTCCGTGATCACATCCGGGACTCCAAACTACCTTCGATACATCAAAACACATAAACTCATAATATAACCGTCATCGAACTTTAAGCGTGCGGGCGCTACAGGTCCGAGAACTATGTAGACATGACCGAGACACGTCTCCGGTCAATAACCAATAGCGGAACCTGGATGCTCATATTGGCTCCCACATATTCTATGAAGATCTTTATCGGTCAAACTGCATAACAACATACGTTGTTCCCTTTGTCATCGGTATGTTACTTGCCCGAGATTCAATCGTTGGTATCTCAATACCTAGTTCAATCTCGTTACCGGCAAGTCTCTTTACTCGTTTTGTAATACATTATCCTGCAACTAACTCATTTGTTGTAATTCTTGCAAGGCTTAAGTGATGGGCATTACCGAGTGGGCCTAGAGATACCTCTCCGACAATCGGAGTGACAAATCCTAATCTCGAAATACCCAACCCAACAAGTACCTTCAGAGACACCTGTAGAGCACCTTTATAATCACGCAGTTACGTTGTGACATTTGGTAGAACACAAAGTGTTCCTCCGGTAAACGGGAGTTGCATAGTCTCATAGTCATAGGAACATGTATAAGTCATGAAGAAAGCAATAGCAACATACTAAACGATCAAGTGCTAAGCTAACGGAATGGGTCAAGTCAATCACATCATTCTCGTAATGATGTGACCCCGTTAATCAAATGACAACTCTTTGTGTATGGCTAGGAAACATAACCATCTTTGATCAATGAGCTACTCAAGTAGAGGCATACTAGTGACACTCTGTTTGTCTATGCATTCACACATGTATCATGTTTCCGGTTAATACAATTCTAGCATGAATAATAAACATTTATCAAAGGAAAGAAATAATAACTTTATTATTGCCTCTAGGGCATATTTCCTTCACCAGTTACGTTGTGACGATTGATAGCGCACATGCTATTCCTCTGGTATCTGGGAGTTGCATAATCTCATAGTCGAAGGAATATGTATTTGATATGAAAAAAGGCAATAGCAATAAAACTAAACGATCATTATGCTAAGCTAACAGATGTGTCTTTTCCATCACATCATTCTCCTAATGATGTGATCCCGTTAGCAAACGACAAATTATGTCCATGGTTAGGAAACCTTAACCATCTTTGATCAACGAGCTAGTCTAGTAGAGGCTTACTAGGGACACGGTATTTGTTTATGTATTCACACATGTATTTAAGTTTCCGATCAATACAATTCTAGCATGAATAATAAACCTTTATCATGAATAAGGAAATATAAAATAACAACTTTATTATTGCCTCTAGGGCATATTTCCTTCAGTCTCCCACTTGCACTAGAGTCAATAATCTAGATTACATTGTAATGAATCTAACACCCATGGAACCTTGGTGTTTATCATGTTTTACTCATGGAAGAGGCTTACTCAACAGGTCTGCTACATTCAGATCCGTATGTATCTTGCAAATTTCTATGTCTCCATCCTTGACTTGTTCATGAATGGAGTTGAAACGTCTCTTGATGTGTTTGGTTCCCTTATGACACCTGGATTCTTTAGCCAAGGCAGTTGCTCTAGTGTTGTCACAAAAGATTTTCATTGGACCCGATGCACTAGGTATTACACCCAGATCGGATATGAACTCCTTCATCCAGACTCCTTCATTTGCTTCTTCCGAAGGAGCTATGTACTCCGCTTCACACGTAGATCCCACCACGACGCTCTGCTTGGAACTGCACCAACTGACAGCTCCACCATTAAATATAAATACATATCCGGTTTGTGACTTAGAGTCATCCGGATTAGTGTCAAAGCTAGCATCGACGTAACCATTTACGACGAGCTCTTTGTCACCTCCATAAACGATCAACATATCCTTGGTCCTTTTCAGGTACTTCAGGATGTTTTTGACCGCTGTCTAGTGATCCACTCCTAGATTACTTTGGTAACTCCCTGCCAGGCTTATGGCAAGGCACACATCAGGTCTAGTACACAGGATATCATACATTATAGAACCTATGGTTGAGGCATAGGGAATGACTTTCATTTTCTCTCTATCTTCTGGAGTGGTCAGGCTTTGATTCTGACTCAACTTCACACCTTGTAACACAGGCAAGAACCGTTTCTTTGACTGTTCCTTTTTTGAACTTCTTTAAAACTTGAACAAGGTATGTGCTTTGTGAAATTCTATTAAGCGTCTCGATCTATCCCTATAGATCCTGATGCCTAATATATAAGCAGCTTCACCGAGGTCTTTCATTGAAAAATTCCTATTCAAGTATCCTTTTATGCTATCCAGAAATTCTATATCATTTCCAATTAATATGTCATCCACATATAATATTAGAAATGCTACAGAGCTCCCACTCACTTTCTTGTAAATACATGCTTCATCATAAGTCTGTATAAAAGCATATGCTTTATCACCTCATCAAAGCATATATTCCAACTCCGAGATGCTTGCACTAGTCCGTAGATGGATCGCTGGAGTTTGCACACTTTGTTAACACCTTTAGGATCGAAAAACCTTCTGCTTGCATCATATACAACTCTTCTTTAAGAAATCCATTAAGGAAAGCAGTTTTGACATCCATTTGCCAGATTTCATAATCATAAAATGCGGCGATTGCTAACATGATTTGGACGGACTTAAGCATCGGTACGGGTGAGAAAGTCTCATTGTAGTCAACCCCTCGAACTTGTCAAAAACCTTTTGCGATAAGTCGAGCTTTGTAGATGGTGACATTACCATCATCGTCAGTCTTCTTGTTGAAGATCCATTTATTTTCTATGGCTTGCCGATCATCGAGCAAGTCTACCAAAGTCCACACTTTGTTCTCATACATGGATCCTATCTCAGATTTCATGGCCTCAAGCCATCTGTCAGAATCTGGGCTCATCATAGCTTCTTCATAGTTCGTAGGTTCGCCTTGGTCTAGTAACATTACTTCCAGAACAGGATTACCGTACAACTCTAGTTTGGATCGTGCTCTGTTTGACCTACGAGGTTCAGTAACAACTTGATCTGAAGTTTCATGATTAATATCATTTGTTTCCTCTCTAGTTGGTGTAGGCATCACGGGAACAGATTTCTCTGATGTGTTACTTTCCAATTCGAGAGAATGTACAGTTACCTCATCAAGTTCTACTTTCCTCCCACTGACTTCTTTCGAGAGAATCTCCTTCTCTAGAAAGGTTCCATTCTTGGCAACAAAGATCTTGCCTTTGGATATATGGTAGAAGGTGTACCCAATTGTTTCTTTAGGGTATCCTATGAAGATGCACTTCTCCGGTTTGGGTCCGAGCTTATCAGGCTGAAGCCTTTTGACATAAGTGTCGCAGCCCAAAACTTCAAGAAATGACAGCTTAGCTTTCTTGCCAAACCATTGTTCATACAGTGTCGTCTCAACGGATTTAGATGGTGCCCTATTAAACGTGAATGCGGCTGTCTCTAATGCATAACCCCAAAACGATAGTGGTAAATCAGTAAGAGCCACCATAGAACCACAATATCCAATAAAGTGCAGTTACGATGTTCAGATACACCATTACGCTATGGTTTTCCAGGTGGCGTGAGTTGTGAAACAATTACACATTGTTTTAAATGAAGGCCAAACTCATAACTCAAATATTCACCTCCGCGATCAGTTCGTAGAAACTTTATTTTCTTGTTATGATGATTCTCCACTTCACTCTGAAATTCTTTGAATTTTTCAAATGTTTCATACTTGTGTTTCATTAATTAGGTATACGCATACCTACTCAAATCATCTGTGACGGTCAGAAAATAACGATACCGCAAACATCGGTATTTATTATTTCCAATAAGTCATTAGCTTGCTCCATTGTTCTGGAGAACGGAGTTTTAGTCATCTTGCCCATGAGGCATGGTTTGGAATTATCAAATGATTTATAATCAAGTGATTACAAAAGTCCATCTGCATGGAGTTTCTTCATGCGCTTTACACCAATATGACATAAACGGAAGTGCCACAAGTATGTAGCACTATCATTATCAACTTTGCATCTTTTGGCATTAATATTATGAATATGTGTATCACTACGATCGAGATTAAATAAACCATTCACATTGGGTGTATGACCATAGAAGGTTTTATTCATGTAAACAGAACAACAATTATTCTCTGACTTAAATGAAGAAACCTATTGCAATAAAGATGATCTAATCATATTCTTGCTAAATGCAAACACCAAATAAAATTTATTTAGGTTCAACACTAATCCCTAAGGTAGAGGGAGTGTGCGATGGTGATCATATCAACCTTGGAATCATTTCCAACACACATCGTCACCTTGCTTTTAACTAGTCTCTGCAACTCCTATTTTGAGTTACTAATCGTAGCAATTGAACCGGTATCAAATACCTAGGGGTTACTATGAACACTAGTAAAATACACATCAATTACATGTATATCAAATATACCTTTGTTCACTTTGCCATCAGTCTTATCTGCCAAGTATTTGGGTAAGTTCCGCTTCCAGTGACTAGTCCCTTTGTAGTAGAAGCACTCTGTTTTAAGCTTCGGTCCACCTTTGGGCTTCTTCCCGGCAGTGGAAACTTGCTTGCCATTCGTCTTGAAGTTCCCTTTCTTTCCCTTGCCCTTTTTCTTGAAACTAGTGGTCTTGTTAACCATCAACACTTGATGCTCCTTCTTGAGTTCTACCTCCGCGTCCTTGAGCATTGCGAAGAGCTCGGGAATTGCTTTGTTCATCCCTTGCATATTATAGTTCATCACGAAGCCTTTGTAGCTTGGTGGCAGTGATTGAAGAACTTTGTCAATGACACAAGCAATTGGAAGATCAACTCCCAGCTGAGTCAAGTGATTAGAATACCCAGACATTTTGAGTATGTGTTCACTGACAGAAATGTTCTCCTCCATCTTGCAGCTATAGAACTTGTTGGAGACTTCATATCTCTCAACCCGGGCATTTGCTTGAAATATTAACATCAGCTCTTGGAATATCTTATATGCTCCATGACGTTCAAAAGGTCTTTGATGTCCAGGTTCTAAGTCGTAAAGCATGGCACACTGAACTATTGAGTAGTCATCAGATCGAGCTTGCCATATGTTCAAAACATTAGCTTCTGCTCCTGTAGCAGGCCTTTCACATAGCGGTGAATCAAGGACATAATTCTTCTGTGCAGCAATGAGGATAATCCTCAAGTTACGGACCCAGTCATTGTAGTTGGTTGTCGGTATCAAAACCAGCAGATCTCGGGTAGGGGGGACCAAGCTGTGAGTCTAAGGTCCAATGGTAACAGGGAACAATGGAGACACGATGTTTACCCAGCACTGGTATGCTTCGGTGCTATACAAAAGGTTTTTAAGCCTTTTCTGCAATGGCATTTGGGACCGTCGCCAAGTGAATGTGTGCGATAGGGTGTCCTTCCCACACGACTCAAAAACCGTTGGGGATATGGAGCAATGATCCAGAGGCCTTCCAAATGTAATCGTATGCGATGCAACACACACTAAATTCTTCCGCACGTGTGGTATCGGTGATTAAAAGTTTCTAATGACGTAGTGAAACCATACGATTTGTCGTAATGAACCGCTTGGGAAATAGTATGTAAGGCACACGGGCCAACATACGAACTGTGTGCGATTTGTGCCCCATCGCACACGAGTTTTCTGCGTAAACCGTCTGCCATGCAAGACTCCATCGCACACGTTTGCCAACAATTACCGTCTGCGATAATGTTCTATCACAAATGGTTCAGGAGCCCCTTCGCACACATACAAATACTGCAGACATTTTGTGATTTGTTGGGTATCACTAACGGTTGTTGCAAGAGTGGCGTGTGCTTTTCGTTTGGGATACCACACTTTTTCTGAAAAAGACTCGGATTGTATTTTACATTGGGCACGGTTTACTCCCAGTTATCGTGTGCGATAACGCCATATCACAAACGGTTCCGGAGACCCTACACACACGTAGTAGCGTTGCAAATCGTTTGCGATCTGCTGTGTATCACCGACGGTTCCGCTATGATTGACGTATGCTTTCCGATGTGGATCTCACACACTCATTTAGTTGAACTGTGTGCGGAGCAATTGCCAGGTTAAAACAAAAATATCCCATTTTGCATCGGCACGCAAAAAGAAAATTTGCCACAATATTCAATTGAACAAATAAAAAAAATCATATTTTGAATCCGCACGCAAAAAAGCAAATTCGCCACAATATTCAATTGAGCAAATCTATACCTGCTATTAAAGGGAATAGGTACGCTTGGTTTGGTTTAGTCCTTTTTGTTTGGTTTGAATGCACGCTAAAATTTCGCAATGTTGGCTCGTACATAGGCTAAGCGATCTGGGCCAGGTACTTGTACGTTGTTGGGCCTTTTATGGGCTTTCATAGAGACGACAAATAATTGGGTGAAAATAAATCAAGATTGTGGAAATTGATCACATGACCTCCTGTCTAGATCTTTGATGTAATCTACAAACGACCTATGCGCCATTCACATTTACTAATCTCAACGCGCTCTAAATATACGAGTGGCAGTCCTCGTGTTTTGGGCGAGCTAATTAAACGAATGAGCTAATTAAAGGAAGGATGTTGGGCTTAAATAAAATATTTCAATGGATGTGGCTAATTAAAGAAAGAATTATAGGTAAACCGGCGGAATAATTAAAAAAAGATTGTGGTCTGAATAAATAGAATATTCAAATAGATGAGGCTAATTAAATGAAGGGCTTGAGGTAAAAAGGTAGAATAATTAATAGGAAGGATCTGTAGGCTTCAATGTGTTGGGTTTACTAAATGAGAAAAGGATGGATTTGATCCCGACTAAAACGGGTGAGAACGTCATTGTAATTAAAGGAAGCACTACTAGGGAAAAGCCTATACACAGAATCTTATCAGCAGCGTGCTTTAAAATAAGGCGCTGCTGCTAATTAGCAGTAGCGAGCTCAAGAATAACTCGCTACTGAAATAAATATAGCAGTAGCGCGCCCGCTCAAAGACGCGCTACTGCTATAATTCCCACCAGGCCGCCGCGAGGCTAGTTATAGCAGCAACGCGTTATAACGATGGGCGCTACTACTACATAGCATAGCAGCAGCGCATTTCGCCAATAAGCGCTACTACTAAGTTTACTACAAAAATTTAGTCCCACCTCGCTCCGTGAAGAGAATTTTTACCACCTTAAATATGTTACTTCTCAAACTTTGACAAGCACTTGGTCTTCATTGAACTCTATGTGTAGAATTTGTGGCTGCAATATGAGTCTTCACCTGTTCCTCAACCGGTGAGGACTCATATTGACAAATCAGATTGTACACAAAAAGATCGTTGATGATCAATATATTTTTGATACATTGAACTAAGTATATTTTTACATGCTGACACATAGCAGTAGTGCTTCTTTGTGAAAGGTGCTGCTGCTAGGTAGTTTAGCAGTAGCGTCTTTCTCTATAGCGCGCTACTGCTAAGACATTCCATCTCCCACCCCCCATCTCCTCTATCCGATCGACTCACAGTCACACACTCACTGGATCCCCTCTCAATCCCCTGCGCCGGTCCTCCCCCGTCGCCCCTCCTCCCTATGCGCCGCCGTCACCTCCTCCTCCTTGCTGGACTCGATACCGGCCTCCTCCTCCACCCTGCCTCTCCACTCGTCGCCGGCCGGCCCCTCCTCGCTCCGCCTTCCTCCTCCGTCCTCCCTCCACTGGCCGCCGGCCGGCCCCTCCTTGCTCCGCCTTCTTCCTCCGTCCTACTCTCTTCTCCCTCCTCGAGTCGCCCCTCCTTCTCCCTCCTGCCTGCTACATTTTGATTTAGTAGTCTGTTCATATGCAACATTTTGATTTAGTTGATATGATTTAGTTGATTTAGTAGGCTAGTTGATTTAGTTGATTTAGAAC
Source organism: Aegilops umbellulata (assembly GCA_032464435.1). NCBI lineage: Eukaryota > Viridiplantae > Streptophyta > Magnoliopsida > Poales > Poaceae > Aegilops > Aegilops umbellulata. The sequence continues at coordinate 414,819,258 of CP136059.1, read as the reverse complement.
ATTTTGATTTAGTTGATTTAGTAGGCTAGTTGATTTAGTTGATTTAGAACATTTTGATTTAGTTGATTTAGTTGATTTAGAACATTTTGATTTAGTTGATTTAGTAGGCTAGTTCATTTAGTTGATTTAGTATGCACCATTTTATTGTTATTTTTTCTGTACATGGATATGTACGTAGTTGCTTTTGTTTTTTTAATAAGTTACTTTTTGGCAAAATGTAGGTGGTACCTTGTCATCTAATATGTTACTAGATCTTAGGATTATAATTGTCCATCAAATTGCTTCTCGCGGAAGAACCAAAAATATCACATGCTACTGTTTTTCTTTCCTGCGAAGTGGATCGTTAATCCTTTGCTCATATTGCTTTAGGAAAAATGGTGCCACCACCACCACCACTATGTCGACTGTGCAAGTCAAGGTGCGCCAGCAGCCTTGCAACTGGCAAGCTGTTCGGCATCTACTTTCAGCCAAGTTTTCGTCATGCGGCGGTAAGAAATTAAATGAAATGTAATAACTATTTTATTTTTAGTGTTAGCATTACCGCATTGTGTCATTTTGCTTATTTTACACAGATCGTCCCATGCAATGTGAGGTTGAAATTCAACAAGCTGACAGGAGACACTATAACATTTGAGGCTCCTGGGGGGCCGTACACTATGGAGGTCGAGAAAGGACGCAATATGTCGCAGATTGGAGGAGATGGATGGGCCCATTTCGTCGCTCGCATGCGTCTTACTGGTGGTGAGTTGATCAGCTTCTCCTTCAGAGCAGAAATACCGAAGCTGGCTGTTATTTATCTCAACCTGGTGGAAGACGAAGATGATGAAGATAATGAGGACCCACTCGATGAAGATGATGAGGACCCACTTCATGAAGCCATCATAGCTCAAAGAACAAGGCTGAGCGAGGAGGAGGTGTCCAACCTGTGGGACATAATTCCGCCACGTACTGACTTTCTCGGGGTGCCATTCGTGATGCGCCTGACAAATACCATGGTTGATCGACATGATATGGCATGTTATACTTACAAATGCAAATTATCCGATGAAATACTTAGTGTACAGTCCAATGATATGGTATGTTGTGTGGAATCTAGTCGATGATATGTTTTAATGTAGAGTTCGATCACATGCTTATTAGTGTAGAATCTAAGGAAACTATTAATAGTGTAGATAATCCATATGTACTTATTTGCGAGGCTATTTATTAATTGAAATATTTTTCTTATTCGGAAATTGGCAAAGAGCATATATGTGAGTTATGGTATCGAGCCTGATGAAGAAGGCTCAGCTGGACTACGCCTTACTGCAAGGGGCTCCGCCACAACCTGTACTTACAGCGTGGACACGGACGGTCGCACACACTTAAACTCGGTTGGGTGGAAGAAATTCCTCGATGGCAAGAATCTTCGTGTTGGACAGGCCATCCTAATTACTATCAAGAACACCAACCGCCCAGGCTTGAGGATGATGATTGTCTTCGATATCATCTAGAACTACATATGTGTGTGTGGCTATATCATCTAGAACTACATATGTGTGTGTGGCTATATCATTTAGAACTACATATGATGATCCTCGTCGATATCATCTAGAACTACATATGATGATCGCCGTTGATATGACCTTGTACTGCTTGAGGATGCATGTTGACTATGCATGAAATTGTTTTCTAGTACTCCCTTCATTCCAAATTACTCGTCGTGGTTTGAACTAAAACCACGACGAGTAATTTGGAACGAAGGGAGTACTACCCAGTAATGGTTTATGAATTTGATATCTACTAGCAGTACCTAGTATCTAGTATCTGAAAGGGAAGCTGAAAGGGAAAGGGGTACAGGGGGAAAATGATGAAAGATATAGAAGTAGCGAGGGACTGCGAAATCGCTACATCTAAGTAATAGTAGCGCCTTCATAAAAAGCGCTGCTGATATCGTTGACAGTAGTAGCGCGGGTACGGACCGCGCTACTACTATAAGTTAGCTGTAGAGCCTTATTAGTAGCGCGGCCACCCGTGCTGCTGCTAGCCTCAAAACCCGCGCTACTACTAGGGTTTTCCATGGTAGTGAAGGATTATACTTAAATGGAATCAGTGGGAGATTATGCCCGACACAGAAAATATAACATGGCTAAATTGCATCGTATTTTTTTGTGTTCATTTTGTAGAAGGATGCTGCTTTGCAGCATGTTCTTCATAGTGAATCCGGTGCTATGGGACATTATACTTGCACAAAACTTCAATTTTTTTCCATTGCAACACACGGGCATATGTGCTAGTAAACAAAAATATCCCATTTTGAATGGGCACGCAAAAAGCAAATTCGCCACAATATTCAATTGAACAAATAGTGTCCACAGGAAGAACATTCATCAGATTTCGCAACAATTGCAATTGAACATATGGTAGCTAAATTCCAATGACTTGTCCACACATATATGCATTACATAATTAATAATAGTGTACGAAATACGAAGGCCTCATCAGATGGAAAACAATGGATCCATGTGTTATATGTTTAGCGGCTAACTCTTACTCACTGTTTCAGGAGAAGGCATGCTGAAATCTTCATCATCACCAGTGGGATTGATGTAGTGATCCACGAAGAAGTCGCTGATAAATCTCCGAACCATCAGCAATTCACCAACCAGGAGCGGTTCAGGGGTCCTCGGTTTTAAGATGAGCTGCAATATTTTTAAGGTCAAATGTGCCATATGAGTGGAGTAGAAGATATTAATTAAGATAGACTTACTGGTACTAATTCACGAGGATCGCCACAACTGTCAGTTTTGCAGATGGAGATCATGTGTCTGCAAACATAGTATCCACAAAGGTTGGTCCTTGCTTCTTGCTGAGGACACTGAATTTTTTTGTGCAGAATTAGTCATGTATTTGTCCTGTTAGGAACAACCTAACCGGTGTTAGATGTATTATTTTTTCTTTGGATAAAATAGGAAGTGGTTTATTTAGAAGCTTGAACATTTGACTAGCATAAGAAAAGGTATTTGCAGACTGTTGGATAATTTTTTTCAAAATAACAGATTTCAGTGTGTTACCGGAGAAGCGATCTCGTGCTGCAGAGGTAGTTCCCTCTTGAACAGGTTCCCAGGTTTAGTTTTCCACAATGCCAGCACACTGCAAATGATAATGAATTTTGACAACATCAATTATTGAACCAGGTATGAATGCAAATTAATTTCATCATCATAGAATTGAATACCTATCCATGAATTGCTGAAGATGCGTCAGATCTTGAGCGTTTGCTGACTCTCTGAGAGAATCGATGTAGTAAACTGTGTTCTTGTTCAGAACAATGAATACCAATATCCAGTGATAGCTACATATTAAGAAAGCCATGAACCTACGAATTATGTTGAAATCTGAAAGACAATAAGTGTATGTGTGGTTGTTTACTTGACTTGCCCTTCATGATATGGCAAGAGAAAAGATTCTGCATGGGACGTGTTTTCGAAGAGACGGACGACCGTGTTAGTGGCCCAGTCCCGTCGGTCCTTACCAAGTATTATTGGGCCATTTGCTAATTCAGGATCTATGAAATACACACTCTCCTTTTTTGTTCTCCGCGCATTCAATCCCCTGAGAGGAATAAAATGTAGTTAGCTGTTTATCATTTACAGCCTTGCATGGAGAAGTTGATCAGAGTTTGTTAAGTACTTACAAAATCATACATCTAACAAGAGTGGCATAAAGCACGTTGAAGTTGAAGAAGAGATGTAAGTCCTCGAAACTCACATCGATAGGACCAACATCGTGTCGGAAATGATCTCTGCTGTAGTGGACTAGCAAACCATGATGACCTGCTAACATTAGATCCATGCAATATTCATGTAACTCGCGGCAATTGGAGCTGCACTCATCAAAGTATTTGCCAACAAGAAATGATATAGCTCTGCCTCCGAATAGTACCCTGGAGGCCGCACACGCTCCGGCCCCGATCCTTGACTCGGAGCCCGCTGCGTTCTCCGAGGATGAACGGTTGGACGTCACCTCGGGGGATGCGATCTCAAAGGCGATCGAGCCGAATACCAGCCCCGTACTCCGCACGGCCCAGGACTCCAAGGAGCCGGACTCTTCTCCGAACTCCGAGCCTTCCGTGCCCCCGCCGATCGAATCTGATTGGGCGCCTGTAATGGAGTTCACCGCCGCGGACATCTTTCAGTGCTCACCTTTCGGTGATATCCTGAATTCTCTCAAGTCTCTCTCTTTATCAGGAGAGCCCAGGCCGGACTATGGTCTGCAAGGTTGGGATTCAGATAACAAAGAAATACAAAGCCCACCCACCACCCATTTAATAGCCACTGTCGACGATTTAACCGACATGCTTGACTTCGGCTCCGAAGACTTCGACGGTATGGACGACGAAGGAGGAGACGAACAAGAACCAGCACCTGTAGGGCGCTGGACCGCCACCTCGTCATATAACATATATATGGTGGATGCTCCAAAGGATGCGGATGGCGATGGAACAACGGAAGACGACAACTCGAAAAAACCGCCAAAACGCCGGCGCCAACAGCGCCGCTCTAAATCCCGCCATAGCAGAAACGGTGATTCCGGCACGGGAGATAATACTACCCCGGACAGCGCCGAAGAACACCAGAACAAGCAAGATTCGGCGCAGGAAATGGAAAAGCCAGCCCTCAGGAGAGAGCGGCAGAGCAAGAGGTTGAGGATGATAACTACATGCCTCCCTCCAAAGACGAGGCAAGCCTTGACGACGACGAATTCGTCGTACCATCAGACCCTGCCGAACAAGAGCGTTTTCAATGCAGGCTTCTAGCCACGACCAACAGCCTAAAGAAAAAGCAACAACAGCTTAGAGCTGATTAAGATTTGCTAGCTGATAGATGGACTGAAGTCCTTGCGGCCGAAGAGTATGTACTCGGGCGCCCCTCCAAAAATTATCCTAAGCGCAGGCCGCTACCCCAATCAGAGGGGGAAGCATATGACATGGCAGACCGGCCACCCCGTGGCCGCGACAGAGAGGCATGTCGAACCCTTAAGCAAGCCATGCCCCGGTGCCGTTCAAATAAGGCACGGGAAAACGAGCCAGACCTGCAAGACGTACTGGAGGATAAAGCAAAGCAAACAAGATCGATCTATGGATCGCGCGGACGCCCGACGACACATGATGATCTTCCTCCGGACACAATAAATCCGGCCGGGCCGAACACAGCAGGCACAGCTCTTCCGAGCTGCGTCATGACATAGCCCAGTATAGGGGCGCCGCACACCCACTATGCTTCACAGACGAAGTAATGGATCATAAAATCCCAGAGGGTTTTAAACCCGTCAATATCGAGTCGTACGATGGTACGACAGATCCGGCAGTATGGATTGAGGATTATCTCCTTCACATCCACATGGCACGTGGCGATGATCTACACGCCATCAAATAGTACCCCTTAAGCTTAAAGGACCAGCCCGACACTGGCTTAACAGCCTACCAGCGGACTTAATCGGTTCTTGGGAGGACCTGGAAGCCGCATTCCTCGACAACTTTCAGGGGACCTATGTGCGGCCACCGGACGCCGACGACCTAAGCCACATAATTCAGCAGCCAGAAGAATCGGCCAGGCAATTCTGGACACAGTTCCTAACAAAGAAAAATCAGATAGTCGATTGTCCGGACACAGAGGCCCTAGCAGCCTTCAAACATAACATCCGTGACGAGTGGCTCGCCCGGCACCTGGGACAGGAAAAGCCGAAAACCATGGCGGCCCTCACGACACTCATGACCCGCTTTTGCGCGGGCGAAGATAGCTGGCTAGCTCACAGCAACAACTTATCAAAGAAGCCCGGTAATTCAGATACCAAGGACAAAAGTGGTAGGTCACGTCGCAATAATCAAAAGCGCCGCGTTAGCAGCGACAACAATGAGGATACGACATTTAATGCCGGATTTAGAGGGTATAAATCCGGTCAGCGGAAAAAGCCATTCAAAAAGAATACCCAGGGCCCGTCCAGTTTGGACCGGATAATCGACCGCTCGTGCCAGATTCATGGCACCCCCGAAAGGCCAGCCAATCACACCAACAGGGATTGTTGGGTGTTCAAGCAGGCAGGCAAGTTAAGAGACAAACACAAGGACAAGGGGCTGAACAACGACGACGAGGAGGATCCCAGGCCGCCGAACAACAATGGACAGAAAGGGTTTCCCCCACAAGTGCGGACGGTGAACATGATATACGCGACCCACATTCCCAAGCGGGAGAGGAAGCGTGTGCTATGGGACGTATACGCGATGGAGCCAGTCGCCCCAAAGTTCAACCCATGGTCCTCCTGCCCGATCACTTTCGATCGAAGGGACCACCCCACTAGCATCCGTCACGACGGTTTTGCCGCACTGGTCCTCGACCCAATCGTGGACGGATTTCATCTCACAAGAGTCCTCATGGACGGCGGCAGTAGCCTGAACCTGCTTTATCAGGATACAGTGCGGAAAATGGGCATAGATCCATCAAGGATCAAGCCCACAAGGACGACCTTTAAAGGCGTCATACCAGGTGTAGAGGCCAATTGCACATGCTCGATAACACTTGATGTGGTCTTCGGATCTCCGGATAACTTCCGAAGCAAAGAGTTAATCTTCGATATAGTGCCGTTCCGCAGTGGCTATCACGCCCTACTCGGACGAACCGCATTCGCTAAATTCAATGCGGTGCCGCACTACGCATATCTCAAGCTCAAGATGCCAGGCCCTCGAGGAGTAATTACGGTCACCAGAAACACAGAACGCTCCATCCGTACGGAGGAGCACACGGCGGCCCTCGCAGCGGAAGTACAAAGCAGCCTTTCAAGGCAACTCTCCAGTCCGGCCGTTAAAAAACCGGACAATGCAAAGCGCGCCCGGAGTAACCTGCAACAAGACCACCTGACACGATTAGAGCAAGCGTAGCAATACGGCCCGACCCCAGCCATCGCAACATAGCGGAGCAAGTACCTCGAGTACACAATTACGCCCTTAAAATTCCATGGGCACAGGGGGAGGGGCACATTTACGGCATGCCTACAACACGGCGTCAAACGTACTAGGGGCTGCCGGATTTTTCTTTTTTTTTACTCTTTTTTTACTTTCAGGACTTCATACTCTGGATAACCTGCTCGGCATTGTTGCCGCATAGACGATGCAAGATCCAGGAAAGCAGACAAAGCTACGCCGCATTCCGGAACTCTCAGGTGGTCTCTATTTCGAGCGATATATCTGTTTCTAAATCCCGCGGCCTGTGCCTGGTCAGGACATGTTAAATAGTCTAATATCTTTTTTTCTCACCACAATACTTGTATCGTTCGGCTTTGATAGATAGCCTCTTTATAAAACAATGCATAGTTTTTTTCTATTTTTTGCATTATTCTCTTTTGAATATATATATATATATATATATATATATATATATATATATTTATTACATAACATGATTGCACCCGTACACCATGGTACGGCAAACCACGCCAGGGGATTCATTACCCTTTTATTTGGTGTGAGAAGTCCGTACACTTTCACAAATGCGGCACCCCAAACTTATAGCACTATATGCATCGGCTCCGAGTCATGATTCTGGTCACATGTTGGGTTTGCCCGGCTCCTATGTTTTGGTGCCTTACGTTCCGCTTTATCGGCTAAGGTAGCACTAGGAGAACCACTGCGATTGTGCCCCAGATCAGGTGGGTTCAGCACCTCAGTGGAGAAAGCTAAAACAGACTGTCATGATAAGGCGTGAGACCGGTCGCTGTTCGAGAGGTTTTTCGAGTCCTTAAAGGCTTATGCCACTTTGAGCGAGGAGCTGGCTATGTCCGGCCAAAGGCGTGGATAGCGCCCCGAATTCGGCCTTCCGAACTAGGGGCTTCACCGAAATTTAAAATTATAACGTTCTATGGCTAAGTGAGAGTGTTCAAGCATTATAGTCCGATTGCCTGGTTCGTTGTGCTGAGCGCCTCCCTCGAAGGACCCAACTATGGGAACACGAGCCCTCAGGTTTATCCCGAACACCCCAGCACTAGTGGCATGGGGGCAGAAGCCGACGACTGGCCATCTCTCAAATTTTCGATAAACGGCCGCACAGAAAATAATATTTTAAATTAAATAAGCATTGCTTTGCGCATATGAACAAGTTTTCAGCGCGCAGGATACAAACGAGCGAGTTCACTCAAATATTACATCTTTAGTACATTCATCCACGACAAGGCGGGCTCCGGCAAGAACTTCCTTGTAGTAGTTCTCGAGCTTGCAATGCTCCTTCCCCTGGGGTGGCCCGTCCTTGACCAGCTTCTCTCCGTCCAACTTACCCCAGTGTACCCTTACACGGGCAAGGGCCGTCCGGGCACCTTCAATGCAGACGGAGCGCTTGATGACCTCAAGCCGTGGACAGGCCTCCACCAGCCGCCGCACCAGCCCGAAATAGCTCCCAGGCAGGGCCTCTCCAGGCCACAGCCGAACTAGTAAGCCCTTCATGGCCTGTTCGGCCGCCTTGTGGAGCTCGACCAGCTGTTTCAGCTGATCGCTTAAGGGCACAGGGTGTCCGGCCTCAGAATACTAAGACCAGAACACACTCTCCATCGAGCTGCCCTCTTCAGCTCGGTAGAACGCGGCAGCGTCAGATACGCTGCGGGGAAGATCGGTGAACGCCCCTGGAGAACTCCGGATTCGGGTAAGTAATAGGTAGTTTACTTTTATATTCCTACTTTGCTTTGAGAATGCCTTACCCGTTGCTATCTTTTTCACCTCCTCCAACTCTTGGAGGGCCTTTTGGGCTTCGGCCTTGGCACTCTTGGCGGTCTCGACGGCCGACGCGAGCTCGGATGCTTGCGTTTTTGACTCAAGCTCCAAACCCTCATGTTTTGTCATGAGAGCTTGCAGCTCTTGCTGCACCTCGTCGACCTGAAACCCAAGCCTTTCTCGCTCGGCGCGCTCCTCGGCCGTTTTCTTTTCGGCCTCTGCCAGCGCCTGCTTCAGGGTTGCCACCTCGGTTGCGGCCCCTATAATAAGCAGTACAATCCTGTTATTTCTTTCTGCAATCAAGCCTCTCTATAGGCACTTTTTTTCTTTTTCTTTTTTTGGAATTTCTTACCTTCCTTCTCCTCGAGCTGCCGTTTGGCAAGGCCGAGCTCTTGCTCGGTCCGCCCGAGGTCCTTTTTAAGGACATCCACCTGCGCAGTCAGTGCGGTGGTGGACTGCAGTGAAGCCTGCATACGCATATTTGACCTTTTTTGTTAGACTCCTGTGAAAATTACTAGATCCTCTATCCGGCTTTTCTTTCCGAACACCGAACAGAGCATCAGGGGCTACTGTCTATGCGGTAAATAATTTGACATATTTTTACTTACCTCGATGCCTGTTAGAAGGCTAGCGCAAGCTTCATTCAGTCCGCTCTTGGCGGACTGAATCCTTTGGATCACCGTACTCATAACAGTACGGTGCTCCTCATCGATGGCGGCGCCCTTAAGCACCTCCAGCAGATTGTCCGGCGCCTCCGGTTGGACGGAGGCCGCCGGCTCAGACGGCTTACTCCTCTTGGAAGGAGTTCGCCCACCGCGGACCGGGACTGTCGAGTCCGGCGCGGTGTCTGGCACAAAGCCGGACTTGGAGCCCTGGGGGGTTTCATCCCCTTTACTCTTGGGGTCCGGAGGATTGCCTTGTGGATCCTCCAGGACCATCTCCTCCTGCCCCGAAGCTTGGCGGGGCGCCACTTCGGCGTCGTCCGCCCCACGGGGGGAGACCGCGGGCGGAACAGAGTTCATGTCTGACGAATCCAGGGAGCCGCTTGACGAATCATCGAGTCCGGCCCGGGGCAGGCTGCATAAATTACGTTCGATATTAGGGAAAGCCGCGCATTAAAGAATATCATGAGTCACTCTGGTATGTAAACACTTACGATGTCGCCGGACGCTTGGTTCGGTCCAGCCACTCCTCTCCGCCCTCTTTGGCGTCGTGGGAGTAGTCCGGTGTAGGGGTTTTCCTTTTCCTCGACCCCTCGACCTCCCCTGTTGGGGCGGCCTTCTTCCTCTTTGCTCCCCTCACTGGGGGGGAGAGCTTCCTTGTTCCTCCTCCTCGTTTTCATGAGAGGAGAGCGTTGCGGACTCGTCAGATGACGAGTCCGACACCACCATGTTGCGGGAACTTTTTCGAGTCCCGGTGGTTTTCTTCTTCTTGGCCTTCCTCTCCGGCACCACGTAAGGTGCCGGAGCCATCAGCTTCACCAAGAGAGCTGGGGCCGGGTCTTCGGGCAGAGGAGCCGGACAGCTCTTGCCAAGCCTGTCAAAGGTAAAGGGAGTTTAGATCCCGCATAGAGTTAATCTATGAAGGAGAGCTTAACGTACTTGTCAAAGGTATAGATAGCTTACCTCGCTAGCATTACGCTGCGAGCTGTATCCGCGATCCTCGGAGGCGGATGTGGGGGACTCGGCGCCTTTGGTCAGCACCTTCCAGACGTCTTCATACGTCGTGTCGAAGAGCCTAGTGAGGTTTGGTGCTGCGCTGGGTCGAATTCCCACAAAGTAAAATCCCATTCTTGGCACGGGAGGATCAGGCGAACGAGCATGACCTGGACTATATTGACAAGCCGGATTGGCTTGTTCAGTAGGGAATGGATGCACGTTTGCAACCCAGTCACTTCTTCCTCGTTGCCCCACGACAGGCCTGTCTCTTTCAAGGACATGAGCCGCGTGGGGGGTCCGGATCTGAACTCGGGGGTCGCGACCCATTTCGGATCGCGGGGCTTGGTGATGTAAAACCACACGGCCTGCCACCCCTTTAGGGACTCCACGAAGGAGCCATCGAACCAGAGGACGTTGGCTATCTTGCCAACCATAGCGCCTCCGCACTCCGCCTGGGTGCCGGACACCACCTTGGGCTTGACATTGAAGGTCTTGAGCCAGAGGCCGAAGTGGGGGCGGACACGGAGAAAGGCCTCACACATGATGATAAATGCCGAGATGTTGAGAACAAAGTTCGGGGCCAGATCGTGGAAATCCAGTCCGTAGTAGAACATGAGCCCCCGGACAAATGGGTGAAGTGGAAAGCCCAGTCCGCGGAGGAAGTGGGGAAGAAAAACTACCCTCTCATGGGGCCTTGGGGTAGGAAGAAGCTGCCCCTTATCAGGAAGCCGATGCGGGATGTCCTTGGACAAGTATCCGGCTTTCCTTAACCTTCTTACTTGAGCCTCAGTAACGGAGGAGACCATCCACTTGCCTCCCGCTCCAGACATTGTTGGAGAAGGTGGAGGAAGGAAGAGCGGACTTGTGCGCTGGAGCTTGAGTTCGCGAGAGATGGATTGGCAAAGGAGGAAGAAGGCGTAGGTTAAAAAGGTGAATCCTTATCCCTTTATATAAGCAGGTACGGTTAGGCGTCCCCACCTACCTAATAAAACTCACTTGCCTCCCAAACGCCGTGATAAATGGCGTGGTTGGGTTACCCACGTTCGTATTAATGAGAATCCCGTTAAAGGGGGCACATGATCTCTGCTTTGACAAGACGTGCCAAGGAAACCGCCTCGCTAAACGAGCTGAGGTGGAACAATGAAAGCAATTTATATAGAAGGCTTGGTCACAGTGTTATGACGCACTACGGGATACGTCAGCAGATTTGATTTGTGTTAATATTATTCTCTATATGGCAATATGTGGAAGCTTATTTTGCAGAGCCGGACACTATTTTTTGGTGTTTATAATCTTCTTGAAGAACTTGGAGGAGGAACCCGCCTTGCAATGACAAAGACAATCTGCGCGCCGGACTCGTCGTCATTGAAGCCTGGTTCAGGGGCTACTGAGGGAGTACTGGATTAGGGGGTGTTCGGATAGCCGGACTATACCTTCAGCCGGACTCCAGGACTATGAAGATACAAGATTGAAGACTTCGTCCCGTGTCCGGAAGGATCTTTTCTTGGCGTGGAAGGCAAGCTAGGCGTGCGGATATTCGAGATCTCCTACCATTGTAACCGACTCTGTGTAACCCTAACCCTATCCGGTGTCTATATAAACCGGAGGGTTGTAGTCCGTAGGACAAGAACCATCATCATACACAATCATACCATAGGCTAGCTTCTAGGGTTTAGCATCCTTGATCTCGTGGTAGATCCACTCTTGTACTACCCATATCATCAATATTAATCTAGCAGGAGTAGGGTTTTACCTCCACCGAGAGGGCCCGAACCTGGGTAAAATAAAGTGTCCCTTGTTTGCTGTTACCATCCGACCTTGATGCACAGTTCGGGACCCCCTACCCGAGATCCGCCGGTTTTGACACCGACAGCTGGCCATGGACGTAATAGCGTTCTTGAAGTACGTCTGCTTTACTTTTAGCAAGAAACAAACATACTTCTTCATCAGCCATGGCGTCAGAAATAATATTACTCCCCGATTCGAACAAGCTAGTGTTAATTTGGTTCTGGGCGATGAGTGCTTTAAGTAAGATGCAATCGTTCTCTTTCCTCTTCACTTTCCTGCCGCGCTTCCTCGTGGTCGTGGGTGTAGACTTTTTGGCAAATTCCTTCTTGGTACTTGAAGCATTTCTGGCAGAACATCTGGTTGCCTGCAAGGTAGACTGTCGAGTAGACGATAAAGCTTGGACAGACTGCTTAGCAGACGGTTTATCTATGCCGGATAGCTGAGCTGGTGGTGCTCCTGTGACGGACTACTGGGCTGTAGGAGCAGAGGCATCGGATTGCTGACCATGTGGTGAAGCTATGTCGGGTTTCTACGCAGGTGGTGCCAACTTGTCAGTGTGCTGAGGAGGTCATGCCAACGCGTTGGTTTGCTGAGCAGGAAGTGCTGACGCATTGGTATGCTGAACATGCGACTACGGACCGACGGACTGATGAGCAGTCGGTTCTGGACCTACAGACTGCTTAGCAGGCGGTTCCGAAGCATCATATTGCTTAGCAGTCTGTTCCACCAGGTGGTCTGCTGAGCATGTGCTGCAGCTGGGTCTCCCCTGCTGCTTCAGCGGCCGACATATAAACCTGTAGTGCATCTTCAGCAGTTGTAGGCCTTGCCACTTGCTGCTTTGGGGCGGAGGATGACATGGTCTATACTCCACAAAGTCGGGCGAGCTGATCACAGATTGATACATCAGCCTGCGAGAGCTGCTGTGGCAAGGAGAGCATCACCGGTTGAGGGGTGATAGTGGTTGCTCTTGTCGGGGCTTCATGGATATCGTCGACGAACTCTATTTCCTTTCGTGGCCACTGGATGTGATGTAACAGTGTTTCTCCCAAGGTACTTTGCTCATTGTAGTCTCCTAGGACATCCTTCAGGGCAAATTCATTGAATCCAGGCTTTACTTCAGTCACGTAGCACTTCACACAGCCCGGCTTCAATGGCACATTGTCCAAGAAGAGGCCATCTTCCAAGAAGGGTGGGCAAACCCAGGCTGTTGCACATTTTAATGTACCTTCATAATGTGTAAGCACGCCCTTCAGTCTGTCTTTCATTAAAGATAGATCAGATATAGCATCAGCACGAGCAGCTGCAGTCTCAGTGTCGCTGGGGTCAGCTCATGCACATCTACTCTTGTGCAGTGTGTTGTCGCGCAATAAGCAGCATCCTCCATGCCCGCCTCCCCTCCCATCTGCTGGCTATCTATCAGTGTTAGAGTCTTCTACATCATCATTGACTCCTCAACATCCTTTCGAACAGCCGGATAAATCTCCTTCCTCAACCTTCAAACAATGCATTTTGCTTCATTTCACTCCTCGCTTCTTTCATGCTGAGCCTCTCTTCTTTGTTGAAGCCCTCTTGTGCGGGACATTAACACCTATACCCCTTGCACGGCCAGGGTGCTCTTTTGTTTCCAGAGCAATGGACAGAATGTCACATGGCCCTGAGTTCTTGTAGAACCTTCCAGGGATCATGGAAGCCTTTAACGTCACTTCATACAGTTTGGCGTCACGTGAGTTTTCAAAGTAATAAGTTCCATCATCACGCCTCTTTGCACGTGCCCGCAAGTAGTCTCTGGCGCGTTCGCCCCGGATTTCACTAAAGGCCGGATTCCCACCCGCCGCTACTGCTTCTTTGTCCTCCTGTTCCCATATCAGTTTCATGCCGTAGTATCGTGCCACACCCATACGGTGGGGGTGTATGTTCTTCTGAAGTGACGACTGATTGAAACTCTTCTCAACAAACTCTTTAGTTTCCCTAACCCTTTTGAATTCTGCCCAGTCTGCCTTTGTAATTTGGGGGTATGCGGGGATTGGGTCCTTGCCTTCACTCAAGTACTTCTTGTACAGCACGTGCTTCCAGTTTCTCCAAGCATCCCTAGCTTTTTCTTCAGTGCAGCGTGTTCCACCTGCATTCTCCACTGCTCTGGAACGTTGAAGTGATCCATAATCTCCCGGAATATCCTTCACCGTGTTTCTGTGTCAGCCATCCGAAACCCCGACAGATTAATGTTGAGCCTTGCCCTGCCAACAAATCCACACACACTCCTGAACCTCATGCGTTCTTTATCTGGTTTAGTTGGAGCCCAAGACTTTAAATCAATCTTAGTTACTTCATATACACCTTTAGGCTGGTGTATGGGCTTCCTTGGAGCGTTCCTCCGTGTTCTGACCGGAAGGGTAATTGATGCAGCTCTATCCCATTCAAGATTACTTGATCCCTCACAATCTGCTGAGGACCTAGGGTTGTCTAAATCAGATGAAGATACATGGCGTGAAGCATGAGTGTTGTCGCTGCTACTCGGCATCTACAGAGAACACATGCTAAACTCAGGAAAGGAGGATAAGGATAAAACTAACAACTTTGTATCAAGCTGTCTAAACATGCCATGCAATAATTTAGAAAATGTACGGCTAATTTGTTAAGTTTGTGTGACTCGGGCGCCAGCGATATGTAAATAGGTAGTAACTTATTGGAACAAATACAACTTATATGTAGTAAGGAAGGTAGATAATGAACATATATACGCTCTCCATTATTTTATAGCCAATTTGGGAACATACGAAACAAAATTGGAAGAGGGATTGTGAGGAAATATGCCTCACCGCGATGGAGATCAGTAACGAACAAACTTCTTAATGCAAACCCGGCCGAACCATAGGAGAGGAGAGGGTTACTGCATCTATATGCTCGTGGGTGGCTGGCGAGCAAAAGAAGCCGGCGAGGCACGGCCTCCGCGTGTTGGGAACGACAGTGGAGGTAGGTTTGACGCCGAAGAGCAGGCACACGACAGGGGTGAGCACGGCGTTACCGGAGAGGGTTCTGCGGTGTATCCCGGGGAGGGGGAGCTGGCGAAGGAGATTGGGTGGACTAGTTGAGTGAAACGGGGCGAACGGTGGGGGGTGTTGGGGACTCCGGGTGTTGGCGGCCAAGGTGAAAAGGGTGAAAAATATCCCCGGTCGTCGCGTGCGCGGAAAGGCCTATGCAAACGGTTGCCTCTAAGCGCTTGTGTGCACAAAAAGAATAATTTCATTTGAAATGAAGACGTACTAATTTTGAAATAAAGATGTGAGTTATGTTGGGATCTACGGTAGGGTGCGTCGACTGCAAATTAAATTTTTCCTATGCGCAGAACAACCAAGAACATGCTACGGGAGATGGATCACAGTTCGTTACCACTAGACGCGCAGTCCCGTGCAGCGGAAGTAGAGTTGAGGCAGCACATTCCCAGAGTCGCCTCGCATTCCCGAAGTCATGTCCTCCTTGATGGTCTCCCACGTAGCCGATCGGATCCCGCGAACAGGTTTGCCGGAGCGGCGCAAGTACACCGCCATTAACGGTATCCGCGCGTGCAGGAGGAATGTCCTACGGCGGACTGCTAGGTCCGATCACATAACAGGCGGCTAGTGGAGGTGGCTATTCGCAAAACATGCAAACCCTAGTGACAGCGCTGAAGTGATCAATCCATGACTGTGCGGCACCTCCTCTTTATATAGGTGTCCATCGTGGGCTCAACACTTGGGCCTCACACGGACCCTAAAGCCCATAAGTCTACTCGGCCACAATCCGAATACAGCTCGGATCACATCCCACCAGTGTCCTCGGATCCGACCTCGTAGGTTCGTTTCCGTAAGCGCGTGATCCCTTAGGTTCAAGCCAGCTTGGTCGCAGTTCGGATCACCTCCGAACTGCATGGCTGGTGCCGACCACCAAGCAGACTATGGAGCTGGTTAGGCGAACCTGTACATCACATTTCCATTCCTTTTGCCACATGATATATGTTGTCGGGCTCAAGGCGAGTCTGCCATCCTTGTGCTAGCCCGACCTCTCTCTCATTCTAGTGATGCCGACCACAAACTGGATTATCTCATAATCCTTGTCGCATGGCCATGCTTATCCTGGTTGGATCACTCGAGGGGCCCAGAGTATATCTCTCCTGATCAGAGGGGAAAATCCCATCTTGCTCGACCATGTCTCGCAGCATGGGTCCAGACAAGCCTGAAACCTACCTTTGTAACTACCCAGTCACGGAGTAGCGTTTGGTCGGCCCAAAGCAGGTCTGTCACCATCCCGAGTACATGCGCCAGCTCAGGTCTTAGGACATAGAACGCATGTCGTACTAGAGACTCACAGATGACATATTGCTGCGTCTCATAGTTGGGTATGTCCGACTCGGACCTTATCTCGACTTGGATCTGACTCTGTCGAATCCAACCAGATCCTTCCGAGTCCATATTATCCGTTTAGCATCCAATGCTCCATGGCTAGTAAGACCAAGCCATCGACCGTGTCATATGCTAGTCTAGTTGGCTGTGCGTCCACACAACCCTTTCGACTAGGGACCTTTTAGGATAGTCATCATACAATGCATAGTCCCACAAACAAGTCATGTACTTGCTGATATACATCATTGATAATGTACAAGGACTATCTTTATTCATAAAGACATAGGAAATATCATCATGCATGATTGCCTCTAGGGCATATCTCCAACAGTCTCCCACTTGCACTAGAGTCAATCAAATAGACATCGAATGCCCATATCTCTAACGTGCCCCACATGGTTGGGTTGTGGAAGTGGCTTACTCAATGGATCTGTAACATTTGCATCCGTGTGAATTTTGCATAATTCTACGTCACCATTCTTTATGATCTTTCGTATCAGGTGATATTTCCGATCTATGTGTCTGACCTTGTGGTGATTCCGCGGCTCCTTGGCTTGTGCGATGGCACCATAGTTATCACAATAAAGGTCCAACGGTTTCACCGAGGCTGGGAAAATACCAAGATCATCTAGAAAATGACGGATCCAAACACCTTCCTTTGCAGCTTCACAAGCTGCAATGTATTCGGCTTTCGTGGTAGAATCGGCCACCGTATCTTGCTTGGAACTCATCCAGCTCAGTGCCCCTCCGTTCATGACGTACACGAATCCAGACTGTGATCGACAATCATCTCTATCGGTTTGGAAACTAGCATCGGCGTAACCCCTTACGACGATCTCTTCCTCACCTCCATAAACTAGGAACATCTCTTTAGTCTTTTTGAGTTACTTCAAAATAGTCTTTGCCGCTGCCCAGTGACTCTCACCAGGGTTGGCCTGGTATCTACTTGTTAGGCTTATTGCAAAAGCAACATCAGGCCTTGTACATATCATGGCATACATGATGGATCCGATTGCCGAGGCATACGGAATCCTACTCATCATGCTTCGCTCATCAGATGTCGAAGGACTCTGAGTCTCGCTTAGCTTTATACGATGTGAGAGTGGCAAGAACCCTTTCTTCCCCTCACTCATGTTGAACCATTTCAACACTTTATCTATGAGCGTGCACTGGCTTAAGCCGAGCAGCCTCCTCGATCTATCTCTATAGATCTTAATGCCTAAAATATACACTGCCTCAACAAGGTCTTTCATCGAAAACTTGCCATTCAATGATTCCTTGACCGAGTTCAGCATCGAAACATCGTTTTCGATCAACAATATGTCATCCACATACAAGATCAGAAACACTATCGAGCTCCCACTTAACTTCTTGTATAAACAAGCGTCCTCTTCACTTTTGATGAAACCGAGATAGTGACGACCTCATCAAAATGAATATTCCAGCCCCGAGATGCTTGCCTCAACACATAAATGGATCTCTTGAGCTTGCATACCTTACTAGCGCTAGTGGGATCAACAAAACCCTCGGGCTATATCATATACATGTCCTCGGTTAAATTTCCGTACACGAAAGACGTTTTATCATTCATTTGCCATATCACGTAATCAAAATATGCAGCTATAGCTAGTACGATCCTCACCTACTTCAGCATCGCTACCGGCGAGTAAGTCTCGTCGTAGTCAATTCCTTGAACTTTTCCATAACCCTTAGCGACAAGCCGAGCTTTGTGGATCTAAACATTTACATCAACATCGGTTTTCCTTTTGAAGACCCATTTGCAACCAATGGTTGTTACGCCAGGCGGCGGATCAACCAAGTCCAGACTTGATTCTCATCCATGGACTTTAACTCGGATCCCATGGCCTGTAGCCATGCCTCGAAATCTGGGCTCACCATCGCTTCCGCATACGTGGCCGGCTCGTCGCTTTCTAGCAACAATACATCACGTACTGTGCGCAATCTTTCCGACCTCCATGGTTCCGGTGCCACTTCCACTATGGATTCCCTAACTGACTCCGGTATGATCTCATCACTAGCAGAGCCGTCCCCGAGTGGTCCATGAATTTCTTCGAGTCAGACTGTCCTCCCACTGGCCTCCCGACTGAGAAACTCTTTCTCAAGGAAAACCCCGTTTCGAGCAACAAACACTTTGTTCTCTTCCCGGTTGTAGAAGCTATATCCCAAGGTTTCCCTTGGGTATCCCACGAATATGCACTTAACCGACTTGGGTGTAAGCTTGTCTGACATAAGTCGCTTGACAAATGCTTCACAACCCCAAATCTTTAGAAAAGAAAAACTGGGACTCTTGCCGGTCCACATCTCATGTGGTGTCTTGTCTACGGATTTTGATGGTACCCTATTAAGTGTGAAAGCTGCAGTTTCTAGAGCGTATCACCAGAATGACAAGGGTAAATACGATTTGCTCATCATAGACCGGACCATGTCCAACAAGGTCCTATTCCTCCGTTCTGACACGTCGTTTCTCTGTGGCGTACCCGGAGGTGTGAGCTGAGGTACTATACCTCATTTTTTCAGGTGATCATCAAACTCCTAGCTCATGTACTCACCTCCACGATCCGATCGTAGAAGTTTTATAGTCTTGCCAAGATGATTATCAACCTCGTTCTGAAACTCTTTGAACTTTTCAAAAGTTTCCGACTTGTGCCTCATCAAATAGATATAACCATATCTACTCAAGTCGTCGGTAAAAGTAACGAAGTACTGATAGCCACCTCTGGCAGTCGTGATCATTGAACCACACACATCACTGCGTATAAGCTCCAATAGCTCGGATGCCCTCTCACAACTCTTTGCGAAAGGAGACTTAGTCATCTTGCCGAGCAAGCATGATTCACATGTCTCGAACGACCCAAAGTCAGACGAAGTTAGGAGCCCATCATCATGGATCTTCTTCATGCGTTTCAGACTAATGTGTCCAAGCTGGCAATGCCAGAAGTATGTCAAATTTATCTTGTTAGGCTTATGCCTCTTGACATTCACGTTATAGACCGGTTCCTGTTCCAGATTCAGTATAAATAGCCCATCAACAATGGGTGCATAGCCATGGTACATACCATTCAAATAAAACGAACAACCATTGTCCTTTAAACTGAATTCGTAACCCTGACTCATCAAACATGAGGCAGAAATAATGTTCCGACTAAGTGCAGGAATGTAATAACAATTATTCAATTCCAAAATAAATCCATAAGGAAGCTGGAGCTGCATCGTGCCGACCTCCAACGCAGCAACTCTTGCTCTGTTGCCGACCCTGATGTCAATCTCCCCTTGTGACACACGCCTAGTTCTTACCAGCCCCTGCATCGAGTTGCAAATATGAACAACCGATCCGGTATCAAATACCCAAGAGCTACCAGGTATGTTAGCAAGGTAAATGTCTATAACAAATGCAACAAGTGTACCTTTGCCTGAAGCAGCATTCCCGGCCTTCTTGCCATGCTCTGCAAGCCACTTGCTACAGTTCCTCTTCCAGTGACCAGTTTCCTTGCAGTGAAAGCAAATGGTCTTCGAGTCCGGTCCAAACTTCGGCGCGGGGGAGGTTGTCGTCTCCGTGCCCTTTGCCTTAGCCTTTTTCTTGGACCAACTCTTCTTGACCTTAGACGATTTCTGCACCATCAACAGTTGATGTGTGCCTTTCTTAATATCTTGCTCTGCCACCTTGAGCGTCCCATGCAATTCAGTGAGCTTCTTATCCATGTCGTGCATATGATAGTTTGAGATGAACGTCCCATAGCTAGGCGGAAGAGAACCCAAAACTGCATCAGTAGCCGGCTCATCCAAGAGCGCGAAGCCCAACCGATCCAAAGCTTGCACATATCCGATCATCTTGATCACATGCGGGCTCAGTTGATCACCTTCCTTCAGCTTACAATCCATCAAGGATCACCGAACGTTGAAGCTTTCGGTCCTAGCCTACACCTGAAACACGCCCTTGAGACTCTCGATCATATTCGAAAGCCCCAACGTCTTCCAAATGCTGCTGCAAATCGGGCTCCATACAAGCCAGCATGAGGCAGCTGATGTCGTTTGATTCAACAACGAGTTTTGGTAGGCATTCTTGGTTGTGGTACTAGCATTATCGGCAGGTTCCTCTGGAAGCGGATCCTCTAGAACGTGTTCCTTTTTATCATGCTTGAGAACAATTCTCAAATTTCTATACCGGGTGGTAAAGTTTGTTCCATTCAGTTTATCCTTTTCCCGAATTGATTTCAACGCAAAGTTGGGTTGAGCAGGTGGCGCCATTGATCTACAACAGAAAATATGCAATCACTAAGTGATACGTCTCCAACGTATCTATAATTTTTTATTGTTCCATGCTATTATATTATCTGTTTTGGATGTTTAATGGGCTTTACTAAGCACTTTTATATTATTTTTGGGACTAACCTATTAACCGAATGCCTAGTGCAAATTGTTGTTTTTTGCCTATGTCAATGTTTCGCAGAAAAGCAATATCAAATGGAATCCAAATGGAATGAAACCTTCGGGAGAGTTATTTTTGGACCAACGTGATCCAGGGACTTGGAGTGGACGTCAAGAAAGAAGCGAGGGGGCCACGAGGCAGGGAGGCGCGCCTGCCCCACTGGGCGCGCCCACACCATCATGGGCCCCTAGCAGCTCCACCGACCTACTTCTTCCTCCTATATATTCTCATATACCCCGAAAACATCCGAGAGCACCACGAAACCCTATTTCCACTACCGCAACCTTCTGTACCCGTGAGATCCTGTCTTGGGGCCTTTTCCGGCGCTCCGCCGGAGGGGGAATCAATCACGGAGGGCTTCTACATCAACACCATAGCCTCTTCGATGATGTGTGAGTAGTTTACCATAGACCTTCGGGTCCATAGTTATTAACTAGATGGCTTCTTCTCTCTCTTTGGATCTCAATACAAAGTTATCCTCGATTCTCTTGGAGATCTACTCGATGTAATTCTTTTTGCGGTGTGTTTGTCGAGATCTGATGAATTGTGGGTTTATGATCAAGATTATCTATGAACAATATTTGATTCTTCTCTGAATTCTTTTATGTATGATTTGTTATCTTTGCAAGTCTCTTCGAATTATCTGTTTGGTTTGGCCTACTAGATTGATCTTTCTTGCAATGGGAGAAGTGCTTAGCTTTGGGTTCAATCTTGCGGTGTCCTTTCCCAGTGACAACAGGGGCAGCAAGGCACATATTGTATTGTTGCCATCGAGGATAAAAAGATGGGATTTATATCATATTGCTTGAGTTTATCCCTCTACATCATGTCATCTCGCCTAATGTGTTACTCCGTTCTTATGAACTTAATACTCTAAATGCATGCTGGATAGCGGTCGATGTGTGGAGTAATAGTAGTAGATGCAGAATCGCTTCGATCTACTTGTTGCCGGCGTGATGCCTATATACATGATCATGCCTTGATATTTTCATAACTATGCACTTTTCTATCAATTTCTCGACAGTAATTTGTTCACCTACCATAATACTTATGCTATCTTGAGAGAAGCCACTAGTGAAACGCATGGCCCCTGGGTCTATTTTCCATCATATAATTATCCAATCTATTTTACTTTGCAATCATTATTTTCCAATCTATATTATAAAAATACCTAAAATATTTATCTTATTATCTCTATCAGATCTCACTTTTGCAAGTGGCTGTGAAGGGATTGACAAGCCCTTTATCGCGTTGGTTGCAGGGTTCTTATTTGTTTGTGTAGGTACGAGGCGACTTGCGTGTAGTGTCCTACTGGATTGATACCTTGGTTCTCAAAAACTAAGGGAAATACTTATGCTACTTTCCTGCATCACCCTTTCCTCTTCAAGGGAAAAACCAACGCATGCTCAAGAGGTAGCACTAAGCAATGTGTTTATGTAGAGTAATTCAAGCCTAAACTGAAATACACCCACTGAAGTTAGCATCCCTCCGCAAACTCCCAGTGATTCAGGATCCGACTAGCGCATGCGACTAGTGAGCTTTAGCATCACTGCAAGCCACCATACCTATCTGGTAAGGAACTCCTTTCTAATCGTATCTCTATACGACTCCTGTCGGTCGGGTAGGTATCTCATACCCCGGCTCCCAACCTTGTTTGCCACAAGGCCCAAAACTGTTTTGATAGCCTTGTCAAGTTTACCTGATGCAGTGCATGTCCGTGTCCGACACGAACCCTTCAGTTCAAGGACACCTAGTAGCACCCCAATTTTATGAGCCCACTACTAGACGTACTTGACGTGCGAAGGTGCAACATCGGGGATGGCAATTCACTTGATATTCTTGAGGGATCTTTCTACCATTCTAACATGCATAGAAATAAAGAAGCATAACAATCACAAATAAGCATATATTGTGAAATAGTATGGCTCCTTCATGGATGTTCTTCCAGGTCGGCTCCGACTCCGATGACCATCTAGGAACTCCATCTTGTTTGTCACGCCGGGATGCCAAGCCACCAACCTGATCTCTATAATCCAACTACTAGAACTGGTAATGAATTTTACATAGAGTCACAAGTCGCCACGCAGGTCATTATACATTATAATGACAGCACTTCGGCTCCTACAGGCTGACAAACATGACGCGCTGGCCATGTATAAATTACACACATGCATCACATACACATGAGCCATACTATTCACATCAAACCTGCAAAATAAAGTTATGCATAGAATCGCATTCTACCGGTTTGAGTGTCGGGTACGAAATACCAGGCGCTACGCACACGGCGGTCCCACATTATATAACTTGGCTCTGATACCACTGTTGTGATCTATAGTAGGGTGCATCAACTGCAAATTAAAATTTTCCTACGCGCAGAACAAGCAAGAACATGCTACGGGAGATGGATCACAGATCGTTACCACTAGACACGCAGTGTCGTGCAACGGAAGTAGAGTTGAGGCAGCGCGTTCCCGGAGTCGCCTCACGTTCCTGAAGTCGTCTCCTCCTTGCCAGTCTCCCACGTAGCTGATCGGATCCCGCGAACAGGTTCGCCGGAGCAGCGCAAGTGCACCGCCTCTAACGGTATCCTGCGCGTGCAGGAGGAACGTCGTGCGGCAGACTGCTAGGTCCGATCACACAACCGGCGGCGAGTGGAGGTGGCCATTCGCAACACATGAAAACCCTAGTGATAGCACTGAAGCGGTCAATCCATGAGTGTGCGGCACCTCCACTTTATATAGGCGTCCATCGTGGGCTCAACACTTGGGCCTCGCATGGACCCTAAAGCCCATAAGTTTACTCGGCCACAATCCCAATACAGCTTGGATCACATCCGACCAGTGTCCTCGGCTCCGACCTCATAGGTTCCTTCCCTTAAGCGCGCGACCCCTTAGGTTCAAGCCGGCTTGGTCGCAGTTCGGATCACCTCCGAACTGCATGGCTGGTAGCGGCCTCTAACAAGTCATGTTGACTGCCAAGCAGACTATGAAGCTGGTTAGGCGAACCTGTACATCACATTTCCATTCCTTTTGCCACACGATATATGTTTTCGGGCTCAAAGCAAGTCTGTCATCCTTGTGCTAGCCCGACCTCTCTCACGTTCCAGTGATGCTGACCACAAACCGGATTATCTCATAATCCTTGTCGCATGGCCATGCTTATCCTGGTCGGATCACACGAGGGGCCCATAGTATATCTCTCCTGATCGGAGGGGCAAATCCCATCTTGGTCGACCATGTCTCGCAGCATGGGTCCGGACAAGCCTGAATCCTACCTTTGTAACTACCCAGTCACGGAGTAGCGTTTGGTCGGCCCAAAGCAGGCCTGTCACCATCCCGAGTACATGCGCCAGCTCAGGTCTTAGGACATAGAACGTATGTCATACTAGAGACTCATATATGACATATCACTGCGTCTCATAGTTGGGTCTGTCTGACTCGGACCTTATCTCGACTCGGATCCAACTACGTCGAGTCCGACCAGATCCTTCTGAGTCCATATTATCCGGTTAGCATCAAATGCTCCATGGCTAGTGAGACCAAGCCATCGATCGTGTCATATGCTAGTCTAGTCGGCTGCGCGTCCACACAGCCCTTTCGACTAGGGAACTTTTAGGAGAGTCATCATACAATGCATAATCCCACAAACAAGTCACGTACTTGCTAATATACATGTTTGATAATTTCCAAGGACTATCTTTATTCGTAAACACATAGGAAATATCATCATATATGATTGCCTCTAGGGCATATCTCCAACAAGTTCATCGTTTCACCTCTAAATTTTTCCCACGTAAAGCCATCACAATTATACCATGGGTTTGATTTGCTGGCGCATTTCAGGTCTCGTGTGCTATATGTAAGACATTTTTTGGCATTTACCGTGCATTTTGGCATATAAATCAATTCCTGGCTAGACCGCATTTCCCGTCGAAAGGGATGAGGATTGCCGTTCGATCTGGGAGCATCTAATGGTGCAGACGTACGATCCGTGGGGTTTGGGTTCTGGCCAATCAGAACGCACGACTGAGATCGTGCGTGCAACAAATGGATGGAGGCATCGGCCACGGTTTGGTAGGCACACGGCTTTCGTATGTGAACCGTGTGCTATTTGAAAACATTTTTTGGAGGGGCTATTTGAAAACATTTACATGTGTTGTCGAAAGGGATGAGGATCGCCGTTCGATCAAGGAGACTCCAATGGTGCAGACGTACGATCCGTGGGGTTAGGGTTCTGGCCAATCAGAACGCACGAATCAGATAGCACTACTAGGAAAAGGGCTATAGATAGGATTGATACTAATGGCACACCAGGGAAGCAGTGCGCCACTAGTATATACTAATGGCGCACCTACTGCTGATACGCCATTAGTGTGGAAGACACTAATGGCGCACCAGAAACGATGTGCGCCACTAGTGTTAAATATAATTTTTTTCCATTTTTCCATACATACTAATGGCGCATCAGGTCGAAGTGCGCCATTACTAGTTCTAACTAGTAATGGCGCACCAAACAGACAGTGCGCCATTACTGTAAATTTTTTTATTCTTTTTTTTTGCAAAACTACTAATGGCGCATCGTTTCACAGTGTAGTCAGGAGGAGATCGAGCAGTTTTTCA